>JARNME010000404.1:29993005-30501787 GCA_030179655.1 Scaptomyza flava | reverse complement strand
TTTTTACAAACTTTGGACTAATTCCATCTCTTCCACTTGCATTTGACTTGATTCTAAGGATTGCATTAAGTACATCACATTGACTCACACCCACAAAATTAAAACAGCTAGAACAATTATTTAACGACACAGAATTAACATACGGATTACATGTAGCTGGACAGACACTAATGTTGACAAAACTACGATTAAGAACATTTACGTCTAAGTCGTCATTTATCACAGATTTACCCTTTCCTATTCCTACGCTCTTCAGCTCTTTCCATAGTTTTTGCGACGAATTATTCTATTGAACTTACTACCATAAAACCTACGCTTAGCACTATTAATCAAGTCATTAACCTTATGCCTAGCAGTCTTAAATAGTTGAAGCAAATGAGCAGTCTTGTATCGTTTCCATTTCTCATAAAGCATGTCCCTGTATTTTATTGCACTTGTAATATTACTACTAAACCATGGATTTAGCTTCGGCTTAACAACTATGGTTCTAATCGGTACATGCTTATTGTAAAGATAGTCTATATTTCTTTGTAGCAGGCCTAGCTGGGTGTCCACCGAGGGAAGAGAGTATATACGGTCCCAATCACACGAGCTACAGTCACTGTATAACATACTACTATCTACATTCTTAAAATCTCTATATTGAATAGTCTGGTTACTATAGTCAGGTTGTGTGTTATAGGATAATAAATGAGATCATGTTTAGAGAATTCAGGTACTGATAATTGGTCATACAACATAACTTTATCCATATCATTTACAAAAATGACATCAAGTAGTGTATTAATAGTTCGTGAAAAATGTGTTGGTGTTGATGCGTTAACAAGGTTAAGACCCAGTGCGTTGAAATCTAATAATAAATTTTCTTCTTGGATCATATTACTATTTAGGTCACCAAGTATAATTACATCAGTATAATTTACCGATACGTTTTCAATTGAATTAATCATGCCTGAATAATATAAGTTCTTATTTGCCCTATACACACACCCGAGAAGCAACTTTATATCTTTATTAACACCATAAAGATCAAGAAATAAATATTCAATTTGGCTGTCAAGGGGATGAGTTAATACAACCTTACACCTAATTCTTTTTGTTACGTACACTGCTACACCACCTGCATGACTTACACGATCAGAACGAAAAACATTGAAGCCATCACAAATAAAAGACAAGTCACTTAATTCTGGGACAAACCACGTTTCAGAGACACAGACAATATCAACATTAGAATTTACAAAGATATAACGAAATTCATCCATCTTCTTAACAAGGCTTTGAGCATTTAAGTGGCAAATTTTTAAACCGCTAGTCTGCTTACATAAAACTCTAACCATGGCATGGCTGCTCGCTCTGGAATTAATCTGTGTTATAGACATCTTAAAAGTTTGAATTTAGAACCTAACTGAGGCACATCAGAATATTTTACAATACTTAACACTAAATATGTTTCAACAATAATAACAACAATAATAATAGGCGGGTAATTTAAATTAAAATACAAGTAAAAATAAGAATATATACGAAAATTGTGACAAAGGCAAAACATATAAACAGAATCAAATTGACGCTCATTCAGGCGAAGCATTAGCCGAAATTGTAGAGCTTTCGGCTTGAAATTGTAATAGCTTTTGAAAGCTCTCCACACACACTGGCTCTGCCCTCTCATTTCTCTTTACATAAACGCATGAGCGTCGGCAGAAAACGGCAGATAAAACTTTCTGTCGCTTCATCCGCATAGCCTCTTTAAACACAGCGTGGTTCTCTCTTGTCAACTGTTCGTTGATGTAGAAAGGCGTGGACGAGTCAAATCCCAACAACTGCAAGTTTAGTAGTTGCTTTGCCGTCCGCCGATACTCTCCCGCTGCGCGCATGAGAGCAATCTTATCACGTGCGTTTTCAAATTTAATAATTATTGCAGGGTCGATAACTGTGTTTAAATTTGTTGCCTGTTTGACCCTAAAAATGTCTTTAAGTCTCGGTGCCGGTGTCAGTCCCAAAGAAAAACATAAGGTGTTGAAAACAGTTTTGAGTGACTCCCCCTCACAGAACGGGACCCCATGCATGCGGAGGTTATTCGCCACTTCTGCTGTTGCAAGTGTCCAACGCAGCCGCATCTCTCTCCAGTTTTTCAACACGCTCACTCATTTTCTGCATTTCTGCACTCATGCCGTCTAACCGCTCATTAAGCACAGAGAGTATGCGCGCTTCAGATTCACTCATTTTTCGAGCTATCATATCAGCATGCTCCTGAAGACGCTGGTCGATGAGCTGCAAAATAGATCCCATGTCTGGCGCCTTGGTCTGCTTAATCTCTCCAATTGAGTTTTCACGCAGTCTCTTTTGTACCGGTGCCATTGAGTTCGTTTGATGGGTTTTTATGTGTTTGCGACGAAGTCACTGAGTGTGTATGTTTTTGTTAGAGTGAGCTTTTACTTTGTGTTTTGTGCTCACATTCGCTACCAAAATTCTTGTTTGTTTCTTTAATTGTTTGTTATTGTAATTTATGTTTCCCGCGTCAAGCAGAGTTTAAATAATTGTTTTCGTTAATTGTGTATTGATTTAGCACAACTTTTAATCAGATAATATGCCACTGTGTAAATCACAACTAAATGTTCCTTTCTGTTTTTTAAAAACAACTTTTTAAAGCGAAAAAAAACACGGAGCTCACAATAAAAGCGTCTGCTGACTTCGATATCGATAACGACTGATATATATGTGGTAAGCCCCGCTTTTGCCATTCCACAGAGTACATGAAACATTGCACGCTTGCAAACATATAACCTTTCGTCAACAGTGACATTAAAGCTTTAACTTTTAAATGAAAAACTCGAGCTATAATATCCTGACGATCATGCGGTTTTTGACCCGGTAATAAATCACTTTTGATGTCATACCATTGTGGATTGCATGTGAATGTTATGAAAAGATCTGGTCGCCCATAATGGCGAACATATGTCATAGCATCTTGAGTCTTTTTATGCATATATCGTGCAGAGCTTGTAAAAGAAGATGGTAAAATTACCATCTGACCAAGTTGAGTTGTGTCAACATCTTGTTGGCCTATTGCATCTTGTAGATGTATATATATTATATAGCGAATATAATTTAACCTTTCTGTTTCAATTTTAGCATACATATCAACCAAAATCTGACTTAAAAGGGAACGACAATAAATTAAATGATTTATCTCAGATTGAAGAATTATTATTTTATAGCTGTAAAAGCTTAACGCAGGAATTATTTTTTTTGGTGCCTCCTTTTTTAATAATGGATTCCATTGTGGTATATCCACTGAATAGCCATCTTCGCCATAAGGAAATAGCAAAGGGTACTGTAAGGCATCGTATGATCGATGCACTTCACTTATACGATGTAATTTATTATTATTATTATTCAATAGCAATATCGCGCTTTTCAAATTGCTGACCAACAATAACTAAAGCTACTTCGCTTGATTGAGGTGCATTGTAAAGCCCTTTGTGAGCACCAGCGGGTGTTCGATCAGCATGTATAATCAGTTTATAGTCTTTAGTACTTGTTGGTATTTTATTGAGAGCCATTTGAGATCATTAACATAACGATTATGATCATGAAACATACATTAAAGATCCTTTACTACGATTAAATCAACATTTGAAATATTTTTGCAACGTAGTTGAGCAGGCAGCTCATCATCACCAACAAATTAAATTTGAAGAAACTGCATTTCTTCATTTGGCAAAGGTCGGCCACTACCAATTAAGTGGTACACTTGTCCTTGGACTTTAAAGGTTGACCAACTTTCATTTATAATTTTTGTACTACCAAAACAAGTCATTTCGAAAGCAGCTGCTATACTTTCTTATACGATCAATGAAATGATCATGCTTGGGATGTCTACCAATTATTAAGCTTTTAAGTGGATCAGGCAAATTTTCATTATGCGAAAGCTTTACTTTTCCTGCCTTGTAACATATACCAAGAGACTCTTTTCCATTTTAAAGCATTACAATGTTTGCATATCAAATTCATACTACCAAGTTGAGTAATTTTATCTGACTTGTAAGCTTTTTCAAAATTATAGTTTAAGCCAGACATTGCTTTAACGCTCCATGCACGCAAACGCATTTCTTGACGTGCATTAGGATTATTAGCCTGATGTCTTCTCACTGTAGCTCTATGAGCTTCAAAATTATTAATTAAATATTATAAAAAAACATTACACATAGAAGCTAAAGTGCATAAATAAAATATTTTCGCATATAAATTGTCTGCGCGGGAGCAAAGAAAAACAATAACAACTGCAAGTGCAAAGCACAACATCAAAACACTCACACACAGGAACGACGAAGAGTACACGGCGTACAAGGCACACGGAAGAACCCTCAATAACAAACGAAAATCACTCAATTACGCCGTCGAACAAATAAAACGTATCAGCATGGAACCCATCACAAAGCGACAACGCGAGAATTCAGCCGACGAGATTAAAACCAGCAAGCCCTGATGGGGCCGCAATCCTAAGGCTCATAAATCAACGATTTGATGAGCACGCAGGCGTGATTGCGGCGAAGGTACTCGAAGGCGAGGAACGCATTCTAGCTGCGCTTAATGCCAGGCTGGACAGCATGAGTGTTGATTTGCAGGGCCTAACGCAACGCGTCCTGCAACTGGAGAAAGATGCTGCCGACTCGCAGCTGCTTAAAACAAAGTTGGCCACCTTGGAGGCCAAGCTCAACGCCCAGGCCAACGCAAGTGTAGCCACTGAGCTTAGGCTACATGGCGTGCCGGTGGTAGAGGGTGAGCAGCTTCGGACAATGTTTACTACACATTGTTTTTCACTTGTTGTATACTTTTATGACTTGTAACTGCACCTGAATTTAGGGACCAGGATTTGACAAAGAATCTCTGGTAAGCATTACGGTATGAAAAACAAAAATCATGTATCTTAACTTAGTGTCACACCGGCGCCGCGACTTCGTGACATTTTTAGGGTCAGGCAATCTACCACGACGGTTGCTGACCCCACAATATTAATGCGGTTCGACACTACACATGATAAAATTAATCTACTACGCGCGGCAGGTCAGTTTAGGCGCACGAATAAGCAGCAGCTTAACCTCGGGATTGAGACACGCGGTTCGGTCCCAATTTACATAAATGAACAACTGAGTAAAGTAAATTACAACATCTTCAAACAAGCGATAAGAATTAAAAAGCAAAAACAACTCACTGCTGTTTTTTGCCATCGCTTTCTTGTCCATGTTAAGCTTACGGAGAGAGAAGAAGCAATCTGCATAGAGAGTGCACAACACCTCTCTCAACTGTGTGCAGAAAGCTCGACGTCAGCAGCGGATCTTTTTCGTGCCTAGTTTTTACTAAGTGGTTGTTGTTTGTAAGTCTGCTCTCTCAAATGATAAATGTAATTATTATCTCTTAATTTTAGCTTTTAATATTTATATGTGCTCTTCGATGCTTTCTCTATATCAACGCAGTTTAGGTGTGCTATTGGTAGGATTTTATTATCAATTTAAATGTCTCTCAATATAAATTTACCCAGATCGAACAGCCAAGCAATGATAAGGATTTTAAGTAAACATAAATCTGGTCTTAAAATATGTCACTTAAATGGTCAGAGTCTATGTAATAAGATGGAGGAGTTTAGCTATATGTTTGTAAATTCAAATATTGATATTGTGTGTGTTTCAGAAACGTGGTTTGTCCCTGAGTTGGAGAATTCGTCTATTGTCTGTCCTGGTTACAACTTGTATCGTTCTGATCGTGTCTGTCACGCAGGGGGAGTTGCAATATTTGCCACAAATAGACTGAAATGTAAAGTTGTATGTCGACAACTAGTTGAGAGTCAAATAGAGTACCTTTTTATTAACATTACTAATTCAATCTGTGATAAAAAACTGCTTGTTGGCTGTATTTACAGACCACACCAGAATATTGACTACTCTAGCCTTATAGATTTGTTATCGAATTTAACACTGAGGTATACTGACGTACAGGTGACTTGAACAGTAATGTTCTAAAGGAACAACATCTAACTGATGAAATGCTGTCACTTGGCTTGTCACTAGTAAACTCGACGATACCAACGCATTACTCACGCAATACAAGTACGCTACTTGACGTTATATTTGTTAATAATAAAGACAACATATTACTATATGACCAACTATCTGTACCGGCGTTCTCTAAGCATGACCTTATCTTCCTGACTTATGATATGCATTTCATATATTCAAAACAAACAATTACTTTTAGAGATTTTAAAAACATTGACCAACAATCCCTATTTGAAGCACGCTGCACTTGTGACTGGGATGGCATTTACCGCCTCCCATCCGTTGACACCCAAATAACCCTGCTGCAGCATAACGTTGATTATCTCTTCAATAAGTTTATTCCACTGAGAACTAAAATTGCAAAACCAACTCTCAAGTCCTGGTTTAATAATGATATTAAAAGTGCAATAAAAAAGAGGGATGAGGCGTACGATAAATGGAAACGTTACAGGACGGACTATTACTATCGACTCTTTAAAACTAACAGACGAAACGTTAATGAATCTATTAAAAATTCTAAGCGAAATTTCTTTAGTAATAAGTTTAGTAGTGCAATATCTACCAAAGAAACCTGGAAAACATTAAGCAATATGGGTGTTGGAAAATTAAAATCTGTGATATGTGATGACGAAGATGTAGATGTACTTAACAACAAATTTGTCAACTAAAATGTTCCAATATTTGTGAGTAATCCGTACGTAAACTGTGTGCCGTTAATCAACTGTATCAATTGTTTTGAATTTGTATGTGTCAACCAATGTGATGACCTGCATGAAATGCCAAAAATTAAATCAAATGCTATAGGCTTAGACAACACAACCCCAAAATTCATAAAACTAATTTTGCCACACATAATCGGTCACATAACACACCCATGCTGATCTGTTACGTATTAGTGTGCGGGCTAAGGAAAATGGTTTGTGTATAAATCTGTCAAAATCTAAGTGTTTAGTTATGTATAAAAATTAACTGAATACTGATAATCTTACTAAACTAAGTGTAGACAATAAACCTATAGATTTTGTTGACAAGGCCGTTAATCTCGGGATAATGTTTAATAGAACCCTGGCCTGGAATGACCAGGTAAATAAAGCTGTGGGGAAAACCTATGGAGCCCTCCGACAACTTTCCCCGACCCAGCAATTTTTACCAATTAAAATAAGAACAATGATCGCAAAAACCTTACTGATACCCATCCTGTTATACTACGGTATTGAAATTTTTTCAAATGCGATGCAGCTAGCCTACATAAACTCAAAGTCACATTTAATAATATTGCTCGGTTCGTGTATGGGCTGAAAAGAACTGACCACATAACTGACTATGCGAAGAAGCTTGCCGATCTTGATTTTGCGCATCTAATAGATTTTAAAATACTCGTCCTCCTACATAAAATTATCTTTACTATAAAGCCAGACTACTTATATGACTTTAAGATTTACATCATCACAAAGAGTTAACAACCTAATAAGTATACGATCCAAATTGTTATGCTCAAATGGGCAATTTTATGTATCTGCTGTTCGACTCTGGAATAAATTACCGTCAGATTTAAAATGTACCAAGAGCGCATCTTTATTTAGTAATAAGTTAAAAGCACACATTAGTAGATAAAATAATAATAAAAATAAACAATTAGATCTATAAGACACATTAAATTAGATAAACCATAAATCCAAATTCAAATAAAATAAATATATTCAATCAGAAAATTAGACATATACTAATACTAGACATATAATAATAGAAATATTACTTAATTTGAAAAGAAAATTGTTACTAATAACTAAAAATAGGGTAGGTTACAAAATTATAATACATGATACTAAGTTAATGATTAAAAATTGTGATTTTAGTGCACTACTAAAATAAAAGTTATATAACTTGTAGCACTAGGAAAATCCAAATAAATAAATAAATAAATAATTTAAAAAAAAAAAATCTTTTTGATGCTCCTAGCACTTACCCCTATTGATATCTCGATTTTTCCAAACGAATGTTTAAGTACCTTTTTTTCTGCTTTGTCGGCGAACCGACTACGTCTTTTAACGGGATTTTTAACATTTTCAGTTATACATTCACTTGACGTATATGAATCTTAAGTTAATACTTCCTCTAAAGGAATATAAACATCAAAATGTCCATTCATTAATGGACCGGTGAAACGCAATCTTTTAACAGAATGCATACTATTTCCAAATGCTTGTAATAAATTTCCATTCTGAAAAATTGAAAATTTGGAGCATAAATTTCTGCTGCTGCTTGAAGCTCACATGCAGTACCATAAGTATTTGAATTTGACATATCGCACTCATATTAATCAGAAGAGCTATAACACTCTCCATTTAAGTTTACGCTGAAGCAAGCAAGCAAAAAGGGAGAGCCCGACTAGAAGATACCCTGAACCCAGTTGCAATAAATATGTAAATTAAATTTATAATTGACTTTGGTATACTGACTTAACTTCAATCGATTAAATTAGATATCTCCGGTGTTTCTTAACCGATTTGGACGAATTTTTCAGAAAAGTTCTATCGTTACCCATTATTTCAACCCTAATTTTTACATACTCCAAATTCGATATTTTATTGCTATCGCTTTATGTGTATATCGGAAAACAGAATAGTTATCGATAATTTGAAGCAAACTTGTTCTGCTCATGGTATAGGAGAACTTAAATACAAAATCAGAAGTCTCTAGCTCTTGTAGTCTCTGAGATCCACGCGTTCATACAGACAGACAGACAGACAGACGGACAGACAGACAGACAGACAGACGGACAGACGGACATGGCTACATTGTCTCGGCTGTTGATGCTGATCAAGAATATATATACTTTATGGGGTCGGAGATGCTTCCTTCTGCCTGTTACATACTTTTGCACAAATCCATTATACCCTTATTTACCCATTTTATGAATTTAGGGCATAAAAAATTAGATGCCAAGCCCACCCAAACCTTTTACAAACTTTGAGCTAGGGTCTCCAAGTTGGGAGGGACGACAGCTGGTGGCATTCCCATCGTTATGGCAGCGTACACCCCTACCGCATCCATTCCCCTTTGCAATTAGGCCTGTTTTTACCGGTTTTTAGTGCTGGTAACGTGTATTTCGCAGTCGGTTGCTGACTGCAACATTTCCACTTGTTTTTAATTGTTTGTTTAATGAATTGGTGATTTCAGTAAAATTATTTTATGTTTCAGCAAATTCTTTTCAATCACTTGTTTTCACCATTTTGTACTCGTTTCCGAAGGTAAAGAGTATGTTGGATTTGTGTAATGTCTGTCATGGTGTCCGTCCGTCTGTCCGCCTGTCCATCCGGGCGTCTGTATGTTCGCACACCCTTAAAGCTGGAGAATTTCTAGAAGTTTTCCAATTCTTTTTATCGATTGCACAGTAAAGTAAAGTGACAAGATGGGGGTTCTAAGATAACTGGGGGGCTGGTAAATCAGTAAATTGGATAGCTCACAACCGAGAACTCCACATATTTCGCACATCCTTATAGCTAGAACTACCAAATTTGGTGAGCAGAAAGCTACTAGCAACCCAAAATAAAAACTGCGTCATTAGTTTTGGAGAATCGCCTACCCATTCTGCCCCCAAGACCCCCCACCAGCAATTTTTAGGTCAAAAAATCGTATATCTCCCACAGTTTTGAAACTAGAGCAACCAAATTTGGTGCCAAGCTAGGTGATGGAAACGCCCCAAAAACTGCAAAATTTAAAACCACGCCCACAAAAGCGGCCCTAGCCGCCCCAAGCTGTCCCAAAGCTTCGACAAAAACGGGAATGTTTGTATTTTCCAGAGTTGTGGAGCTAGAGCCTTCAAATTTGATAGGAATACCCTTTCCACCTCCTTTACCTACCTTTTACAAACTTTGAGCTAGAGTCACCAAATTTTATATGAAGATAGCAACTGACATTCCACATATATCTGCATCAAAAATTTGGATGCCACGCCCAACCATACCACCCCCAGCCCCCCATTCTCATTTTTGTACAAACTTCGAGCTGGAGTCACCAAATGTGCTAAAAATTTTGATGCAACGCCCACCCATACGACCCACCTACCCAACAATAATTAAACATTATTGCTACTTATCGATAAGATTTTCTTCACGGGCTTACTTTTGTTATTGACTCAGCACATACTGGGGTAAAATATAAGCCGAACACACAGGTCTACAATAATTAGAATACGTATACAATAAAACACAATATAATTTGTTTCGAAATAAATAAGCTAAAATTATTGTTTTCATTATTTGACATGTGTGTGGTTGGGTTATATTAACAGCACTGCATGGCTTGCAGTTTTGGAAAAGTTGGTACAATTGTACTTTTTCCGAATTTTTCATAAATAAGGTACATTGTCGCGGTTTCGTCAGAAACGACAACATCAAGTTGATGACGTCAACTGAAATAACAGCTGCTGGCAACAGAGCTTTCTGACGTCACCGCGACAACATTTGCACGGACATATTAATTGTTTTGGCGCAAAACCATAATTTTACTTGCAACAAAAACAATAAAACATGGTTTCAAAAACTTGAACGCAAATTTCTTGAATTAAAAAATTGGGATGAAGCTGAACTTCTTCATGTACACCCCTGCCACGGACGAATTTATGTATTACAATTTAATTATGACCGGATGTCTTAATGAAATTTCGACATTTTGAAGATATCAGTCATGACCGCTTACATATCAAACAAAAGAAAATCAAGTTTTTTTATACTGAAGAAAAAAAAATTCATCAGGCATTTTTTTTTTTTTTTGAGCAATTAGCTACAAAAAAAATGTAATGGTTTTTGCATTACCCCTCGAAGTAGCTGTCACTTTTATTGCCCCCAATCATTATGTATGACCCCATAAAATTATATGACCCTTTTATGACACTTTTATTAACCCCTACCATAACTTATGACCCTTTTTCCCATTAACGTGCCCCCTTTAATTAGACTAGGTGTAAGGACAATGGAATGACATTCCTAGGACGCATTGTTATGGTTGTTAGAATCAAGGATCATGGGATACAGTGCCAAGTGTACATCTGTTTGCAAGTGCGTTGCCAAGCACCCGCTGCAAGCAAGCCACAACATGCATTGTTATTTTCAAGATCAACAGCAACAACAACAACATTCTTGTGGGTTATATGAGCAAGGTATCTGGAGTCAAGTGTGCGCCCGTTTTAAATGCGTTGCCTCACACACATACAAACAGCTGGCAACATGCATTGTTACTATCATGAGCAACAACAACATCAGTATCTGTGAGAATCAGTGATCAAAAGATCTGGAGTCAAGTGTGCATCTGTTATGGCGATTTCTTTTCTGACAAAAAATGTAGCATTATGTTACATTTTTTGAGGTTGCACTTTTTTTTGTGTTCTTTTGTGAATTAGGGCTACCCTTGCCCCATATGTTTGTGTTCTTTTCTTACAGTGTTGCCCTATGAATGCAACATAAATGCAACATTTCTCACCCTGAAATAAACGAGAGTGTTGTTTGATCAGGGTTGCATTTTAATAGTGTTTGACATAGTAAAGTGACCATATTAAAGCACGAAAAAGTATTTTGATCATATTTCCACAATAAATATGAAATTAATGAACGATTTATGAATGAATTCACAAATGTACAAGATATTGTTGAATTGATGTTTAAAAATTTCAAATTTATTGGGTATATACAATCAGAATACTTTTTCGTGCTAAAATATGGTCACTCTAATGATAAAATACAATAAAGTAAACAAGTTATAAATATCATACACATTCAATATTGAGGTTTTTCGGGAGTGAAATGGATAACGTATATTTAATAGCTACGGAAATAACATCAATTTTGATGGAATCAAGTTCATCATCGGAAGATGAACTGGATATGCAGCAAATGAGGGAACAGCACGATCGCATTGAAAATTTTGTGGATATATGTAATGAATATTCGGAGGGAGACGTAAGTTATTAAAGATGAACATATAAATAAAAAAAAGAAGAGCTAATTGTTCCACTTATGTTTTCAGTTTAAAAAAAAAGTGCTGTTGTTGTCTATGGCGGCTTTTTTTCGTCTCATAACAGTTTTAAATCGCTCCTCGCATTGTTTTGCCGTTTCTGAGCCAACATCATTGGCAATTTGTGACCACATATCCTTTTTATTTCGGAATTTCTTTAGAGGTCCGATTTCCGCCAAATACGCATTATATTGGTCCAGCATTTTCTTCGTTTCTCCATCCGACCAAACTGAAAAAAAAATTCATATAAATATAAATATTTACATTCGTACAACTAACAAAAATAAAATTGATTAATTACCTTGTATTTTCTTAAAAGATCCAGGAGATATTTGCTCATCCATGTTATTTTTGTAAATTTTTTTAGCGCTTATTGCGTATGTCACTTGTCAGTATTAAGTGTTGCCTTTTTTTTGATTGTTTGTGGTAGTAAAAGTGTTGCCCTTTTTCGGGCAAAACGGCAACACTTTAACAGGGTAAATGCAAAATTTAAAACATGCTGCCTGAAAACGGGTAACATTTTTTTCTACAAAAGAAATCACCATTAGACGTGCGTCGCAAGCAAGCCATAAACAATGAATGTTTATGGTTGTGAGAATGACAGGAAAAGTGTTAGCTATTCAAACAAATAGTGAAAGTCAAATGTGTGACTGTTTTAAATGCGTTGTCATATACTCGTACATTGTTACTGTCAAGAGCAACAATAACAACCAGCTTCTTGGGGGGTTATGTGCTTAAGGATGAGAATTTTCTTTCGCAGCAGCAAGATCAACACATTGTTTTTGAACAAGAGTATTGTTACTTGTAGATTAATATGGTGTTTACACTGGCACTGCTTATTTGAGTTATTGCGTTAGCAGCTTTTTCCCAAACAAAAAGTAGTGGTGACAAAAAGTTGAGTTATGTTTGGATGCAGTTGCTGTTACTCGATATACATTCGGTTTACTAAAAAGTGCTGCCCATTTAAGTATATACAGCAAACGCTCGATAACGTGATACGTCTAAAACGTGAACTCATCAAAACGTGAACAACATTTTATGTGCATTGACTATTCTAAAACGTGAACAAGGCGAGAAATCTCCATAACATGAATAATAAACTTGTCAATGTATACATTGAGCTCAAATAAATTTTTCATTTTTTCGCTCCACAACTCACTCACTCACTCAAAAGTCAAATGCAGACTAAAGAATCGCACAAATTTCACTTTTCTACAATCTGTACAACTTTTCTAAAACGAGGATATTGATGTTGACATTGCGGATAATTCATTCATTTCTATTAATAATTTATAAACCACAACAATATATTTACTATGTGCGCTTATATTTGCTTGTGCGATATTTTGTATCAATAACTTTATTTTTCACATCAAACACTGTGTTTACATTATATCGGAATAAGGCAAAGCAAAATTAGAAGAAAAATTCACGACCTAACAAGTAGTGAATTATGGATTGAAAATTTTATCCCTCTACTCCACTTGCCTGTAAACAAAAGATTCAGAGAGGAAATACACGAAAAAACTTCAGCGTGTAAATGGGCACTAAGAGTATTAGAATAGCGGAAAACTAAAAAAAAATTACAGATTTTTTAAACGTTTTCTTTTCTTAAATTTCTTTAAAGATTTAATAAAATGTGAATTTATATGTGTTAATATGTCTGCATTTTACACTATTTCGGCATTCAAAAACGTGAACACGTTCGTCAACGTGAACTGCCTTGGTTCTAATTAGGTCACGTTATCGAGCGTTTGCTGAAATCGGTTATATTTTTGAACTGTCACCACTGCCGGTAATGTAAACACCACATACAAGTACACAACTAAAAAAATATAGATTATCAAATAAATTAAATTATGTCTCAAAAAAATGGTAAATAAGTGCTATAATATATTATGAACTGATTTCAACCAAATTATAGGTTACGATAGGAGATTTGTGTGGTCAACTGCTGCCACACACACCTTAATTGAATTATGGCAAGAAAATATTGACGGGTTTCGTGGAGCACGCAAAAACTCACACATACATAAGGAAATCGCGGAGAAGATGAAAGAATTTGGACCGTCCCACTTTGAGATTAAAAACAAATTAGATAACTTTATGAAAAAGTACATGTCAGTTTTAAATAAACGAAGTATCCTCCCAAAAACTTATTTATATAATTATTAATATATATTTATAGATCTGAACGTGCTTAAGTGGGAGCATCAGGTGGCAATTCCTCAACCTAGGAGTACTACGATAATTTGGCGAGTGTGCTCCACACTTCGAGCGCTTTGGAATCCAGTCCAATTGATAGCACAGGTGATACATTGCTTTAAAACAATATTAGATGTTTGTATTAATAATCAAAATATCGCAGACTTCTCCCACCTAATAGAAGAGGGTCACAGCAGCTCAGTAGAAACGGACACCTCAATAACAGAGACGCCTTCGCATAAAAAGCGACGTAAGGTGGACAAAATTGACAAGCTCATTGAAATAGAGGAGCGCAAGTTGGCGGTCATGGAGCGTATGGCAGAACGAGCTGAAAATTTTCAAAAAGAAATGATAGAAATAATGAGGGCCAATAATAAATAAAAATAAATGACATTGTTTTTATGAATTGAATATATTTATTTAATTGGATTTATTGGGCTTGCCTAATTGTTTCAGCACTTGGGTTCATATTGCCAAGCCAAACCTCAAACTCCAGCTGATCATTTTGGTGAGCATTTTGTAATTCACGTTGCCAGTTGTCGCTCACTGCGCTATTATGCATATTGCAAAAATTATGCAAAATGCAGCAACAAACTTTGATTTGGGAAGTTTTGTCAATCCTGTTGTCGAGCCTTTAGATGTCCAAACGCATTCTCCACCACACGTCTGGTTTTGGACAAATTATAATTAAATATACGTTCCTGTGATGTAGCTTCCACGGAGAATAGATAGGGCTTCATAACTTTTGTAGAAAACTTAAAAGCTGAATATCCAAGCAGTAAAACTGGAACTTCTACACCATTAATTATTTTTTGCATTTTTTGAAGCAAGTCCGTTTCAAATAATTTTCTTTTAAGAGTTGAGCTTTTAAATATCTTTGAATCGTGGCATCGCCCAGGACTGCCAACGCTGATATAGGTGAATCTATATCTGTTCACAAAAACAATTTCTGTAATATTTCAGATTTTAAATACGAAATAAATATAATCTTACCGGTAGTCTACTAAGGCAAAAAGCACGGTGGAATACCAGCCCTTGTAGTTGCGGTAGTCCACGGCATGCTCAGACTTCGGCCGCACTTCAATGTGGCAGCCATCTATGGGCGATATTCAATTAATTTTTATACCCTTCACATGTGAAACAGGGTATATTGACTTTGTCATGAACTGTAACGCTTTAAAGGAATGATGGGAGACCCCATAAACTATATATCAAAATGATCAGGACGAGCTCAGGAATTGATTTCCGTCCGTCCATCCGTGTGTCCGACTGTCTGTTTCAACACGATTTCCGGCCAAACTGCTCAACCGATCTTGATGAAACTTTCACAGATGGCTTATATCATGTCGGGTTTGTTCACTATGAAATTTCATCCCAATCGGAGCATTCAACGATATAGCCACCATATAAATTTACCATATCAACACGATTTCCGGCCAAACTGCTGAGCCGATCTTGACGAAACTTTGACAGATTGTTAGATCATGTCGGTTGTGTTCACCATGAAATTTCATTTCGATCGGAGCATTCTACGACAAAGCCACCGTACAAATTTACCATATCGTACTATCAATTGTTGTTTCTGTCGTGCACTTTCAAGTACCTACATGTCAAATTGTTGTTGTTGTCGCACACGAACAAGTAAATGACGCTCAAGAGTAAGAATATTAGCGAAAAATTACCAACAACTGCACAGAAACATAAGAGGGGGGAGCATTGATTTGGCTGTGTGAAGGGTATCATAGTCTTGGCATTGCCAAAATTAACTATGCGCCACTATGTTTTTATTCTCGATACCGAAGGTAAAGAGTATATTGGTTTTGTGCAATGTCCGTCATGGTGTCTGTCCGTCTGTCCGTCTGTCCGTCCGTATGTATGCAAGTTTTTTCCACACCCTTCAAGCTAGAGACTTGAAACTTTCCAATTCTCTTTATCTATGGGATAGTAAATTAAAGTGTCAAGATGGGGGTTCTACGATAACTGGGGGGCTGGCAAATCGATAAATTCGATAACTCAAAACCGATAAATCCATATATTTTGCACATCCTTACAGCTAGAACTACCAAATTTGGTAAGAAGATAGCTACTAGCAACCCCCAAAAAACTGCATCAAAAATTTTGGAGCCACGCCCCCCCATTCCGCCCCCAGACCCCCCAAATTTTAAAGTCAAATAAGCCTATATCTCCCACAGTTTTTGAGCTAGAGCCACCAAATTTGGTGCCAAATTTAGCTGATGATGACCCCCCAAAAACTGCACCAAAAGTTTGGATGCCACGCCCACCAATACCGCCATAGCCGCCCCCAGATGCCCCAACGCTTCGTAAAAAACGGGAATGCGTGTATCTTCCAGAGTTGTAGAGCTAGAGCCTCCAAATTTGGTAGGAAGCTAGCTGGTAACGACCCCCAAAAAACTGCATCAAAGTTTTGGAGCCACGCCCACCCATTCCGCCCCCAGCCCCCCTGCATTTTGAAATCAGAAATGGCTATATCTCCCACAGTTTTTGAGCTAGAGCCACCAAATTTGGTGCCAATTTAGCTGATGATGACCCCCAAAAAACTGCATTAAAAGTTTGGATGCCACGCCCACCAATACCGCCCTAGCCACCCCCATCTGCCCCAACGCTTCGTCAAAAACGGGAATGCGTGTATATTCCAGAGTAGTGGAGCTAGAGCCACCAAATTTGGTAGGAAGATAGCTGGCAACGACCCCCAACAATCTGCATCAAAGTTTTGGAGCCTAGCCCATCCATTCCGCCCCCCTTTCCCCACCTTATACAAACTTTGAGCTAGAGTCACCAAATTTGGTATGAAGGTAGCATTTGACATTCCACAAGGATCTGCAGCAAAAATTTGGATGCCACGCCCAATCATACCGCCCCCAGCCCCCATTTCCCCACTTTATACAAACTTTGAGCTAGAGTCACCAAATTTGGTATGAAGGTAGCATTTGACATTCCACAAGGATCTGCAGCAAAAATTTGGATGCCACGCCCAACCATACCGCCCCCAGCCCCCCTTTCCCCACTTTATACAAACTTCGAGCTAGAGTCACCAAATTTGGTATGAAGATAGCAATTGACATCCCACATAGATCTGCACCAAAAATTTGGATGCCACGCCCAAACATACCGCCCCCAGCCCCCATTTCCCCACTTTATACAAACTTTGAGCTAGAGTCACCAAATTTGGTATGAAGGTAGCAATTGACATTCCACAAAGATCTGCATCAAAAATTTGGATGCAATTCCACCCATACCGCCCCCAGCCCCCCTTTCCCCACTTTATACAAACTTTGAGCTAGAGTCACCAAATTTGGTATGAAGATAGCAATTGACATCCCACATGGATGGGCATCAAAATTTTTAATACTGGTATCGAGTATACCGCAGTCGGTTGCGTCCGACTGCAACGTTTCCACTTGTTTTAAATAACATTTACAAATATCTTTTCGATTGCCCCAAAGCACTGTGGAAATCCAAGGGCTTCAAACCCTTTATTTGTCAATTACTTCACGGCAGAACGCGAAAAAGTTTACGCATACAAATGCTTTGGACATATCAAAGAGTCTTCCTACTGTGCGATACTCTGTAGATGATCCCACTGTATACAGCACTATTGCAATCCGCTTTTCCACAGGGACTGCAGCACGCAAAGAAGTATCCTTTTTCCTCATACCCATGAGCCGTCTAACGAGTATATTAAAAGCTTCCCTTTCCAAGCGAAAGCTTTCTTTGAAAAAGGCGTCTGAATTATTTGGCACATCACTCTCCCAAAAACATCCATACCGTGGCTTGAATAATACCATTAAAATAAAAATTTAGTTAACAATGCTAAGGTTGAATCAACTGTTTTTTCCATTTTTTTTTTTTAAATTTGATGAATTAAATTTTTTTTTACTTTTACAAACTCTTAGCAAAACACGGCTGTTGACGCTTAACGCAATAACTCACTTTTGAGCCAATGTAAGCACCAATTCTGAGTTATTGAGTCGATGACGATATCGATAGCAAACTCACTGTAGTGTAAACATAGTATAAGATTATACAGAGCTAGAAGGAGAAAGTGTTAGAGGGAGAAGGTGTAAGAGAGGGAAGTGTTAGAGGGAAGACTTAGTGACAAGTTTGTCAAAGTTCAAGCACATAAGTTGGCTTCTGTGTTATAGATATCACCGCCCGTAAGGATCAGTGAGCAAAGGAAGTACATTGCCTACGAAACTATTAAGAGTCAGGTGTGCACAGTTTTCTTAGCTACCAACTAGTAGATGAGTTAGAGTCGAGTTGGCGCCTGTTTGACGTGCGTTGCTTTGTACGCCTGCAAGCAGGTCATAAGTAATGAATGTTTTTGGTTGTGAAAACCAGTGATCAAAGGTTAATAGGATAACGACAAGTTTGTGCATGTTTGAAGTACGCTAGTCAAAGGGCAGTACATTCGTAGGCCGCGTTTTTATGATCAAAAGCAACACCAACAAGAAGAACAACATTCGAAAAGGTTATGTAAGCAAGGGAAGGGAATTTTCTTTCGCAGCAGCAGCAGCAAGATCAATTCATAGGTTCTAAACAAGAGTATTGAGACATGCTGATTTAGATTAGAATATGTTAGAGGGTGAAGGTGTTAGAGCGGGAAAGTGTTAAAGGGAGAAAGAGTTAGAGAGAGAGTAATGTTAGAACGAGAAAATATTAAAGGGAGAAAGTGTCAGAGGGGGAAATTGCTAGAGGGCAAAAGTGTTATAGGGGGAAAGTGATCCTGCTTAACCCTCTAAGGCTACTTTCTAAAATAATTAAACAATTATTGTCGAATAATTTGTTTAAAGTATTATTGTTGTCACTGAGTCCAAAAATGACTTCAGTAATTGTGTAGAAGCTTTCGTTTACCTGTAAGGTGAGAAAGAATGAAAGAATGGGGTTTCAAGCGAAAAAAAATCGTTATTGCGTAACTGAGAAAGAAATTATGTTTTATAGTGATATTCGTAAAAACAATTTTTGTTAGCTGTGCAGCATAAGTGTAAATTACATTTTAAGCATATACACTGAGTTTGTGAAGTTTTGCAGTGTTTGCACCAATTTCGCCCACTATCTCGACCCAACCAACGAGGAAGTTGATTAAGCTGGTCATGCCGCAAATCTGAAATGGGATATTTATATTTTTCACCACGCTTTAAATCTGGTTGGAAGGGTTGGTGAGATAATGGAGATCGACCCGGTGAAGGTCGCTGACAGGGTGGAGACCATGTTGTCCATTGAGAACTGCGTGGGCGACCTTGCATTTGCTTGTTTTTCAGTGCTACCAATCCAGCTGCAATCGCTTCCCGAAATTTGGGGAGTGTGAGCGTCTTGCTCGCTTTTCCAGTTTCCTGTTTTTCTTTAAATATACGCTTATATAAAATAAAAGCGTTTGTTGCTGCCATATCAATGTAACGATAAAATATTCGAGTGGCGCAATCCTGAGTTTTGGCTCGCGAATAACTTGCGGACAATCAATGTCTAAGTACTGCTCCGATTTTCGTTCGTATCTAGCTAGACTCCAACATAAGTGGACAGCAAGCGGGCGGCTTTGTTGTCTTTCCACAACACATTGCTTACTTGGACACCATAAGATGTGCCCATATACTCTTCCGAAAATCCTCTAGTCTCCTTTTTAATGGAATTATCATTGGGCAGCTTACCATTCGGGATACGATTTTCACGCCAGTGCCAAGGCTATGAATACCTTTGGCACGCTGATAGACCATCAAAGGTAATGACGTGTAAAAATTGTCGAAATAAATTATGTGGTGCTTGAAAGTATTTACCGTATTTTTTAAACGTACAACAATGTTAGCCGCAGCAACAAGATCTGGGTGACCAGGCAGGATTACATTATCACCTGCGCCAGTGTAGACCTCAAAGCGGTAAGCATATCCAAAAAAATCGCACAGTACGAATGACTTTATACCCCATTTGTGGGGCTTATTAGGCATATATTGCCGCAGGTGGTGCTTCATTTTCGTGCTACACATCTGTTTGTCGACACAAAGACGTGCCTGCTTTGGAATGGAGTCAAACCTTTGGTTAAGATAGTGTACAAAGTCACGCATACGGAACAGGGGATCATATCCAGGTTCGCCCTTTTTGATACGTTTGCTTTCATCACGCATTGAGAAATATTGTTTAATCAGTTCGAATTTGCTTCGTGTCATGCAGTATCGTATGGGTTCAAACGCATATCTTCCCCAGTAGCTTTTCAAATTCGGGTAACGATAGATTGACATATATATCAATATCCCAATGTAATTATACATTTCGTCAATGGTCGTTTTGAATTGATTAGCAATGTTAGCTGTGAAAGCTGCGCGAATAGTCTCCTCCACAATCATATTCATGATATTGGTATCGAAAAAGTTTAAAAGATCTGTAATGGAGTTTCGAGATCCATTATATAAGCTGGCAGCTTTGAGTCTCCCTGAAAGGCTATGTCATTGATATGCATCTGCATCGATTGCTTTCGCCAAATAATTTTGATTCGATCTTTCAAAATTGATTGAATGCCTATACAAATAAATAAGTAAGTTGAATATCATTTTACGGGTTAGCACCCAAACCATTGAAGCCACCAGAAGACGGCAAATGTATAAGTGCTCCATCTTCAAATGATGGGAAGAACGATCGAGTTCTTTTTAATGTTTTCTGAGTAGGCTCCTCCAGCGTAGTTTCAACATTTTCGACAGTGTCCAAGTTAATGTCAAAGGTCAAGTCCACAGCCGAAGCGTCGTTCAGTGCTGCGTTTAGTGCATTTTCCAAATTTAAGTCGTCACCATCTTCGTCACTTGAAACGTTTGACAATTCATCGTCGGTGTTGACAGAATCGAACATTTCCAAAAAATGTTCATCCATCAAATCAGACAATTTGTAGCGTTTTCGCATTAGTTGAGACATTTTTTCTTTTTAAACTCCATTACTGTGAAAAAAAATTGTGCACTAAACAAAACTTGCAATCCTGGTCTAAAGAACTTATGGGATAGTTCAGAGGGGGCTAAGCTGGGGCCACCAGGCGGGTCGCGGGTTGCGGATAGCGATCGGAGTCTTTATGAGGTTAGCTGCGAATAAGCGAGAATCCTTGCAAATAAGCAGTCCCGGACAAACAGCGGGTACGGTACCGTTCACCGTATCGACAAGACGCTTGTGTCGCCGTCTTCAAAGCATAGCCTCACACACTCCCAACTCCCTCACACGTACCCTTCTTCATCCCTTCCCCAATATCTCACTCCGGGTTGGACTAAGGTGTCATTTGAACCGTGCCGAAAGTCAACCTGGCCGGGGGCCCGGATTAAAAACTAGCCCAGTCGCTTACGTTGAGCTCAGGCAAATTGCGACCGCCTGTTCTAATTAGCCTTACCCGGGTACTGCGGATCTCTGCCCGGGTGGACCCCATATTTCTTCGCAACTCGTGGGACAAAATGAGAGAAATCAAAAATAATAAAAAGTATTTAGGTGTGCAACAGGATACCCCTGCTGCCAGTGTCGCGAGACACTTTGAGGACCGCCTCATTGACGGGGAGCGGCCCTCCAATGTGGGACCAGCCCCACGGCGCCCTAACCAGGCGCAGCAAACAAGAAGGCGGCATGCGGCAATAGATACAGCGCGCGCACCTACAACGAGGGAAGCCCCACGTCACCGTGTCGCCCCAGCTGAAGGGGGAGGAAGCAAGGCTGGACCATCCCAGCCGATGCGACCGAGGCTTAGCGCTGTTAGGCGACATGGCGTGCAGCTACCGCAGTTGCCAAAATTGGGAGAGCTGGGTGGTTTGGATGACCCAAACCGAAAAACGCTGAACGGCTCAAAAACCAAATGATACCTCAGGTACCTTCAGCAGGGACTACCCCCTGCTGAGGCACTGCGCATGGCAACGGCTGGAAGAGGCTCGGCGAGCCATGTACGGGGACCAGCCCCCAAACGCCTGAGCAGTAATTTGACGCCACCCCCAAGAGGGCATGCCCAGAGGAGCGTCCCAGCACGTCGGCATCCGCCGTAGCAACAGCACTGAGGTCTTCCTCTCCATTGTCCACCGAGACTCGCATATCGTATGCAGCGATTGCAAAAAAAAATCAAGGTGGCCGTGTTACCTGTGGAATACCCGCAGGTAATGCTCAGCCATGGGGACTTGTCCGCATTGGAGGAGGCCATCCTGGATGAGGTTATCCTCACAATGATAGGACACCGCGGTCACGTTCGCGAGCATTCATTTCCGGGTTGGCTACCTGGTCATTGAATGTTCCGACGATCACTCAGCGGAGTGGCTGAGGACCGTGGCGCCAAGACTGCAGTCGTGGAAAGGGGCTCCACTGCATTGCAAGGTGGGTGATGATAGTCCATCACCCCACAAAATCACCCAAGAAGTGAAGATCGGTCAACCAAATCTTTGTTGGTTCTGCTGAGGAAACAGAATAAGATCGAGACCGACTCGTGGAAGGTGTTGTCTAGGAGGACGGAAGGCGGAGGTGCGCTATTGGTGATAGGCATCGATGAGGCATCCAAGGACGCGATAGTGGCGAGAGGCCACCAAGTTTCATTCCGCTACGGGACCATCCCCCGTCTTCATGACGGGCAGCGGTAATGTGGGCAGCTCCCAACCTACATCACCAGGAACTGGAGCGGCGGATGAGTGATGGTGACATCAAACGTCACCGTCACTGGGCTAGCCCAGATAAACCTTCATCGGGGTAAGGCAGCCTCTGCTGTCTTGGCCAGGATGTTTATCACCCAACATCTTGGGCTAGCCCTGGTACAGGAGCCATGGATAATCAATGGTATAAAAGGCCTGTACACCGCTGACTCAAAGGTAATCTGGGATTAAAGAGATCCTACACCTAGAGCATGCATTATGGTAAGGAAATGTATTAATTTTACTATTCTTTCAGAATTCCTCACTGGGGACTGCGTACCTATTGCCGTAAGGGCAATTGGTGGCATCTGCCTATTTTGCTGGTGATGTGGACTGCCCGCCACCGGAAATAGAAAAGCTGATGGACCACTGCCGGTTATATTCGGCTGCGATGCCAATGCGCACTACTTCATATGGGGCAGCACGGACATCAACAAAAGGGGTGAGTGTCTTACCAACTTTATATTCAAGTATGACTTAGAAATTGGTAATGTCAGATCGACACCGACATTTGTAACTAGAGTTAGAGAAGAGGTATTAGACATTAATCTGATTACGCGCTCTCTTAGGCCACATCTCAGAGAATGGCATGTCTCTTCAGAAGAATCTATGTCCGATCACGGGATTATCCTATTCAAACTCAAGGTTAATACGGATAGTAGTATACCAACTCGTAACCCCAGGAAAACGAACTGGGAAAAATTTATGTCTACCCTAGAACTTAACCTAGCCACTGAGAGCTCTGGAATACCCAGATGCACGAGTGAGCTAGAAAGAGTTGTTAGAAATCTAAATAGTAGCATTAAAGATGCATATGAAGAAAGCTGCCCACTAGGGAAAACGCGTAAAGAAAAAGATGCCCCATGGTCGAATGACGGTCTTGAGAGACTGCGTATCACCACACGTCACCTCTTCAATAAAGCTAAGAGGGACGGGTCATGGGATACACACCGCGAAAGCCTCACCTCCTACAGCAAGGAGATTCTGAAGGCCAAGCGCAGGAGCTATAGGGACTTCTGCGAAAGCATAACAAGCACGAGTGAAGAAGCCCGGCTCCATAGAGCATTATCAAAGCGGGCGCCGGAGGCTAATTTAGCCCTGAAGCGTAAAGATAATACATATACGAGCACCAATATGCAAAGGTTAGAGCTTCTGTTTGAGACGCACTTCCAAGGAAGTATCCCCTGGGAACCGTGCGAATCGCTTGAAACAGGAGGTCAACACAGACCAACGGCCATTAACTGGGCATGTGCCAAGTCAGTGGTCACAGTGGAGAAAATAAAATTGGCAATTGGAACCTTCCAGCCTTACAAATCTTCTGGTCTAGATTGCATATCACCGGTATTCCTTCAGCAGGGACAGGGAATACTCCTACCCACTCTATCGAAAATCCTGGTCAGTAGCCTAGCACTTGGTCATATACCAAGCACTTGGAGTAGAGCTAGGGTGGTCTTCATCCTCAAAGTAGGGAAGACAGATACCACCAACCCAAAGTCCTTCAGACCCATCAGCTTAACATCGTTTTTGTTGAAAACGTTGGATGAGCTGGTGGATTATAACATAAGGAGTACTCTGCTCACACAGAGTCCACTGCAGACAACGCAGCACGCATACTGAACAGGCAGGTCTACGGACACTGCCCTGCATGAGCTGCACCGTACTCTGCGGGCGGCAGTAGTAAACAAAGAAGTAGCAGTTTGTGCATTTTTAGACATTGAAGGTGCTTTCGACAACACAGCACATAATGCTGTCAAAGCTACCTTGAATAGAAGAGGGCTGGATAGTACAACTAGTAGATGGATTTCATCCCTATTAGCGTCCAGACAAGCTACGGCATCTATACAAGATAGTACCGAAACAGTAACAACCACAAGGGGCTGTCCTCAAGGGGGGGTTTTATCACCCCTCTTATGGAGTATACTAGTAGACGAACTGTTAAGTAGACTTGCGAACAGGGGTATTCAATGTCAAGGCTATGCAGATGACATTGTGATAATAGCTCGGGGCAAGTATGAAGAAACTCTTTGTGATAATGTTCAACTGGGACTTAGGATTACGCATAATTGGTGTAGGGAGGTTGGTCTCAACTTAAACCCTACTAAAACAATCATCGTTCTGTTCACCAGAAGATACAAGCTACAAAGGATGAGGGAGATTAGGCTCGCAGGGAGTCCAATATAAACAAGCAAGGAAGTTAAGTACCTTGGAGTCAAGTTCGACAGTAAATTAAACTTTGGCACCCATGTTCAGAATACGATCGCAAAGTGCTGCAGAGCGCTGTATACGTGTCGTAGCATAACCGGGAAGTCATGGGGAACATCACCAAAGATAAAAATATGGCTATACCTTATGTTAGTAAGGCCCATGCTCACGTATGGAGTGATTGCATGGGGGGATTAGGCACAGCAAATCACTGTGCAGAAGCAGCTTCAAAAGCTAAAAAGAATGGCATGTGTAGGAATCACGGGAGCGATGAGGACCTGTCCCACATCTGCGCTTGAGGTTATATTGGAGATAACGCCACTCCATCACACAATTAGGCTGCAACAAAAGGCAACCCTCTTAAGAATGTCCGTTGCAGGAGTTGGGAGAGGACACATTCTTAGTCGAGTAGAGGCAGATATGCTATCAGGTGAACTTCACCTACTGGCACAGCCAAGGGACGAAATGAAAGTCGAACACATGTTCGGCCAAAAGTTTCAAGTTCACCTCTGTAATAAAAAGGGAGTGAACATCTTTAGAAGAAGTCCAGACCAGGAAGCCACACACCATAAAATGGTACACTGATGGATCCCTAACGCAACAAGGCTCCGGTCTTGGTGTGGTAGGCCCTCGGCTAATGTACCATGAGCCCCTAGGTATGCACACCAGCATATTCCAAGCTGAGGTATGTGCAATTGGGAGGTGTGTGGACTTTAATCTAAAGCGTAACTATCGGAATAGGGATATAGCCATTCTATCCGATAGTCAAGCAGCAATAATGGCACTTAGTAAGACCGAAATCAGGTCAAAGGTAGTTCGTGAGGTACGAACCAAGCTAGACACTCTGGGATCACAAAATAGGCTTGCTCTAAGATGGGTCCCGGGACATGTCGAAATAGCGGGGAACGAAGAGGCAGACAAGCAAGCAAGACTGGGGGCAGCGACACCCCTAATAGGACCCGAGCCGTACTGTGGTATAGGAAGAAGCACAATACGGCAAGAACTTAGGAATGAAGAGAGACTTCTGCGAAGAACGTGCTGGGCAAGGACACCAGGACTCAGACAAGCAAAGATTCTCTTGGGTAGCTATAACCTTAAACGGTTTAAGCAAGTAATATCAATGGGTAAAAATAGACTCAGGATACTCACCGGTCTCTTGACAGGACATTGTAGACTACGAGGTCACTTGGCAAAGCTAGGTATAGTCAGCAGCGAGATTTGCAGATTCTGCGAAATGGAAGGAGAATCCTCCTTGCACATTATAGCAGAATGCGTAGCCTTAGCAAGGAAAAGAAGTAGTTTTCTAGGAAAACATATTGTAGAATTTAGCGATTTAGAAACCATCGACCCAACAAAGGTACTTGCTTTTATGCAACACCTGGGCCTGATGGAAGAGCTATAGGCCAAGAAGGGGGCACAATAGATCTATTTGGTCGCAGTGTATTTACCCCCAATATAATAAATAAATTGATACCGGGGCATCGAAAAACTATATCAGACCCTTGTCCGAGTTACGAAATATTACACCAGTTGAGAAACCTTTCCAGGTTAAATCTATACATGGGGGTACACAAATTTTAAAAAAATGTCCGATAAAATTGTTCAACGAAACATCCTTTTTCTTCATACTACCAACTTTAAAAGACTTTGATGGTATAGTGGGACTCGATTTTCTTATGCAAGTTAATGCTCAGCTTGATTTAAATAACGGTATCATTAGGTTTAAGGGCGGCACCAAGTCGCTCAATTTTAAAACGTGCCCACACGTAAACTACACTCAGGTCAACGATTCAGACGTACCTTTATCTATAAAGGAATCTTTTGATAAAATGATTAAAAATATATCATATGCGTTTGCGGACCCAAATGAGTCCCTACCTTACAATATCAACACTGTGGCTACCATCCGAACAGACGATGTGCCAGTGTACTCAAAGTTATACCCGTACCCCATGGGTGTAGCTGATTTTGTCAATTCAGAAGTTAAACAACTTCTCGAACACGGCATTATTCGACAGTCAAGATCGCCTTACAATAATCCCATCTGGGTTGTTGATAAAAAGGTGTTGATGAGCTCGGATACAAAAAAAGAGAATGGTCATCGACTTCAGGAAACTGAATGAAAAAACGGTGAACGACAAATACCCACTTCCTAACATTTCAGTTATATTAGCAAACATGGGTGAGGCCCAGTATTTTACAACACTGGACCTTAAATCAGGCTTTCACCAGATAGAAATGGCAGAAAGAGACAGGGAAAAAACCGCGTTTTCTGTAAACAATGGAAAATACGAGTTTTGTAGGCTCCCATTCGGTCTGAAAAACGCACCGAGTATATTTCAGAGGGCTATTGACGATGTCCTTCGAGATGAAATAGGAAAAACTTGTCATGTCTATGTTGATGATGTGATAATTTTTTCTAAAAATAAAGAGGACCATGTTAAACACATCAATTGGGTTTTAAAAAGCCTCGAAGATGCTAACATGAGAGTGTCTCAGGAAAAATCCAAGTTCTTCAAAAGAGCGTGGAATATCTGGGATTCAACGTGTCCAGAGGTGGAATTCAAACTACACCAGAAAAAGTTCAGGCTATAAAAAACTTTCAAAATCCAAAAACACTGTTTGCCCTAAGATCATTCTTAGGATTAGCTAACTATTATAGGTGTTTCATCAAGGGATTCGCTGATATCGCCAGACCCCTAACGGACGTCTTAAAAGGCGACAATGGCAAAATAAGTGCCAATCAGTCGAGAAAAGTAGTTATAGACCTAACACAGAAACAAATTGAAGCGTTCTGTAAATTGAGGGATATACTAGCCTCCGAAGATGTCATTTTGAGATATCCGGACTTTAAGAAACCATTTGATTTGACAACAGATGCTTCGGGATATGGCATTGGGGCAGTGTTGTCCCAAGAAGGTCGTCCCATAACCCTCATTTCACGAGCACTTCGTGACAACGAGCAGAATCTTGCGACAAATGAGCGAGAACTTCTGGCCATTGTATGGGCCTTAAAAAATCTTCGAAACTATTTGTATGGTGTACGAAACCTCAATATTTTCACAGATCATCAACCTCTGACATATGCAATGTCAGATAAAAACCCTAACGCAAAGATAAAACGCTGGAAAGCTTTTATCGACGAACATAATGCCAATATTATCTACAAACCTGGCAAGGAAAATTTTGTAGCCGATGCATTATCACGTCAGAACGTGAACGCCCTGGACTCTGATTCACAATGTTCAGACATTGCTACAGTTCACAGCGAAGAATCCCTGACTTACACAATTGAAACCACTGATAAACCAGTAAATTGTTATAGGAATCAAATTATAATCGAGGAAACTAACTCACCTTCTGTTAGAACATTCATACTCTTTCAGAATAAAACAAGACATATTATTGGGGTCTCAGATCGGAACAATCTTATGCAAATACTACGGGATGTAGTTAACGCGGGAGTCGTCAATGGTATCCATTGCGAACTACCGATCCTTGCCTTTATTCAACACAACTTGATCGAACTCTTTCCATCAACAACATTTAGATACTCTAAATATGTCGTTACAGACATCCCTGACAAAACAGAACAACGAGAAATAGTAACAACTGAGCACAACAGAGCGCATCGCGCGGCGCAAGAAAATGTAAAACAAATAATGCGTGACTATTTCTTCCCTAACATGTCCAAATTAGCAACAGAGGTTGTCGCAAACTGTAGAGTTTGCTCTATGGCTAAGTATGACCGACACCCAACGAAACAGATGTTAGGAGAAACACCAATTCCCACCTATATAGGAGAACGCCTGCACATCGATGTATTTTCTACCGATCAGATGTACTTCTTAACGTGTGTCGACAAATTTTCAAAGTTTGCCGTGACACAGCCAATTTGTTCGAGAGCAATTGTAGACATAAAAAATCCAATTTTACAGCTCATAAATATTTTTCCTAAAATAAACACCATTTATTGCGATAACGAAAAGTCCCTGAATTCCGAGACGGTCAAATCTATCTTGTCAAAATTTCGTATTCAAATAGCAAATACGCCGCCCTCACATAGTGTTTCAAATGGTCAAGTTGAACGGTTTCACAGCACTTTAACAGAAATTGCGCGCTGTATGAAACTTGACAAACACATAAGCGACACCGTTGACCTGATTCTGCTTTCAACAATTGAATACAATAAAACCATACATTCAGTGACTGCGATGAAGCCAGTCGATGTTATTTGGTCAAACAACATAGAAACAGGAATACAGATAAGAGATAGACTTGAAAAGGCACAGTTAAAAAAATCACACAGGTAAATTTAAACCGAGAAAATAAAAAATATTTGGTAGGAGATAAAGTTTGGATAAAGACGAACAAACGCTTAGGCAATAAGTTGACCCCACTATGCGTAGAAGGCATAATAGAAGCAGACTTAGGATCAACAGTCTTAATAAAAGGGAGGGTGGTCCATAAAGACAATATTAGAAAATAAGAAATAGCAATTAATATAAAAAATATCATTCTCTCCCTTAGAATAACATCGACGTTAGTAATACTTCTAATGACGACTTTTACGACCGCAACTGTTAAACTGACTAATTACACACTTTCGGATTACATACCAGTAACAGATGGCGACGTTACCATTTGGGACGAGTACGGCTACCTCGGACACACAACAAACGTGACATCATACGAGACGTACGCGGACGAAACCAGACGGACCTCAGAACTGTTTAAACAGGACCACATACGTAACGTGCTACTCACTGACCTCGGACATATCGAGACGCTAATAGCAACGCTTAAGGTAAACCACAGAAACCCTCGTAGCATAAACCTCTTAGGGACTGCCCTAAAGGTCATAGCAGGGACTCCTGATTTCGACGACTGGGAACATATTAAGTTCAAGCAAACACAAATAGCAGATTCACAAAACTTACAGATCGAATTAAACAATAAATTTCAGACTAGACTCAACGAACTTACAGAAATCGTTAACTCAATTAACAAGATAGAAGGAATTGACATAGATCATTTGTACGAAACAATTTTAGCAAAAAATAGAATGATTATATCAGATTTACAAAATTTAATTCTTACCGTAACCCTTTCTAAAATAAACCTGATCAACCCAGTAATGTTAGACAACATCGATGTAAAGGAGATGACACTTAAGCACTTCACTAATATTAGCGTAACCGATTTATTAGAAGTTGCTAGCATTAAGGCTTTCCAGAGTAATGATATTTTGTACTTTTTAATTAAATATCCTATACCTAAGTTAGTATGTAAAAAAATAAATCTATTCCCTGTTCAACGATCCGGTAAAGTTTTGGACTTCGAGAAGGTTAACATCGTAGCAGATTGCGGCACTGTTATATTTACTGTCGGCGAATGCAACGCATCAATAGGCACCACATTCTGCAGGAACTTAAAGTCTTCTAGCTGTGCGCAACAACTAATAGCTGGAACTTTTGCACAATGCAGTACCCGACCTGGACATCTGGAGAAATTAATGGTAATAGATTATGGCGCAATTATCATCAACGAGGCAACTGTAAACATCTCAGGTTACTCGGGCCCATCATCATCCATCTCTGGAACCTACCTAGTGAACTTCGTCGACGACATCATAATCAACGAAACTCGGTACGTCAACAACTATGGTGTCCTTAGGAAAAAGCCAGTAGTCACAGCTGTCACTCAAATCAACGTGACTATGCATCGGGAACACCTAAGCCTACCCTTCCTCCACGAAATGAGTCTGGTAAATCTTCAACATATTGGCCAACTAAAATCCACATTGACATACGGGCCCATATGGAGCTGCGCAATCACGCTGGCAGTCGTCTTCGGTTTATTGATGCTAGCGTATAAGATCCAGCAACGCATCAAACAACGAGAGTGAACCACAATCATAAAAAATCTACAAGCAGGCTCTAAAAAGACCGAGGACGCTCTTAACTTGGCAGAGGGAGGGGTTAACACCACTTAGGCTGACATAGGCTAACCGGATACGCGTGCAACAGAGTTGCGCCACTCAGCGATTTGGAGGCTATCCATAAGTTCAACATACGCGACAAAGTTGCGTCCGTCAACAAATGCAATATGATCCGTACGCCAAGTGGCCACTGGAATGTGTCACGAGGCGCATGGTCAGCATTCTGCCGCATCGCTGTCCGTATCGCTGCCCGTATCGCTGCTCGCATCGCTGCCGGCAGTCCGTAGCTTACGTTATGCATAGGATGGTATTCATAAGTTAGTTTTTAGAAGAACCCTCAAACGATCACAACTGATCCGTTCATAAATAAAGAATAAATAAATAATCTTTATGTTGTTATAATTGGCGCTCAACAAAGCTCTCTAAAAACTCTAAGTCCGCTCAGCCAACGCGAGTGATGGTAAAAGTTTCGCTAAAACTAATAAAAATACAATAATATCCAACAGATATTGTGAAAATAACAACAATAAATCAAACTAAATTACACTCCAGCCGACGCCGCGAGTAATGTAAACGTTGCATTGAAACTCAAGAGAAATATAATTATTTTTAATACAAAAAATTTTTTTTTCTCAACAAAGCAATAAAACACTGCAAATAATTGCACGCGTATAATAATCAAATAGACAACAGTGAAAAATAAAAAACTCTGCAAAACACTTTGATAAATTTTGTGAAAAATACAATATTGAAGAAAAACTTTGCTAAAGAATAACAAATATAAAAAACTGCTTAAAAGTGTGCTTTAAAATAAAAATACAACAGTTAAAAAAAAAAAAAAACCGCTTCAAAGTATGCTTTACAATAAATAGTTAAAAAAATACTATTCTTGAAGCAAAGACACAAACCAATCAATAAGAAGCTACTATAATAGCTGCTCACAACAAAGCTTCGCGGGAAAACTACACAGAAGTCAACAACGGCTCCAGTCCTAAAACACCACCATATCGTCTACATCAACTTTAAATATTTTAATTAAAAATGAAATTCATGTAAGTGAATTGTTTAAGTGTCTATTACACCACATAAAAAAAATAATAAAAAAAATTAAATAAGAAGAATATTATTACTGAATTGATCAGAGTAAAGAATTTTGTATTTATTTCAATTTTGCACTTTTTAACACTTGTTTTGATAATTGAATAACCAATAGATAAACAGATTGGTATAACTAACTCATGTGGAGAGACGTTAGTGTGGGAAAAACGACAGAAAGTGAGGACGAACTTATTAGTTCTTTTAAAGAAAACAAATCTCTCAACAAAATGACTTCACAGGAAGTACTCAAAGCCATGGAGGAACAGATTAATGCGGCTTTGTTAGCACAGGCTGCAGACTTACAGAAGGGATTTGATGAGAAATTAGATAAGGTAATTGGTCTTTTCCGCAGTGAAGTAAATTCTCTAAAAACAGACTTGAAAAAGAAAGAGATAATAGAATACCAAAGAGTACAAATCGTGCCAGGAGTAGAATGTGATGAGCCCCTTGATTTGGTTAAATCCCTGCCAGAGTTTTCTGGCAAAGTGGACGAATATGTTGCTTGGAGAGAAGCAGCAATATTTGCCTATGAGGTTTTTGAACCTCATAACGGCAGTTCAAGGCATTTTCATGCACTTGGCATAATAAGAAATAAAATCAAAGGCGCAGCCAGCGCAACTTTATCATCTTTCAATACGGTTTTAAATTTCAAAGCAATTATAGCCAGACTTGATTTTACATATGCAGATAAGACTCCAACACGCGTTATTTTACAAAAACTAAGTACCCTTAGACAAGGTGAACTAAGCTTGTTAGAAAACCCTTACTCTTCTCACTAATAAAACAATAATGACACATGATTCTGCAGCGGCAGCTGTCTTAAATGAGCAATTCAGAAAAGACGCACTACATTCTTTTGTTGCCGGTCTTAAGAAATCTCTTAAATTGGTTGTATTTTCCGCTCAGCCCAAAGATTTACCATCTGCCCTGTCCTTAGCCCAAGAAGCTGAAGTTTGCAATGAATATTCACAATTTGCCGCAAGCTTTGCTAAGACAAATGAGGAAAGAAATCAGAAGCCCACAGGCCAACGCCAGCACCCACGTTATCAAACCAATGAAAACAATAACAATCAAGGAAAGAATCCACAAAATAAACCTCAAGGGGGTAATAACAAGCCCAGGTATACGAACCAGGCAACCGAATTCCTCGAAACAAAGGTTTCAAAGTAAGGACCAACAATCCCGAGGCCCTGAGCCAATGGAAGTTGATCCGTCTTTATCACGTTTTCGGCAACAAACTAACTTCAACAAAAAATTTAATTCAAATCAAAGCAGTCAGAATATAAATATTTCAGCTCAAGAGCAAGGCACTGGTGATACTGATTATCAGTCCCAGCCCGATGAAAATGCTCAAGCATTCGAGGATGACGTATCTAACGATTCATGCAATTTTTTAGGAATAAGTCCTCCCTCCCGTTCATCAAACAAAATGTAGGAGGAAACTTAGTTCTTAAACTTCTAATTGATATATGATAATTGATAAACAATGGTATAAAAGGCCTGTACACCGCTGACTCAAAGGTAATCTGGGATCAAAGAGATCCTACACCTTGAGCATGCATTATGGTAAGGAAATGTATTAATTTTACTATTCTTTCAGAATTCCTCACTAGGGACTGCGTACCTATTGCCGTAAGGGCAATTGGAAACGCCCCACCCCTATTGTGGTGGCATCTGCCTATTTTGCTGGTGATGTGGACTGCCCGCCACCGGAAATAGAAAAACTGATGGACCACTGCAGGAGAGAGAAGCTGCCGGTTATAATCGGCTGCGATGCCAATGCGCACCACTCCATATGGGGCAGCACGGACATCAACAAGAGGGGTGAGTGTCTTACCAACTTTATATTCAAGTATAACTTAGAAATTGGTAATGTCGGATCGACACCGACATTTGTAACTAGAGTTAGAGAAGAGGTATTAGACATTACTCTGATTAGTCGGTCTCTTAGGCCATATTTCAGAGAATGGCATGTCTCTTCAGAAGAATCCATGTCCGATCACAGGATTATCCTATTCAAACTTAAGGTTAATATGGATTGTAGTATACCAACTCGTTACCCCAGGAAAACAAACTGGGAAAAATTTAGGTCCACCCTAGAACTTAACCTAGCCACTGAAAACTCTGGAATACCCAGATGCACGAGTGAGCTAGAAAGAGTTGTTAGAAATCTAAATAGTAGCATTAAAAGGGAAAACGCGTAAAGAAACAGATGCCCCATGGTGGAATGACGGTCTTGAGAGACTGCGTATCACCACACGTCACCTCTTCAATAAAGCTAAGAGAGACGGGTCATGGGATACATACCGCGAAAGCCTCACCTCCTACAGCAAGGAGATTAGGAAGGCCAAGCGCAGGAACTATAGGGACTTCTGCGAAAGCATAACAAGCACGAGTGAAGGTGCCCGGCTCCATAGAGCATTATCAAAGCGGGCGCCGGAGGCTAATTTAGCCCTGAAGCGTAAAGATAATACATATACGAGCACCAATATGCAAAGGTTAGAGCTTCTGTTTGAGACGCACTTCCCAGGAAGTATCCCCTGGGAACCGTGCGAATCGCTTGAAACAGGAGGTCAACACAGACCAACGGCCATTGACTGGGCATGTGCCAAGTCGGTGGTCACAGTGGAGAAAATAAAATGGGCAATTGGAACCTTCCAGCCTTACAAATCTCCCGGTCTAGATTGCATATCACCGGTATTCCTTCAGCAGGGACAGGGAATACTCCTACCCACTCTACGGAAAATCCTGGTCAGTAGCCTAGCACTTGGTCATATACCAAGCACTTGGAGTAGAGCTAGGGTGGTCTTCATCCTCAAAGTAGGGAAGACAGATACCACCAACCCAAAGTCCTTCAGACCCATCAGCTTAACATCGTTTTTGTTGAAAACGTTGGATGAGCTGGTGGATTATAACATAAGGAGTACTCTGCTCACACAGAGTCCACTGCAGGCAACGCAGCACGCATACAGAACAGGAAGGTCTACGGACACTGCCCTGTATGAGCTGCACCGTACTCTGCGGGCGGCAGTAGTAAACAAAGAAGTAGCAGTTTGTGCATTTTTAGACATTGAAGGTGCCTTCGACAACACATCACATGATGCTGTCAAGGCTACCTTGAATAGAAGAGGGCTGGATAGTACAACTAGTAGATGGATTTCATCCCTATTAGGGTCCAGACAGGCTACGGCATCTATACAAGATAGTACCGTAACAGTAACAACCACAAGGGGCTGTCCTCAAGGGGGGGTTTTATCACCCCTCTTATGGAGTATACTAGTAGACGAACTGTTAAGTAGACTTGCGAACAGGGGTATTCAATGTCAAGGCTATGCAGATGACATTGTGATAATAGCTCGGGGCAAGTATGAAGAAACTCTTTGTGATAATGTTCAACTGGGACTTAGGATTACGCATAATTGGTGTAGGGAGGTTGGTCTCAACTTAAACCCTACTAAGACAATCATCGTTCCTTTCACCAGAAGATACAAGCTACAAAGGATGAGGGAGATTAGGCTCGCGGGGAGTCCAATAGAAACAAGCAAGGAAGTTAAGTACCTTGGGGTCACTTTTGACAGTAAGTTAAACTTTGGCACCCATGTTCAGAATACGATCGCAAAGTGCTGCAGAGCGCTGTATACGTGTCGTAGCATAGCCGGGAAGTCATGGGGAACATCACCAAAGATAATAAGATGGCTATACCTTATGGTAGTAAGGCCCATGCTCACGTATGGAGTGATTGCATGGGGGGATAAGGCACAGCAAATCACTGTGCAGAAGCAGCTTCAAAAGCTAAAAGAATGGCATGTGTAGGAATCACGGGAGCGATGAGGACCTGTCCCACATCAGCGCTTGAGGTTCTATTGGAGATAACGCCACTCCATCACACAATTAGGCTGCAACAAAAGGCAACCCTCTTAAGAATGTCCGTTGAAGGAGTTGGGAGAGGACACATTCTTAGTCGAGTAGAGGCAGATATGCTATCGGGTGAACTTCCCCTACTGGCACAGCCAAGGGACGAAATGAAAGTCGAACACATGTTCGGCCAAAAGTTTCAAGTTCACCTCTGTAATAAAAAGGAGTGGACATCTCTGGAAGAGGTCCACAACATGAAGCCACACACCATAAAATGGTACACCGATGGATCCCTAACGCAACAAGGCTCCGGTCTTGGTGTGGTAGGCCCTCGGCTAATGTACCATGAGCCCCTAGGTATGCACACCAGCATATTCCAAGCTGAGGTATGTGCAATGGGGAGGTGTGTGGACTTTAATCTAAAGCGTAACTATCAGATTAGGGATATAGCCATCCTGTCCGATAGTCAAGCAGCAATAATGGCACTTAGTAAGACCGAAATCAGGTTAGAGGTAGTTCGTGAGGTACGAACCAAGCTGGACACTCTGGGATCACAAAATAGGCTTGCCCTAAGATTGGTCCCGGGACATGTCGACATTGCTGGGAACGAAGAAGCAGATAAGCACGGCCAGAGCTTAGGAATGCAGAGAGACTTCTGCGAAGAACGAGCTGGGCAAGGACACCAGGAATCAGATAAGCAAAGATTTTCTTGGGTAGCTATAACCTTAAAGAAGTAGTTTTCTAGGAAAACATATTGTGCAATTTAGCGATTTAGAAACCATCGACCCAACAAAGGTACTTGCTTTTATGCAACACCTGGGCCTGATGGAAGAGCTATAGGCCAAGAAGGGGCACAAAAGATCTATTTGGTCGCAGTGCATTTACCCCAAAAATAATAATAATAATAAAACTTGCCATGTAAAAACGCCTTGTCGATGTTAAATATTTTCGGCAAAAAAGTACGCCCAACGGCCCAAAAGTGTCACAAGGCACTTATCGCTATTTCACTGCTCCAACGCACAACTTTTATAGATTCACAAATGTGAAACTTGATTTTGACTAAGAATAAACATACCTTTAACGTAAAAAAATACATGTTACTTAAATATAAGTCTTAACACTTTAATAAAACCAGCAATCTGCGGCACGTTCCACGTACAATTTTGCACGCCGAAAAACATATGTTCTGTGCAAGTCAAAGTAAAAATACCGTTAAAGCTTCAAAATGCTCTGAAAGCTTTAAAACATATGATTGCCACGCTCTTAGGGACCCGCCAAAAGTATTTAGCTTAAATCAAACCCAACCGCTTTTTTTTTTAAGAATATATTGTGATAAGTGTCTTGAGGCACTCTTAAGTGCTAGAGGGTTAAATTAATATATTAAAAAACGCCAATTAATCGATTCTATACACGAGCGTCTATGAAATGCAGGTGGTATTTGAATTGATTGCCCACTCCTTCTTACGCACACCCAACTTGTTCGCTATCTACGTTTCTAACCTTTATTTGCATATATCTGTTTTGAATTTTGCACTGACTTCTGTTACTTTTATAGAGTTAATTAGTATAACTTTTTAATAAGCCAATGATAATTTTTTAAATTGGCTTACTTTCTTAATAATCTATAGGTATATTTTAAATAAATTTTTTTTATAGCTTATTATGTTAAATTTGAGATTTATATATAGCTTGTTCCGTTGAGGGATTAAGCAAACACATACACCTCACATTAAGATTAAAGCCATATGTCGGAGGCAGCAGCAGACAAAAAAAAACTGAAGAGCGAGCCAACGTAAATTTAACCTAGCTATAAGCCGCTTGCATGCTCATCACTAATCTTCGTCTTTGAACATGCGAATTTATCTAATACATAGATAACAATTCTCGCAACAGCTCGTCATAGTCGAACACAGTGAACATAGTGAACACAAAAAAGTGCCTCCTCTAAGCACCATATATGTAGCTATAGCCGGTCGAACACAGAGGTCCATGATTTTTTTCGGCTGCATAAAAAGCTTTTTTAAATCAATCTTATAAGTCCAAGTTCTTGTAATTACTTTATAAATATCTAAAAATTGTAAAGCTTAAAAAAGTTAGTGTAGTAACTGGTATTATAAATCATGTTTTAGCAAAATAATTTAGATCTTAATGTTAATACTTCATCGTTCATTCGATTATTATTATTATTGTTATTATTATACCCTTCACAGGGTATATTGACTTTGTCATGAATCTGTAACGCCTTAAAGGAATGATGGATACCCCATAAACTATATATCAAAATGATCAGGACGAGCTCAGGAATTGATTTCCGTCTGTCCGTCCGTCTGTCCGTCTGTCCGTCTGTCCGTCTGTCCTTCTGTCCGTCTGTCCGTCTGTCTGTCTGTTTCAACACGATTTCCTGCCAAACTGCTGAACCGATCTTGATGAAACTTTCACAGATTGCTTAGATCATGTCGGGTTTGTTCACTATGAAATTTCATCCCGATCGGAGCATTCTACGATATAGCCACCATATAAATTTACCATATCAACACGATTTCCGGCCAAACTGCTAAGCCGATCTTGATGAAACTTTCACAGATTGCTTAGATCATGTCGGGTTTGTTCACTATGAAATTTCATCCCGATCGGAGCATTCTACGATATAGCCACCATATAAATTTACCATATCAACACGATTTCCGGCCAAACTGCTGAACCGATCTTGATGAAACTTTCACAGATTGCTTAGATCATGTCGGCTTTGTTCACTATGAAATTTCATCCCGATCGGAGCTTCTACGATATAGCCACCATATGAATACAAAAAATCTATTAAAAAAACAAAATTGGACTAAAAAACTAAAATACCAAAATTACTACACGGGGATTCGAACCCGCACCTACCGGATGAGAGTCTGGCATACTTACCACTAGACTATATAAGAGTTTAACAGAATAGCTGAATATCTATTCTTAAAATTAATATAGTTAATTCGATACACCGAATATTAATAATTTAATGCCTTGTAGTCTTTCGAGATTTTCACGCAATAAAAAAATAAAAATACAAATTAATCCACGTGTTAACTATGCGGCACTATATTTTTATACCCTTAACCCATAAAATGGGTAAATAAGGATATAATGGTTTTGTGCAAAAGTATGTAACAGGCAGAAGGAAGCATCTCCGACCCTATAAAGTATATACATTCTTGATCAGCATCAACAGCCGAGACGATATAGCCATGTCCGTCTGTCCGTCTGTCTGTCCGTCTGTCCGTCTGTATGAACGCGTGGATCTCAGAGACTACAAGAGCTAGAGACTTCTGATTTTGTATTTAAGTTCTCCTATACCATGAGCAGAACAAGTTTGCTTCAAATTATCGATAACTATTCTGGTTTCCGATATACACATGGAATCGATAACAATAAAATATCAAATTTGGAAAATCTAAAAATGAGGGTTGAAGTAATGGATAATGATAGAACTTTTCTGAAAATTTCGTCCAAATCGGTTGAGAAACACCGGAGATATTGAACTTAATCGATGGAAGCTAAGCCAGTATACCAAAGTCTTATATAAATTAAATATATTTATTGCAACTGGGTTCAGGGTATCTTCTAGTCGGGCTCTCCCGACTAGAGCCTTCTTACTTGTTTTTTTTTTTTTTGTGCTCATATTCGATTCTGTTCTATCTTAGTTATCATTTATTTTGCTTTACATTCTTTACATTTTTTAAGGTACTCTTTTAGGCATAACAAATAATCTTTTCCTTAACTTTCCCTCTGCTCGCTTTAAGATTTTCGTCAAAAGACACTTTTCATACTTTAAGATATCCATCAAACTATTTGTTTTACTCGGCTAAAATTATACCGAGGCTCACTTGGGTCTCGGCGAGATTACAATTGTCACACATTATATTTTAAATATTTACAGATAGCTGCAGTAATCACTAAAGATAATTAGTGCACATATGGTCGCTTAGATTGTAAAGTGACCCGCAGCATAGTTTAAATTCATTCTAAAAATGTAACCTCAATTAACAAAGATAATAACCGCCTGATGGTGACAATGTACCACAGGAAGCCTAATTTAAGACACACTGTTAGCATATGAGGCCTAGGACTTGTAAGAATAAATCATTATCTTGATGAAACTCAAAGTGAATAGTTTTGATCACATTATTTCATCCAACTCACCTATCAAATCAACTTCTCAAATAAAGAAAATTAAAATGAAGAAATCTTAGCAGCTAGATTGTTTATTTATACAAAAGGTTTTTACTATTCACTTTCCCAGTATTTTAGTAACGAAAAGAGGTACTAAGAATGTGTTTTTACTCATTTTGTGACCTCAAAATTTATTGTAGTAATGTTGTCTGATACCCTAATTTAATTTGTGTAATTTAAAATCGTGTTCTTTAACATAGTATTCTTTTGATTTTTAAATCTTTTATGTTAACTAGTTAGCTATCTTGACGCTTAAAACGAGATGGATTGTATTATTAACCATAATATGTTACCTTTATTTTAACAGGGAAATCGGACGGACATTAATTTTTTCACTTAATGATTGATTACTTTATTATATTTTAACTGCTCAGCGCAGTTTACCTTAACACTTCCTTTATCGCTCAATCTCTTTATCTTTGTTTTACACAAACCAGGACCTCAATACTTTATCATGAAACGGAATACTGATAATGAGGAGACTCTGGCCAACGTGTCACCCTTCCCCATTAGAGAGATGATTGACCATACCTGTGACGGCGAAGTCGACCAAGGTGAAAATATGCGCAACGGCTCAATTTTGATTAAGACCAAAGACCAGAAGCAAGCAGATAAACTCCTGAAGCTAACGAAACTCTCGAGTACAATTGCAGTAACCATCTCAGAGCATAGCACGCGCAATCAATGTTAAGCCGTTACCTACCCAAACGAACTCAGATCAATAAGTGAGGAAGAAATTCGAAAAGAACTAATATTACAATTAGTGTTTGAATTTAGACAAATTAAAAAGAAGAGAGGCGAGGCCGAGACTGGCTTACTCATTGTTACGTTTGCCACCTACACTATTCCAGAGTACATATGAATTGGATATGAGATGACCAAAACAAGACCATACATCCCATTGCCTATGAGGTGTCATAAATGCCTAAAGTATGGACACACTCTCAAAGTTTATCACGGATACAATATATGCTTCAATTGTGGACAAAATCATGAAGAAGCCGACGAAAAAATTCCATGCCAAAATGAACCGTGCTGCATTAATTGCACCACAAGAAAATTCGCTGACAACAAAACTCGATCCATTGTCAAAAATGCCCAGTCTTTTTGAAAGAGCAAGAAATCGTTGTCATTCAAGTGCTGCGTAAAGTGGACACCAAAACAGCACAAAACAAATACAACTCGACTCATCACCAACAGCAGACGTATGGGGCAATAGCATCACAAAAAGAAACTCCAATAAAAGCATTACCAAACACTGAAGCTTCAACTTAAGTCAAAATACGGAAAAAGAAACTCTCAGATTCTGATGTAGACGAAATGAGCGACAATTCGTTAAAAGTCAAGAGACGGTTGTGGACCTCTGTGTGGCCGAAGATGAGAGGGAATTTTTCTCTCCTTGCTTCGTGGGGAGAGTAAGAATTTCATATTCTTCAGTGAAACGAAGAAGTGAAGGTCTTGCTTTCTCCTTTGCGGTGTGGGAGGATTTCCTCTCATCGCCGGCCGCACCGAGATCAAATAACAAACACACAAAAAAGTTCACTGTAGAATACATACAGTGCGTACTATCGCACGTTTTCTCTTCACAAACCACATTTATTATCTTTTAAGCCCTAAATCATAAATAACGCTATCAATTATGCAATGGAATATAAAAGGTTATCTAAATAATTACAGTGAACTAATGATTTTTATAAAGGAACAATCACCAAACATAATTTCATTACAAAAAACACACATTCAAACATACCCACGCCCATCAATTACAAGATGATAACAAACATCGCAACAAATCGGTTTGGAAAACTTGCACTCTTAGTACACGAATTCATAAAACATTCTGAGCTTAATACAAACACTAACTTCGAATCAGCAGCTATAGAAATAGACTCCAAAAAAATTAACATTATTTCATCTTATAAATCACCTTCAACTACATTTACATACAATAATCTAGAAAGAGTACTAAACATCCAAGGCTCTCAAGTAATTATTACTGGAGACTTCAATAGTTGGCACCCCAAATAGGGCTCGCCGCGCAGCAATAATAGAGGGAATAAAATAGCAAATTTCATAGACAGCTCCAATCTCTGAATTATAAACGATAAGTACCCTACACATTATAGCATGCACAACACATTCTCCCACATAGATTTAACTTTCTGTTCTTCTGAACTTACTCCTTATGCAAACTGGAACACAATAAACGACCTTTGCGGAAGTGACCACTTCCCTGTTTGGATAACATTATTTCCACAAGACCGAAACAAAATAAGTTAAAAGGCTTTAGTCGGGAAAACCTGACTAGAAGATACCCTGAACCCAGTTGCAATAAATATATTAGATTTATAAGAGACTTTGGTATACTGACTTAACTTCAATCAATTAAATTCTATATCTCCGGTGTTTCTTAACCGATTTGGACAACATTTACAGAAAAGTTCTATCGTTACCCATTTCTTCAACACTCATTTTAACATTTTCCAAATTAGATATTTTATTGTTATCGATATTATGTGTATATCGGAAACCAGAATAGTTATCGATAATTTGAAGCAAACTTGTTCTGCTCATGCTATAGGAGAACTTATATACAAAATCTGAAGTCTTTAGCTCATGTAGTCTTTGAAGTCCACGCGTTCATACAGACGGACAGACGGACATGGCTATATGGTCTCGGCTGTTGATGCTGATCAAGAATATATATACTTTATAGGGTCGGAGATGCTTCCTTCTGCCTGTTACATACTTTTGCACAAAACCATTATACCCTTATTTACCCATTTTATGGGTTAAGGGTATAAAAAGTCAACGCACAATTAAGAAGAGAATTAAAAATTACAAAGAGAAAATCAACTATAGATTTCACATCAGAGATCCAATCATCTACACTAACAACTAAAATTTGGTCCAACATTAGAAAATTTTGTCGATTTAATTCTTCAAAAGCCATTTATTGGATGAACATCCAAACAAACAATCAAAAAACTACATCCAAAAAATAAATTGCAAACACATTTGCTCAATACTGGTCAGAAAATTCTCAAAACAATAACTTCAGTCAACATTTTGTAGACAACAAACATAAAACTATTCAGCTCAACTACTCTACCAACCCCACTGCTTTACATATTGAAAATGAAATAGTCTACTACAATCAGCCAATCAGCCATTCAATCACTTAAGGGTACAACACCCGGCCTCAATAGAATATGTTATCCCATGATAAAACACATATCCAAAATGTTCAACATATTATTATAAAATTATATAACAACATATTCAATAGTATAATTCCACAAACATATAAAACAAACCTTACTATTCTAATAATAATATAGTGGTTGAATGTTGGACCTAATATTTGTTTCTCTCCCCCCCTCTAGTGCTTCTGGAAGATACCTACCATCCAACGTTAGAACTATCCATGGAAATTCTTAACCCTAGTTCAGTATCTAATAAAACGTTAAAAACCCGTTGCTTTCGTAAAACTAATTTAACCAAAATAAATTATCTTCTTCAGCATACAAATTGGTCTCGCCTCTATTCTTTAAGTGATATAGAAACTACCATTGCCATATTTTATGGGACCTTATAATCGCTTTTGGATATTTGTGTTCCCCTCACTTGTTCTTCAATCGATAAAAAACCACTTTGGTTTACAAGGGAACTATCGAAATTGAAAAACGCGAAGACAAGATCATATAAAAAATTTAAGAAATCGGGATCTACTTTAGATTTATCTTCTTTCTGTTAACACATCTTGTTATAACAACTACCTTAATGGTTGTAGACTAAACTTTTCACGTGACCCTAAACAGTTTTATAAATTTGTTTACTCTAAAGGTAAGTCTTCTTGCTTGTCATTCTCAGAATACGTTGATTATACTAAAGCAAGTTCTGATCAGGCCGTAGCCGATCTATTTGCTGAGTATTTTCAATCAGTTAACTCATCGAATTTATATAGTGGCAGTAATTCCTATCCTTTTCAAACTCTATCAAACCTGGCTACTTGCTTGGTCCTGATGGAAAGCCAGGTTGTATTTTTAGATACTGCGCGGATTCTCTTTGTACGCCATTAAATAAATTATTTAACTTGTATGTTAACTCAACTGTGTTTTCTCATATATGGAAGGAATCCTTTGCAATTCCACTCCATAAAAATTCTTCGAAGTCAAACCTTAAAAAGTATAGGGGTATGTCCAAGTTGTCCGCCATTCCTAAAGTCTTTGCAAAAACTATATATTCTCAACTGCAACACGGGTGTAGTTCAATTATATCGCCTTATCAACACGGTTTTGTTAGGTGTAGATCTACTACAACTAACCTTCTTGAATTCACTTCGCTTGTTATCAAAGGGTGTCAGGAAAAAATGCAAGCCGACGTTGTTAACACCAATTTTAGTAAGGCATTTGTCTTTGTTAGTCATTCTCTGTTGCTTCATAAGCTGAATATAATTGGTTTTCCATCAAAACTTTTATTGTGGCTTTCGGAGTACTTGTGTGGTCGTACACAAAAAATAATTGTTATACCCTTAACCCATAAAATGGGTAAAAAAGGGAATAATGGTTTTGTTCAAAAGTATGTATTAGGCAGAAGGAAGCATCTCCGACCTCATAAAGTATATATATTCTTGATCAGCATCAACAGCCGAGACGATATAGCCATGTCCGTCTGTCCGTCTGTACGAACGCGTGGATCTCAAAGACTACATGAGCTAAAGACTTCAGATTTTGTATATAAGTTCTCCTATAGCATGAGCAGAACAAGTTTGCTTCAAATTATCGATAAGTATTCTGTTTTCCGATATACACATGGAATCAATAACAAAATAATATCAAGTTTGGAAAATCTAAAAATGAGGGTTGAAATAATCAATAATGATAGAACTTTTCAGAAAATTTCGTCCAAATCGGATGAGACACACCGGAGATATCTAATTTTATCGATTGAAGATAAGTCAGAATACCTAAGTCAATTATAAATTTAATTTATTTATTGCAACTGGGTTCAAGGTATCTTCTAGTCAGGCTCTCCCGACTAAAGCCTTCTAACTTGTTTTTAAATATTTTAGTTACCTCTGTTGTACCCCAGGGTAGTCACCTTGACTTTTGCTATTATGTTTGTATATATGTTTGCTGATGAGGTGATGCTATGTTTCGCCTATAACGACGCTTCCCTGTGTAATTTACTACAGTCGGATTTGGGTGTATTGTCGGCCTGGTGTCGTTTTAACTTACTCAATTTAAATTGTTCAAAATGTAAAGTCATGTCTTTTTGTAGAAGTACCCCTCATACTGCTCACTTCTTGCTTGATGCTTCACCACTTGACAGCGTGTTTGAAATTAAAGATTAAGGCATTAATCTTGATTGCAAATAACAGTTTGATTCCCATATATCGTCGGTGGTCAATAAGGTCATTAATGTCCTTGGCTTCATCAAGCGGTGGTCGAAAGAGTTTAATGATCCCTATACAACTAAAACGCTTTATACACCTCTAGCTCGTCCCATCCTGGAGTATGGATCTTCTGTGTGGTCCACACAATACTCGATTCACCAGGATAGAATTGAATCTGTGCAGAAGAAATTTCTCCTGTTTCCCCTTGGATGTTTTAACTGGGTTCCTGGAGTTGACTTACCCCCGTATCAAGTAGAATCCTTTTTATAAATCTTCCCTCCCTGTTAAACCATAGAACTATGCATAGAGTATTATTTATTACTAACCTACTTAATGGTAAAATCGACTCATCCGTTCTTATGTGTCGAATTAAATTTAAATGTCCTAATTAGACCTTCACGTAACTTTTTACCCCTTAGCCTTGATCGTTGCTTGAGCAACTATTTAACTCATGAACCATTTGTGTGTTATATGTTCTGCCTTTAACAAGATTTAATCTCTTGTCTCCTTGGAGACCTCAAATCCAGTACTTAGAAGATCGATAATTTTTGCTTTATCTAATCGTTACCACTATTACTTATCTAACGCTGATTGGGATTTTCTGGGTTTTTCCCAATCCACGCCACAAGGGTTTAGGTTAGGTTTGACCGTTTAACACTCTCAGGGGAGCGCCAAACATAGACCGTTAAAGGGTCCTTAGTGAGGCCGGTGTTTGGAGGATTTAAGGGCTATCCCGATGGACTATCTCTAAGTGGTGTCCTGCGGGGTACGTGTGCTTCGGGCAAATGCCAGAAGCTTATTGGGTTTCCGCTTCCTTTTTTCATTGAGTGAAGCAAGGAAAGGAACATGTAGGTAGCTTGGTCTTTGTGCTGCCAGTGCATGGCAGCTGCAAAGGAGATGCTCAAGCGTTTCCTTGACACCAATATCCTTGCAATTCCTGCATTCGTCGTTGTCAGTCATGCCTAGTTTTTTCGCGTGTACTGCGATTAGGCAGTGGCCTATAAGAAGACCTACCAGCCTTCGGCAGTCATGCCTTTTTAGCTATAGCACAGATTTCGTAAGTTTTCCGTTGTAGGTTTTGCTCATTATTTTTGAAATTTTGCAGTCGGAGGTGTGTGTCCACCTTTGCACTGCTGCGTCGCGTGCCTGTGTCTCCATAAAGCAATGTAGCGTTCGCAAGGAGATCGGGACTTCCTCAGTGTCACTGTTGAGTCCCGTTGCACCTTGCTTAGCCAGAATTTCTGCTGTTTCAATGCCCTCGAAAACCTGGTGGCTTGGAATCCAGTAGATGCGCTTTTTTTTAAAGGTGCCCAGTCTGTTTAGCGTTTCCCTGCTCGCCAGGACATTCCGAGAGCTTATGTGGTGGGCCTGTAGGGCTTTGATTGCCATTCGTTGCATTCGTTTTTATACCCTTAACCCATAAAATGGGTAAATAAGGGTATAATGGTTTTGTGCAAAGGTATGTAACAGGCAGAAGGAAGCATCTCCGACCCCATAACGTGTAAATAATCTTGATCAGCATCAACAGCCGAGACGATATAGCCATGCCCGTCTGTCTGTCTGTATGAACGCGTGGATCTCAGAGACTACAAGAGCTAGAGACTTCTGATTTTGTATTTAAGTTCTCCTATACCATGACAGAACAAGTTTGCTTCAAATTATCGATATTTATTCTGGTTTCCGATATACACATGGAATCGATAGCAATAAAATATCGAATTTGGAAAATGTAAAAATGAGGGTTTAAAAAATGGATAACGATAGAACTTTTCTGAAAATTTCGTCCAAATCGGTTAAGAAACACCGGAGATATTGAACTTAATCGATTGAAGTTAAGTCAGTATACCAAAGTCAATTATAAATTTAATTTACATATTTATTTCAGCTGGGTTCAGGGAATCTTCTAGTCGGGCTCTCCCGACTAGAGCCTTCTTACTTGTTTAGACTGCTTCTGCTGCTTTCCTGATTGCGAATATGTCCGCTTGGAATATGCTGCAGTGGTCCAGGGGTTTGTAAGACAGGCTAATGGGTGGTTCGGCGCAGTATACTGCTGCGCCGATTCCCTCCATCATATCTGAGTTTTCTGTGTATGTATTGATGGCCATATGCTGAGCTCCTGAGCATCAATCATCTTTTCCTATGCGCGTGGGCGTAAAGTTAAAATTGTTTCTTGGGGTCATATAGTCTGATTAGACTTGGATCCCTCTTGCAATTATACTATGCCCGTAGTTATGTATCTTCATTTTGCTATCGTGCAAAGACGTTCAGCAGTCTTTTTTGCTGTTAGGCGTGCCTGTATGTCCACGGGGTTGACATTTAGTATGGTCTTTAGTGCTTTGGTTGGTGTTGTCTTGAGCGCCCTTTTCATGCACCTAAGTGCATTTCGCTGAGTTTTTTCCATTCGTTTTAGGTATGTGAATTTCTCTGTGGCTTCCCACCATACCAGTATTCCGTAGACTAGTATGGGGCGCACAATCGAGATTAGAATCCAATGTGTCAGTCGTGGTGAGAGTCCCCAAGTGCTACCTAACATCTTTTGCGATGTGTAGAGTGCATTGGTGGCTTTCTTCACCCTCTCCTCCACACTGAGTTTCCAACTCAGCTTGCTATCCATTACTATCCCTAGGTATTTGACACTCTCTATTGGTATCAGTGCCTTGTCGTTTATATTCGGTGGAGTCCAGCGAGGTACCTTGTATCTCTTTGTGAAGAGAATGAGGTCCGTATAGTCCGCGTTGATACTTAGTCCGGCTTCCATGGCCCATTCTAGTATCTCTTTGAATGTGTGGTCCATGACAGAGCTGATTGTCGATGGACACTTGACCGTGATAATTATACTTATGTCGTCCGCATAGGCAGTTATCTTCGGGTCTTTCCGTTTCAATTTTCTAAGAAGTCCGTTTTCCACTAAGCTCCACAGTAGGGGTGAGAGCAATCCTCCTTGGGGAGTGCCACACCTGGAATCCCTGACTGCGGTGGTGGTTCCCCATTCCGATAGTATTCTGCTGCTCAGTAGGTTCTGAACCCAAGAGTATACTGCTTCTGCTGGGGTCACAGCTCATAGGCTGTGCATTATTGTGTCAGTCGACACATTGTTAAATGCGCCTGAGATGTCGAGAAATGCGTCTAAGGCGTACTCTTTGTGGTGTAGTGCTTTCTCTATGGTAGCTTCAAGGGAGTGTAGATTCACCTTTGTATTCACTCTGATGTGGAGATCTATCAGCTTTTCAAGAGTTTTTAGGAGCAACGAGGTCAGACTAATGGGTCTGTAGTCTTTCGGCTGCAAGTGGCTACATTTTTCAGCGTTTGGCAGGAAAATTACCCCTGCTGTCCTCAAGGCCACCGGCACATAGCCATACCTAAGGCAACCTCTGAAAATTTCCCTCAGCCATGGAGTGATCACATGTTTGACCTTCTGCATCATGGCCGGGAATATTCCGTCTGGACCTGCTGATTTGTAGCTCTCAAAGGAGTCTAACGCCCACACTTTCCATCGAGATGTTGTGATACCTTCCGGAATTTCCACTGTTGTGGTTGGGGATATCGTTTGGGTTGCATTGACTTCGAAGCAGTTAGGGAAATGCGCCTCTATTAGCACATTTGCCGCATCTTCACTGCTTTCCGTCTATCTGCCGTATTCAATTTTTAATTGGTTTCAGAGTGTGGTCATCCTTGCAGCTCAAGATCTTGTAGCCAGAGAGCCTGCCCGCTTCGTCAAAAGATATGGGGAGCGAGCCCGGTTCGGCCATTCGACTCAGAAGCGCATCGAACAGCAGCTCCTTCACCTTCTTCCACTGCTCTGGTCGCTCCGTCGCTGGCCGTCGGTTTTGCATGCGACGTTGGCTTTTTGCAGGGCCGCCTGCTGGCTGGCACCTCTGCTTTAGCGGTTTCAGCGGAGCGCTGGCGTTTGATAGCCAAGCTCTTCTCCACCTTGTTTGAAAAACTGACGTTCTCAGACGCCATGTTCTTCCTTAGTTCAAAATGAGCCCTGCCCTCTTCAATCCTTTCGTCGGCCCACTTCTGCTGGCGGATCTCATCTGAAGTGAGAGCTCGCTTGCAGTCAGAGAGCCGAGCCCGGATTCTTAAGGCGGCCTTATATTTCGCTTTGGCTTTCATGCCCTCCTTTGACCTTTTGAGCCCGACCCTACTGGGGGTGCTAGAACTCGCCGGGCCGGGGCATGAGACATCCTTGGCTTCTGAAGTGAGAGACCCTTTCTGTGAGCCGCAATCCGAGTCTCCAAGGACTGCTGTATCATGCCATGTTTGGTAGTGGCAGTAGCTTTACAACCGTCCTGGCTTACTCCAACCAGTACGGAGGGTGGGTGGCTGGCAACACGCGGAGAGGATTTTTCCCCCTCGGGCCCGCCGGTGGTAGCACCCTTTTCCCCCCACGTTTGGGTTGGCATCCCAACCCGATTTTGGCCTTTAGTCGCCTCCATTTGATTTTTCTTTCTGGGGAGTTTACCCATAGCATTTATGCCTTACTGCCAAGGTCCTCGAACCATGATGTGCTCTGCGCCCTCGCAGAGCCGAAGCCTTTGAGTGGTGTAGAGCTCACGTAACAAATGTTGGACCACTAATTTTATCGTTGAATTTCCCAGAGCTTTCACGTTACTTTTATAAGTTTTTTACCTAAACGTACTTTCAGATTTATATAGAATTTTATTTTACTTAATGTTAATTTCGATTTTAAATTTTATTTTAGTTTTAATTAATTTGGATTATGTGTCAGCTGATCATAGTTGACAATAAACAAAAATATTAATAAATAAATATAAAAAAAAGTAAGAAGGCTCTAGTCGGGAAAGCCCGACTTGAAGATACCCTGAACCCAGTTGCAATTAATAAATTATATTTATGTAAGACTTTGGTATACTTTTACATTTTCCAAATTCGACATTTTTTTGTTATCGATTCCATGTGTGTATCGTAAACCAGAATACTTATCGATAATTTGAAGCAAACTTGTTCTGCTCATGCTATAGGAGAACTTATATACAAAATCTGAAGTCTTTAGCTCATGTAGTCTTTGAGGTCCACGCGTTCATACCGACGGACAGACGGACATGGCTATATCGTCTCGGCTTTTGATGCTGATCAAGAATATATATATGTCGGAGGGAGATTTATTATTTGAATTGCGCGCTCAACTTTTCAGGCGAATTGATCAGTGCTATAAAAGGCGGGATGCTTTTGGTGTTGGACAGCACTAATATGGTGGGACGACAGCAAATGCTGTCGTCAGTGTGGCTCAGTGTTAGGTTGAAGAAAAGAGATGACTATAACGGTCTTGTCGACGTTGAAGAAGAAGAGAACTGACGTACAGGCTCAGTAAAATTACAATAGTGAAACACTCAACACGCACGCTGAGACTCGCTCCACTTAATTAGTTTGCAATAATAATAACAAGTAAGAAGGCTCTAGTCGGGAGAGCCCGACTAGAAGATGCCCTGAACCCAGTTGCAATAAATATATTTAATTTATATAAGACTTTGGTATACTGGCTTAGCTTCCATCGATTAAGTTCAATATCTCCGGTGTTTCTTAACCGATTTGGACGAAATTTTCAGAAAAGTTCTATCATTATCCATTACTTCAACCCTCATTTTTAGATTTTCGAAATTCGATATTTTATTGTTATCGATTCCATGTGTATATCGGAAACCAGAATAGTTATCGATAATTTGAAGCAAACTTGTTCTGCTCATGGTATAGGAGAACTTAAATACAAAATCAGAAGTCTCTAGCTCTTGTAGTCTCTGAGATCCACGCGTTCATACAGACGGACAGACGGACAGACAGACGGACGGACAGATGGACAGACGGACAGACGGACAGACGGACAGACAGACGGACAGACGGACTGACGGACATGGCTATATCGTCTCGGCTGTTGATGCTGATCAAGAATATATATACTTTATGAGGTCGGAGATGCTTCCTTCTGCCTAATACATACTTTTGAACAAAACCATTATTCCCTTTTTTACCCATTTTATGGGTTAAGGGTATAACAATTATTTTTTGTGTACGACCACACAAGTACTCCGAAAGCCACAATAAAAGTTTTGATGGAAAACCAATTATATTCAGCTTATGAAGCAACAGAGAATGACTAACAAAGACAAATGCCTTACTAAAATTGGTGTTAACAACGTCGGCTTGCATTTTTTCCTGACACCCTTTGATAACAAGCGAAGTGAATTCAAGAAGGTTAGTTGTAGTAGATCTACACCTAACAAAACCGTGTTGATAAGGCGATATAATTGAACTACACCCGTGTTGCAGTTGAGAATATATAGTTTTTGCAAAGACTTTAGGAATGGCGGACAACTTGGACATACCCCTATACTTTTTAAGGTTTGACTTCGAAGAATTTTTATGGAGTGGAATTGCAAAGGATTCCTTCCATATATGAGAAAACACAGTTGAGTTAACAGACAAGTTAAATAATTTATTTAATGGCGTACAAAGAGAATCCGCGCAGTATCTAAAAATACAACCTGGCTTTCCATCAGGACCAAGCAAGTAGCCAGGTTTGATAGAGTTTGAAAAGGATAGGAATTACTGCCACTATATAAATTCGATGAGTTAACTGATTGAAAATACTCAGCAAATAGATCGGCTACGGCCTGATCAGAACTTGCTTTAGTATAATCAACGTATTCTGAGAATGACAAGCAAGAAGACTTACCTTTAGAGTAAACAAATTTATAAAACTGTTTAGGGTCACGTGAAAAGTTTAGTCTACAACCATTAAGGTAGTTGTTATAACAAGATGTGTTAACAGAAAGAAGATAAATCTAAAGTAGATCCCGATTTCTTAAATTTTTTATATGATCTTGTCTTCGCGTTTTTCAATTTCGATAGTTCCCTTGTAAACCAAAGTGGTTTTTTATCGATTGAAGAACAAGTGAGGGGAACACAAATATCCAAAAGCGATTATAAGGTCCCATAAAATATGGCAATGGTAGTTTCTATATCATTTAAAGAATAGAGGCGAGACCAATTTGTATGCTGAAGAAGATAATTTATTTTGGTTAAATTAGTTTTACGAAAGCAACGGGTTTTTAACGTTTTATTAGATACTGAACTAGGGTTAAGAATTTCCATGGATAGTTCTAACGTTGGATGGTAGGTATCTTCCAGAAGCACTAGAGGGGGGGAGAGAAACAAATATTAGGTCCAACATTCAACCACTATATTATTATTAGAATAGTAAGGTTTGTTTTATATGTTTGTGGAATTATACTATTGAATATGTTGTTATATAATTTTATAATAATATGTTGAACATTTTTGGATATGTGTTTTATCATGGGATAACATATTCTATTGAGGCCGGGTGTTGTACCCTTAAGTGATTGAATGGCTGATTGGCTGATTGTAGTAGACTATTTCATTTTCAATATGTAAAGCAGTGGGGTTGGTAGAGTAGTTGAGCTGAATAGTTTTATGTTTGTTGTCTACAAAATGTTGACTGAAGTTATTGTTTTGAGAATTTTCTGACCAGTATTGAGCAAATGTGTTTGCAATTTATTTTTTGGATGTAGTTTTTTGATTGTTTGTTTGGATGTTCATCCAATAAATGGCTTTTGAAGAATTAAATCGACAACATTTTCTAATGTTGGACCAAATTTTAGTTGTTAGTGTAGATGATTGGATCTCTGATGTGAAATCTATAGTTGATTTTCTCTTTGTAATTTTTAATTCTCTTCTTAATTGTGCGTTGACTTTTTATACCCTTAACCCATAAAATGGGTAAATAAGGGTATAATGGTTTTGTGCAAAAGTATGTAATGTTATAATGTTATCCAAACAGGGAAGTGGTCACTTCCGCAAAGGTCGTTTATTGTGTTCCAGTTTGCATAAGGAGTAAGTTCAGAAGAACAGAAAGTTAAATCTATGTGGGAGAATGTGTTGTGCATGCTATAATGTGTAGGGTACTTATCGTTTATAATTCAGAGATTGGAGCTGTCTATGAAATTTGCTATTTTATTCCCTCTATTATTGCTGCGCGGCGAGCCCTATTTGGGGTGCCAACTATTGAAGTCTCCAGTAATAATTACTTGAGAGCCTTGGATGTTTAGTACTCTTTCTAGATTATTGTATGTAAATGTAGTTGAAGGTGATTTATAAGATGAAATAATGTTAATTTTTTTTGGAGTCTATTTCTATAGCTGCTGATTCGAAGTTAGTGTTTGTATTAAGCTCAGAATGTTTTATGAATTCGTGTACTAAGAGTGCAAGTTTTCCAAACCGATTTGTTGCGATGTTTGTTATCATCTTGTAATTGATGGGCGTGGGTATGTTTGAATGTGTGTTTTTTGTAATGAAATTATGTTTGGTGATTGTTCCTTTATAAAAATCATTAGTTCACTGTAATTATTTAGATAACCTTTTATATTCCATTGCATAATTGATAGCGTTATTTATGATTTAGGGCTTAAAAGATAATAAATGTGGTTTGTGAAGAGAAAACGTGCGATAGTACGCACTGTATGTATTCTACAGTGAACTTTTTTGTGTGTTTGTTATTTGATCTCGGTGCGGCCGGCGATGAGAGGAAATCCTCCCACACCGCAAAGGAGAAAGCAAGACCTTCACTTCTTCGTTTCACTGAAGAATATGAAATTCTTACTCTCCCCACGAAGCAAGGAGAGAAAAATTCCCTCTCATCTTCGGCCACACAGAGGTCCACAACCGTCTCTTGACTTTTAACGAATTGTCGCTCATTTCGTCTACATCAGAATCTGAGAGTTTCTTTTTCCGTATTTTGACTTAAGTTGAAGCTTCAGTGTTTGGTAATGCTTTTATTGGAGTTTCTTTTTGTGATGCTATTGCCCCATACGTCTGCTGTTGGTGATGAGTCGAGTTGTATTTGTTTTGTGCTGTTTTGGTGTCCACTTTACGCAGCACTTGAATGACAACGATTTCTTGCTCTTTCAAAAAGACTGGGCATTTTTTGACAATGGATCGAGTTTTGTTGTCAGCGAATTTTCTTGTGGTGCAATTAATGCAGCACGGTTCATTTTGGCATGGAATTTTTTCGTCGGCTTCTTCATGATTTTGTCCACAATTGAAGCATATATTGTATCCGTGATAAACTTTGAGAGTGTGTCCATACTTTAGGCATTTATGACACCTCATAGGCAATGGGATGTATGGTCTTGTTTTGGTCATCTCATATCCAATTCATATGTACTCTGGAATAGTGTAGGTGGCAAACGTAACAATGAGTAAGCCAGTCTCGGCCTCGCCTCTCTTCTTTTTAATTTGTCTAAATTCAAACACTAATTGTAATATTAGTTCTTTTCGAATTTCTTCCTCACTTATTGATCTGAGTTCGTTTGGGTAGGTAACGGCTTAACATTGATTGCGCGTGCTATGCTCTGAGATGGTTACTGCAATTGTACTCGAGAGTTTCGTTAGCTTCAGGAGTTTATCTGCTTGCTTCTGGTCTTTGGTCTTAATCAAAATTGAGCCGTTGCGCATATTTTCACCTTGGTCGACTTCGCCGTCACAGGTATGGTCAATCATCTCTCTAATGGGGAAGGGTGACACGTTGGCCAGAGTCTCCTCATTATCAGTATTCCGTTTCATGATAAAGTATTGAGGTCCTGGTTTGTGTAAAACAAAGATAAAGAGATTGAGCGATAAAGGAAGTGTTAAGGTAAACTGCGCTGAGCAGTTAAAATATAATAAAGTAATCAATCATTAAGTGAAAAAATTAATGTCCGTCCGATTTCCCTGTTAAAATAAAGGTAACATATTATGGTTAATAATACAATCCATCTCGTTTTAAGCGTCAAGATAGCTAACTACTTAACATAAAAGATTTAAAAATCAAAAGAATACTATGTTAAAGAACACGATTTTAAATTACACAAATTAAATTAGGGTATCAGACAACATTACTACAATAAATTTTGAGGTCACAAAATGAGTAAAAACACATTCTTAGTACCTCTTTTCGTTACTAAAATACTGGGAAAGTGAATAGTAAAAACCTTTTGTATAAATAAACAATCTAGCTGCTAAGATTTCTTCATTTTAATTTTCTTTATTTGAGAAGTTGATTTGATAGGTGAGTTGGATGAAATAATGTGATCAAAACTATTCACTTTGAGTTTCATCAAGATAATGATTTATTCTTACAAGTCCTAGGCCTCATATGCTAACAGTGTGTCTTAAATTAGGCTTCCTGTGGTACATTGTCACCATCAGGCGGTTATTATCTTTGTTAATTGAGGTTACATTTTTAGAATGAATTTAAACTATGCTGCGGGTCACTTTACAATCTAAGCGACCATATGTGCACTAATTATCTTTAGTGATTACTGCAGCTATCTGTAAATATTTAAAATATAATGTGTGACAATTGTAATCTCGCCGAGACCCAAGTGAGCCTCGGTATAATTTTAGCCGAGTAAAACAAATAGTTTGATGGATATCTTAAAGTATGAAAAGTGTCTTTTGACGAAAATCTTAAAGCGAGCAGAGGGAAAGTTAAGGAAAAGATTATTTGTTATGCCTAAAAGAGTACCTTAAAAAATGTAAAGAATGTAAAGCAAAATAAATGATAACTAAGATAGAACAGAATCGAATATGAGCACAAAAAAAAAAAAACAAGTAAGAAGGCTCTAGTCGGGAGAGCCCGACTAGAAGATGCCCTGAACCCAGTTGCAATAAATATATTTAATTTATATAAGACTTTGGTATACTGGCTTAGCTTCCATCGATTAAGTTCAATATCTCCGGTGTTTCTTAACCGATTTGGACGAAATTTTCAGAAAAGTTCTATCATTATCCATTACTTCAACCCTCATTTTTAGATTTTCGAAATTCGATATTTTATTGTTATCGATATTATGTGTTTATCGGAAACCAGAATAGTTATCGATAATTTGAAGAAAACTTTTCTTGCTCATGGTATAGGAGAGCTTAAATACAAAATCAGAAGTCTCTAGCTCTTGTAGTCTCTGAGATCCTTGCGTTCATACATCAACAATCTTTGAGTCGCAGTTTCGTGTGTTGTTGGAGCAGCAAAATCAGAACTTTCTGGAACTTGCAAAAACTTTGCACGCGTCGTCTTCACAGCCCTTACAAAATGGCGGCATCGTGTTGCCGAAATTCAACTCAGACGCAGCTGGTGCTGCTGCTACGCAGTGGTGTGCAACTGTAGACATCATTTTGAGCGAAGGCAGTGCGTTAATTTTGGCGTTGACGAAGGAAGCTCTTCACAGTGGCTATCCCAGGTTTTCTATCCCGGCATAACGTTGCAACAATTTAGACAATTGTTCGAGCAGTGGTACGAAAATACTGAGACACCGGCGGCAACAATTCTCAATCTACTAAATAGCAGACCAAATGCTGGAGAGTGTCTCGCTGTTTGTGCAAGCCGAAAAACAACGTCTCTTCTCACAAAATGGCGTAATATGGACAAAGAAGAAATTGCCGCGTCTGTTGTACTTGGGCATTTGGCAAATTTTGACAGTCGTTTGCCACGAGTAGCTTATACTGCAAAGCGATAAAGCGATCACACTTTTTGGACGAAGAGTCGAGTGCTGAGCGTTTTAAATCTTCGGCAATTAAGTGGCACTCCTGTGGCAAGCTCGGGCACAAAAGGGCTGAATGCAGGTCGAAGAAGCATTCATCTTCTGGTGAGGATCGTCGAGTGGATCATGGGTTGACACAGCGTTCTAAGATCAACGTAACATGGTATCGTTGTCATGAACCCGGTCACATCGCGACGCAATGCCCCAAGAGTGCTACTGGAAGAGAAACCGAAGCTCGCACACACAAGCGAGTTGATTTATGTGCAGTAGAGGAACCAAAAACTACTATGATGCACCGAGGCGAGAAGTTTCCGATTACTTTTGATTCTGGTGCAGAGTGCTCTTTAATTAAAGCGTATCGCAAACTGACCGGAAAAAGAACTAACAATGTCGTATCATTAAGTGGTATAGGTAATGCTAGCATTGTGAGCACAAAGCAGATTTTAAGTAATGTGATGATTGATGGGAATTGTATTGAAATAATGTTTCATATAGTTCAGGATGATAATATCAAAAGCAAAATTGTAATTGGGCGTGAAATCTTGGCTCAGGGATATTCAGCTGTAGTGTCAAACAAAGGTTTTAAATTAGTAAAGGACAAAACAATTAACGTTTGTGCTGAAACTGACAGTGAAAGTAACTTTGATAGTTTAGAAACTGAATTGTATGGTGAAGAAAAAAATCAACTAATACAGTTATTGGAAAAGTATTCAAATTCGTTTATTCGTGGAACTCCTCTTACTCGAGTTAGTACAGGTGAAATGAGTATCCGCTTAACAGAGCCGACCAAGACTGTTCAAAGGCGTCCGTATCGATTCAGTCCCAGTGAAAGAGAGTTACTAAGAGCAAAAGTCAAAGAACTAGTAGAGTATAATGTTGTAAGAGCTAGCAGTTCACCTTATGCTAGTCCCGCATTATTGGTGAAAAAGAAGAATGGGTCTGTAAGGCTTTGTGTAGATTATCGTGAATTGAACAGAAACACAGTTGCTGATAAGTTTCCATTACCTTTGATATCCGACCAGATAGCTAGATTGCGAGGAGCTTAATTCTTTACTTGCTTAGACATGGCGTGTGGATACTATCAAGTTCCATTACATAGTGACTCCATTAAGTACACGGCTTTTGTGACCCCAGACGGTCAATATGAGTTTCTTGCAATGCCATTTGGCTTAAAGAATGCTCCATCGGTTTTTCAAAGAGCCGTAATGAAAGCGCTGGGCGAGCTAGCGTACTCTTACGTTATCGTTTACATGGACGATATTATGATTGTAGCATCCACTAAGAAAGATGCACTCGAGAGATTGGAAATCGTATTGAAAGTTTTGACAGAGGCAGGTTTTTCGTTTAATGTGGAAAAATGTTCCTTCTTAAGAAAAACCGTACAATATTTAGGGTACCAAGTACAGGCCGGTGAAATTCGGCCTATCTTGCGTAAAAGAGAGGCACTAAGTGCATTGCCACCGCCCAAATCCGTTACCTCGTTGAGACATTTCATAGGGTTGGCTTCGTATTTTCGTCAATTTGTGCCCGGATTTTCTCAATTAATGAAATCTTTGTATTCTCTTACATCTGAGAAAAATAGTTTTGTTTGGAATAAGGAACATGAAGCGATTCGTACAAAAATTGTCAATATTCTCACAAACAAGCCAGTTTTAGTAATATTCGATCCACAATACCCTATAGAGTTGCTCACAGATGCAAGTGCCGTTGACTATGGTGCTATACTTTTACACAGGATTGAAAACAAACCATGTGTGGTGGAGTATTATAGTAAGACTACCAGTCCTTGTGAGTCAAAGTACACATCGTATGAATTGGAAACACTTGCGGTTCTCAAATTCGGTTAAACAGTTTAGACACTATCTATATGGTAGAAAGTTTGTTCTTTATACCGATTGTAGTTCATTGAAGGCGTCTAGAACAAAAATTGAGCTATCACCTAGAGTATATCGTTGGTGGGCATTTCTGCAGTCATTTGACTTTGATATAGAGTATCGAGAAGGAAAGCGCATGGCTCATGTCGATTTTCTGTCAAGAAACCCCTTGTCCAGCAACAGTAAACAATTACAAAACAAAGTTTTAGAGAAGCGTGTAGAGCTGATGAACATTTCAGAAAGTTGGATTCAAGCAGAAAAGCAGCGCGATCAGGACATTGTGTGTATCATTGCAAAATTGAATAATGGTGAATTTTCTAATAATTTAGATGCAACCTATGAAATGAGAGCAAATGTGCTGTATAGAAAAATTCAAAGATATTGTAAAACACGTTGTCTGCCAGTAATTCCTCGAGCATTTAGGTGGTCAATTATCAATCAGGTTCACGAGTCCATTTTGCACTTGGGTTGGGAAAAGACCCTCGATAAGGTGTATGACCATTATTGGTTCAAAGGAATGTCGAAGTATGTCCGCAAATTTGTAGAAAATTGCATAACTTGTTGAGTGACGAAATCAGTGTCGGGAAAAGTTCAAGCCGAATTATATCCAATCCCCAAAGTCAGTATTCCGTGGCATACATTGCACATTGATATTACTGGAAAGCTCAGTGGCAAAAATGATCGTAAGGAGTACATAATAGTACAGATTGATGGCTTTACTAAATATGTTCACTTGTATCATACTTTTAAGCTTGATGCTGGCAGTTGTATTGAAGCTTTAAAATCTTAAATAGCCTTATTTGGAGTGCCTACTCGTTTAGTGGCCGATCAGGGCAGATGTTTTACGGGTGCGAAGTCTGTCGAGTTCTGTTCTTCTCAGAAAGTACAGCTTCACTTAATAGCAACAGGATTTAGTCGCGCCAATAGACAAGTTAAAAGGGTGATGAGTACTCTAAAAAATCTGTTGACGGTAGTTGAATCTAGTGATCGGTAATGGCAGGACGCTTTCGGAGAAGTGCAGTTATCATTGAATTGTACAGTTAATCGGGTTACGAAATCAAATCCTCTGGAGCTATTAATAGGCAAGTGTTCACGACCGTTGGGTCTGGTTCCTATATGTGACAAGGAGAACGAGGTTGATTTAGATACAGAGAGAGCAGAAGCTGTTAAGAACATGAAAATTGCTGCAGAGTATGATATGTTGAGATTTGACAAGGGAAAAGCAAAAGTGGTCAAGTTTCGTTTGGGAGATTATGTCTTACTCAAAAATAGCGAACGGCAACAGACTAAGTTAGATCCAAAGTTCCGTGGACCTTTTGTGGTGACAGAAGTTTTGGACGGTGACCGATACAAATTGAAGTCTATGACGAGTAAGAGGCAGTACAAGTATCCGCATGAGAGATTGAGACGAATGCCAGAAGGGCAGGTACCAAGCGAGCTGGATATCGACGGAGATGAATTGAGTTCATGTGAAGAAACAGTTGAAGACTGTGATGACCAATATGGCATTGGTGAAACGGGTGAAAAAGACCGTGGAGACTAGTGTGGCACTAGCGGAGGGAGATTAATTATTTGAATTGCACGCTCAACTTTTGAGGCGAATTGATCAGTGCCTTAAAAGGCGGGATGCTTTTGGTGTTGGACAGCACTAATATGGTGGGACGACAGCAGTGTTAGGTTGAGGGAAAGAGATGACTATAACGGTCTTGTCGACGTTGAAGAAGAAGAGAACTGACGTACAGGCTCAGTAAAATTACAATAGTGAAACACTCAACACGCACGCTGAGACTCGCTCCACTTAATTAGTTTGCAATAATAATAAAAATGGCTGAAACAAATCCTGATCAGCCACCACTGGCTGAACAAAACGATAGTTCTTCGATATATACTTTATGGGGTCGGAGATGCTTCCTTCTGCCTGTTACATACTTTTGCACAAAACCATTATACTCTTTTTACCCATTTTATGGGTTAAGAGTATAAATAGTACTCCAGCTTATTGCAAAATAAAAGTAGCGAACTGGACGAAGGACGAAACGATAGTTGAACAAATAAATATATAACAAGTAGGAAGGCTCTAGTCGGGAGAGCCCGACTAGAAGATACCCTGAACCCAGTTGCAATAAATATATTTAATTTTTATAAGACTTTGGTATACTGGCTTAGCTTCCATCGATTAAGTTCAATATCTCCGGTGTTTCTCAACCAATTTGGACGAAATTTTCAGAAAAGTTCTATCATTATCCATTACTTCAAACCTCATTTTTAGATTTTCCAAATTCGATATTTTATTGTTATCGATATTATGTGTATATCGGAAACCAGAATAGTTATCGATAATTTGAAGAAAACTTGTCCTGCTCATGGTATAGGAGAGCTTAAATACAAAATCAGAAGTCTCTAGCTCTTGTAGTCTCTGAGATCCTTGCGTTCATACAGACGGACAGACGGACAGACAGACAGACGGACAGATGGACAGACGGACAGACGGACAGACAGACGGACAGACAGACGGACAGACGGACTGACGGACATGGCTATATCGTCTCGGCTGTTGATGCTGATCAAGAATATATACACTTTATAGGGTCGGAGATGCTTCCTTCTGCCTGTTACATACTTTTGCACAAAACCATTATACCCCTATTTACCCATTTTATGGGTTAAGGGTATAAAAACCAACAAGCAACAACATTAAAAAAGAAAACGCAAATATAATTAAAAAGAATTTTACAATGCGCTCATTATAGCATACCTCAAACCTCACCTAAAACATTCAAATATAAAGTGCTACGGTGGAACAGAAGATTGACAGAGCTAAGAGAAACTAAAAACAAAACATAACGAAAGAAATTGTTTTAATGTTGGGTGGTTGACTACCCTTTCAATCCAGCTATGCGCACCGCCACACAGTGGCGCCATTTGAGTTTTTTCGTTGCAAAAATCATAACTTTTGAAACCAAATGAGATAATCGATCAACTTAAAAAGCGTCTGATAGATAATTAATCAACCTATAAAATGAGCATTTGAAATGAATTCTACGATTTGGGTGCCTATTTATGGGTATGCAAAGTTGAAATTTGTGAAAAAACGAGTTTTACGGGAAGGAAAAAAATATTTTTTAAATTTTTTGATTTTTATTGTTTCATTTTAATGGTTTTTATAATTTAAAATTAATATTATAATAATTAAAAAATATTTTTTTTTTTTTTAATTTTTTGTAAAATATTCATCACAATCCGTAAAAGATGGTGTATCTTATAGATAAAATCATCTCTGCATTATACGTAATTTCTAATTCTTTGCGTGACTTAACATGCCTCAGTGATTAAATTAGTGGATCTGAAGATGCTGCTAACATGTTGAAGAGGTCCTCATTTTGTCTCACCCTTGATGCTTTGAAAGTGTTTTGCAATCTGTATTTTTTATAAAATTTATTTAATGATTCCTGTGCTTCTTCAGAAAGCTCTCCAATTGGCAAAGACTGATATACAATTATATCTTTGCCATGCGCCAATATTTTATGACAACGCTTCTGATAAATGATCCGTTGTTAAATCATTTGTTGACTCAGCAAGTTTCCTCTTTCTTGTTAAATTTGAACACTCTTTCATGCCTTTAGTCCTCCTTCCTCTTGCTCGTCCGGTGGATGTGCTGGGTTCATCTTCTGTTAATGTATCCAGGATGGTATCACTATTAAGCCAGTCCTAGTGTTTGGTGTTGAATCTCTCAGTCATTATACTCGATACCGAAGGTAAAGAGTATATTGGGTTTGTGCAATGTCCGTCATGGTGTCCGTCCGTCTGTCCGTCTGTATGTTCGCAACTTTTTTCCACACCCTTCAAGCTAGAGACTTGAAACTTTCCAATTCTCTTTATCTATGGGATAGTAAATTAAAGTGTCAAGATGGGGGTTCTACGATAACTGGGTGGCTGGCAAATCGATAAATTCGATAACTCAAAACCGATAAATCCACATATTTCGCAAGATAGGTGATGATGACCCCCCAAAAACTACATCAAAAGTTTGGATGCTACTGCCCTAGCCGCCCCCATCCGCCTCAACGCTTCGTCAAAAACGGGAATGCGTGTATCTTCCAGAGTTGTCGAGCTAGAGCAACCAAATTTGGTGGTAAGATAGCTGGCAATGACCTCAAAAAATCTGCATTAAAGTTTTGGAGCCACGCCCAACCATTCCGCCCCCCTTTCCACACCTTTTACAAACTTTTAGCTAGAGTCACCAAATTTAGTATGAAGGTAGCAATTGACATTCCAAATGGATCTGCAGCAAAAATTTGGATGCCACGCCCACCCATACCGCCCCCAGCTCCCCTTCCCCGTTTTTTACAAACTTTGAGCTAGAGTCACCAAATTTGGAAGGAAGGTAGCAATTGACATTCCACAAGGATCTGCAGCAAAACTTTGGATGCCACGCCCACCCATTACGCCCCCAGCCCCCCTTTCCCCACTTTTTACAAACTTTGAGCTAGAGTCACCAAATTTGGAAGGAAGATAGCAATTGACATTACACAAAGATCTGCAGCAAAATTTTGCATGCCACGCCCACCCATACCGCTCCCAGCCCCCCTCTCCCGTTTTTTAACAATTTTCGAGCTGGAGTCACCAAATTTGGTATGAAGATAGCAATTGACATTTCGCAAAGATTTGCAGTAAAAATTTAGATGCCACACCGACCCATACTGCCCCCAGCCCCCCTTTCAAAACTTTAAACAATTTTCGAGCTAGAGTCACCAAATTTGGTATGAAGATAGCAATTGACATTTCGCAAAGATCTGCAGTAAAAATTTAGATGCCACACCCACCCATACCGCTCCCAGCCCCCCTTTCAACAGCTCTTACTAACTTTCAGCTAGAGTCACCAAATTTGGAAGGAAGATAGTTGGTGGCATCCCCATCTGCATCGGAGAATCTTGAAGGCAGCGTACACCCCTGCCGCATCCGTATCCCTTTGCAATCAGGCCTCTTTTTACCTGTTTTAATACTGGTATCGAGTATGCCGCAGTCGGTTGCGTCCGACTGCAACGTTTCCACTTGTTCTCTTTGTTTTTATCCATCTTGAGCTTAGACTGGCATTAATCATGCTGAGTTTATTTTTTATATCTTCTTTTCTCTGTATATTGCCGTATAAACTATCAAGTTCTTCGAAGGCAGCTTCCGTGAAATTCGTTACTGTTTTTGACTTCCTAAGCAGGTCAAATAATTTATGTTTGTTCAACGACATATTTGAAGTGTAATACAGTACTTGTCTCGCCAACTTTCAGTCGTAGACTAATCCAGGATTATGGTTTTTTTTTCAATAAATAGTCTAATCTATTACCTGATAGATACCGTTTGGATTAAGGGTTCAAGAAAAGAGTTAGCTTTCATGCCTAACAAATTTATCTATTGTTTGTATAAGTCCAGGTCAATAAAATCAATTTATGCAATTTGGAATGTGTGCCTAGTTGTACGCTAACGCAATTTATGTATTTGGTGCGCACCTGGTAATTTATTTGTATATCCTGTAGCTGCACCTGAATTTAGGGACCAGGATTTGACAAATGATCTCAGGTAAGCATTACAGAACGAAAAACAAATATCATGTATCTTAACAATAACGAACGAAACAACAACAATAAGAATGGGTTTTCACGGTTATATGTCATAAATTGCCCAAAAATGAATGCAACACATTTTTTACATATGACTTTTTTCACTATTTTACCTTTAAAAACCACAGGGGCGAATTAGGGCAGCTGAAACTTTTTGCATCAAATAAAGGAATAACCCAAAAAATCGTATTGAAAATATGGCAGAGGTAAAAAAGGATAATTTTTTTTAATTTTCCATCAAAGTTAAAAAATATAAAAAAAATGGATTGTAGCCAAAGCAAACATTACAATTTTTATACTCGATACTGAAGGTAAAGAGTATATTGGTTTTGTGCAATGTCCGTCATGGTGTCTGTCCGTCTGTCCGTCCGTATGTGTGCAAGTTTTTTCCACACCCTTCAAGCTAGGGACATGAAACTTTCCAATTCTCTTTATCTATGGGATAGTAAATTAAAGTGTCAAGATTGGGGTTCTACGATAACTGGGGGGCTGGCAAATCGATAAATTCGATAACTCAAAAACGATAAATCCGCATATTTCACACAACCCTACAGCTAGAACTACCAAATTTGGTAAGAAGATAGCTACTAGCAACCCCCAAAAAACTGCATCAAAAATTTTGGAGCCACGCCCCCCAATTCCGCCCCCAAACCCACCGCATTTTAAAGTCAAAAAAGCTTATATCTCCCACAATTTTTGAGCTAGAGCCACCAAATTTGGTGCCAATTTAGCTGATGATGACCCCCCGAAAACTGCACCAAAAGTTTGGATGCCACGCCCACCAATACCACCCTAGCCGCCCCCAGATGCCCCAACGCTTCGTAAAAAACGGGAATGCGTGTATCTTCCAGAGTAGTGGAGCTAGAACCACCAAATTTGGTAGGAAGATAGCTGGTAACGACCCCAAAAGAACTGCATCAAAGTTTTGGAGCCACGCCCACCCATCCCGCCCCCAGCCCCCACGCATTTAGAAATCAGAAAAGCCTATATCTCCCACAGTTTTTTAGCTACAGTCACCAAATTTGGTGCCAAGATAGATGATGATGACTCCCCAAAAACTGCATCAAAAGTTTGGATGCCACGCCCACCAATACCGCCCTAGCCACCCCCATCTGCCCCAACGCTTCGTCAAAAACGGGAATGCGTGTATATTCCAGAGTAGTGGAGCTAGAGCCATCAAATTTGGTAGGAAGATAGCTGGCAACGACCGCCAACAATCTGCATCAAAGTTTTGGAGCCTAGCCCATCCATTCCTCCCCCCTTTCCCCACCTTATACAAACTTTGAGCTAGAGTCACCAAATTTGGTATGAAGGTAGCATTTGACATTCCACAAGGATCTGCAGCAAAAATTTGGATCCACGCCCAACCATACCGCCCCCAGCCCCCCTTTCCCCACTTTATACAAACTTCGAGCTAGAGTCACCAAATTTGGTATGAAGGTAGCATTTGACATTCCACAAAGATCTGCATCAAAAATTTGGATGCAATTCCACCCATACCGCCCCCAGCCCCCCTTTCCCCACTTTATACAAACTTCGAGCTAGAATCACCAAATTTGGTATGAAGACAGCAATTAACATCCCACATGGATGGGCATCAAAATTTTTAATACTGGTATCGAGTATACCGCAGTCGGTTGCATCCGACTGCAACGTTTCCACTTGTTTTTATTCTTTTTTCAATATAAAGATCTATTAATAGAATCAAAAATAATGATGATCAGTTTCTTAGTTTTCGAGATTTTGTATCTCAAAGCCGACAAAATCACATTAAAATTTCGATTTTTATGCAACTTCAAAAATCAGTCAACTTTGCAAGGCTATATCCTCTTAACAAAAAATCTGGTTACATTAAGGGTTGCAGATTTGAAATCGTTTCCTATAAAGTAGGCTCATTCAATATTTTTTAGAGGCACATGCAATTTTTGATTTTTGACACCTGACTTGTTCTACGCGCGCCACTGTGCGCCGGTGCGTATCGGACTACACCCATAAAAATCTACTCTATGAAGCTTATATCCCTGAAATAGAAACTCAGAGGGACTTTCTTACGTCGACAAAAATCTACGCAGCTCCTATAATACCCAAACTTCCAAACTTGTACAAAATTACACAAAAATGAAGCACAAAACAATTGTATCTACCATAGCTACCTTGGTTGCTCTTAGTTAAAAAAAAAAAAAGAAACCATAGAAGATATTTGCGTTTCTAATTTAAAAATGCGGGGGAGCTGGGAACGATTGGGTTGGGCGTGACACAAAAATGTTGTATGCAGTTTTTTGGGAGATGATAGTAGTCATCTTCTCACCAAATTTGGTAGTTCTAGCTACAAGGATGTTCGAAAAAAGTGGATTTATCGATTTTGAGCTATGGAATTTATCGATTTATCAACCTTCCAGTTATTATAGAATCCCAATCTTGACACATTATCTGTCCCGGTTATGGATGGAAATATTAGCAAATTTTCAAGTCCCTAGCTTGAATGGTGTGGAAAAAAGTTGAGTTCATAGAGACAATTCAATTGAAAAGTCTATTCTCCTACAGTTTTTGAGATATAGCCAGAAAATTTGGTCCCAAGATAGGTGATGATGACCCTCCAAAAACTGCATCAAAAGTTTGGATGCCACGCCCACCAATAATACCCTAGCCGCCCCCATCCGCCTCAAAGTTTCGTCAAAAACGAGAATGCGTGTATCTTCCAGAGTTGTGGAGCTAGAGCCACCAAATTTGGTGGAAAGGTAGCAATTGAAATTCTCCAAAAAACTGCTTAGAAATATGGATACAACTCCCGCCCATATCGACCCCAGCCCATATCGACCCCAGCCCCCCTTCCCACACCATTTACAAACTTTGAGCTAGAGTCACTAAATTTCGCATGAAGATATCAATTGACATGCCACAAAGATCTGCATCAAATATTTGGATGCAACGCTCACCCATAGCGCACCCTTTCCCCACCTCTTACAAACTTTGAACTAGAGCCACCAAATTTGGTATGAAGATAGCAATTGACATTCCACAAAGATCTGCATCAAAAATTTGGATGCCACGCCCACCCATACCGCTCCCAGCTCCCCTTCCACCACCTTTTACAAACTTCGAGCTAAAATCACCAAATTTGGTATGAAGATAGCAATTGAAATGCCACATGCCACCAATCCGCCTCCAGCCCCCTTTTCACAACCTTTTACAATTTTTGAGCTAGATTCACCAAATTTTGAACGAAGATAGCTGGTAGCATCCCCATCTGCATCACAGAGTCTTTAAGGCAGCGTACACCCCTACCGCATCCGTACCCCTAGCAATCAGGCCTCTTTTTCCTGGTTTTAATACTGCTAAAGGGTATGCCGAAGGGAATTTTTATTTGGACAACTCCTTCAAGTACCTCTCATACGATTTGGAGCACTTTTTACCTAATTTGAAAAACAAATTACAATTACAACAAGTACCCATTCCACTACTGTTGCCTGATTGTCGCACAAGCTGAGAGTTTGATCGTGAGCGAGAATACAAAAACAAAACAAATGCGCAGCGACGCCTTCGCGGCACACAAGCAAAGTCATAAAAACAAAGGTTCGTACACTTGCAAAAATTAAACGAATTTCCGCTTCTTAATGAATGAGTGCATACACAATTAAGTGAAGAATTTAAATTTCATAATTTCATGTACATGTTTCACTTCGCACACATGGACAATTGATTTACGACCCAAGTAGCGTTTCTTGTTGTTGTAAGTGTTGTTGTTGGGCCCGCACTGCTACTTTTTGTTGGTGCCATTGATTTAAAAAAATACAAGTAAGAAGGCTCTAGTCGGGAGAGCCCGACTAGAAGATGCCCTGAACCCAGTTGCAATAAATATATTTAATTTATATAAGACTTTGGTATACTGAATTAGCTTCAATCGATTAAGTTCAATATCTCCGGTGTTTCTTAACCGATTTGGACGAATTTTTCAGAAAAGTTCTATTGTTACCCATTATTTCAACCCCCAATTTTAGATTTTCCAAATTCGATATATTTTGTTATCGATATTATGTGTATATCGGAAACTAGAATAGTTATAAGCAAACTTGTTCTGCTCATGGTATAGGAGAACTTAAATACAAAATCAGAAGTCTCTAGCTCTTGTAGTCCGTGAGATCCACGAGTTCATATAGACGGACAGACCGACGGACAGACGGACATGGCTATATCGTCTAGGCTGTTGATGCTGATCAAGAATATATACTTTATGGGGTCGGAGATGCTTCCTTCTGCCTGTTACATTCTTTTGCACAAAACCATTATACCCTTATTTACCAATTTTATGGGTTAAGGGTATAACAACAACAACATAACAAATTTTGGTGCGTCTAGAAAAATGTCCCACACCAGAATATGTTATGGGGTGGATTCGCCTAATTGCTGCTTATATAACTTAGACAAAACGTAACACACTAACATTATTGATATATTATTGATATACAATTTCGAGCAAGCAAAGGGCGTTCACATAAGCGCGCATGTTGCTCTTATGATAATCAGATAATTTGAAGTCTCGCTCCGATCATGCTCCATTGTTGTTGCTCATTTACGTTCACTCTCTATTTTATGTGCGCGCTCTGCATGTCGATCATAAAGTTTAATAACCCTACCTCCTCCGCACACACTAAATTAAAGCTATAGGAAATATGCAATTCACTAAACTTCAGCCTCTTAGATATGTTTTGCGTTGATTCAGTGCGTGCGAAGAAGGCAGGAGTTGCAGAGCGCGCGCATACATAAGAGAGTTAGCCGAAATAGCTATAATTAGTGATGGAGCCTGCCTTTTTAGATCTATTTTCTACCTTTAATTTGGTAGGCAAGGCTTCCATGGCACCATACTCCAACATATTGTAGCCCATGTTGTAACCAACTGGCAAATTTTTTTTTGCGCTATGGCATACTCATATACTTATGGTACTGCATGTGAGCTTCAAGCAGGAGCAGAAAATTTTGATGTAAATTTCCAAGTTTTTCAAAATGAAAATTTATTACAAGCATTTGGAAATAGTATGCATCCTGTTAAAAGATTGCGTTTCACCGGTCCATTAATGAATGGACATTTTGATGTTTATATTCCTTTAGACGAAGTATTAACTCAAGATTCTGATACGTCAAGTGAATGTAAAGCTGAAAATGTTAAAAATCCCGTTTGTCGGTTCGCCGACAAAGCAGAAAAAAGGTACTAAAACATTCATTTTAAAAAAAATCGTGATATCAATAGGGGTAAGCGCATAAAAGCATCAAAAAGATATCCACTTAATAATCCTGATGTTATTAGAGTTGTAGTGAGAAGAGATCAGGCTAATAATCCTAATGCACGTCAAGAAATGCGTTTGCGTGCATGGAGTGTTAAAGCCATGTTTGGCTTAAACTATTATTTTTAAATAGCTTACAAGTCAGATTAAGTTAATCAACTTGGTAGTATGAATTTGATATGCAAACATTGTAATGCTTTAAAATGGAAAAATGAGCCTCTGGGTATCTGTTGCAAGGCAGGAAAAGTTAAGCTTTCCCAAAACGAAAGTTTGGTGGACATCCCAAGCATAATTATTTCATTGATCGTATAAGAAAGTATAACAGCTGCTTTCAAATTACTTATTTTGGTAGTACAAAAATTATAATTGAATGTTGGTCAACCTTAAAAGTCCAAAGAGAAGTGTATCACTTCATTGGTAGTGTCCGAACTTTGCCAAATGAAAAAATGCAGTTTCTTCAAATTTATTTTGTTGGTAATGATGAAAAGGAAGCTCAACTATGTTGCAAAAATATTTTAAATGTTGATTTAAGCGTAGTAAAGGATCTTCAATGTATGTTTTATCATCATAATCGTTTTTTAAAAGATCTAAAAATGGCTCTCAATAAAATACCAATAAGTACTAAAGACTATAAATTGGTTAGACATGTTGATCGAACACCCGCTGGTGCACATTAAGGGCTTTATAATGCACCTCTATCAAGCGAAATAGCTATAGTTATTGTTGGTCAGCAATTTGAAAAGCGCGATATTATTATTTAAAGTCATAATAATAAATTTCATCGTATAAGTGAGGTGCATCGATCATACGATGCCTTTTCTATTTCCTTATGGCGAAGATGGCTATTCAGTGGATATACCACAACGGAATCCATTTTTAAAACAAATAAATCAAAAAAAATTTTGAAGACATGCTTTTATGCGCTTTGTTGCATACATATTTAAGGGAACGTACGTGACCAATTTACGGGGGGGAGGGGGGTCTTAGAAATACTACACTTTGTCACAAGGGGGAGGGGGGGGAGTTTCAGTTTTTATAACGTAGTAAATTTTTTAAAGTTTCAATGTTTTTCGAGCTGCATTAAAAAGTGGCGCATAGCGTGGTAACACTGACGTGCGAATGTTTGGATTTCAGCTGATTGAACAAGCTAATCAGCTGACGTCTTAGCGTTGCCACCTTCTGATTTAAAAGCATCAAATGCTGCGTGCCAATAAAGTGTATCTAAAATCAAATCGGCTTATAAATTTGTCTCAAACACAAAATTTCACTGTATGAGCGGCTGTACAATGCTTTTCTAAAATGCTATAAAGATTCTGAATCGATGCAGTCAATTCAAAAAAGGACAAATGAATTTTGGGTTCCTCTAAGAGATGCGCACAAAAAAAATGCAAAATAGCTTGAGCGTCTCACGCAATTGAAAATTGAAGAGTTAGGACAAATTACAACAAAACAAGTAAGAAGGCTCTAGTCGGGAGAGCCCGACTAGAAGATACCCTGAACCCAGTTGCAATAAATATATTTAATTTATATAAGACTTTGGTATACTGGCTTAGCTTCCATCGATTAAGTTCAATATCTCCGGTGTTTCTCAACCGATTTGGACGAAATTTTCAGAAAAGTTCTATCATTATCCATTACTTCAAACCTTATTTTTAGATTTTCCAAATTCGATATTATTTTGTTATTGATTCCATGTGTATATCGGAAAACAGAATACTTATCGATAATTTGAAGCAAACTTGTTCTGCTCATGGTATAGGAGAACTTAAATACAAAATCAGAAGTCTCTTGCTCTTGTAGTCTCTGAGATCCACGCGTTCATACAGACGGACAGACGGACTGACGGACATGGCTATATCGTCTCGGCTGTTGATGCTGATCAAGAATATATATACTTTATAGGGTCGGAGATGCTTCCTTCTGCCTGTTACATACTTTTGCACAAAACCATTATACCCTTATTTACCCATTTTATGGGTTAAGGGTATAAAAACATAGCAATAATTTAAAACTTTTATATTAGCGATGCCCAAATGAGTGCCCGCGTACTCGGCCACGGAATTTTTGGTTTTATTTTATGCATATTGACACAGTTAAGAAGAAGAAAAAAGATAGCGGTAAGAAGGGTAGCACTCCGCAAGCAGTTCTACAAGCGTATGGCTACTGGGTCCGTATGTCCACCTTTGGGCATCGCTAGTTTATTCAACAAAATAATATACAATACCTTGACAAAGAAATTGAGGAGACGAACATTTTTATACCCAAAAACAAACACAAAATGGGTAAATAAGGGTATAATGGTTTTGTGCAAAAGTATGTAACAGGCAGAACGTCTCTATGAACGCGTGGATCTCAGAGACTACAAGAGCTAGAGACTTCTGATTTTGTATTTAAGTTCTCCTATACCATGAGCAGAACAAGTTTGCTTCAAATTATCGATAACTATTCTGGTTTCCGATATACACATAATATCGATAACAATAAAATATCGAATTTGGAAAATCTAAAAATGAGGGTTGAAGTAATGGATAATGATAGAACTTTTCTGAAAATTTCGTCCAAATCGGTTGAGAAACACCGGAGATATTGAACTTAATCGATGGAAGCTAAGCCAGTATACCAAAGTCTTATATAAATTAAATATTTTTATTGCAACTGGGATCAGGGTATCTTCTAGTCGGGCTCTCCCGACTAGAGCCTTCTTACTTGTTAACTATGTTTGTTCGTAACGTGTGTCTTGTTTTATGGATAAAGCTACCTGCACGAAAAGTTCCAGAGACGCAAAGTGAAAGCAAACAGCTTCCTAACATCGAAGATATCACTGATACTTCTGTTCCTATTTCTCAAGAAGGTATGTACAACAAACAAATTTCGGTTGTGGCAATATAAAATATATAAAATATAATTTATATAAAACTGACATTTTTTTTAGGTTGCAATAACATTGGACCTTCTGTTTCAATACCTTCTCCAACGGTATCTACAACAGTTTCGACACCAAAACAGGACGCTTTAAAATCCGAAATTTCAGTTCTTGAAGCCGAACTAAATGCCGCTGTAAGAAAGCGAGATGCAGGACTCGGATACGAAGGGATCGCAAAGGAAATAAGAAAATTAAGACGTGATGCTGATGACAAGAAAAAGCAGCTTAATAGAAAAATAGCATCTGCAGAAAACATGCGAAAATTTATGGCAAAACAAAATGCTGAAGTTTTGAGTCTGAAAGCCGCTCATCCCCTCGTACAAGCGTCTTCCATAAATACTCAGACTGGACGCCCTACACTAGAAGAAAAGCAATCAGGACTTCTTCAAGTAATTTGTGACATTGCAACACATGGAAGCTCAGCTGCTGATCGACGCCGGTCAGAAGTATTGAGAACTTGTAAGACGCTGGATGAATTGCATGCACGACTTGTTGAAGACGGATTTTCAATATCGAGAACATCTACATACCGTAGACTAATTCCTAAGTTTTCGAAATCTTTAGAAGGTAAACGTCATGTCACAACTGTGCCTGTGAGGCTGTGTCGAGCCCAAGCAGATAGACACCGAGATCACGCCGATCAATACTTCTGCAAGGCAACTATCAACGGTCTCGAGGAATTTGCATCTATACTTGGGCCTGAACAGGTAGTTTTAATCTCTCAAGATGACAAAGCAAAAGTGCCGATTGGCAAAACTGCTGCAAAAGTTCAAGCCCCTGTTTTAATGCATCTAAGCTACAAAGTACGCCTCGATGACCACGATTTTGCTGTGGGAGCTCGTCATCAGCTGACTCCATCTGTTTATGCTGGGATCATTATTAAAGAGAAGTGCATCGGTAGAAAAGAAGCAGTTACTTATTGTGGCCCAACGTATATCGCAATCCGCAGTAGAAAGCATAGAAGCTCAACAGCAGCATCTCACGCCAATGACCTTATCAGGCTATTTACATTGGATGATTTTAAAAATCTGGTCTTAGATAAGAACGGAAAAGTTAAGCCTGTTTTGATTTTATCGGTGGATGGAGGGCCGGATGAAAATCCACGCTATAAAAAGGTGATATCTCACTGTATATCACACTTTAAAAATTACAATTTGGATGGGCTCTTTGTGTTTACTAATGCACCCGGTAGATCGGCTTACAACCGAGTTGAGCGAAGGATGGCACCCTTGAGCCGTGAGCTAGCCACTGTAGTTCTCCCTTATGAACATCTCTCCCATCTCGATTCTCAGGGAAAAACCATTAGTAATGAGCTGGAACTGAAAAACTTTCAGCATGCAGGTATGTATATTATATATCTGCGAAATTTTTTATTTATAACAACTCAATTTATGTTATTCTTTAGGGGAAACATTAGCTGAGATATGGTCCCAAGTAGTTATCTACGGTCACAATGTGATAGCAGAATATGTTTTTCCTGGAGAAGCCTTTCCAGAGACTACAAAAGTTTCTGATATTTGGTATGGAAATCACGTTCGTGAAAGCCAATATTTTCTTCAGATTGTTAAGTGCGACGATGACTCCTGCTGTGCTCCACGTCGAAGTGCACTAAAAAACATTTTGAACCAAAGATTTTTTCCGGCACCTTTCCCAATGTCACAAAACCCATTTCGGATTCCAAGACCAGACGAAGTGCGATTGGAAATGTTTCCATCATTGCTAGTGAGGCAATGTTTAACACTACGCACAGAATTGTCACAGGGTAGGGAAATACCCTATGACACCTATTGTCCAACTTTAAAAGATGACATCACCGGAAGGACGTGCTCAATTTGTGGAGTGTATTTTGCTTCAAAAATATCGATGAGCAACCATCAGAAAAAGGTTCATGGTAGTGTGGTGGATAAAGTGTCTCGTGTGCAACCTCTGCGAATTATCTTCAGGACACCAAAGGATGCTTCGTGTGTTATGAAATGCGTGGTAGACGTTGATGCTGTCAATGAAGAGACTATAATCATGTCTGAGGAAACTCCCGATGCAAACGCTAAAATGATCAACGAAGTATCTGAGTGGATTGATGCTGGAAACGTGTTCGTTGAAGATAATTAAAATTTAATGCTAAAGGCCCATTCCCAGCAAAAAAAATTTCATTTATGAAAAGTGCTCAATTATTTCGTTAGGTTCCACATAAAGTTAGAGTGACCAGCTGTGCCAAATATTTGTATGGAAAAATGTAAATATTTGTTGGTCACCTTATTTGATTAAATTGTTCAAATTGAGCGCCTTCGCGCATTGCTCGCTTGGAAAAGCAATTTTGGCAGATAGTCTAAATATTTCGCCAGACAACGTTCTCGAAGGAGTTGAAACACCATATTTTATTGTTGCAGACGATGCGTTTCCTCTACACAAGAGGATTATGAAGTCATACGGGTCGCGCTCATTTAGCGTACACGAATGTGTTTTTAATTATAGGCTTAGTCGAGGCCGCCTCTGCATTGAAAATGCATTTGGCATTTTGATCGCCCAATGCATGGCTGTGCAAAATTTGCTAGAAATGACATTAAGGAATATGTAAACTCAGGCGAAGGTTCTGTTCCTTAGCAAAATAATTTGGCTGGTGTTAAAATTAAACAAAACATTGAACTCATTTATAAGTAAATTTAATTGTTTTTCTTTTTCAAGCTCATTGATAAATGCGATTTTATCTTCTCGAAAAAAGCTTTCAAACCGCTTTCGTTCTACATTTTTTTGTGCGTTCATTTCTAATGCTGCGCGGAATAATTGTAAAGCTATTATTCCGTTTTTAAGAACAGCTGATTTTGGAATCCACAATTGTTCCACTATCGGAACTATCGATGAAATTTTCTGATGGTTGCTGGGAATTTAAAAACGGAAAGCATGCACGAAAATTTCTGACAACTGTTTTTTTTATATAGAGTTGCAGCTAAAAATTACGTTTCGCAGCTGCTGGGAATGGGCCTTAAAAAAAAAGATTTTATTAAAATTTGGATATTAAAATAAAGCCTAAAAACAACAAAAATAGAAAGCTGCGAACTAATTAGGGTAAATAAAGGGAAAAAAAAATTTTAAAGCCATATTTATAAATGATTACGTAAAAACAGGGTGGGGAGGGGGTGGGGGGTAAGGGGTTTGGCAATTTACTACGGGTAGTCACCGAGGGTGGAGGGGGGGTAAAAAATTGTACAACAACTCGTCACGTAATTTGGGTACGTTCCCTAATCGATAGTTTTTAAAATGTTATATAATAAAATAATAAAAAACAAAAAATATGTATGACTCGGTCGGAGATCGAACCCACCACCTTTTGCCTGCGGAGCGGCAGTCTTCTCTCTATGCCACCAGAGCTCGTCAATCTAACTAGTCAAATTAGTAAGTTAATCAAAAGTAACAAGTGGAAACGTTGCAGTCGGACGCAACCGACTGCGGCATACTCGATACTCGATTAAAACCGGTAAAAAGAGGTCTGATTGCAAAAGAGTACGGATACGGCAGGGGTGTATGCTGCCTTAAAGATTCTCCGATTCAGATGGGGATGCCACCAGCTATCTTCCTTCCAAATTTGGTGGCTCTAGCTCAAAGTTTGTAAAAGGTGGTGAGAGGGGGGCGGTATGGGTGGGTGTGGCATCCAAATTTTTGATGCAGTTCTTTGTGAAATGTCAATTGCTATCTTCATACCAAATTAATCGACTCTGGCTCGAAAATTGTAAAAAGTGTGGAAAGGGGGGCTTGTTTTCACTTTTCAAATTTTTTCCACACCCTTCAAGCTAAAGACTTGAAACTTTCCAATTACCTTTATCTATGGCATAGTAAATTAAAGTGTCAAGATTGGGTTTTACGATACCTGGGGGGCTGGCAAGTCGATAGATTCGATAGCCCAAAACCGATAAATCCACATTTTTTGCACATCCTTACAGCTAAAACTACCAAATTTGGTGAGAAGATAGCTACTAGCAACTCCCAAAAAACTGCATCAAAATTTTGGAGCCACGCCTTTCCATTCCGCCCCAGCCGCCCGCATTTAAGTTAAACAAGCCTATATCTCCCACAGTTTTTGAGCTATAGCCACCAAGATAGGTGCTGCCAAGATAGGTGATGATGATCCCCCTAAAGCTGCATCAAAAGTTTGCTTGCCTACCAATTATGACCCAGACGCCCCCATCCGCCCCAACGCTGCGTCAAAACGGGAACGCGTGTATCACCCAGAATTATCGAGCTAGAGTCACCAAATTTGGTATGTAGATAGCAATTGACATTCCACATAGATCTGCAGCTGAATGCCACGCCCACCGAATCCGCCCCCAGCCCCCTTTCGCCACCTATTACCATTTTTGAGCTAGATTCACCAAATTTTGAACGAAGATAGCTGGTAGCATCCCCATCTGCATCGGAGAATCTTTAAGGCAGCGACACCCCTACCGCATCCGTACCCCTAGCAATCAGGCCTCTTTTTCCTGGTTTTAATACTGGTAACGGGTATACCTACACCAAACTTTAATCTGAATTTGCCGATATTCATAAAAGTAGAGAAATTTCGTTGAACGTTAAACGCTACGTATACATTTAAAAATGCCATGCAGATGTCCAGGGACACATACACAATCATATTGCAGCCAGTGCGTGTTGTTGTTGCGTTTTTTTTTTTTTTTTTTTTTTTTGAGTCAGCTGTAGTTGTTTTGCCGTCGGCAAATTGAAAATGTTTGTTACATGTTAATATGTTATTACAAATGTAATTATATTCAAAATTGAAATGTATAATCAAATAAATCATTTATTACTTTTAAGAAAAAAAACATAATTAAATAAAATAAAATAAAATAAAAAAAAACACATTAAGAAATTGTAATTTTATAATGTCGATTTTCTATTAATAAGAAATAATATAAATCTATAATTTTTTGGCTTATTATTTAGAATCTTTATTGGGATTAATTTGATTGGCTTTTGTTGTTTGACGTTGTTTCTCATTCTATGGAATTAAAACAAATCAAAAATATACGTAAGTGACGTGCGTTACAAAAGTGCGGCAAGTGAAAACAACAACAAACAATAGCTTCGCGCGCTTTTACAAGCGTTTTCCTCGAATTTGTGCTGATGCTTCAACAATACCGCAAAATTTATAAGCGGTTTTTAAAAGTTATATAAACCAGTTGTTATTAAAACTACACACAACAAATTATTATTTTGTTGATATTTAATTAATACATTTATATTCAACCATGGCCAATGATGGAAAACGAGTGCGATTCAGTTGTGTTGTGAAGAGGTGCGTTGGTGGCAACAAATTGTTTCGCGTGCCGGCTGATCTGGAAGAAGAGTGGTGCTAGAACCTTAAATTGGACATTTTAAGCCTCAACACCTGCACAAGAGTATGCAACCTACATTTCGAGCAGGAGTGCGTTGGAATACGCAATTTGAAAGCTGGATCAGTGCCAACACTGCAATTAGGTAAGGGGTGGTCTACAAATTACGTAAGGCATTTTATAGGATTTTCCGCCTCCCCCACACCACGATGAAATTTCGAAAGATTTTCCTTTTCTCCCTCCCCCCCTCTCACAATCTCTCGTGAGATTTTTAAAAATGTGTTTTTGGCTGTAAAATCCATTGGATTTAAAAAAAAATAGAAAAAAAAAAATAATTTGTTCTATCACTTCTTATTAAGACTAGCAAGGACTAGTATACAATTGTGATTTGAGAATATTGCTTAATTTAACTTTACTTTCCCACATTTGACATGGTTTTCTATTGAAAAATGTTGCGTGATATTTGCTTGAACCCTCCCCTATCCACAAAGTAAGAGTTGGAAAGATTTAACTTGACCCCCTCCCCCCCTTAAACACCACACGTAATTTGTGGACCACGCCTAAGTGTCTGTGTATGTTATTTTTATGGCGGGCTGCAAGCTTATGCCAAATGCATTAACTGTTTCATGCATGCTTACGTATTTTTGTGTTTAACAATATTGGAATGTGATTGTTTTTAAGCTGTGATTGTTGTGTTAAATGTGTTTGACTCTTGTACCTGCCTAAATTGTCTCTTGGCCGTCCATTTTAAGTATGAAAATATATGTATGTGTCACTTAAGGCAAATAATAATACTATTATGTTCTATAGGACACGCTGACGAACCCGTCAACAAAAATTCTTTAAAAAAAATTAATTCACAAGATATTGATGCATAATAGATTGCGATATGAGCAATCCACCATCGATGCTACATAAATTCCTGGATGATAAGATTCAAAGCGCAGAGTAGTAGTAGGTGATTGCCGGTTCTACACCAAAGGGATGCCGACAATTTATGACCCCATTAATTTTATGACCCTTTTATCGCCCCCTTGATCTTTGACCCTTTTTTTTAACACTTTTATTACCCCCTTCCATATCATAATTTATGACCCTTTTTCCCACGATCGTATCCCTCCTTTGATTAGCCTAATGTGGAGAACAAAGGATTTACATTCCTAGGCCACCACTTTACCAGCAGCATCTGTGAGAATTAGTGATCAAAGGATTTGGAGTCAAGTCCGCGCCTGTTAAACCTGCGTTGCATTATACACCTGCAAGCAGGTGATCAGAGTAACAGATTTGGCTATTTACCTAACTAGTGTTAGAGTCAATTGTGCGCCTCTTTGGCGTGCGTGGCATTGTAAATCTGTTTACGGTCATGAGGTGCAGTGTGCACAGGAAGAAAGGATAGATAAGAGAGAGTCGAGAGGGTGCCTGTTTGAAGTGCGTTGCATTGTTAACCTGAAAGCAAGCAATAAAGAATGAATGTTTATGGTCATGAGTAGCAGTGTGCAAAGGAAGGAAGGATAGAAAATAGAGAAAAGCGAACGCTTGTTCGATGTACGTTGCATTATTATGGTCAACAGCAACAACAACAACAACAAGAACATACAGATTCGTGGAGTTCTGTGAACAAGGGATGCAAATTTTCCTACGCAGCAGCAGCAGCAGCGGCAGGATCAATACGTTGATCTTTATGACTGTGTGAATGAGAGGATCAGTTTTAACTATTTAACCAATTAGTGTTAGAGTCAAGTGTGCTCCTGTTTTAAGTACGTTGCGCTGCACACGTACATTGATATTGTCAACAGCAACAACAACTACAACCTTCGTGGGGGCGTTATGTGTGCAAGGGTGGGAATTTTCTTTCGCAGCGGCAGCAGCAGCAAGATCAACACATTGCTTTTAAACAAGAGTATTGATACTTATACATTTAAATTATAAAGAGTAAGAGGGAGAAGGTTTAAGAGAGGGAGTGTTAGAGAGAGAAGGTGTAAGAGGGGGAAAGGATAGAGGGGAAAAGTGTTAAAAGGGAGAAGGTGTTATAGGTATCACCGTCCGTGAGGTTCAGTGAGCAAAGTACATTGCCTATGAAACTATTAAATGCTAGAGTCAAGTGTGCACAGGTTACTTAGCTACAAGTTAGTAGATAAGAGAGAGAGAGAGAGTCAACTGTGAGCAGGTTTCTTAGCTACGAATAAGTAGATAAGAGAGAGTCGAGAGGGCACCTGTTTGACGTGCGTTGTCTTGCACACCTGCTGGCAAAACATTAACAATGAATGTTTATGATTGTGAAAACCAGTGATCAAAGAATAAAAGGATTGAGACAAGATTGTGCTTTTTTGAAGTACGCTAGTCAAAGGGCAGTACATTCGTAGGCCGCATAGAGGAAAAGGTGTAATAGGAGGAGTGTTAGAGGGAGAAGGTGTAAGACAGGGAAAGGATAGAGGGGGAAAGTGTTAGAGGGAGAAGGTGCTAGAGGAGGAAAGAGTTAGAGGGGGATAGTGTTAGAAGGATACTGTGTGCAAGAAAGTGTTAGAGGGAGGAAGACTTAGAGACAAGTTTGTGCGCGCCTTGATTGTGCTTTTTTGAAGTACGCTGGTCAAAGGGCAGTACATTCGTAGGCCGCATTGTTATGATCAAAAGCAACACCAACAGCAACAACAACCACATCCTTCGTGGGGCTCTTTGAACAAGGGATGGAACTTTTCTTACGCAGCAGCAGCAGCAGCAATATCGATACGTTGAGCCTTAGGTTGTGATAATGACAGGATCAGTTTTTGCTATTCAACCAATTAGTGTTAGAGTCAAGTATGCTACTGTTTTAAATACATTGCTCTGCACACGTGATTTGTTATTGTCAACAGCAACAACAACATCCTTCGTAGGGGGTTATGTGTGCAAGGATGGGAATTGTCTTTCGCAGCAGCAGCAGCAGCAAGATCAACACATTGTTTTTAAACAAGAGTATTGATACTTGTACATATAGATTATAAAGAGTTAGAGGGAGAAGGTGTGAGAGGGGGAGTGTTAGAGGGAGAAGGTGTAGGAGGTGGAAAGGATAGAGTGGGAAAGTGTTAGAGGGAGAAGGTGTTAGATACGAATAAGTAGATAAGAGAGAGTCGAGGCGGCTGTTTGACGTGCGTTGCCTTGCACACCTGCAGGCAAAACATAAACAATGAATGTTTGTGAAAACCTGTGATCAAAGAATAAAAGGATTGAGACAAGATTGTGCTTGTTTGAAGTACGCTAGTCAAAGGGCAGTACATTCGTAGGCCGCATTGTTATGATCAAAAGCAAAACCAACAACAACAAGAACAACAACATTCGTGAGTGTTATGTAAGCAAGGGATGGGAATTTTTTCGCAGCAGCAGCAACAAGATCAACACAAGAATATTGAGACTTTCAGATTTAGTTTGAAATATTATAGGGGGAAGTTGTAAGAGGAGGAAAGTGTTAGAGGGAGAAAGAGAGAGTTAGTATTAGAGAGAGTAGGTGTTAGAGGGGGAAAGTGTTATAGGGGAAAGTGATCCTGCTTGTATTATTATATTAAAACACGCTCCGTTATGCGATTCTATACACGAGCGTCTATGAAATGCAGGTGGTATGTTTATTGATTGTCCCTCCTTCTAACGCACACCCAACTTATTCGCTACTTACGTTTCTAACCTTTATTTGCATATATCTGTTTTGATTATTACACTGACTTCTGTTACTTTTATAGAGCTAATTAGTATAACTTTTTAATAAACCAATGAACATTTTTTAAGTTGGTGTACTTTGTTATGGGTATGTTTTAATTTTATTTCATGTATATATATATTTTTATTTTTTTTTAATAGATTTTTGTAGTATGTTAAATTTAAGATTTATATTAAGCTTGTTCCGTTGAGGGATTTAGCAAACACAAACACCGAACATTAAGATTAATGACAAGCCGGTAGAACACACAAATGACAATCCTCCATGATTTTGTTTCGGCTTTATAAAAAGCTTTTTTAAGTCAATATTATAAGCCTCTAGTTCTAGTACTTACTTGAAAGCTTAACGAAGTTCGTGTAGCTGGTATAATAAATCTTGTTTTAACAAACTAATTTTGATCTTCATATTTGTACTTCATCGTTTATTGAGATTATTGTTATTATTATTTTTTTAATCCCCATATATTGGATTTCGTTCTATCTCAGTAATAATTTATTTTGCTTATACATTCTTTAAATTCCTTAAGGTAATCTTTTAGGCTTATTAAATAATCATTTCCTTAACTTTCCCTCTGCTCGCTTTAAGATTTTCATCAAATGACACTTTTCATATTTAAGATATCCGTCAAACTATTTCTTATACTCAACTAAAATTATTTCATCAAACTCACATATCAAATCAATTTCTAAAATAAAGAAAATGAAAACAGTAAGATGTTCTTAGCAGCTTGATTTTTTTTTTATAAACGGGTTTTACCAACTCTTTCTCAGTATGCTACCTACGATAAAAATGTATAAAGAATGTGTTTTGTACTCATTTACTGACTTCAAAAATTCTTCTATTGACGTTGTATGATACCCTATCTTAATTTGTGTTATATTTAATCGTTTTCTTCAACTTAGTATTCTACAGATTTTTAAACATTTTATGTTATGTAGTTAGCTATTTTGACTAGGCTTTACGCTTAAAACGAGATAGATTGTATTATTGTCCTTAACAAGTTAACTTAATTTTAACAGGGAAATCGATCGGACATTGATTTTTAACTTTATAATTGATTGCTTTAATATATTTCAACTGTCAACCTATGTACATTTCTACTCTTTTAGTGATTATGTTAGATTTTTATATTTCCAAACTCATTGCTTGAACTTACAAAATTTCGTTACTAATATAATTGATGGATGGTAATATTTTATTTCATTATTCTCCCCATTTTTCTTGCATTTAATAAGGAAGTGCATTGAACTAGCTTATCAGTTCGAGATATGAGCCTTACACTGTTTCGAAAAGTATGAATACGTTAAATGTTTTAATTTAAGGGTTAAGTATCTATTAGATGCCATGTTATTAGGGCGTATTTATTCATATAATTATTATAATTATTTCTTAAGGAGACTTATTTTCTTTAGTGCTCAAAACTTATTGTCGCTAAAGGATTTATTTTTTCATGATCTGAGTTATTTATTTAATTCGTGAAACCAATGTATTGTGATTTATTATTCTTGAACCTTTGCATTAATATTGAATTTGGATGGCAAAATACGGTTGTGATGTACTAAAGCTCGAGATGACTTGAGAGTCGATATTTTGCAAAACGGGCGGTAGAGTACTTAAAATTGTTAATTGTAGTGTGTGTTTTTAAAATAATGTACTTTAACTATCACCGGAATGGTTTATACCCACTAAATATTGATATTTTCGGTTTTTTCTTCCTTTGTATTAGTCGTTTTATACACCCTAGCTCTTGATCCTGTTTTTTGATTTTAGTAGAGTGTTTGATTTTATTGCATACTGTTTGTGGAGGAGGCTCCAAATAATAAGATTTGGTTTAATAATTGTATAGTAAGATTTATTTTTCTTTTTATACTCGATACCGAAGGTAAAGAGTATATTGGTTTTGTGCAATGTCCGTCATGGTGTCTGTCCGTCTGTCCGTCCGTATGTATGCAAGTTTTTTCCACACCCTTCAAGCTAGAGACTTGAAACTTTCCAATTCTCTTTATCTATGGGATAGTAAATTAAAGTGTCAAGATGGGGGTTCTACGATAACTGGGGGGCTGGCAAATCGATAAATTCGATAACTGAAAACCGATAAATCCACATATTTCGCACATCCTTACAGCTAGAACTACCAAATTTGGTAAGAAGATAGCTACTAGCAACCCCCAACAAACTGCATCAAAAATTTTGAAGCCACGCCCCCCCATTCCGCCCCCAGACCCACCGGATTTTAAAGTCAAATAAGCCTATATCTCCCACAGTTTTTGAGCTAGAGGCACCAAATTTGGTGCCAATTTAGCTGATGATGACCCCCCAAAAACTGCACCAAAAGTTTGGATGCCACGCCCACCAATACCGCCCTAGCCGCCCCCAGATGCCCCAACGCTTCGTCAAAAACGGGAATGCGTGTATCTTCCAGAGTTGTAGAGCTAGAGCCTCCAAATTTGGTAGGAAGCTAGCTGGTAACGACCCCCAAAAAACTGCATCAAAGTTTTGGAGCCACGCCCACCCATTCCGCCCCCAGCCCCCCTGCATTTTGAAATCAGAAATGGCTATATCTCCCACAGTTTTTGAGCTAGAGCCACCAAATTTGGTGCCAATTTAGCTGATGATGACCCCCAAAAAACTGCATCAAAAGTTTGGATGCCACGCCCACCAATACCGCCCTAGCCACCCCCATCTGCCCCAACGCTTCGTCAAAAACGGGAATGCGTGTATATTCCAGAGTAGTGGAGCTAGAGCCACCAAATTTGGTAGGAAGATAGCTGGCAACGACCCCCAACAATCTGCATCAAAGTTTTGGAGCCTAGCCCATCCATTCCGCCCCCCTTTCCCCACCTTATACAAACTTTGAGCTAGAGTCACCAAATTTGGTATGAAGGTAGCATTTGACATTCCACAAGGATCAGCAGCAAAAATTTGGATGCCACGCCCAACCATACCGCCCGCAGCCCCCCTTTCCCCACTTTATACAAACTTTTAGCTAGAGTCACCAAATTTGGTATGAAGGTAGCATTTGACATTCCACAAGGATCTGCAGCAAAAATTTGGATGCCACGCCCAACCATACCGCCCCCAGCCCCCATTTCCCCACTTTATACAAACTTTGAGCTAGAGTCACCAAATTTGGTATGAAGGTAGCCATTGACATTCCACAAAGATCTGCATCAAAAATTGGATGCAATTCCACCCATACCGCCCCCAGCCCCCCTTTCCCCACTTTATACAAACTTTGAGCTAGAGTCACCAAATTTGGTATGAAGATAGCAATTGACATTCCACAAAGATCTGCATCAAAAATTTGGATGCAATTCCACCCATACCGCCCCCAGCCCCCCTTTCCCCACTTTATACAAACTTCGAGCTAGAGTCACCAAATTTGGTATGAAGATAGCAATTGACATCCCACATGGATGGATCAAAATTTTTAATACTGGTATCGAGTATGCCGCAGTCGGTTGCGTCCGACTACAACGTTTCCACTTGTTTTATGTTGGTAAAGCAATAGTTGTATGTTTAACTAATAAAAAGAGCGCAAGCAAGTCATTTACAATAATTTTCACTAACTTAGGATTCATGGTCTTAAGACCGTTTAGACTTCAAGTAGTAAGTAGTAAGCAGTTTTGCTAGACTATATTCTGTTATGATTCTTGTGGGTTATAATTCGTACATTGAAAGAGCGAGATAAAGCTGTTCTTGTTTAGGTCCACAATCTATTTTCTCTGTCCATTTTCCTTTACATATAATACGGCAGGGAGTAATATTTAAAAGTAGTATGTCATTCCATTGCTATTTAATTTTTATTTTATTCTTTTATGTTATTTGACTTTATATATTGCCTGTAAATTTAAGGGTTTTGCCTCTCAATTTTTGAACCGAGTCATAGTATTTTTTTTTTTTTTTTTCTGTGCTGCATAAACGAAAGCATGCTTGATCCCAGATATGTTTATTCTTAATCAATATGTAGATCAACACCGTAGGCTTTCAAGTACTATATGTCTGTCTCTATATTTTATCAGCTTTTAGGTATTGAGATTAAATTTTGCTCAGAATCTAATCGCTGACTTAAAAACATGAGTGTTACAACTTTCACACTTGAGGAGCATCAGATCTTTTCGTTTCAAAGTGTTTACTATTTGACGCTTTTAAGAACAATTTGCTTGCCTGAGCTAGGTAGGTTATACAGTTAAAACAATTAGTGGAAAGACGGAACTGTCTTATAGAATTTCTTCAACATTATTAGTTGGTTCTTTCCGTTTCGAATTTTATCACGCACTTTGAGATTATTATATTACTTAATGGAATGCACTCTATGTTCCTTATTGTTTGCTGATTATTGTTCTTAATTATTATTTTGTTTATTTATTTCTTTTGCATCTCATACAGTATTTTTCCCTTATGTTTCTTTTTTATTGCGCTCCACTTCTAAACTTATTTTAATAATTTTCGATGTTTCCTACAATTTATATTCAATCGTCCTTTATTTGACAAAAACTGGGCTGTTAAAAACGGAAGCCAATTAATGTATCAAACTGATGGAAGGGAATAGTTGTGTTTATTTTTCATTTAAAAATAAAAATAGGCTGTTATACGGGTACACAAAATATTTACTTATATTTAATTAAAAGTACTGTCACTGTTTACGACAGCCTGGCATCCTAAAGAGACTCAATCGCTCACCATCATCACTTGACACCCCACCCTCCCATACGACGAAGCGATCCTCACCTGGACCATCAATCGTACACACAAAATTAACTTTTACCTATATAATGTACGGTTTGCATGTAGGCGCCTTATTTGAATAGTATTTCATTGTTCTACTCTGTACCGATTTTGGATCCCCTGATTTATATTATTTCCAGCTACTTTCCAAGGCTCACACCTTTAACTTTTAACACACCAGCCCACAAAACATATAATTTGGATACAAAAACATTAGACAACGACATCAAGCACCAAGAGCTATTAAAAAAATTTATAAAGTATTCGGAGGAAATTTGATCGAACAATGTAACACCCAAAATATTTATTATGGTTTACATTAAATCGTGAAGTCATAATCGAGTCTACTACGTACTTCACATTTTTCCATGAGTTGTTCCCATCTAAAACCCCTATCAATTTATCCGTTTTTTCTTATTATTATTTTTTCAACCAAGTTAGTGCGTACCTGTTTTTTCAATTTTATCTCTCTAGAAAATGTCTGTAAGTTCGGTAGCCTCACAGTCATTCAATATGTTTGTTATAGGGATTTTGTATTGTATTTCTATTATTGTATATTTTAAGTTTTCCGGTTTGGTGAGTAGCTCTTCTCAATTAAGTATTATGTTTGCTTATACACACATAATCATTTGTTTAGATTTTTGTCTGACTAATAAAAATATCTTCAAATCTTTTAAAAATTTAAGGATTTACTTTTATGTATGGAATTTTGGTTGGCCTATTATATCGCTGATTGTTCTAACTAAACAATTGATTGAACACTAGCTCCATAATGTCTTTTAAACGTATCTTTGATTGAGTTTTCGATAATAACTTCTTATTAATTTTTTTAGATCGTACCCGAGTCACGTAAATATTGCAGGGTACGTAAAAATTAGCACGCAAACAAGATTGAGGGCAGAGACACTCCCAAAAGGCTTTGAGCAAAGGGTGAAGTAGAAAAAGGTACAATAAGGTAGGAGCTAACGAACAGCGAGAGTCTTTAGATGGAAGCGAGCGGAACGAAGACATCTGATCTCATCTGTTTTTAAACCTGAAAAATCCGTGTTTTTAGCAGCAAAATTTACACCCCCCTCCCCTCAACTGTTTTCAAACCGGAAAAATTGCAGTCAAACAACAACCTGATTCTTGAAAACCACAAAAATAACAGCTTAACAGCCCCAGTATTTAAAACCAGAAAAAATAACAGCTCTCTATTTTAAACAGTTAAACAACAACCGGTTTCTTAAACCGAAATAAACCGGTTTTTAACAGCTAAACTGCAGCCGGTTTTTTTTTACCGGTAAAATAACCGCTCTCTGTTTTAAACAGCTAAATAACAACCTGTTTCTGAAAAACATGAAAAATAACAGCAAAACAAGAAGCTGTTTCTGAAAATCATGAAAAATAACAGCAAAACAGCACCCGGTTTTTCAAACCGTAAAAAATAGCAGCTTCCTGTTTTAAACAGTTAAACAACAACCAGTTTCTAAAACCGAAAAAAACGTGTTTTTAACAGCAAAACTGCCACCAGTTCCATGTATTTTGGGCTTACCTCTTTTCAAGGTTATTGTATGAGTTCTAGAATTGGAGTTGAAAGAGAAAATATTTGCCTGGAAACGTCAGATGGCCACCGCTGCCTCACTTTGCAAGGAGTACTTTACTCTGTTCAACAGCCTACTTTTAAGTCCCGGTTTTTAATCGCCACGATTGTGGACTTGTTCTTTCATTTAAATGTTAAATTCAAGTTATAGTACAAAACGCAGCAGTATTGCGTCAGTACTTTTGTTGGCTTTAAAAAAATAGATTCGAATCTCAAAAATTTTTTAGAAAAAAAATCACGAATTGACATTGCTGACAGATGTAAACTACTTTGTGAAGAAAAACAAACGGAAATTAAATTTCCGACAAGATAATACAAAATTAATAAAAAATCAATAAAAGTCAGTAGAATAGTAACAACTTTTTAATAAAAAAAATTAAACATAAAGGGGAATCAATAATAGAATAATATGTCTCCTGCCTGTATAAACCTTAATCGTCGATGAATGATTTGGTAACTGAGAGGTCTGTTGTGCCCCCCCTTCTAGTTCTATGACTCTTCCACCGGACATGGAAACTGTACGAAATCAAGTATTTATGATGAGTTGAGGGTTTCTTAGCCTTTAATACGGTTGATATGTTGTTCTAAGACAATAAAATTTGTTCCTTGCTAAGGCTACGCATACTGCTATAATGTGAAGGGAGGATTCTTTCTCCCAATAAACATTTGTCTTGTCTGAGATCAGATGTCTTCGTTCAGCTCGCTTCCATCTAAAGACTCTCGCTGTTCGTTAGCTCCTACCTTATCGTACCTTTTTCTACTTCACCCTTTGCTCAAAGCCTTTTGGGAGTGTCTCTGCCCTCAACCTTGTTTGCGTGCTAATTTTTACGTACCCTGCAATATTTACGTGACTCGGGTACGATCTAAAAAAATTAATAAGAAGTTATTATCGAAAACTCAATCAAAGATACGTTTAAAAGACATTATGGAAGTAGTGTTCAATCAATTGTTTAGTTAGAACAATCAGCGATATAATAGGACAACCAAAATTCCATACATAAAAGTAAATCCTTAAATTTTTAAAAGATTTGAAGATATTTTTATTAGTCAGACAAAAATCTAAACAAATGATTATGTGTGTATAAGCAAACATAATACTTAATTGAGAAGAGCTACTCACCAAACCGGAAAACTTAAAATGTACAATAATAGAAATACAATACAAAATCCCTATAACAAACATATTGAATGACTGTGAGGCTACCGAACTTACAGACATTTTCTAGAGAGATAAAATTGAAAAAACAGGTACGCACTAACTTGGTTGAAAAAATAATAATAAGAAAAAACGGATAAATTGATAGGGGTTTTAGATGGGAACAACTCATGGAAAAATGTGAAGTACGTAGTAGACTCGATTATGACTTCACGATTTAATGTAAACCATAATAAATATTTTGGGTGTTACATTGTTCGATCAAATTTCCTCCGAATACTTTATAAATTTTTTAATAGCTCTTGGTGCTTGATGTCGTTGTCTAATGTTTTTGTATCCAAATTATATGTTTTGTGGGCTGGTGTGTTAAAAGTTAAAGGTGTGAGCCTTGGAAAGTAGCTGGAAATAATATAAATCAGGGGATCCAAAATCGGTACAGAGTAGAACAATGAAATACTATTCAAATAAGGCGCCTACATGCAAACCGTACATTATATAGGTAAAAGTTAATTTTGTGTGTACGATTGATGGTCCAGGTGAGGATCGCTTCGTCGTATGGGAGGGTGGGGTGTCAAGTGATGATGGTGAGCGATTGAGTCTCTTTAGGATGCCAGGCTGTCGTAAACAGTGACAGTACTTTTAATTAAATATAAGTAAATATTTTGTGTACCCGTATAACAGCCTATTTTTATTTTTAAATGAAAAATAAACACAACTATTCCCTTCCATCAGTTTGATACATTAATTGGCTTCCGTTTTTAACAGTCCAGTTTTTGTCAAATAAAGGACGATTGAATAAAAATTGTAGGAAACATCGAAAATTATTAAAATAAGTTTAGAAGTGGAGCGCAATAAAAAAGTAACATAAGGGAAAAATACTGTATGAGATGCAAAAGAAATAAATAAACAAAATAATAATTAAGAACAATAATCAGCAAACAATAAGGAACATAGAGTGCCTTCCATTAAGTAATATAATAATCTCAAAGTGCGTGATAAAATGCGATACGGAAAGAACCAACTAATAATGTTGAAGAAATTCTATAAGACAGTTCCGTCTTTCCACTAATTGTTTTAACTGTATAACCTACCTAGCTCAGGCAAGCAAATTGTTCTTAAAAGCGTCAAATAGTAAACACTTTGAAACGAAAAGATCTGATGCTCCTCAAGTGTGAAAGTTGTAACACTCATGTTTTTAAGTCAGCGATTAGATTCTGAGCAAAATTTAATCTCAATACCTAAAGCTGATAAAATATAGAGACAGACATATAGTACTTGAAAGCCTACGGTGTTGATCTACATATTGATTAAGAATAAACATATCTGGGATCAAGCATGCTTTCGTTTATGCAGCACAGAAAAAAAAAAAAAAAAATACTATGACTCGGTTCAAAAATTGAGAGGCAAAACCCTTAAATTTACAGGCAATATATAAAGTCAAATAACATAAAAGAATAAAATAAAAATTAAATAGCAATGGAATGACATACTACTTTTAAATATTACTCCCTGCCGTATTATATGTAAAGGAAAATGGACCAAGAAAATAGATTGTGGACCTAAACAAGAACAGCTTTATCTCGCTCTTTCAATGTACGAATTATAACCCACAAGAATCATAACAGAATATAGTCTAGCAAAACTGCTTACTACTTACTACTTGAAGTCTAAACGGTCTTAAGACCATGAATCCTAAGTTAGTGAAAATTATTGTAAATGACTTGCTTGCGCTCTTTTTATTAGTTTAACATACAACTATTGCTTTACCAACATAAAAAAAAAAAATAAATCTTACTATACAATTATTAAACCAAATCTTATTATTTGGAGCCTCCTCCACAAACAGTATGCAATAAAATCAAACACTCTACTAAAATCAAAAAACAGGATCAAGAGCTAGGGTGTATAAAACGACTAATACAAAGGAAGAAAAAACCGAAAATATCAATATTTAGTGGGTATAAACCATTCCGGTGATAGTTAAAGTACATTATTTTAAAAACACACACTACAATTAACAATTTTAAGTACTCTACCGCCCGTTTTGCAAAATATCGACTCTCAAGTCATCTCGAGCTTTAGTACATCACAACCGTATTTTGCCATCCAAATTCAATATTAATGCAAAGGTTCAAGAATAATAAATCACAATACATTGGTTTCACGAATTAAATAAATAACTCAGATCATGAAAAAATAAATCCTTTAGCGACAATAAGTTTTGAGCACTAAAGAAAATAAGTCTCCTTAAGAAATAATTATAATAATTATATGAATAAATACGCCCTAATAACATGGCATCTAATAGATACTTAACCCTTAAATTAAAACATTTAACGTATTCATACTTTTCGAAACAGTGTAAGGCTCATATCTCGAACTGATAAGCTAGTTCAATGCACTTCCTTATTAAATGCAAGAAAAATGGGGAGAATGATGAAATAAAATATTACCATCCATCAATTATAAGAAATTAGTAACGAAATTTTGTAAGTTCAAGCAATGAGTTTGGAAATATAAAAATCTAACATAATCACTAAAAGAGTAGAAATGTACATAGGTTGACAGTTGAAATATATTAAAGCAATCAATTATAAAGTTAAAAATCAATGTCCGATCGATTTCCCTGTTAAAATTAAGTTAACTTGTTAAGGACAATAATACAATCTATCTCGTTTTAAGCGTAAAGCCTAGTCAAAATAGCTAACTACATAAACATAAAATGTTTAAAAATCTGTAGAATGCTAAGTTGAAGAAAACGATTAAATATAACACAAATTAAGATAGGGTATCATACAACGTCAATAGAAGAATTTTTGAAGTCAGTAAATGAGTACAAAACACATTCTTTATACATTTTTATCGTAGGTAGCATACTGAGAAAGAGTTGGTAAAACCCGTTTATAAAAAAAAAATCAAGCTGCTAAGAACATCTTACTGTTTTCATTTTCTTTATTTTAGAAATTGATTTGATATGTGAGTTTGATGAAATAATTTTAGTTGAGTATAAGAAATAGTTTGACGGATATCTTAAATATGAAAAGTGTCATTTGATGAAAATCTTAAAGCGAGCAGAGGGAAAGTTAAGGAAATGATTATTTGATAAGCCTAAATGATTACCTTAAGGAATTTAAAGAATGTATAAGCAAAATAAATTATTACTGAGATAGAACGAAATCCAATATATGGGGATTAAAAAAATAATAATAACAATAATCTCAATAAACGATGAAGTACAAATATGAAGATCAAAATTAGTTTGTTAAAACAAGATTTATTATACCAGCTACACGAACTTCGTTAAGCTTTCAAGTAAGTACTAGAACTAGAGGCTTATAATATTGACTTAAAAAAGCTTTTTATAAAGCCGAAACAAAATAATGGAGTATGACTTGTGTGTTCTACCGGCTTGTCATTAATCTTAATGTTCGGTGTTTGTGTTTGCTAAATCCCTCAACGGAACAAGCTTAATATAAATCTTAAATTTAACATACTACAAAAATCTATTAAAAAAAATAAAAATATATATATACATGAAATAAAATTAAAACATATCCATAACAAAGTACACCAACTTAAAAAATGTTCATTGGTTTATTAAAAAGTTATACTAATTAGCTCTATAAAAGTAACAGAAGTCAGTGTAATAATCAAAACAGATATATGCAAATAAAGGTTAGAAACTTAAGTAGCGAATAAGTTGGGTGTGCGTTAGAAAGAGGGACAATCAATAAACATACCACCTGCATTTCATAGACGCTCGTGTATAGAATCGCATAACGGAGCGTGTTTTAATATAATAATACAAGCAGGATCACTTTCCCCTATAACACTTTCCCCCTCTAACACCTACTCTCTCTAATACTAACTCTCTCTTTCTCCCTCTAACACTTTCCTCCTCTTACAACTTCCCCCTATAATATTTCAAACTAAATCTGAAAGTCTCAATATTCTTGTGTTGATCTTGTTGCTGCTGCTGCGAAAAAATTCCCATCCCTTGCTTACATAACACTCACGAATGTTGTTGTTCTTGTTGTTGTTGGTTTTGCTTTTGATCATAACAATGCGGCCTACGAATGTACTGCCCTTTGACTAGCGTACTTCAAACAAGCACAATCTTGTCTCAATCCTTTTATTCTTTGATCACAGGTTTTCACAAACATTCATTGTTTATGTTTTGCCTGCAGGTGTGCAAGGCAACGCACGTCAAACAGCCGCCTCGACTCTCTCTTATCTACTTATTCGTATCTAACACCTTCTCCCTCTAACACTTTCCCACTCTATCCTTTCCACCTCCTACACCTTCTCCCTCTAACACTCCCCCTCTCACACCTTCTCCCTCTAACTCTTTATAATCTATATGTACAAGTATCAATACTCTTGTTTAAAAACAATGTGTTGATCTTGCTGCTGCTGCTGCTGCGAAAGACAATTCCCATCCTTGCACACATAACCCCCCACGAAGGATGTTGTTGTTGCTGTTGACAATAACAAATCACGTGTGCGGAGCAATGTATTTAAAACAGTAGCATACTTGACTCTAACACTAATTGGTTGAATAGCAAAAACTGATCCTGTCATTATCACAACCTAAGGCTCAACGTATCGATATTGCTGCTGCTGCTGCTGCGTAAGAAAAGTTCCATCCCTTGTTCAAAGAGCCCCACGAAGGATGTGGTTGTTGTTGCTGTTGGTGTTGCTTTTGATCATAACATACTGCCCTTTGACCAGCGTACTTCAAAAAAGCACAATCAAGGCGCGCACAAACTTGTCTCTAAGTCTTCCTCCCTCTAACACTTTCTTGCACACAGTATCCTTCTAACACTATCCCCCTTTAACTCTTTCCTCCTCTAGCACCTTCTCCCTCTAACACTTTCCCCCTCTATCCTTTCCCTGTCTTACACCTTCTCCCTCTAACACTCCTCCTATTACACCTTTTCCCTCTAACTCTTTATAATCTAAATGTACAAGTATCAATACTCTTGTTTAAAAACAGTGTGTTGATCTTGCTGCTGCTGCCGCTGCGAAAGAAAATTCCCATCATTGCACACATAACGCCCCCACGAAGGTTGTAGTTGTTGTTGCTGATGGTGTTGCTTTTGATCATAACAATGCGGCCTACGAATGTACTGCCCTTTGACTAGCGTACTTCAAAAAAGCACAATCTTAATCATTCATTGTTAATGTTTTGCCTGCAGGTGTGCAAGACAACGCACGTCAAACAGGTGCCCTCTCGACTCTCTCTTATCTACTTATTCGTAGCTAAGAAACCTGCTCACAGTTGACTCTCTCTCTCTCTCTTATCTACTAACTTGTAGCTAAGTAACCTGTGCACACTTGACTCTAGCATTTAATAGTTTCATAGGCAATGTACTTTGCTCACTGAACCTCACGGACGGTGATACCTATAACACCTTCTCCCTTTTAACACTTTTCCCCCCTATCCTTTCCCCCTCTTACACCTTCTCTCTCTAACACTCCCTCTCTTAAACCTTCTCCCTCTAACTCTTTATAATCTAAATGTATAAGTATCAATACTCTTGTTTAAAAACAATGTGTTGATCTTGCTGCTGCTGCCGCTGCGAAAGAAAATTCCCACCCTTGCACACATAACGCCCCCACGAAGGTTGTAGTTGTTGTTGCTGTTGACAATATCAATGTACGTGTGCAGCGCAACGTACTTAAAACAGGAGCACACTTGACTCTAACACTAATTGGTTAAATGGTTAAAACTGATCCTCTCATTCACACAGTAATAAAGATCAACGTATTGATCCTGCCGCTGCTGCTGCTGCTGCGTAGGAAAATTTGCATCCCTTGTTCACAGAACTCCACGAATCTGTATGTTCTTGTTGTTGTTGTTGTTGCTGTTGACCATAATAATGCAACGTACATCGAACAAGCGTTCGCTTTTCTCTATTTTCTATCCTTCCTTCCTTTGCACACTGCTACTCATGACCATAAACATTCATTCTTTATTGCTTGCTTTCAGGTTAACAATGCAACGCACTTCAAACAGGCACCCTCTCGACTCTCTCTTATCTATCCTTTCTTCCTGTGCACACTGCACCTCATGACCGTAAACAGATTTACAATGCCACGCACGCCAAAGAGGCGCACAATTGACTCTAACACTAGTTAGGTAAATAGCCAAATCTGTTACTCTGATCACCTGCTTGCAGGTGTATAATGCAACGCAGGTTTAACAGGCGCGCACTTGACTCCAAATCCTTTGATCACTAGTTCTCACAGATGCTGCTGGTAAAGTGGTGGCCTAGGAATGTAAATCCTTTGTTCTCCACATTAGGCTAATCAAAGGAGGGATACGATCGTGAGAAAAAGGGTCATAAATTATGATATGGAAGGGGGTAATAAAAGTGTTAAAAAAAAGGGTCAAAGATCAAGGGGGCGATAAAAGGGTCATAAAATTAATGGGGTCATAAATTGTCGGCATCCCTTTGGTGTAGAACCGGCAATCACCTACTACTCAGAGTCGATACAAATTTGTCACATTTGTCCTGCGTTTAAAAACAACTGCCGACTGTTTATTTGCAAAAAAAAATTGTCACCCTTGGGTTTGCTGAAGAAGATATTAAAAGAAAACAAGTGGAAACGTTGCAGTCGGACGCAACCGACTGCGGCATATCCGATACCAGTATTAAAACCGGTAAAAAGAGGCCTGATCGCAAAGGGGTACGGATGCGGCAGGGGTGTACGCTGCCTTAAAGATTCTGCGATGCAGATGGGGATGCCACCACCTATCTTCCTTCCAAATTTGGTAACTCTAGCTCCGAGTTTGTAAGAGCTGTGGAAAGGGGGGCTGGTGGCAGTATGGGTGGGCGTGGCATCCAGATTTTTGATGCAGATCTTTGTGGAATGTCAATTGCTATCTTCATACCAAATTTAGTGACTCTAGCTCGAAAATTGTAAAAGTGGGAAAGGGGGGCTGGGGGCGGTATGGGTGGGCGTGGCATCCAAAGTTTTGATGCAGATCTGTGTGGCTATCTTCTTACCAAATTTGATGACTCTAGCTCGAAGTTTGTAAAATGTGTGGAAAGGGGGGCTGGGGGCAGTATGGGTGGGCGTGGCATCCAGATTTTTGATGCAGATCTTTGTGGAATGTCAATTGCTATCTTCCTACCAAATTTGGTGGTTTTAGCTTCGCAAGTCTGGATGATACACGCATTCCCGTTTTTAACGAAGCGTAGGGGCAGCTTGGGGCGGCTGATGCAGTATTGGTGGGCGTAATATCCAAACTTTTGAACTTTTTGAGGAAGTCAACTACACCTATCTTGGCACCAAGTTTGGTGGCTATAGCTTAAAAACTGTGGGAGATATAGGCTTTTTTGACTTTAAAATGCGGAGGCTGGGAGCGGAATGGGTGGGTGTGGCTCCAACATTTTTGATGCAGTTTTTTGGAGGTTGCTAGTAGCTATCTTCTTACCAAATTTGGTAGTTATAGCTGTAAGCTGCCCTCCTGTTATCGTTGAACCCCAATCTTGACACTTTAATTTACTATCCCATAGATAAAGAGACTTGGATAGTTTCAAGTCTCTAGCGTGAAGGGTGTGGAAAAAACTTGCAACCATACGGAAAGACAGACGGACAGACACCATGACGGACATTGCACAAAACCAATATACTCTTGACCTTCGGTAACGGGTTTAGTGAATTCCATAAAATGGGTAAATGGTTTTGTGCAAAAGTATGTAACAGGAAGAAGCAAGCATCTCCGACCCCACAGAGAATATATATTCTTGATCAGCATCAACAACCGAGACGATATAGATGTGTCCGTTTGTCCGTCCGTCTGTATGAACGCGTGGATTTCAGAGACTATACGAGCTAGAGACTCAGATTTTGCATATAAGAATTTTTAAAATGAGCAAAACATGTTTGCTTTAATTTATCGATAATTATTCTGGTTTCCGATATACACATAATATCGATAACAATAAAATATCGAATTTGGAAAATGTAAAGGTGGGGGTTGAAATAATGGGTAACGATAGAACTTTTCTGAAAATTTCGTCCAAATCGGTTGCGAAACACCGGAGATATCGAATTTAATCGATTGAAGCTAAGTCAGTATACCGAACTCAATTATAAATTTAATGTATTTGTTGCAACTGGGTTCAGGGTAACTTCTAGTCGGGCTCTAGCGTATAGAGCCTTCATACTTGTTTATTTATAGATACAAATTGATGGTTCCAGATTTATTGACCCAGAGGAATAACCCAGGATAAATGATCCTGAGGCATAGTGAATAACCCTGGAACAGAAGGATTACTTTGGAGGCATGCGCTTAGAAGGATGGACCTAGATGGTGCGCCCAAATGGGCAGATGGATGTGCCCCTGCTCTATGGGTAAAAAGATTTTGGTGCATAAACTCTAGTTAATAAGGTATTGACTTGCAATTGTTTTTGTGTATTACTTGAAGTTATATAAAATTTGGGTTTTTGTTTTGTTATATTTTTGGATATGACCACGCCCAGTCCCCCGCACAGTGGGTAAAAATAAATTTGTAATTAAATAATTGTCAAAAAATTTAATTTGAATTACATTTGCTAACTCATAAAAAGAAAACCATAGTGGCGCATAGTTAATTTTGGCTATGCCAAGACTATGATACCCTTCACACAGCCGAATCAATACTCCCCCCTCTCATGTTTCTGTGCAGTTGTTGGTAATTTTTCGCTAATATTTTTACTCTTGAGCGTCATTTACTTGTTCGTTTTCGACAAAAACAATATATTGACATGTAGGTACTTGAAAGTGCACGACAGAGACAACAATTGATAGTACGATATGGTAAATTTGTATGGTGGCTATGTCGTAAAATGCTCCGATCGGGATGAAATTTCATAGTGAACAAACCCGACATGTTCTAAGCAATCTGTGAAAGTTTCATCAAGATCGGTTCAGCAGTTTGGCCGGAAATTGTGTTGAAACAGATAGACGGACAGACGGACAGAAGGACAGTCGGACGGACAGACGGAAATCAATTCCTGAGCTCGTCCTGATCATTTTGATATAGAGTTTATGGGGTCTCCCATCATTAGTGTAAGGCGTTACAGATTCATGACAAAGTCAATATACCCTGTGAAGGTTATAAAAAAGTTAAAATAACTTCAGTTAAATATTTACGATTGATTGTAAAATTTGTAGAGCGTTGAAAAAATGTATTACATAGTTGTAAAAACTAACAAATTTAAACTTACTATATTTCTTTCTTCATTTATTTTAGTTTTCAATTTCATCTGGTACCTATTCCTCTTAATTTATTTCAAAGATATCACTTTTATCATTGCCACTAGATTTTTTTCTGTATCGTCTTCGCACGAATTTTGGGATGTATCTCCGTCACTGTGGCCAACATCTAAGGTTATGATTGGCGAACCCAAAAGATCGACAACATCAATAATTTTTATTGGAATCAGTGAGGTCACAAAGCGAATCATCTAATGATGGAGACTCGGCTATGTTAAGTTTTTGTTTGCATAAGCTGTGACCAGTAGACCCATCGAAACCACACCTAAATGTAAGTACACACTGAGTAATGTCTGAAAGTATTTCACAGACTTCCTCTTGCATTAACAATATTCGGGAAGCGGAATGGTTCAATAAGTTTTGCAAGGAAACTTGGGCTTTATTTTCGGTCCATACTTTTCCAGCAGTTCTACATTTTAATTTCTCTTCAGCAATTTTTGAATAAGGGGAGAAAATATCGCAGCCATTTTGCTTATTAAGTGGTTTAACATTTATGTATTTCTGCTTAGTTAAACCATTTTCCATAAAAAAGCGAATGCCTTTTCAGAAGTTATTGCACTTGGAGCAACCGAATCAGGCGTAGCAATTATTTTAATAATTTCATTTTCATTTGATTTTCTTTCTGAAATGCTAGCAGCGTGTTGTAACAAAGGAGTTGAATTTGGATTTTTTTGTGCAATTTCAGATGCTAACTTTATTTTTAGTCGTTTAACAGCAGCTTTAATGTCTACTTCGGACGACCCCTTTTCTGTGAGGATTCATTACTATCATTAAACCCTTTAGTCATAATACCGGCTAGCCACATGGCGTGTTTTTGTTTAAATCGCTTTATGTTTCGCCAGCATCTTGGCAAATGTTTATTAGTGTGATATATAAAAGTAGCAATTTTGTTTCATACTATCTGGATAGATGTTTTATCAACGCGACCGCCATTCAATTTTTCGAATATGTAGCTCTTTAGAGCTAAATTTCTAACCAGTAGAATCACGCGAATAGTGACGATATTCTTGTGTTGAATAAGTGAATTATTATTCAAGTAACGGTAAAAATAATTGTCTTGCATTTGTCATATCTAAAAATTAATTTCAAAAGTTAATAGGTTTATGCACCAAAATCGGGCTTTTTACCCATAGTGCCCTGGAACAAACCCCATGAAGGATGTGCCAGAGGGATGACACCGGAAAGATGTGCAAAGGCAAGCTGTGCTGCTAAGCAGCTCTGTAAGTATTGAAAATAGTTTAGTTTAATTTTCATGATGTTTTCTTTTATTTAGCTTTAAGACACGAATTTTTCCCTTTTCAATCAGGCCTGTTTGTACCGGTTTCAATACAGGCATCGAGTATACCACAGTCGGTTGCGTCCGACTGCATCCTTTCCACTTGTTATTTTTTATATTTTTCAAACACAAGAAGCCACTGTAATTTGTTCTATTGATCTTGACCTTGCATTAATCTTGAATTTGGATGACAAAATAAGGCTGTGATGTACTTACATTTGTGAAATGTAATCACATTAGTGACGGGCCGCCACAATCTATCGATTAATCGCATAGATTTAACGTGTTTTTACCAAACGAATATGTTTCGTTATCCAAATAAAATATATATCGCAAATCCAAACATTGAGAAAAATTTTCGATTTCAATATTATTTATATTTGTTAATATAAGAAATAACACATTTTAATTTTTACATGCCATACGTGCATTATTATTATTATTATATGCATTCTTAATTGCTGTTTCGTAAAAGTTTTCTCGAGTGATAACGATTATTTATTGCATGTTAAACAAACAAAATACGTACAAATTTCCGATATTTCCTTCCTATCTATTATAATAAAGATATATATTTTTATCTGATCACACCACGTCTTCCCTCCTATTTCGAGGACATTACAGATAACAAATCCTTTTTGCTGCTTAATCTGCTAGGTATATGAAACCGGTTGAGAAATCAATTGATAAGAATTCACCATCGGTGCAGAAGCGAATGTTCGGTCCCCCTGCCAACGCTTCGAGAAGAACCGACGACAGTCGAAAGCAAGTGGGCAATCAAACGCACAATTCCGCGTTTCCCCATATAAGTAATTAGCCCACACCAAAATCATCCGAACCAAAACCCCGAATTCAATTAAATACAGTCGACATGGCTTTAAATGATTTTATTTCTGTCATTGACAGATAAAGTCATTTCCAATCAGAGATCTCTACAACTTCCGAGACAATTTCATCACAACAAACTTTAAAAATTCGCCTTAAGCAAGTACGATCGTTGTGGGATAAAGTCGAGACTGAATATGAAAAGTGTTCCCAAGCCCCGAGCCGATTTGAGAGTATCGAAGAAGCTATTACGGCTCAATTGAATGAACAGCTTGATCAAGCCTCCACGGCAAATATCCCACCCGTTCCTCAAGCTAACACTGTATCCTGAGGCTTAAGGCTTTCTTCCGTGGACACAGAAGTCTTCTATGAAGAATACTTAAACAAGAATACGGGAACAAGCCTTATCCGATAAGTCAGCCATTCCGACTTGGCAAGAGCTCAATTCTTTCATTAACGAACGCTAAAGCACTCTAGAAATGATAAAAGACGTAAAAGCAAACACAACCAAGCTCATTCAAGACCCAATCGCAACGATGCGGCTCCAAAAAGGGTCAACACTTTTGAAAGTAAAAAAGTGACAAAGCCTCAGTCTTGTCAGCTATGTTCGAATGAAAATCACCCTATTCACCTATGTCCGCTATTTCTTCAAATATAAATTAAAGCAACAGAAGTTTTGTTTGAATTGCTTTGCCAGAGGCCATCTCCTTAAAGACTGCACTAGTGCACACAGGTGCTTCACGTGCAAAGGTCACCATCATACTCTTCTTTATTGAAGCGACCCCCCGTGTCAAGCGTCTCATGCGACTGCCTCATCCATCCACTTAGTCAAACATAACATTTAATGTCCAAACCTATTTTTCTGCAAACACACAGGTACCACGTACAAGGCACGGGCACTTATTAATTCAGGATCGGAAGCAACGTTCATTACGACTTGAATATTCAATTTGATTAAACTTCTATTCCAGCCCGCTTATGCCCAAATAAGCGTTTTAAATCAAATTGTCTCAGCCAAGCCTCAGAAGTTGTGTCACTTCTTAATAGGCAAGCCGACTCCGATGAGTTTTTCTTCTCCCTTTCCGCGTTAGTTATGAAGAAATCATTCTTCAAACGCGATGTTCTGCTGTTTTACCCTGCTGGATGGTTGGCACCTGAAATCGTGCGTGCTAAATTAATTATGTAGGAGATTTGCTTCCATAAGCTTGGTTGGGATCAAGTGATGGCAGAAGATTTCGATAGCCGTTGGAGAGAATTTTTAACATGCTTCCCCATGTTGGGAATGATCCGCATTCCAAGATGGTAACAAATCCAACCTACTGAGAAACTGCAGTATCCTGGGTTTTGTGATGCATCACAACGTGCATGCGGGGCAACGCTTAAGGCCCGTGTTCAAGTAAATGACCAGGTCTACAAGACCCGAGTGGCTCCATCAAGACTGTCTCCCTGCTACGGCTTGAGTTGTGTGGTGCAATACTTCTCTAAGAACTGACCAGCACTCCTGCCACAGTCGACTTAGCTTGGCCTAACAAGCCCTTCTGCACTAGGACCATCTTTGTGGGTAATAGGGTCTCAAAAATCCAACAAGCAACCGACACGGGGACATGAGTTCTGAGTTTAATCCAGCAGATCTAGCTAGTAGGACAGTTTCACCACAGGAACTTCTGGAAAGTAAGTTGTGGTGGCAAAGACCAGAATGGCTAAAAATAACCCAAAATCAGTGGCCATCGTCTTTCGATTCCTCTTTGGAAACTAACTTGGAGCAGCGTTCCATTAAGGCTGACCTACCGGCCACTCTCCCCTCTTTCGACGTTCTTGAGCGTTTCTCCGATTTCAACAAAGCGTTACGTTTGAAAGCCTATGTGCATCGTTTTGTTATCCGCAGTCGAAAGGGATCCGATATCTTTTCAGACGAGCTCAGCAGTAAGGAGCTGTCTGAAGTCCAAAACACTTCTTCAAACACATATTTTTATTATCAAGTCCGTTAACTCCATAATCGTTTGTGCTCGTCCGCTCAGCCCCGTATTCATAATATCCGACTTATTCTGAATACTATATTTATTATTTAGTTACCTACCAGGAAAGAAGATGGCTCCTCGAAAAGGGAATCCAGGCATAGCTGAGGACAGACGTACTCGAGGAACTAACTCCTTCCGCTGCCGAGTCTGTCGTGGAGCTTATGAGCTTTAGAAATGCCACCGGCTTAAGCGTTCGACTGCGGAGAAAAGGTTAAGAGCACTGCTGGTAAACAAGAACTGTCCCAAGTGCCTTGCCCATCAGATCTCGGGGTCAACTTGCCGACAGGAAGACAGACGGATTCCCGTCACGTCACCACACTGGAGTTCGGAACAGCTTCTCGCTTTCGTCGATTTTGGCGCAGACAAAAACTACCGTAATGCCAACGGTGGTCTTGAGGTTGGAAACGGGCTCCAAAGTATGCGACCCCCGGGAAATACTGCCTAAAAGAAGGCCAAAATCAACATGAACTGCCGCTTTTACCTTCCACGGGTCTCAATGCAATGCTAACACCTGCAACATTTGTTCAATTTCTAATATGCTAAGCACTTTGTTCCACCTGTACCATATTCCATTAGTTAAAATCGAAATATACTCTGTAAAGAAGATCAAGAGTTTATTTGGTTGCACCACGAAGTCAAATTGTTCAAGCGAGCAATTGACAATTTACAATTAACACCCACCAGGAATAAAAAAAATCGGTAAAGCGCCACCCACCACAACAATGTTTAACATTTTGTTTTTATTAAATGAAATTTACTTTACATAAATCATAACAAAGAATAAAGCTAAAAAAATTAAAGAAATACGAAAAACGAAAATAAATAAAAAAATAAATTAAAAAAACTAATAAATCAAAAACATAAAAACGATAAACAGAAAACAAAGAACGAATAGCTAAATATATAAAATGTGAGGAGCCATATTGTGGTAAAGCGTCTCCCAAATGGACAACCGCAACCGGACCTGTGTTGCGGTGATTTCGCATGCTGTCTCGCTCAGGATGTCGGCGCTAAGGTACATGTCTGGCACATAGAGTCATAGAACACATACTGTACGATGTCGCGACAACTGGAGCACTCACAAGGTATAGTGATTACCGTCACACCAACGACAGGCGTGATTGGCAACCGTTGTTGCTAGGCAGACATTTCTAGAACGATCACGCCACCTTGCCTTTGGTGCGACATTGGCAGCGCTGACAGTTAGTTAGTTTAAGAAATATTAAATGTCTATTGCATAACAAGTGTTACTTTTTCGAAAGGTAATTTTAGGCTAAATTGCATATTGCAAATACATTTGAATTTTATAAATATTTTAATTCATGATTTTAGACATTAATAAATTTCTATTTGCCGTTCCATGTGAGCGTACAAAACCGTCCCTAACAAGAGAGGTGCCACCTAGTTCGTTTAACCATAACTATTATTCGGAGTCTTTAATAGGTCAATTTAAAAGACACTTATTTGTGGCAAATAAACATAAAAAAATCGTACTTTTAGGTAACAAAATTGCATGGTCGAGCAGTGGACAGTTTGTTGTAAATTTAACAGAGTTATTGCAGCAAACCTTTTTTTTTATAAGGTGGCAGCTTTTGCGGTGTTTGTTAGGTATGTGAATGCCTACAGTAAGAAGAAAAATTTAATTAATGGAAATTCAGTGTGCCGCTAAAATGTAAGTTGAATAAAAATTGCATATAATTTCATTTAATTAATTTAATTTAATTAACTAATTTGTTTCAGTTGTGGAAAGATTGGAAACAATCTATAAAAAAGAAGTTGTGCAACAACAAAAAAGAGCAGCGGGCAACTGGCGGCGGGCCTTTTAAACAGCAGGAGCTATCCGCAACAGAGCACGCCCTTGCTGCTGTACTCCAGCTGGAGCACGCGGTGGATGGAGTGGCTGGAGTAGCGTCGTGTGGGCTTACTCCAATATGGTAGATAATGATCTGAAGTTATCGATGCCGAGGAATATGGTAATGTATACAAATTACTTTTATTAAATTGTTTTAAAAAATAAATAAATTATATAACAGTAAGTCCCACAAAGATGATGAGACTAGATAGCAGTGCTCTGGCTGTGGATGAGGAGGATGAAGATGTATTTAGTGTGCCTGTAAGGACGCCAACCAAAACAGGCGCCGGTGGTGCGGCAACGTCGCAGGCATTGGCGCTAGTGGCCGAAGAGACTGCGAGTCTTCAACAAATTTCGAAAGATCTGCAGGCTCTGCACGCAACATCAAAGGCAGGCTTGGATGCCATTAGAGAGATGGGTCAGCAGATGTGCGAGATTGCGAGGCAGCAATTGGAGGAACAAAAAGCTCATAATGCACTTACGATAAAAATTTAAGAAAATATATCGAAAAAATATGAAATAATCATGTGTTTTCTTGTTTTATATATATAACAAAATAATTCTTATCACAATTAACACAAAATTATTGTTAGCGCCTTTGCAGGCTGTTGGCAATCGAGTTTCGAACTCTTGCCATGTCATTTAATTGTAGCATACTATCATTTGTATCATCTTCTTTTGTGTTACTGTTCTCATCAATTGGCAACTCAAAATCAAACTCCCTATCTCGTCTTTCGCAACATAAGCTATGCAGGACACAACAGACATTTATAATTTTGGCAACCTTAGCTGGGTGATATTGCAGGCAGTCTTGAAGAGATCTAAAGCGACTTTTTGTAACACCAATTGTTCGCTCGACTATATTTCGAGCTGACGCATGCCGAATGTTAAAATAATGTTGCCCTGAGCCAGCAGCTGGACTCCTATACGGAGTAAGCATGAAGGGCTCCAGAGGATACCCAGAGTCTGCCAGTAGCCAACTGTTTTGACAATCACTAGCATATTTTCTTTGAAAATAGTCTCTTGCAGAACTCATATTCCATGCAAAGGAGTCATGTGTTGATCCAGGCATTGAGGCATCCATATAAAGGACACGCAGATCGTAGTCACATATCTATATAAGCAAGCATTTTATCAAAAGGCAAAAGAAATTAAGCATAAATATTAAACAATTAAGCAAGACTGCTACTCACACACATTATTTAGAGAATACGACTAAAGGACAGGACGAGCTAGCTACTTATCGCACTACTTACAATCATTGCATTAATACTAACATATCACTTTCGATTCATGAACAGATGTGCAAAATCTGTTGGCTTCATAATTCGTATATGGGTGCCGTCAATGCATCCAATCACGCCAGGTATGCTAATCTTTTCTCAAAAAAAAGATTTTGATGATGAAATTTTGCCGCCGTCTGATCGAGTTTTATAAAACGATGACAAAGCCTTCTTTCAAGGATTGGAAGCACAATCCATAATGTTTCAGAAGCTATCGATCGTGAAACAGCCAAATCCCTGTCCTTCCCAATTACTCCCTGAAAACTACCAACACCCAAAAAGCGTAGCACTATTGCCAGTCGCAGTATTGGTGAAATTGACGATGATGGCTTGCCATCCTTAATTAGGTGAAATATCATCATAAAAGTGGACTTATCAACACGATAATTATATCGAAATCTGTAAAGTTAAAATCAATTAAACACTTGCAAGAATTCCATTGTAGGCTAAAAAATAACATACGTACTGTCACAAGTCGATAGTGGATCCGATACGCTTCTAAGTAGCCGGCGCTCAACCTTTTCTTTCGCCAACTCTTCTTCTTCTAAGCATTTCAAGCAAAAGAAAACTTCCAAGAAGCATTTCTATTTAATTTCAAACTTACTTTTGCACTTTTAAAATGTAAGCAAAACAGACTTGCCATTCACGAAATATGTACAACAGCGATTCAAGCAAGCTATCACGGCAGGGCTGTCAAGCAACATTAGTTACTTGGCGGGCAAAATATTTAATATTAATTTTGTATAAGAATTACAAGAGATATGACCTAACATATTTTTATTTTACCAATTATTAAATATAACACTAATGCCCTGTGGCCAACCTTGAAAACAATGACAAAAATTGCAAATACATTTTAGGGAATGTTTATTTTTCAAAGGTTGCAACTCTTTTTGGCCATTTTCGGTTTACGTATTTTCTCCGAAAATTTTACCGAAAAATGAAATCTCCCAAACTTCTGGCACACCTACGGTTTTGTTTTAGAGATTTGAAAACCTGCTCGAGCCAAAATCTTTAGTGATTTCTGGCACACCCCTGTATACCTTAGCAATACCAAGGCCTAGTTGAGCGGGGGCTCCAGAGCGGCATTTGCCTACTCTTCCTAACTTGCTGCGGCCTTTTGGTTTCTTACCGGGAACAGTCAAGTTGGAAGAGAGCAAAGGGTAGTCACGCGGCGGTTTGACTCTTTGGCCGAAAACCAGTAGACACCGGATCACCGGTGCACCTTTTTGTTAACATCCCCGCCACACTATTAAATATTTTTCAAGCACGGCATTATGATTTTCCCAACCTTACGGTCCCTGTACTTATTACAAATTTCTTTGTAAGGTGGCCCTAGAGAGGCTGAGCCACCCCAGCCTTAGAAACCGCTACCTTACAGGTGGCGCCCGAGCAGGGATCCCGGGGTTGCAATTATATTTTTATATTTTGTTTAGATTGTTGGAAAGTTTTACGTTGAAAAAGTGTAAAAAGCTAGAGCAAGGAAAAGGGAAGTAGTGAAAACATGAGTAGTGGTCCTGCAGGAATTTGTGCTAAGTAACAAAAAACAATTAAGAAGGCTCTAGTCGGGAGAGCCCGACTAGAAGATACCCTGAACCCAATTGCAATAAATATATTTAATTTATATAAGACTTTGGTATACTGGCTTAGCTTCCATCGATTAAGTTCAATATCTCCGGTGTTTCTCAACCGATTTGGACGAAATTTTCAGAAAAGTTCTATCGTTATCCATTACTTCAACCCTCATTTTTAGATTTTCCAAATTCGATATTTTATTGTTATCGATATTATGTGTATATCGGAAACCAGAATAGTTATCGATAATTTATAGCAAACTTGATCTGCTCATGGTATAGGAGAACTTAAATACAAAATCAGAAGTCTCTAGCTCTTGTAGTCTCTGAGATCCACGCGTTCATACAGACGGACAGACGGACAGACAGACGGACAGACGGGCATGGCTATATCGTCTCGGCTGTTGATGCTGATCAAGAATATATATACTTTATAGGGTCGGAGATGCTTCCTTCTGCCTGTTACATACTTTTGTACAAAACCATTATACCCTTATTTACCCATTTTATGGGTTAAGGGTATAAAAAGGAAGGTCCGACAGGGTGTTGAAAAAGCGTCACATGTTTTTATGCAAAGCGCCGTTAGGTTATATCTGCTCTCGCGTCGCTATTCAGTCGCTGCTGCGTGGGAACGCTGCACCAGCGCTGCATAGGCGAGCATAGAAGCACAAGATAAATGCGTTATAAAGTACAGGGTGTGCAATTTAGATTTTTTTTTGCCTCGCCGCATAATTATTCTTCCACATCTTAGTACAGTCGGCATAACCAATAATAGCCACACGAGAGCACAGTTTATAGGCATGTACATGTACCGAGCATGCGAGCAAGGCTGCACACGTAAAAGTCATACCTAAGAGAGTTAAAATATTTTTAATTAAAAGAAAAAAAGAAGCAAAAAGATGTATGATAACCACGTGGGGACAGAAACTTATTTGTGGTTAAGGCGGTACATGTAAGGGGAGAGTAGCGAGGATTTTGTAGTTAGCAAAAGCAGAGCAACAGCAGAGAAAAGCAGAGCAACGGCATCAATTCATACTTATATAGGTAGTCCAGCACTTTTGCTCGCTATCTTTTTCTGTTGCCTTACGATTCAGTCTTGTTACGAACGTTGTGAGAGACGCACTTACGCGCACGATTTTTTTTTTGCGTTTTATTTCGTAAGGCAACGAGAGAGCAGAGTGAGACTACCTATATACATAAGTATGCCTTGAACGGCATATTAGCGGAGCAACAGCGGAGTAGCAGAGCAAAAGCAGAGAAAACCAAGCAGTAACAAAGTAGCAGAGCAAACGCAGAGAAAACCGAGCAGTAACAGGGCAGCAGTAGAGCCAGGCTTTTTTCGCACCTACCACCCGAGAGAGAGAGAGAGAGAGAGAGAGAGAGAGACGGGCGGCGCACCGCTCGTAAGCACCCGTATGCAGCGGGGTACGCTCGAAAACACTATAAAGCGAGCGATTACGAAACAAGAGGACACAGTCGTCCCAGCGCTCGCAAGCTGATCACATCGTTTAATGGCAAGAGGACCAACCAAGCAAGGTTACCAACCAAGGCAAGAGGACCAACCAAGCAAGGATACCAACCAAGGCAAGAGGACCAACCAAGCAAGGATACCAACCAAGGCAAGAAGACCAACCAAGCAAGGATACCAACCAAGGCAGCGAGAATGAACACAGCAAGGATACTAACCAAGGTATCAAATAATTCAGAAGAAACACCAAACCAGGCGAGGACACCAACCGTACTACAAGATCAAGCGAGGACTTCAACCGTGGTAACACAAGCAAAAACACCAACCGTTATACCACAGCAGAGTCACCAGCCGTTATACAGCTCAGCAAGGACACCAACGAGTATACGAGGATCACCGCTAATCACACTGAACATAAGGCAAGGCTCAACCTAGCGAGGACAACCGCCGACATACCAAGCCTACCCTAGCCAGGAACCAACATGGTTGGCGTGGCATGGATTCAATACCGGCGCAAGGCAGAGCTGGAGGCTTTTGCAGACGAGTTCGGATTTGAACGTGACGGCACAGTGGAGGAGCTTCGAGGCCGCATGGCAACATTTGTGAGGCGTGAGGGCCATTCAGCTACCACACAGGCTCGGCTAGAGGAACTGGAAGATTTCTTCGGGAAGGCGCGGACTGTTGATACCAAAGCAGGTATGCAACCGCGATCTCGAAGTTTGTCTCCAACTACGAGTGGAACACAGGCCAGGAGGACAAAGAAACGCCAAGCGTAACCGACATTCTTCATAGCCCGACACTACGAGACACAGGCAGCATCGGTATGCAGAACCTCAGCGTACCGGTGCCTGGCCAACAGCAGCGCATGTCACGTGGCAACGAGAGGGGCAGCAGCACAAATCGATACGACGCTTCTGGGACCATGGGAGTGGAACGCATGCAACGCTGGGGAGTGACGTTAGACGGCACTTCTGACCCGTTGCGTTTCATCGAACGACTGGAAGAGCGAGCAGTGTCACACCACGTCGACATCTGCAGCTTGGCACAAGGTGTATCCGAGCTACTAAAGGGCACCACAGAGGATTGGAACAGGACGAGTCATCTGCAAAGCGAAGCGTGGAACGTGTTTCGCAAGAAGTCTTTGGATTTCTTTCTTCCTCCGCGATATTTCCAGCGGTTGGAGGATGAAATCCGGATGCGCTACCAAAGAGAAAACGCTGTATACAAGCTGTACTTGGTGGACATAAGGCTGATGATGCATCGGGCCGGATACTCGGAAGCACATGAACTGGAGCGGGTTTACGAGAACCTTCTACCGGAGTACCAGTTATACGTTCGTCGCATGGATTTCCGTACGTTTAAGCAGCTGACGCAGCTGGTGGTGAACTTTGAAGTTACCAAGGGACGCGAACAACAGCGCCAAGATAGTCACAGTAGGGGCAACGAGCGGTCGGCTCGCACAGCAGTTTCCAAGCAAGAGCCAGGCAGGGCAAGCCTAATACACCATGGGCAACGGGTACGACAACACAGGGAAAGGAACTAGGGACACCAGGGGTAACTAGGAACGAACCACCAGTGGATACGCGCATGGCGTGTCGCAACTGCGGGCTGAATGGACACTTCGCCCGAGAATGCCGCGGAACACGCATTCTGTTTTATTGGAGTTGCGGTCGCCGAGGAGTAAGGTCGATCGACTGCTGTCAGACACGGGCGCCGGGAAACGCACAGCACTCCTCACCAAGCCCAGGACAGGTGAGAGGGCAGACGAACGAGTCTTGGGACTAGCAAGTACCATACGGACGAAGGATGGCAGGCTTGTCGCCGAGACAAGTATCGAGGCTGAGGCGATGATAGCGACGCAGGACACAGGGGCCACGTGGAGCTTCCTCAGCGAACAGAAGGCACGGCTAATCGAGACACCGACCAACAGGCGAACGGTGAAAACAGTTATAGCTATGGCGAATGGAACCAGGATGGAACTCACGCAGGCAATCCAGGCAAAGGTACGACTCGGGCAGGCACAGACTAGCTTGCTGATGTTGGTCTTACCATCGGCGCTCGATGATGTCTTACTAGGTTTGGGTGGCGTGCTCATCTCATTGAGCATGCCGAGCTCAAATATCACCGGGCACCAGCGCCCAACCAACGCGAAGCCTCGCTCAGTTCGCAGTAGCAGTAACCAGCGAGAGTTACCTGCGCACACACAAGAGGCAGATGCACATAGACGAGAGACACCGAGGCATACCAAGAGCGACGCCTGCATCCGCGAGGCGGTCGCTACACACACACGAGAGGCAACAAGGAATACACCGGGCGACGCCTGCATCCGCGAGGCGGCCGCTACACATACACGAAAGAACGAGATGCACAGGCGACGCCTGCATCCGCGAGGCGGTCGCTACACACACAGAGTCACGAAGGTACCAGACGACGCTGTATCCGCGAGGCGAGCGCTACACACACAGAGGCACGAGCATACCAGAGCGACGCCTGCATCCGCGAGGCGGTCGCTACCACATACGAGAGACGAAAATGCACACAGAGACACCAAGGACCGTATAGGACAAGCCTAGCAGGACAACGCTCGCATCCGCGAGCGGATGTCAGAAGACAGCACAGGAACCGGATATACCTGGAAGCGCGCTGGCCTACACACTGGAAGCCTCCAGCGAACGCATTCCGCACCAGGCAGAGAACAAGGCCAAGGAGGCGACAGTGACACACGGAGTACTAGCCAGAGTAAACGAGACGGATTCGACGAGCAACACGAACTCACTCGTACCAAGCGCAGTCGAGGCAATAGCACCATGGGCAAAAGCCTTTCTGGAGGAGGAACTGGCAAAATTTGACGGAATGACGGGCGTGTCAAACATCGCAGAGCATGTGATCGTTATGCGAGACGATCGCCCGATAAAACAACGATACTACCCACGGAACCCAGCGATGCAAGGAATAATTCATGCGCAGGTCGACGAATTGCTACGGGACGGGTGCATCGAACCTTCCAAAAACCCGCACAGTGCGCCCATTGTGCTGGTGGGTAGGAAGACTGGCGAAACGCGCATGTGCGTGGACTTTCGCCAACTAAATGCACGCTCCATATCGGACGCATATCCGTTACCAAGGATAAATTCTTTCTTGGAGAGGCTGCGGAACGCAAAGTACATAAGCACGTTGGATTTGAAGAGCGGGTATTGGCAGATACCTATGGCCAAAGCAAGCCGTGAATGCACGGCATTCACTTTACCAGGACGAGGGCTTTTCCAATGGCGGGTCATGCCATTTGAACTGCATTCGGCTCCGGCTACATTCCAGCGAGCCCTAGATAGCGTCATAGGGGTGGACATGGAACCACATGCCTTTGCGTACCTTGACGACATAATCATCATCGGGACAACTTTGGAGGAACACGTCGAGAATCTACAAGAAGTGCTTAGGCGCTTACGACAAGCAAACCTGCGGCTTAATAGAAATAAGTGCGTCTTTTTCAAACGCTGACTGGTGTACCTAGGAAATGTCGTCAGCCAGGATGGAATCCACACAGATCCGGAGAAAATCGCTGCGGTACAGCAGCTAGCAGCACCGACCAATGGGACTTTACGAGGAAGTTCTCGCTACAGACCGATGCTAGTGACTACGGGCTCGGAGGAGTACTAACACAGCAGAGCGACGACGACGAGAGGGTTATAACATACGTCAGCCGGAGATTACAACGGGCTGAGGAAAATTACTCCACAACTGAGAAAGAATGTTTGGCAATCGTTTGGGCCATTAGCTACGTTGTTACTTGGAAGGATATAAATTCGACGTTGTGACGGATCACTTAGCCTTCAAGTGGCTAAACACGATCGAGAACCCCACGGGACGAGTGGCGCGCTGGGCGTTGGAACTCCAACAGTTCCATTTCGATATCCAGTATCGAAAAGGGCGACAGAACGTGGTGGCTGACGCGTTGTCGCGGCAGCCCATTGAGACGTTGCAAACAGCAGTTGAGGAGCAGAGCACATGTACTTGGCTACAACGACGCATGCAGGAGAAATACCCTGATTATACGCTGGAGAACTGACAACTGTATAGGAACCTAAGACAACGACCTCTGGAGGAGGATTTTATACCATGGAAGCTTTGCATAGGCAAAGAACAACGGCAACGTGTGTTGCAAGAATGACACGATCAACCGAGCGCAGAACACTTAGGAATACGCAAGACTACGACGAGGGTGTGTCAACGGTATTCCTGGCCAGAGATCTTCAGGGATGTCGCACGCTACGTGAGGAAATGCGAGGTACGTCAAAAGTTTAAGGCACAGAAAGCTAAGCCAGCAGGGAAGATGTGTGTCTGACACTACAGGATTTAGTCCGGCATTCTTGGTCCAAGGACGAGAGCCGAGACTACCTGGAGCATTGTACGAAGAGGTCACGCCAGGGTCCGGGATAGTCGTCACTGATCCCGAGACCAGAGCAAAACAACTTTTGGAGGCAGCGAGGGATAATACGCATCGAGCATCGGCGGAGCAAGGACGGCATTTTAGTCTGAGGAGACGAGACTGGAGACCAGGCATCAATGACTGGGTGCTGGTCAAACAACACGTGCTTTCTAAGGGCACCGACGGCTTTGCGGTGAAACTGACGCCACGGTACGAGGGGCCTTACCAGGTAATCAAGTTCATGTCTCCCAACATAGTCCGAGTTCCACACAAGGAGTGCGGGCAACGACGCACCGCCGGAGTAGCAGACCTTAAGAGGTTCCAACAAGATGACGATGAAGAAGACCAGAGCAACGAGGCGCACGAACAACCAGCGTACGACAAGCAACACGAGAGTACGATAGGTAACTTGGGAACCGTCCACCAGGCTAAGGGTAGGGTAAGGTATCTTAAGAAACATTGTAACTAGGCTAACCAGATAGGAAGTTTGAGATTTGAATATTGCACCTGACTATTGTCCTGTAGAGCATAGTTTGTACATAGGGTCAGGGATATAACCTTGTTTATACCCCAGGGGGAGTTAAGCATGGAAGATAACGAGGAAGCACCTGAGCCGCGACGAGAATGGGCAGCCGAGCGACAGCTGGATTGGGGCTGGGTCGCAACCATTTGCGCCGACTTCGTGGGACCGCTGCCAAGGTCTAAGCAAGGAAACACGGTATTATTCGAGTTCTGGGATATGTTTTCGAAATGGGTGGAACTGATACCGCTGCGTCGAGCCACATCGGCATACTTGGATAGAGCATTTCGGGATCGGATCCTCAGTCGCTTCGGAGTACCACGCAAATTAATTTGCGTTAACGGGACCCAATTCACCAGTCGGTCGTTCAAGGCGTTTTGTAGGAAGGCAGGAATGACTCTGGAACATACTGCACCCTACAATCCACAACAAAACCCGACGGAGAGGGCAAATCGTACGATCAAAACCATGATCGCACAGTACATCGAGGGACCACATAACACATGGGACACTTTAATACCGGAGATCTCGCTGGCAATCAACAGTAGTGTGTCTGACACTACAGGATTTAGTCCGGCATTCTTGGTCCAAGGACGAGAGCCGAGACTACCAGGAGCATAGTACGACGAAGAAGACCAGTGCACGAACAACCAGCGTAAGACAAGCAACACGAGAGTACGATAGGTAACTTAGGAACCGTCCACCAGGCGAAGTAGGGTAAGGTATCTTAAGAAACATTGTAACTAGGCTAACCAGATAGGAAGTTTGAGATTTGAATATCGCACCTGACTATTGTCCTGTAGAGCATAGTTTGTACATAGGGTCAGGGATATAACCTTGTTTATACCCCAGGGGGGAGTTAAGCATGGAAGATAACGAGGAAGCACCTGAGCCGCGACGAGAATGGGCAGCCGAGCGACAGCTGGATTGGGGCTGGGTCCCTCAATACCAACGTCGGTTCGAGGAGATCGAGGAGGACAACGAAGGTGAACGTCTCCGAGGAGGGTCCTGTCAGGATGACTTGAGCACAGAGCTGTTCCCGAGCTCACCCGAAGCGTTGAGGCGTTTGTTGGCTCCCTCACCCGACTCGTGGCTACTACCGGACCCAGTAGAAGCAGTGATACCCTTGGCCCGGATAGCACTTGTAAGCGATGAGGTGGGCGTTTCTACGACCCAAAAAGCAGTAACCCCGGACAACCCGATGCCGGCGGTGGAACCAGCGTCACCGGCGAATTCAAGCGAAGCTTTGGATCTGTCGTTCGGCAGCAGCAACATCGAAGCGTTGCTGGGACCAGCGGTGAACGTGAAGGAGCTGACGGAGGAGCTGCTGCAAGAGGAGGACAGATGGGTCGAGGCACCATTCCGTTGGCGCACCTTTACCCCAAGGCGTGTCATCCCCCAGGTGGTGGCTTACCTAATACGAGGGCACCAGGCAAAGGGAAACTGGAGACGGCGGTTCAGGGTGGACTTAGAGGAGGGCCAGTTTCGGGTCACTCTCATTTGGCGGCGTGATTATCCGCTATTCCCCCCCCCCCCCCCCACCGGGAAGTAAAAGGGGGGTGTGACGAGTCACATTTGTAGGTATAAATATAAGTTAAGATAAGTGGTAATGGGAAGGCATAAGAATACATAGCCCTATAACGGCCCATAGGCATGTTAAGTTTGTACATGAAATAAAGCACTAGTTGAATACGGTACCGCAATAGTGGCATTTATGACAGGGCATTAGATTAATAGGGACGGCGAGAACAACGACAGCGAGACGCCGGCAGTGCGATCGGCAGCAGAGGCCTTTTTGGAGGAAGAAAGGAGACAAAGAGATAAAAGAAACCGACAGCGAAGCTACTTACAGCGACAGAATGGCAAGAGCCACGAGACGCCGGCAGTGCAATCGACAGCGGAAACCGAACGGCGCGAGCCACGCGACAAATAGCAGTGAGAGCAACAGCGAGGGCACCGGCAGCGTGGGAAGCAGGTCAGCGAACAGAAGAAGACAAAGAGACAATGGCAGTGGTGCCGGCAGAATGGCACGAGCCTCTGACGCCAACCGCGCAGCAGCGAGTTAGTTACGCCAGGGCAGGGCTCGTGAAAGGTCACGAGTGCGCGACAAATCCAAAGTTCAATACCAAAGCAAGTTCCAAAGGAAAGAAAACACCAAGGCAGAACTCTCGACCAGAGCAACGACAAACAGCAAACACGCACGCGACGCGGAATCATCAAAGTCCAGGGTAAGCGAGCAAACCGCCTTCCCGCTTTCTCTCTTGTCCTTTCCCAAATCTTTCACATAGTGTGCTGCGATTAGGCAGGGCTTATGAAATTTAACACCTCGATTAAAAGAGAATAAATGATTTATAAAGTGCGACAGTGATTTATTACTGTAGATAATTAGGGAAACTTTCAGCCCACCCCCCCCCCCCCCTGCGTTTACCAAGACGCCATTAGAAAATAACGCGTGCGGCTAACCCACCGTTGTGGGACTGCCACCAAACTATACCTTGGCAATACCAAGCCCTAGTTGAGCGGGGGCTCCAGAGCGGAATTTGCCTACTCTTCCTAACTTGCTGCGGCCTTTTGGTTTCTTACCGGGAACAGTCAAGTTGGAAGAGAGCAAAGGGTAGTCACGCGGCGGTTTGACTCTTTGGCCGAAAACCAGTAGACACCGGATCACCGGTGCACCTTTTTGTAAACATCCCCGCCACACTATTAAATATTTTTCAAGCACGGCATTATGCTTTCCCCAACCTTACGGTCCCTGTACTTATTACAAATTTCTTTGTAAGGTGGCCATGGAGAGGCTGAGTTACCCCAGCCATAGAAACGCTACCTTACAGGGTACTGAAAGGCATCGTATGATCAATGCACCTCACTTATACGATGAAATTTATTACTATGACTTTCAATAATAATATCGCGCTTTTCAAATTGCTGACCAACAATAACTATAGCTACTCCGCTTGATAGAGGTGCATTGTAAAGCCCTTAATGTGCACCAGCGGGTGTTCGATCAACATGTCTAACCAATTTATAGTCTTTAGTACTTGTTGGTATTTTATTGAGAGCCATTTTTAGATCTTTTAAAAAACGATTATGATGATAAAACATACATTGAAGATCCTTTACTACGCTTAAATCAACATTTAAAATATTTTTGCAACATAGTTGAGCTTCCTTTTCATCATCACCAACAAAATAAATTTGAAGAAACTGCATTTCTTCATTTGGCAAAGTTCGGACACTACCAATGAAGTGATACACTTGCCCTTGGACTTTAAAGGTTGACCAACTTTCAATTATAATTTTTGTACTACCAAAATAAGTCATTTGAAAGCAGCTTTTATACTTTCTTATACGATCAATGAAATAATTATGCTTGGGGTTTCCACCAAACTTTCGTTTTGGGAAAGCTTAACTTTTCCTGCCTTGCAACAGATACCCAGAGGCTCATTTTTCCATTTTAAAGCATTACAATGTTTGCATATCAAATTCATACTACCAAGTTGAGTAACTTAATCTGACTTGTAAGCTATTTCAAAATAATAGTTTAAGCCAAACATGGCTTTAACACTCCATGCACGCAAACGCCTTTCTTAACGTGCATTAAGATTATTAGCCTGATCTCTTCTCACTACAACTCTAATAACATCCGGATTATTAAGACGATATCTTTTTGATGCTTCTATGCGCTTACCGCTATTGATATCACGATTTTTTTTTAAATGAATGTTTTAGTACTTTTTTTCTGCTTTGTCGGCGAACCGACAAACGGGATTTTTAACATTTTCAGCTTTACATTCACTTGACGTATCAGAATCTTGAGTTAATACTTCGTCTAAAGGAATATAAACATCAAAATGTCCATTCATTAATGGACCGGTGAAACGCAATCTTTTAACAGGATGCATACTATTTCCAAATGCTTGTAATAAATTTTCATTTTGAAAAACTTGGAAATTTACATCAAAAATTTCTGCTCCTGCTTGAAGCTCACATGCAGTAACATAAGTATATGAGTATGCCATAGCGCAAACAAAAATTTCCCAGTTGGTTACAACATGGGCTACAATATGTTGGCGTATGGTGCCATGGAAGCCTTGCCTACCAAATTAAAGGTATACATATGGAATCGATAACGAAAAAATCTCGAATTAAGAAAATTTAAAAATATAAGTTGAAACTATGGATAACTTTATAACTTCCATGAAAATTTGATCCAAATCGGTTTAGAAACACTGAAGATATTTTATATTAAAGTTAAAGTCAAGAAAAACTCACTTCTGCAAATAATTTTAATACACGGGTTCAGGGTATCTTTTAGTCGGGATTTCTCGACTAAAACCTTCTTACTTGTTTTCAGATTCGCTCGCGCATCGCTCTTCATGTTCAGCGCTAGATGACAAATTATTTTTAAATCGCGCCTTCAATGTTGGCTATTTCGGCTAATTCTCTTATCTATGCGCGCGCTCTGCAAGTCAAACAAAGAGCGTAGTAACGCTACCTTCTTCACACGCACTGAATCAATGCAAAACATATCTAAGAGGCTGCAGTTAAGTGAATTGTATATTGCCTTTAGCTTTAATTTAGAGTGTGTGCGGAGGAGCTAGGGTTATTAAACTTTATGATTGACATGCAAAGCGCGCACATAAAATAGAGAGTGAACGTAAATGAGCAACAACAATGGAGCATGATCGGAGCGAGATTTCAAATTATCTGATTATCATAAGAGCAACATGCGCGCTTATGTGAACGCCCTTTGCTTGCTCGAAATTGTATATCAATAATATATCAATAAATGTTAGTGAGTTACGTTTTGTCTAAGTTATATAAGCAGCAATTAGGCGAATCCACCCCCATAACATATTCTGGTGTGGGACATTTTTCTAGACGCACCAAGTTGTGTTATGTTGTTGTTGTTTTTTTTTAAATCTATGACACCAACAAAAAGTAGCAGTGCGGGCCCAACAACAACACTTACAACAACAAGAACCGCTACTTGGGTCGTAAATCAATTGTCAATGTGTGCGAAGTGAAACATGTACATGAAATTATGAAATTTAAGTTCTTCACTTAATTGTGTATGCACTTATTCATTAAGAAGTGGAAATTCGTTTAATTTTTGCAAGTGTACGAACCTTTGTTTTTATGACTTTGCTTGTGTGCCGCGAAGGCGTCGCTGCGCATTTGTTTTGTTTTTGTATTCTCGCTCACGATCAAACTCTCAGCTTGTGCGACAATCAGTCGACAGTGGTGGAATGGGTACTTGTTGTAATTGTAATTTGTTTTTTAAATTAGGTAAAAAGTGCTCCAAATCGTATGAGAGGTACTTGAAGGAGTTGTCCAAATAAAAATTCCCTTCTTAGTGCTCACTTTCAATCTGCATTAAATATTGTGTTAAATTTTCAGCCCTCTAGCTCTTTTCGTTAAAACAGTGGCAATTCGGACAATCAGGACAAACTCTTTTATAAATATAGATTATATTATACTTAAGGTTTATTCAAATAGCTCTGTAATTTAGCAATATTGGATTTTTGTACTCTACAGCTGAGCGGTGAGTAATTACAGAATCACTTATGATCAAACAAACGAAAAGATCACACGTTTTCTTAAACCTTTGTCCGTCTGTCCGTAGCGAAGACGATGTCGACTAAATAGCCCAAATATGCTTTTGCCCACCAATACCACCCTAGCCGCCCCCATCCACCCTAACGCTTCGTCAAAAACGGGAATGCGTGTATATTCCAGAGTTTTTAATCTAGAGCCACCATATTAGGTAGGAAGATAGCTGGCAATGACCCCCAGAAATCTGCATCAAAGTTTTGATGCCACGCCCACTCATTTCGCCCTCCTTTCCCCACCTTTTACAAACTTTTAGCTAGACCCACCAAATTTGGTATCAAGATAGCAATTGACATTCCACAAAGATCTGCATCAAAACTTTAGATGCCACAAGCACCCATACCGCCCCCAGCCCCACTTTTTACAATTTTCGAGCTAGAGCCACTAAATTTGGTATCAAGATAGCAATTGACATTCCACAAGGATCTGAATGAAAACATTAGATGCCACGCTTACCCATACTGCCCCCAGCCCCCTTTTCCCACCTTTTACAAACTTCGAGCTTGAGTCACCAAATTTGATATGAAGGTAGCAATTGACGTTCCACAAAAGTCTGCATCAAAAATTTGGATGCCACGCCCGTAAATACTGCCCAAGCTGCCCCAACGCTTCCACAAAAACAGGCATGCGAGTTTTGGAGCTAGAGCCACCAAATTTGGTAGGAAGATAGCTGCCAACGACCCCCATAAATCTGCATCACAGTTTTTGAGCCTAGTCCACCCATTCCTCTTCCCTCATCTTCAACTTTTACAAACTTTGAGCAAGAGTCACCAAATTTGGAACGAAGATAGCAATTGACATTCCACATAGATCTGCACCACAAATTTTGATGCCACGCCCACTCATTCCGCCCCAAGCCCCCCTTTCCACACCTTTTACAAACTATGATCAAGAGTCACAAAATTTAGTATGAAAGGGAAAATAATATTTCTGTGTAAAGAAATAAAATTAGATACATTTTTTTAAAGAAAAGTTTGAAAGAAATGTAACTTTCGATAGAGAAATATAAATGTTAGGTTTCAACATAGAAAATATAAAACAAAAACTAGCTGAACTAGTCCAGAACAAATGTTAACCAAATATAGAATGTTGCAAGAGTAAAACAGAGGAGTTGCCAATGCTCCCAAAAATGCTGGTAGCCACCTTCTATGGAGATTCTTAAGAGTGGGATTTATAAACAGAATAATTAAACGAGTTAGACCAATCTAAAGAAGATTTGAGTCCATCTCTTAAATTTAATTATTTAAAATTGATGTTATGAAAATAAGCGGAAAATATTTAATAACAATTGAATCGGCTTTTACAAGCATTTATTGATTCAATTAATGAAACAATTCATTTAATAAAATGGAAAACGGACTTAACAGAAGACGTTGATGTAATTTTTGCACACATGATTATTCGCAAGTTTAATAAAGAAACTTTGCAAGCCGGAGTTAAATTGGTGAAGAATCAGTTAAATAGAATAGGCAACTTAGATAGACACAAACTTATTCAAAGAATGAATAAAAAGTTTTGGTCAAAATGTACAGAAGATTATTTATACACTCTCCGACGAAACAAGTGGAAAAAAGAAACACACGATGTACAAAAGGGACAAATGGTGGAAGACGAAAACTGTCATCCAGCAAGATGGCCCTTGGGTAAAGTAGAAAAAGTTCATAAAGGCAAAGACAATAAAGTCAGGGTTGTTAAAGTAAAGTTACGGGATGGTTTTTTCACACGACCAGTTACCAAAGAATGCCCGCTTATTGGCAAGCAAACACACGAGAAAAAAGAAAAAGGAAGAGAAAACAAGTAAGAAGGCTCTAGTCGGGAGAGCCCGACTAGAAGATACCCTGAACCCAGTTGCAATATATAAATACAATTTATAATTGACATAAGTATACTGACTTAACTTCAATCGATTAAGCTCGATATCTCCGGTGTTTCTTAACCGATTTGGACGAAATTTTCAGAAAAGTTCTATCGTTACCCATTCTTTTAACCCTCATTTTAAGATTTTCCTAATTCGATATTTTTTGTTATCGATACCATGTGTATATCGGAAACCAGAATAGTTATCGATCAAACTTTTTCTGCTCATGGTATTGGAGGACTTATATACAAAATCTGAAGTCTCTAGCTTTTGTAGTCTCTGAGATCCACGCGTTCATACAGACGGACAGACAGACCGACAGACGGACATGGCTAAATCGACTCGGCTATTGATGCTGATCAAGAATATATAAGTTAACACCACTTAGGCTGACATAGGCTAACCGGATACGCGTGCAACAGAGTTGCGCCACTCAGCGATTTGGAGGCTATCCATAAGTTCAACATACGCGACAAAGTTGCGTCCGTCAACAAATGCAATATGATCCGTACGCCAAGTGGCCACTGGAATGTGTCACGAGGCGCATGGTCAGCATTCTGCCGCATCGCTGTCCGTATCGCTGCCCGTATCGCTGCTCGCATCGCTGCCGGCAGTCCGTAGCTTACGTTATGCATAGGATGGTATTCATAAGTTAGTTTTTAGAAGAACCCTCAAACGATCACAACTGATCCGTTCATAAATAAAGAATAAATAAATAATCTTTATGTTGTTATAATTGGCGCTCAACAAAGCTCTCTAAAAACTCCGTAACTAAGTCCGCTCAGCCAACGCGAGTGATGGTAAAAGTTTCGCTAAAACTTAATAAAAATACAATAATATCCAACAGATATTGTGAAAATAACAACAATAAATCAAACTAAATTACACTCCAGCCGACGCCGCGAGTAATGTAAACGTTGCATTGAAACTCAAGAGAAATATAATTATTTTAATTCTGACGGCCTACGACAATAAGGAATACTGCAACGCCCTCTATCTGGATATCCGGGAAGCGTTTGACCGAGTTTGGCACACCGGAATTCTGCTAAAAATTAAGCATACGCTGCCTGCGCCATATTTCGGCCTTCTTAAGTCATACCTCGAGGGAAGGAGATTCGCGGTCCGTTTTCATTCGGCACTCTCTACCCAACATGATGTGGCAGCTGGAGTACCACAGGGAAGTGTCCTTGGCCCCCTGCTTTACTGCTTGTATAGCTACGATATGCCGATACCAGATTATAGCCTGTACGGGACATCAATGCTAGCCACATTTGCTGATGATGTGTGCGTCACCTACACGTCCCGATGCGAATACGATGCAGCCGATGGCATCCAGACTACGCATCAAAGTTTGCGGAATGGGCAAGGCGCTGGAATATTGGCATCAATAGCGACAAATCGAGCAATGTTTGCTACAACCCTCAAGAGGAGAACGCCACCGGCCGTGTCTGTGGAAGGGGCCCCTGTACCGCAGTCGAATACAGCAAAATATCTTGGAGTAATCCTGGATCGCAGACTCACTTTCTCTAAGCAAGTGACTGCCATCAAAACGCGCATACGTGCTTCAGTAAAAAAGCATTATTGGCTTCTCTGCTCGCGAAGTAAATTGTCACTCTCCAATAAAATGACAATTTATAAGCAGATCGTGGCACCAATCTGGAAATACGGGTGCCAAATCTGGGGCCTGGCATGCGACAGCCAAATCCAAAGAGTGCAGGTCGTCCAGAATAAAGCATTGAGGATAGTTACTGGTTGCGAGTGGTTTATCCGGAACACCACGCTACACAGAGACCTGAAACTGACCACTGTCTTCGACACAATCAACCAGCACTCGAGTCGTTACCATGATAGGCTAGAGCGACACCGAAATCGGCTAGCAAACGGACTCACCAGATATCGCCCACCTAGGAGGCTCAACCGGCGACAACCGAGGGACCTAATACTTCGATCTCCTGTGACGAGGGTCAGAAGAAGCTGACGCATCTTTGCAGCATTTGTATATCTGTGATATTTGTTATTTTATTGTTATTGTTATTATATTGTTACTGTTATTATAATTGTTACAGCTAACTTATGTTAGCCGGCGCGCCCAAATGGGCTGAATGAATAGACACCAAGGACACAAAGGGGCTCCTGGATTGCCCTGTATGCCTTAATAAATAACAAGATAAAAAAAAAACAAAAAATTTTTTTTTCTCAACAAAGCAATAAAACACTGCAAATAATTGCACGCGTATAATAATCAAATAGACAACAGTGAAAAATAAAAAACTCTGCAAAACACTTTGATAAATTTTGTGAAAAATACAATATTGAAGAAAAACTTTGCTAAAGAATAACAAATATAAAAAACTGCTTAAAAGTGTGCTTTAAAATAAAAAGACAACAGTTTAAAAAAAAAAAAACCGCTTCAAAGTATGCTTTACAATAAATAGACAAAAAAATACTATTCTTGAAGCAAAGACACAAACCAATCAATAAGAAGCTACTATAATAGCTGCTCACAACAAAGCTTCGCGGGAAAACTACACAGTAGTCAACAACGGCTCCAGTCCTAAAACACCACCATATCGTCTACATCAACTTTAAATATTTTAATTAAAAATGAAATTCATGTAAGTGAATTGTTTAAGTGTCTATTACTCCACATAAAAAAAATAATAAAAAAAAATTAAATAAGAAGAATATTATTACTGAATTGATCAGAGTAAAGAATTTTGTATTTATTTCAATTTTGCACTTTTTAACACTTGTTTTGATAATTGAATAACCAATAGATAAACAGATTGGTATAACTAACTCATGTGGAGAGACGTTAGTGTGGGAAAAACGACAGAAAGTGAGGACGAACTTATTAGTTCTTTTAAAGAAAACAAATCTCTCAACAAAATGACTTCACAGGAAGTACTCAAAGCCATGGAGGAACAGATTAATGCGGCTTTGTTAGCACAGGCTGCAGACTTACAGAAGGGATTTGATGAGAAATTAGATAAGGTAATTGGTCTTTTCCGCAGTGAAGTAAATTCTCTAAAAACAGACTTGAAAAAGAAAGAGATAATAGAATACCAAAGAGTACAAATCGTGCCAGGAGTAGAATGTGATGAGCCCCTTGATTTGGTTAAATCCCTGCCAGAGTTTTCTGGCAAAGTGGACGAATATGTTGCTTGGAGAGAAGCAGCAATATTTGCCTATGAGGTTTTTGAACCTCATAACGGCAGTTCAAGGCATTTTCATGCACTTGGCATAATAAGAAATAAAATCAAAGGCGCAGCCAGCGCAACTTTATCATCTTTCAATACGGTTTTAAATTTCAAAGCAATTATAGCCAGACTTGATTTTACATATGCAGATAAGACTCCAACACGCGTTATTTTACAAAAACTAAGTACCCTTAGACAAGGTGAACTAAGCTTGTTAGAATATTATGACGAAGTCGAGAAAACCCTTACTCTTCTCACTAATAAAACAATAATGACACATGATTCTGCAGCGGCAGCTGTCTTAAATGAGCAATTCAGAAAAGACGCACTACATTCTTTTGTTGCCGGTCTTAAGAAATCTCTTAAATTGGTTGTATTTTCCGCTCAGCCCAAAGATTTACCATCTGCCCTGTCCTTAGCCCAAGAAGCTGAAGTTTGCAATGAATATTCACAATTTGCCGCAAGCTTTGCTAAGACAAATGAGGAAAGAAATCAGAAGCCCACAGGCCAACGCCAGCACCCACGTTATCAAACCAATGAAAACAATAACAATCAAGGAAAGAATCCACAAAATAAACCTCAAGGGGGTAATAACAAGCCCAGGTATACGAACCAGGCAACCGAATTCCTCGAAACAAAGGTTTCAAAGTAAGGACCAACAATCCCGAGGCCCTGAGCCAATGGAAGTTGATCCGTCTTTATCACGTTTTCGGCAACAAACTAACTTCAACAAAAAATTTAATTCAAATCAAAGCAGTCAGAATATAAATATTTCAGCTCAAGAGCAAGGCACTGGTGATACTGATTATCAGTCCCAGCCCGATGAAAATGCTCAAGCATTCGAGGATGACGTATCTAACGATTCATGCAATTTTTTAGGAATAAGTCCTCCCTCCCGTTCATCAAACAAAATGTAGGAGGAAACTTAGTTCTTAAACTTCTAATTGATATATGATAATTGATAAACAATGGTATAAAAGGCCTGTACACCGCTGACTCAAAGGTAATCTGGGATCAAAGAGATCCTACACCTAGAGCATGCATTATGGTAAGGAAATGTATTAATTTTACTATTCTTTCAGAATTCCTCACTAGGGACTGCGTACCTATTGCCGTAAAGGCAATTGGAAACACCCCCCTTATTGTGGTGGCATCTGCCTATTTTGCTGGTGATGTGGACTGCCGGCCACCGGAAATAGAAAAACTGATGGACCACTGCAGGAGAGAGAAGCTGCCGGTTATAATCGGCTGCGATGCCAATGCGCACCACTCCATATGGGGCAGCACGGACATCAACAAGAGGGGTGAGTGTCTTACCAACTTTATATTCAAGTATAACTTAGAAATTGGTAATGTCAGATCGACACCGACATTTGTAACTAGAGTTAGAGAAGAGGTATTAGACATTACTCTGATTAGTCGGTCTCTTAGGCCATATTTCAGAGAATGGCATGTCTCTTCAGAAGAATCCATGTCCGATCACAGGATTATCCTATTCAAACTTAAGGTTAATATGGATTGTAGTATACCAACTCGTTACCCCAGGAAAACGAACTGGGAAAAATTTAGGTCTACCCTAGAACTTAACCTAGCCACTGAAATCTCTGGAATACCCAGATGCACGAGTGAGCTAGAAAGAGTTGTTAGAAATCTAAATAGTAGCATTAAAAATGCATATGAAGAAAGGTGCCCACTAGGGAAAACGCGTAAAGAAACAGATGCCCCATGGTGGAATGACGGTCTTGAGAGACTGCGTATCACCACACGTCACCTCTTCAATAAAGCTAAGAGAGACGGGTCATGGGATACATACCGCGAAAGCCTCACCTCCTACAGCAAGGAGATTAGGAAGGCCAAGCGCAGGAACTATAGGGACTTCTGCGAAAGCATAACAAGCACGAGTGAAGGTACCCGGCTCCATAGAGCATTATCAAAGCGGGCGCCGGAGTCTAATTTAGCCCTGAAGCGTAAAGATAATACATATACGAGCACCAATATGCAAAGGTTAGAGCTTCTGTTTGAGACGCACTTCCCAGGAAGTATCCCCTGGGAACCGTGCGAATCGCTTGAAACAGGAGGTCAACACAGACCAACGGCCATTGACTGGGCATGTGCCAAGTCGGTGGTCACAGTGGAGAAAATAAAATGGGCAATTGGAACCTTCCAGCCTTACAAATCTCCCGGTCTAGATTGCATATCACCGGTATTCCTTCAGCAGGGACAGGGAATACTCCTACCCACTCTACGGAAAATCCTGGTCAGTAGCCTAGCACTTGGTCATATACCAAGCACTTGGAGTAGAGCTAGGGTGGTCTTCATCCCCAAAGTAGGGAAGACAGATACCACCAACCCAAAGTCCTTCAGACCCATCAGCTTAACATCGTTTTTGTTGAAAACGTTGGAAAAGCTGGTGGATTATAACATAAGGAGTACTCTGCTCACACAGAGTCCACTGCAGGCAACGCAGCACGCATACAGAACAGGAAGGTCTACGGACACTACCCTGTATGAGCTGCACCGTACTCTGCGGGCGGCAGTAGTAAACAAAGAAGTAGCAGTTTGTGCATTTTTAGACATTGAAGGTGCCTTCGACAACACATCACATGATGCTGTCAAGGCTACCTTGAATAGAAGAGGGCTGGATAGTACAACTAGTAGATGGATTTCATCCCTATTAGGGTCCAGACAGGCTACGGCATCTATACAAGATAGTACCGTAACAGTAACAACCACAAGGGGCTGTCCTCAAGGGGGGTTTTATCACCCCTCTTATGGAGTATACTAGTAGACGAACTGTTAAGTAGACTTGCGAACAGGGGTATTCAATGTCAAGGCTATGCAGACGACATTGTGATAATAGCTCAGGGCAAGTATGAAGAAACTCTTTGTGATAATGTTCAACTGGGACTTAGGATTACGCATAATTGGTGTAGGGAGGTTGGTCTCAACTTAAACCCTACTAAGACAATCATCGTTCCTTTCACCAGAAGATACAAGCTACAAAGGATGAGGGAGATTAGGCTCGCGGGGAGTCCAATAGAAACAAGCAAGGAAGTTAAGTACCTTGGGGTCACTTTTGACAGTAAGTTAAACTTTGGCACCCATGTTCAGAATACGATCGCAAAGTGCTGCAGAGCGCTGTATACGTGTCGTAGCATAGCCGGGAAGTCATGGGGAACATCACCAAAGATAATAAGATGGCTATACCTTATGGTAGTAAGGCCCATGCTCACGTATGGAGTGATTGCATGGGGGAATAAGGCACAGCAAATCACTGTGCAGAAGCAGCTTCAAAAGCTACAAAGAATGGCATGTGTAGGAATCACGGGAGCGATGAGGACCTGTCCCACATCAGCGCTTGAGGTTCTATTGGAGATAACGCCACTCCATCACACAATTAGGCTGCAACAATCGGCAACCCTCTTAAGAATGTCCGTTGAAGGAGTTGGGAGAGGACACATTCTTAGTCGAGTAGAGGCAGATATGCTATTGGGTGAACTTCCCCTACTGGCACAGCCAAGGGACGAAATGAAAGTCGAACACATGTTCGGCCAAAAGTTTCAAGTTCACCTCTGTAATAAAAATGAGTGGACATCTCTGGAAGAGGTCCACAACATGAAGCCACACACCATAAAATGGTACACCGATGGATCCCTAACGCAACAAGGCTCCGGTCTTGGTGTGGTAGGCCCTCGGCTAATGTACCATGAGCCCCTAGGTATGCACACCAGCATATTCCAAGCTGAGGTATGTGCAATTGGGAGGTGTGTGGACTTTAATCTAAAGCGTAACTATCGGAATAGGGATATAGCCATTCTATCCGATAGTCAAGCAGCAATAATGGCACTTAGTAAGACCGAAATCAGGTCAAAGGTAGTTCGTGAGGTACGAACCAAGCTAGACACTCTGGGATCACAAAATAGGCTTGCCCTAAGATGGGTCCCGGGACATGTCGAAATAGCGGGGAACGAAGAGGCAGACAAGCAAGCAAGACTGGGGGCAGCGACACCCCTAATAGGACCCGAGCCGTACTGTGGTATAGGAAGAAGCACAATACGGCAAGAACTTAGGAATGAAGAGAGACTTCTGCGAAGAACGTGCTGGGCAAGGACACCAGGACTCAGACAAGCAAAGATTCTCTTGGGTAGCTATAACCTTAAACGGTTTAAGCAAGTAATATCAATGGGTAAAATAGACTCAGGATACTCACCGGTCTCTTGACAGGACATTGTAGACTACGAGGTCACTTGGCAAAGCTAGGTATAGTCAGCAGCGAGATTTGCAGATTCTGCGAAATGGAAGGAGAATCCTCCTTGCACATTATAGCAGAATGCGTAGCCTTAGCAAGGAAAAGAAGTAGTTTTCTAGGAAAACATATTGTAGAATTTAGCGATTTAGAAACCATCGACCCAACAAAGGTACTTGCTTTTATGCAACACCTGGGCCTGATGGAAGAGCTATAGGCCAAGAAGGGGCACAATAGATCTATTTGGTCGCAGTGTATTTACCCCCAATATAATAAATAAATTGATACCGGGGCATCGAAAAACTATATCAGACCCTTGTCCGAGTTACGAAATATTACACCAGTTGAGAAACCTTTCCAGGTTAAATCTATACATGGGGGTACACAAATTTTAAAAAAATGTCCGATAAAATTGTTCAACGAAACATCCTTTTTCTTCATACTACCAACTTTAAAAGACTTTGATGGTATAGTGGGACTCGATTTTCTTATGCAAGTTAATGCTCAGCTTGATTTAAATAACGGTATCATTAGGTTTAAGGGCGGCACCAAGTCGCTCAATTTTAAAACGTGCCCACACGTAAACTACACGCATGTCAACGATTCAGACGTACCTTTATCTATAAAGGAATCTTTTGATAAAATGATTAAAAATAGATCATATGCGTTTGCGGACCCAAATGAGTCCCTACCTTACAATATCAACACTGTGGCTACCATCCGAACAGACGATGTGCCAGTGTACTCAAAGTTATACCCGTACCCCATGGGTGTAGCTGATTTTGTCAATTCAGAAGTTAAACAACTTCTCGAAAACGGCATTATTCGACAGTCAAGATCGCCTTACAATAATCCCATCTGGGTTGTTGATAAAAAAGGTGTTGATGAGCTCGGATACAAAAAAAGAGAATGGTCATCGACTTCAGGAAACTGAATGAAAAAACGGTGAACGACAAATACCCACTTCCTAACATTTCAGTTATATTAGCAAACATGGGTGAGGCCCAGTATTTTACAACACTGGACCTTAAATCAGGCTTTCACCAGATAGAACTGGCAGAAAGAGACAGGGAAAAAACCGCGTTTTCTGTAAACAATGGAAAATACGAGTTTTGTAGGCTCCCATTCGGTCTGAAAAACGCACCGAGTATATTTCAGAGGGCTATTGACGATGTCCTTCGAGATGAAATAGGAAAAACTTGTCATGTCTATGTTGATGATGTGATAATTTTTTCTAAAAATAAAGAGGACCATGTTAAACACATCAATTGGGTTTTAAAAAGCCTCGAAGATGCTAACATGAGAGTGTCTCAGGAAAAATCCAAGTTCTTCAAAAAGAGCGTGGAATATCTGGGATTCAACGTGTCCAGAGGTGGAATTCAAACTACACCAGAAAAAGTTCAGGCTATACAAAACTTTCAAAATCCAAAAACACTGTTTGCCCTAAGATCATTCTTAGGATTAGCTAACTATTTTAGGTGTTTCATCAAGGGATTCGCTGATATCGCCAGACCCCTAACGGACGTCTTAAAAGGCGACAATGGCAAAATAAGTGCCAATCAGTCGAGAAAAGTAGTTATAGACCTAACACAGAAACAAATTGAAGCGTTCTGTAAATTGAGGGATATACTAGCCTCCGAAGATGTCATTTGGAGATATCCGGACTTTAAGAAACCATTTGATTTGACAACAGATGCTTCGGGATATGGCATTGGGGCAGTGTTGTCCCAAGAAGGTCGTCCCATAACCCTCATTTCACGAGCACTTCGTGACAACGAGCAGAATCTTGCGACAAATGAGCGAGAACTTCTGGCCATTGTATGGGCCTTAAAAAATCTTCGAAACTATTTGTATGGTGTACGAAACCTCAATATTTTCACAGATCATCAACCTCTGACATATGCAATGTCAGATAAAAACCCTAACGCAAAGATAAAACGCTGGAAAGCTTTTATCGACGAACATAATGCCAATATTATCTACAAACCTGGCAAGGAAAATTTTGTAGCCGATGCATTATCACGTCAGAACGTGAACGCCCTGGACTCTGATTCACAATGTTCAGACATTGCTACAGTTCACAGCGAAGAATCCCTGACTTACACAATTGAAACCACTGATAAACCAGTAAATTGTTATAGGAATCAAATTATAATCGAGGAAACTAACTCACCTTCTGTTAGAACATTCATACTCTTTCAGAATAAAACAAGACATATTATTGGGGTCTCAGATCGGAACAATCTTATGCAAATACTACGGGATGTAGTTAACGCAGGAGTCGTCAATGGTATCCATTGCGAACTACCGATCCTTGCCTTTATTCAACACAACTTGATCGAACTCTTTCCATCAACAACATTTAGATACTCTAAATATGTCGTTACAGATATCCCTGACAAAACAGAACAACGAGAAATAGTAACAACTGAGCACAACAGAGCGCATCGCGCGGCGCAAGAAAATGTAAAACAAATAATGCGTGACTATTTCTTCCCTAACATGTCCAAATTAGCAACAGAGGTTGTCGCAAACTGTAGAGTTTGCTCTATGGCTAAGTATGACCGACACCCAACGAAACAGATGTTAGGAGAAACACCAATTCCCACCTATATAGGAGAACGCCTGCACATCGATGTATTTTCTACCGATCAGAAGTACTTCTTAACGTGTGTCGACAAATTTTCAAAGTTTGCCGTGACACAGCCAATTTGTTCGAGAGCAATTGTAGACATAAAAAATCCAATTTTACAGCTCATAAATATTTTTCCTAAAATAAACACCATTTATTGCGATAACGAAAAGTCCCTGAATTCCGAGACGGTCAAATCTATCTTGTCAAAATTTCGTATTCAAATAGCAAATACGCCGCCCTCACATAGTGTTTCAAATGGTCAAGTTGAACGGTTTCACAGCACTTTAACAGAAATTGCGCGCTGTATGAAACTTGACAAACACATAAGCGACACCGTTGACCTGATTCTGCTTTCAACAATTGAATACAATAAAACCATACATTCAGTGACTGCGATGAAGCCAGTCGATGTTATTTGGTCAAACAACATAGAAACAGGAATACAGATAAGAGATAGACTTGAAAAGGCACAGTTAAAAAAATCACACAGGTAAATTTAAACCGAGAAAATAAAAAATATTTGGTAGGAGATAAAGTTTGGATAAAGACGAACAAACGCTTAGGCAATAAGTTGACCCCACTATGCGTAGAAGGCATAATAGAAGCAGACTTAGGATCAACAGTCTTAATAAAAGGGAGGGTGGTCCATAAAGACAATATTAGAAAATAAGAAATAGCAATTAATATAAAAAATATCATTCTCTCCCTTAGAATAACATCGACGTTAGTAATACTTCTAATGACGACTTTTACGACCGCAACTGTTAAACTGACTAATTACACACTTTCGGATTACATACCAGTAACAGACGGCGACGTTACCATTTGGGACGAGTACGGCTACCTCGGACACACAACAAACGTGACATCATACGAGACGTACGCGGACGAAACCAGACGGACCTCAGAACTGTTTAAACAGGACCACATACGTAACGTGCTACTCACTGACCTCGGACATATCGAGACGCTAATAGCAACGCTTAAGGTAAACCACAGAAACCCTCGTAGCATAAACCTCTTAGGGACTGCCCTAAAGGTCATAGCAGGGACTCCTGATTTCGACGACTGGGAACATATTAAGTTCAAGCAAACACAAATAGCAGATTCACAAAACTTACAGATCGAATTAAACAATAAATTTCAGACTAGACTCAACGAACTTACAGAAATCGTTAACTCAATTAACAAGATAGAAGGAATTGACATAGATCATTTGTACGAAACAATTTTAGCAAAAAATAGAATGATTATATCAGATTTACAAAATTTAATTCTTACCGTAACCCTTTCTAAAATAAACCTGATCAACCCAGTAATGTTAGACAACATCGATGTAAAGGAGATGACACTTAAGCACTTCACTAATATTAGCGTAACCGATTTATTAGAAGTTGCTAGCATTAAGGCTTTCCAGAGTAATGATATTTTGTACTTTTTAATTAAATATCCTATACCTAAGTTAGTATGTAAAAAAATAAATCTATTCCCTGTTCAACGATCCGGTAAAGTTTTGGACTTCGAGAAGGTTAACATCGTAGCAGATTGCGGCACTGTTATATTTACTGTCGGCGAATGCAACGCATCAATAGGCACCACATTCTGCAGGAACTTAAAGTCTTCTAGCTGTGCGCAACAACTAATAGCTGGAACTTTTGCACAATGCAGTACCCGACCTGGACATCTGGAGAAATTAATGGTAATAGATTATGGCGCAATTATCATCAACGAGGCAACTGTAAACATCTCAGGTTACTCGGGCCCATCATCATCCATCTCTGGAACCTACCTAGTGAACTTCGATGACGACATCATAATCAACGAAACTCGGTACGTCAACAACTATGGTGTCCTTAGGAAAAAGCCAGTAGTCACAGCTGTCACTCAAATCAACGTGACTATGCATCGGGAACACCTAAGCCGACCCTTCCTCCACGAAATGAGTCTGGTAAATCTTCAACATATTGGCCAACTAAAATCCACATTGACATACGGGCCCATATGGAGCTGCGCAATCACGCTGGCAGTCGTCTTCGGTTTATTGATGCTAGCGTATAAGATCCAGCAACGGATCAAACAACGAGAGCGAACCACAATCATAAAAAATCTACAAGCAGGCTCTAAAAAGACCGAGGACGCTCTTAACTTGGCAGAGGGAGGAGTTAACACCACTTAGGCTGACATAGGCTAACCGGATACGCGTGCAACAGAGTTGCGCCACTCAGCGATTTGGAGGCTATCCATAAGTTCAACATACGCGACAAAGTTGCGTCCGTCAACAAATGCAATATGATCCGTACGCCAAGTGGCCACTGGAATGTGTCACGAGGCGCATCGTCAGCATTCTGCCGCATCGCTGTCCGTATCGCTGCCCGTATCGCTGCTCGCATCGCTGCCGGCAGTCCGTAGCTTACGTTATGCATAGGATGGTATTCATAAGTTAGTTTTTAGAAGAACCCTCAAACGATCACAACTGATCCGTTCATAAATAAAGAATAAATAAATAATCTTTATGTTGTTATAATCTATATATTTTATAGGGTCGGAGATGCTTCCTTCTGCCTGTTACATACTTTTGCACAAAACCATTATACCCTTATTTACCCATTTTATGGGTTAAGGGTATAAATAGTGATAATGGAAAAATTAGCTCTAGTAGACTTAATATCTCAAAGCTTGGATTAATGATAATGCTGACACTTATAAGGTACTGCCAAGCATCAAGCACAACCCTGTTAAGGGAAAAAGAGGGGAAATGGGTAATAGAGTGATGTAATGAGCTGCTTGTAGATTTAAAAAAGAAATTACAACAGCCCGAATATATGCAATTTTTTTGTTAATCTTGTCGCAAAACCACAAAAATAACATCTAAGAGCTACATCCCGCAGCTTCCCCAAGCCAGTTGGAAGTTAATTACATCGGCCAAGACAATAACTACCAACTTAAACCAAACTTTAAATAATAATAAAATAAATAAAAAATTTAATACATATATAATAAATAATAATAAATTTTTTTTTTGGATAGACGAATTTTGGTGAAGACGAATTGGAGCTGCAGGCAATCCTAACCTGAAAGTGGAGCTGGAGGCTGGGTCGTTCTTATAAGGGTTCGAGTCCCCGATGTGGCGGCCACAAATAAGCGATCATTTAACCGTGACCGAGACTGGACGATCTTGGCTGCGGACTGTAGTATGTTGTATGCCAAATGAGCATATGCCCACAGTACTGTAGAGTATACAATATAACAAGTGTTCATATGCCCAACTTAAAAGTAAGAGTAACAAGTGGAAACGTTGCAGTCGGACGAAACCGACTGCGGCATACTCGATACCAGTATTAAAACATGTAAAAAGAGGCCTGATTGCAAAGGGGTACGGATGAGGCAGGGGTGTACGCTGCCTTAAAGATTCTCCGATGCAGATGGGGATGCCACCAGCTATCTTCCTACCAAATTTGGTGACTCTAGCTGAAAGTTAGTAAGAGCTCTTGAAAGGGGGGCTGGGGGCAGTATGGCTGGGCGTGGCATCCAAAGTTTTCATGCAGATCTTTGTGGAATGTCAATTGCTATCTTCATACCAAATTTGGTGACTCTAGCTCGAAAATTGTTTAAAGTTTGGAAAGGGGGGCTGGTGGCAGTATGGGTGGGCGTGGCATCCAAAGTTTTGCTGCTGTTCCTTGTGGAATGTCAATTGCTACCTTCCTTCCAAATTTGGTGACTCTAGCTCGAAAATTGTTTAAAGTGGTGAAAGGGGGGCTGGGGGCGGTATGGGTGGGCGTGGAATCCAAAGTTTTGATGCAGATCTGTGTGGAATGTCAGTTGCTATTTTCATATCAAATTTGGTGACTCTAGCTCGAAGTTTGTATTAAGTGGGGAAAGGGGGGCTGGGGGTGGTTTGGGTGGGCGTGGCATCCAAATTTTTGCTGCAGATCCATGTGGAATGTCAATGGCTACCTTCATACTAAATTTGGTGACTCTAGCTAAAAGTTTGTAAAAGGTGGGGAAAGGGGTGCGGAATGGTTTGGCGTGGCTCCAAAACTTTGATGCAGTTTTTTGTGGGTCGTTGCAAGCTATCTTCCTACCAAGTTCGCTGGCTCTAGCTCCACAACTCTGGAAAATACACGCATTCCCGTTTTTGACGAAGCGTTGGGGCGGATGGGGGCGGCTAGGGCAGTATTGGTGGGCGTGGCATCCAAACTTTTGATGGGGGGTCGTCATCACCTATCTTGGCACCAAATTTGGTGGCTCTAGCTCAAAAACTGTGGGAGCTATAGACTTTTTTGACTTTCAATTGCGGGGGGGCTGGGGGCGGAATGGGTGGGCGTGGCTCAAAAATTTTTGATGCAGTTTTTTTGGGGTTGCTATTAGCTATCTTCCCTCCAAAGTTGGTAGTTCTAGCTTAAGGATGTGCTAAATATGTGGATTTATCGGTTTTGAGTTATCGAATTTATCGATTTGCCAGCCCCCCAGTTATCGTAGAACCCCCATCTTGACACTTTAATTTACTATCCCATAGATAAAGAGAATTGGAAAGTTTCAAGTCTCTAGCTTGAAGGGTGTGGAAAAAAGTTGCGAACATACAGACGGACGGACGGACGGACAGCATGACGGACATTGCACAAACCCAATATACTCTTTACCTTCGGTATCGAGTATAAAAACTCATAACATAACGACACTTTGTTGCTATGCTTATACAATCATAAATATACATAAGTGCAGTAATAGGATCCGTCACTTATGCGGACTGGCCGCAGCGTGAGATCGCTAGCGTAAGCACTTCTTGAGTATGTACCATCTGTACATATATATGTATATATACATAACTACATAGGCACATATGCACTGCAACTCTCTCTCTCTGCCGACGCTCTTAGCGGCAGAGCTCACTTAGAATATTTTATGTTATAAGCAAAATATAAAATTGAATAAAACCGAGAGTACACTCTCGACCAGAACTAGAACTCATTCTCAACTTAACACTGTATTGTTTCGCTTCCTATCGTATCCAGTGTGAACCAAAACTGTTTAAATGATTTTATATATTTGATATACTCTTGGTTAACTTAACATGGCGACCGTGACAATGTCACGAACATGTTGTAAATAATATGTGAAAAAAAAATAATTAATATTTTGAAAACAACTACAACTGGAGGTGCAGCAGCGACAGCAGCAACAAAAACAACAACAGCCGCCACCACAGGTGCCAATTGCATAGATAAGTGATCCGAGCGCGCTGGCACGTGCTGCCATGCAACTGCAACATCTGCCCACAAATGTTGAACAGCATCCGGTGGTTTACTAGCAGTAGCCCCTGCTGCATGGCTACCCAACGACGGCGGCGGCCACAACAGCCACAACGGCCACAACACAGTGGTGATGCGTTCACAACAACACCAACAGCAATTCGAAACAACAACAAAGTGAAGCGCGCTGGATACGCCTTGAACCCTTGAATTTGTATATTTTCTCTATCAACTATCACACAACGCCCCAACAGCCTGCAAGACGACCAGCACCGGCGCCCCAACAGCCTGTGAGAAGACCAGCACCGGCGCCCCAACAACCTGTGCGAGGACCATTGCTGACACCATCGCGATCCAAGCGAAGTCATCTTCGGGGACCGGCGGCGCTACAAAGAGCGCGCAACTTAAATAAAAAAAAATATATATACATATATATATTTGTTAAATTAAATGAGAAGAAACGTTTGTAATACTGAGCGATAATTGCGTTGCTCGTAATAGAGTCTGGCCTGTGAAGCCATACGAAACATTTGACAGGAGATCACTGCGTTGATCGAATAGAAAAATATTAATACAAAAAAAAAATTTAAAAAAAACAAAAATAATAATAATAATAAATCATACACAGTATAAATACATTCTTAAAAAAAAAAAAAAAAAAAAAAAAAAAACAATTAATCTGAAATTTAAATTTAATGCTTTCGAATTCAATTTCAAAAGACAATAATATATTAGAAATAGAAAATATGTTAGACCACGAATCGAAAGTAGCGGATTCAACTGCAAATGTAATAAATAATGTCGAAACTGTCTCAGTAGATTTAAAAGTAATAGCGGTTATGCTTATAATAATTGTTGTTCTTTTATTAGCAAATTTCCTAACTAAATTATATAAGTTGCACATAAAGTGCATAAAGAAAAGATATGCAAGTAGAGCAGACAATTTAGAAATGATATAACATGATAAGCATAATAAACGAAATCTATAATAAAGAACCAAATTTCACAATAAATGCATTACAAATATTACAAAAACATCGCGAATTCATTAAAATAACTGAATTCGAAAACGAATACATAGAAACTTTTCAAAGTATTGCCAGTCCATTAATCGGTTGTTCCAAAACTGAAAAGGGCATGGTGTTGAGTACATTACCTTATGTAATGGTAAAAACTACCAGCGAAACACATGCAATACTAGGCACAGAAACTATATTGATGCTGCGCATACACCGCTAAAAAATCCATTTTCTATTAAACAATGGAATGGAATGTATTAGCGAAGAAAATAAATGATTATAAAGACAAGTTCGAAAAGTCATACAAATGTATCAATTCTGATAAAACAATAAAGTCAGACACATTGGTACATCACGCGCAAATATTAACAGCTCAATATAATAACATAGTAACTACAATAAACAAAGTTAATGATAGACTAACGCAGGATCATAAAAATATATGTCAGAAAATTGTAAAAAGTTTAAAAACCAGATTACATAATATTGGTACTAGACGGAGTATTGTAATAACAATTCCAGAAAATCCAAATCTGCTAGCTGAATTCAACGAGAACCAGTTAGAAGATTTAGATGAGTCTAAGCCAATAATCAATCCAGATATTGATATTGATATTGATAGTGACATTGAAACGCTCCAAGAAAATACAGAAACAATGACTAACCAGGTAGCCTTAGATAGGGAATACGTGAAGCAGGTTTCCTCTTCAGTCCCTGAATTTGATGGTAAGAAGCTATCATTAAACAGATTCCTATCTGCTTTACGCATTGTGGAAGGAACTTAAGGCGACCAGGAGGATATAGCAGTTGAGGTTATTAAATCAAAAATAACCGGCACAATTCTGTACAAAGTACAACATGAATCTACTATATCCGGAATAAAAAATAAGCTTAAAGATAACGTAAAAGGAGAATCTCCCGACGTATTAAAAGCTAAATTACTGAACATAAAACAAAAAGGTAAAAGTGCTTCCCAGTATGCAACTGAAATGGACAATTTGCGAAAGCAATTGGAGGCAGCCTTTATTGATGACGGCCTAGACCCAAACAATGCAGAAAAATTCTCAACAAATGAGTCTATTTCTGCAATGATTAAAAATTGTGAGCATGAGAAACTGAAAGTAATACTGGAAGCTGGTAACTTCGTTAATTTCAATGATGTAATGGGTAAATATATCCATTGCAGCACAGAAATGACCGGAAGTGCAAGTGCAGTATTATTTCAGCGAGGCCGCAATAATAGAGGAGGTAGTTACTATCCTCAAAGAGGTAGAGGCAATGGCCGCGGTAACTACAATACCAATTATAATAATAATAATAACAGAAACAACAATAGAGGTGGACGAGGTTATAACCGAGGTAGGAATAATTCCAACCGAGGCTACAACCAAAATAGAAATCATTATAACAATAACAATAACAATAATGTCCGACTTGCCCAAGATGCTTCGGGAAACTCGCAGACACCTCCAGATACTCAGGGTTAAATAGTAAAATATATACTGTTAATTTAAGTCTCAACAATTTCGTATCATTCAAAAACGTTGCAACAAATAAAAAGATTACATTTTTGATCGATACAGGTGCAGATATTTCAATTATAAAAGATAATTCTGATGTCTTTCATGACATCCAAATCAATAAATTAATAGACATTCGAGGCATAGGAGAAGGAGTAATAAACTCCAAAGGACTAGCCTCAATCGAACTACAAACAGACAAATACATTATTCCATATAAATTTCATCTACTTCATTCAGATTTCGCAATCCCTTGCGATGGAATAATAGGATTAGATTTCATAAAAACATTTAATTGCCAATTAGATTACAATAGTTCAGAGGATTGGTTTATAATTAGACCACAAAACCTAACGTATCCTATCTATGTTCCAATAACATTTAGTTCTGGTACTAATTCCACAATTCTACCAGCGAGATCACAAGTGATACGCAAAATTGAGTTGTCTTCAGCAGACGAAAACATTTTAATTCCAAATCAGGAAATTAAACCGGGTGTTTATGTTGCAAACACTATTGCGACAGCCCAAAATACTTTTGTCCGATTTTTAAATACCACAGATAAATACCAAATAGTAGGCATTCATAACATAAAATTTGAATCACTTTCGAACTACGATGTAGTTCAAAATCTAATAGACAATAGAAAAGAGTTTGTAATTAATAAATTAAAGAAAAATTTTCCAATTTTGTTTAAAAAACAACTTAAAGAAATATGCACCGAGAATAGTGATATGTTCGGACTTGAAACCGAACCAATCACAACAAACAACTTCTATAAGCAAAAACTGAGACTTAAGGATGTCCGCATAGGCAAATAGAAGAAATCCAGCATCAAGTTGGAAAGTTAATTGAACAAAATATTGTTGAACCGTCTGTTTCACCGTATAATAGCCCACTCTTATTAGTCCCAAAGAAATCTCTTCCGGGCTCTAAAGAGAAAAAATGCCGATTAGTAATTGACTATCGCCAAATAAATAAAAAATTGCTGTCAGATAAATTTCCACTCCCTAGAATTGACGATATTCTCGATCAATTGGGTAGAGCTAAATATTTTTCATTCCTTGACTTAATGTCAGGTTTCCACCAAATTGAGCTTGAGGAAAGCTCAAGAAATATAACGTCTTTCTCAACAAGCAATGGTTCATATCGCTTCACGCGATTACCATTTGGTTTAAAAATAGCGCCTAATTCATTTCAGAGAATGATGACAATAGCATTCTCAGGCCTAGAGCCTTCACAAGCTTTCCTTTACATGGATGATTTAATCGTTATTGGTTGTTCCGAACAACATATGATTAAAAACTTAACAGATGTTTTCAAACTTTGTAGAAAACACAATCTGAAATTACATCCAGAAAAATGTTCATTTTTCATGCACGAGGTGACGTTTTTAGGTCACAGATGCACAGATAAAGGAATCTTACCAGACGATAAAAAATTTGATGTTATCAATAACTATCCAGTCCCTACGGACGCAGACAGCGCTAGAAGATTCGTTGCATTTTGCAATTATTATAGACGTTTTATAAAAAACTTCGCCGAATATTCACGGCACATAACAAGTTTATGTGAATGTGAAAAGGCATTCCAGTACCTAAAAAATCAACTTGTTCAACCAAATTTATTACAGTATCCTGATTTTAGCAAAGAATTTTGCATAATCACAGATGCAAGCAAGCAAGCATGTGGATCAGTTTTAACTCAAAACTATAATGGACTCCAACTCCCAGTTGCATATGCATCAAGAGCATTCACTAAAGGTGAAAGCAATAAAAGTACTACAGAACAAGAACTAGCAGCAATACATTGGACAATAACACATTTTCGACCATATTTATATGGCAAACATTTTACAGTGAGAACTGATCACAGACCTTTAACATATTTATTTTCTATGATAAACCCAAGTTCAAAATTAACGCGCATGCGACTCGAATTAGAAGAATATGATTTTACGGTAGAGTATCTGAGAGAGAAAGATAATTTCGTGGCAGACGCCCTGTCAAGGATAACAATATCCGACTTAATTGACATGAATAGAAAAGTCCTGAAAGTCACTACCAGGCACCAAAGTAGACAAAACAATTTCTGCGCAGAAAATAAACAAGAACTATTGCCAAAGAAAAGTCTTGAAAAAGCTTCTAAGCCCAACGTATACGAAGTCATCACAAATGACGAGGTACGAAAAGTAGCGACCTTGCGAATAACAGATTCGACATGTTTATTGAAACATGGAAAAACAGTTGTAGCAAGAATTAATGTTAGCGATTTGTACTCCAATGGAATTCTCGACTTAGGTCAGTTTTTCCAAAGGCTTGAATGGCAAGCCGGTGTATCTAAAATCAGCCAACTAAAAGTGGCACCGAGTGAAAAGATCTTTGAATCAATTTCAAATTGAAATTTTCAATAGATACTTTCAAACACATGGGCAATAAAAATTTAAAATCATTAAGAGTAGCGCTACTCAAGCCGGTGACCCAAATAAATAATGAACAAGAAAAAGAAGCTATATTGTCTACAATCCATGATGATCCAATTCAAGGAGGTCATACAGGCATAAATAAAACGATATCAAAAATAAAGAGACAATATTATTGGAAGAACATGACTAAACATGTAAAAGAGTACATAAATAAATGTCCAAAATGCCTGACGTCGAAAACGACGAAACATATAAGATCACCTATGATAATAACCGAAACTCCACAATATGCTTTTGACAGAGTGATAGTAGACACAATTGGTCCACTACCACGTTCGGAAAATGGGAATGAATACGCAATCACTTTAATATGTGATTTGACAAAGTATTTAGTAGCAATTCCTGTTGCAAACAAAAGTGCAACAACTGTCGCAAAAGCCATATTCGAATCTTTTATTCTGAAGTACGGTCCAATGAAGACGTTCATTACGGACATGGGAACAGAATATAAAAACTCCATTATAACTGACTTGTGCAAATATTTAAAAATAGATAACATTACATCTACAGCACACCACCACCAGACATTAGGTACAGTTGAAAGAAGTCATAGGACATTCAATGAGTACATTCGTTCATATATTTCAGTAGATAAAACTGATTGGGACGTATGGTTACAGTATTTCGTGTATTGTTTTAACACAACACCATCAGTCACTCATAATTATTGTCCATATGAACTAGTATTCGGTAGACAAAATAACTTACCAACACAATTTAATAGCGTAAATACCATTGAACCTATATATAATATAGAAGATTATTCTAAAGAAGTTAAATTTAGACTAGAAAACGCGTATAAGAGAGCTCGAATACTTTAGAAAAAAATAAAATCAAGCAAAAAGAAATAAATGATAAGAAAGTATTAGATTTTAAAATAGAAATAGGAGACCAGGTTTATTTAAAGAATGAAACAGGTCATAAATTAGAATCTTCTTATATAGGACCATTTAAGGTCATTAGTACAGAAAACAATAATAATATAATAATAATAATAATAATAATAATAATTATAAAGAATAAGAAAATAGGGAACAAAAAGTTCATAAGGATAGGCTAAAAACGATTAATAAATAAAAAAATTAAAATAAAAAGAATAAAACAAAAAAAATATAAGAATATCTATGTATATATTAAAAAAAAAAAAACATTTTATTGTTTATACATTATTATATACAACAAAGTATATAAAAGATATAAAAATAATACTAATAATAATAAATTTTATATTAAATAACTACAATATATTACGTTATTTTTTAAAAAAGGGAGGTGTTGTATGTTGTATGCCAAATGAGCATATGCCCACAGTATTGTAGAGTATACAATTTAACAAGTGGTCATATGCCCAACTTAAAAGTAAGAGTAACAACTCATAACATAACGACACTTTGTTGCTATGCTTATACAATCATAAATATACATAAGTGCAGTAATAGGATCCGTCACTTATGCGGACTGGCCGCAGCGTGAGATCGCTAGCGTAAGCACTTCTTGAGTATGTACCATCTGTACATATATATGTATATATACATAACTATATAGGCACATATGCACTGCAACTCTCTCTCTCTCTGCCGACGCTCTTAGCGGCAGAGCTCACTTAGAATGTGGTATGTTATAAGCAAAATATAAAATTGAATAAAACCGAGAGTACACTCTCGACCAGAACTAGAACTCATTCTCAACTTAACACTGTATTGTTTCGCTTCCTATCGTATCCAGTGTGAACCAAAACTGTTTAAATGATTTTATATATTTGATATACTCTTGGTTAACTTAACAGGACACGCGTATGGTGGTATACATTTACCCGCTCGTTCGTCGGCGCAGCACCAACGAAAGTGGAGCGCGCGGCGTGGCAGTCACTGGAGAGGTGGAAGTCCCAACTAAGACGAGCTTTGGCAGCCACATATGCAATGTTGCCGAACAGAGTTCCGGGATCATAACAGGAGGATTTTGAGCGCGGAGCAGGGAAATAATTTTATTTAATATTCACCCACTACTTTTTGTCTCGCCTTACACACCTTCACACATAAAGTGCCTACAGCGCAAATAAATTCAAATTGCTAAATAGTTAAGACAAAATTCAGTCATATCCGAATTTATTGAAACCTTATGATATTAATACTACCTTTAAGATAGTTAAGTTTTTAGAATGGAAAATATTTTTCGTTATAGTTATTTTTGCATAAGAGCTTTACAGCAAAGACACCCAGCCCAACCTCAAGACCTGTTGAGCAAGTTTATCTCGTTTCCGCAACCGCCGCTCAACACACTTGAGAGATCTTTCAGCGTTTTTGTTTGAAAAAGTATAATCACTTCCACGACGAATAATTTCGATCATGCTGCACTATAAAGAAGCGGGTAAGCCATCGAAAATTTTTTTTAGGGATCCTTGATTTTATTCAGCGATAAAGGATCATGGTAGGATGGGCGACTGCTTCGGAGAAGCAGCAACAAAAAAATCAATGAGTGTTGGAACTCACGGGCGATGTGTTAACACATGTTTGTTGGTGTGTTTTGTACCTGCATTATTTCAATGATCAAGTCTTCTTCAACAAAAATAAGTTATTTTGTAAGTGTGTGTGTGTGTGTTTTTTATTTTTTTTTTCTCTCCTTTATTGCTTATCCTGTATATACAGTTACTTATTATTTGGTAAAATAAGCGAAACATAATTTTACGGCCGTTAGGTATTGCGTACCAATGCTTATGTTCCACCTAATCCACCTCAGCCTTACGCAGATTGATCATGACTGCCGCCGCGAACGTGCTGAATGCTTCCCAAATGACGCCGCTGGCCAGTATCAATGTCACCAGGTTGTCCAACTCGATGTTACAACCGAAGGCTCTCTCCAGTTCATCTCAGAGCCCGGTAATGCGTCCACAGTGAAACAAGACGTGTTCGGCATCCTCTATGAATCTATCACCACAGGAGGTATAAAACGCTGCAACCTCATGCCCAAATCGGTGGAAGTACTCACGAAAGCAGCCATGACCACTTATGAGTTGGGTGGTGTAGTAGTTAAGCTGCCCATGCCGCCGGTTTTCCCACGCTGAAATGCGCGGGATGAGGCGATGTGTCCAACGCATTTTACTTCTGCCAGTTTTCCAAGGTGCGCGTGTTGGCCGCTGTGCGCACTTCATGCTTCTCGGGATCCGAAAGTTCCTTGCCATGAGTTCCCTCGTAGATCTCCGAGATTTCCCTAGCCAGCTCGGCTATAGGAGCTACTCCAGTCATGACCAGACATGCGTCATCCGAGATGGTTTAGAAGCCGCTACAAATTCTGATCGCTCCAAGACGGTGGGTAGCTCTCAGTCCGCGGGTGTAGCTCTCAAAGCGGCAAGCTGGTTGCCATATCGGCGCCGCATACAGCATCGTCGCTCTTATAACGCTGCATAAAAGGAGTCTCTTGAATTGCTTCGGACCTCTCGTATTTGGCATAATTCGCGAGATCGCACGATTTGCTAAGACGGCCTTTGTGCTAGCGTACTCCAAGTGCTCCTTGAAGCATAGCCTGGTATCCAGCATAACGCCCAGGTATTTAATCGCCCTCTTTGACCTGACTGCAGTGTTAGCCACGATGATGTTAGCTGTCTTCACCACTTTTCGGCTGATAATGAGCACTGCCTCTGTTTTTTGGGGTGCTATCTGCAGTCATACTGAGGAGAGCCACTGTATGGCTTTCGCGATGGCTAGGTTGCACTTTTCTCCACTGCCTTGAAATCCTTTGCGACGACTACTAATGCCACATCGTCAGCAAAGCCCACCAGCTGAACATTGACAGCCGAAAAACGCCGTCATACATGACGTTCCACAGGAGAGATCCCAGTACCGACCCTTGTGGCACGCCTCCAGAAACTTCGTGCTCCTCCATCGTCTCGCAGGTATCGCACCTTAGGATTCTATCCTTTAAGTAGCTCCTTGTTATCCTTAGTACGTACTCCGGCACGTTTAGTGCTTCAAGAGCCTCCAGGATGCAGCCCCATTTAGCCGTATTGAAATTGTTTTTGACCTCCAACGCTGTCACTAGGCAGTATCAAAATAATAATCAAAATATGCAATTATTTCAAATATATTCTATAAGTAAATATCCCGTAAGCACTTATATTTTATTAGGGTATCCAACATTCATCATTCGTCTAGTGCATTTCTGTTTTGCTTCTTTTGTGAATGCACACAAACTCAAAATTTTTACTATAGATAAATTTAATAACTGCCAACCCATTATTCTCTATTATAACTAAATATATTAATAATTGCAGACCCGGAAAACCTGAACCTACAAATAAATAAGCTTGTACTTTTTGTGGTTGTTTGTGGGTCGGCTGCATCTCTGCAACTAAAATCAAACAAAACAAAGCGAATGCAAAGCAACAGACACAGCGTTCGTCAATTCACGAGCGAAACCTCGTCCACATACTATTTCAATTTTTGACTGCTTATTGGTGTGGGTTACAGCAGCGAAATAACGCAGCGAGGAATGCATCTGAGTTACGGCAGAGAAGTTTGATAAAGTGTAACTTTTTATTGTAACGCTACAGTGCGTACACGTATTGACACATCAAAAAATCTATATCTATAAAAAAATATGTATAAGTTATCGATAACGAAACTATATTGGATAAGTCAGCCGTTTCTTTCACACTGCATCGTTGACTTGTACTATTAAAGCCTCTGTCGTTTTCTGATGGCAGAACAATGCTAGGTGTAATCTTTTTACATTAGCTTATCAATGCACAACGGTCGCAAAGCTGTATAAAATCTAATAATGTCTGGAAATACTCTTGGATTGTAAACAAAGCTTTCTTAAATAAAGACCTAAAATGAAATAAAACTTTTTTAGGAGCTTTGTTGCAGCCCTGCTAATTTGGCATGCTCATTTAACTAGCTGATGGATGACAGCCCTGAAACTTCCAAATAGGCGGGAACTTTTTGGCAAGTTTTCATTGTGGTATTTGTTTCATTTGACTTAAAGCTGAAGGTTATGAGTGGAAAAAAACTATTTAATTAATATAATCGAAAGCGTTTTATTTCAAATTTTATTTTGATAAATATTATTACGAAACTACAAAATTAACTAGGCTGCATACAACAAAAACACTTTTTATATCTAACTCTGTCGCACTTACAAAACAACCCCTTAACAGAGTCAAAAGATAAATTTAAAGAGAGCAACATGGCTGTCTCCCTCGCACTCACATGTTCAAAGCAGTAGGTACTGGCCCTCTCGGATGACACGAACTAATTAATTGTATCATAACTAAGCACAAACAAAACAAAGCGAATTCAAAGCAATTGACAGCGTTCGTTAATTCAGGAGCGAGACCTCGTTTTTTAAGACTACTTTTTTCTGCCGAAACATCAATACTATCATATCCGTTTGCAAGCAGAGACAATTGCTGCACAACAACCACACACTTTTTCAATTTTTGACTGCCTATTGGTGTGAGTTACTCGACGAAACAACGCAGCAACAACGCAGCGAATGTTACAGCGGCGAAATAACGCAGCGAATTGAGTTATGTGCTTTTACGCCAACCGAGCGTGTAGATGTTAACACATCAAAAAAAAATTGGTTTGTTTTTGGTTTTGATCGATTGGCGTTATAGTTTAGTGGACCTATCCTTTGTAACTTCCTCCATCCCCGCGCCTATCCTCAGCGTCCTCATTAAGTACGCAAAATTAATTATTTATTACTGTGCCGAGCAAGTCTCAAAGCATTCTTCTATACCCACTCCCAACAGCGACGAGCATCGGCCGCGTACCAATGCTATTTAGAGACTAATCACACCTGCTCCCTTACACGTGACATGTTACAAATTTCGATAAAACTTCGAAAAAATGATGAAAATCTGCAATTTTAATGACAAAAAAAATTTTTGGAACTAAACTAAGCGTGAATTTCATGTATTTCGATCAAAGATATATCAAATAAATACATAATAATAACATAAATCAAATTCGAAGATATTTAAATAACTTAAAATCTGTGAAAAACACAAGACATAAAAAAATAGAAAGAAATGATTTTTACGAATTCTAAACTTTCCTTCATTTGTATCGCACTTTCTTATCCTCAAATGATTTGCGTAGTGTATTCCTCTTTCGTATTCGATCTTCTTCGGGTACTTCTCTTTTTAACATCCAACAAAAATCTGACATCATGTTAACACTCCAATTTCCTTGGTATCTACTCTCCATTTCACTGATGTCTTGGTGAAAACGTTCTCACTGTTCTTCACTATAGTCTCCACAATTGTCAGGGAAGTGGTCAAGATGAGAATCTAAAAAGTGTAATTTGAGATTCATTAAACAACCCAAATTTTTGTACTTTTCCAGCTATGCCTCAACTAAAGTGCTGTAATCCTCACTTCTGTTATTTCCCAAAAAGTTTTGTGAAACATTTTTGAAAATTACCCGAGCTGCTTTTTCTGTGTCGTTCATTGTTCCTCCAAAATTTGCATCCTGAAATAAAGATCGTATTTGGGGTCCTTAAAAAATTTCATCGTTCAATTTCGCATCTTTTATTGCAAGGAACTTTCCTCTCAAGACCGCAAAACAATCACCATCTTTATTCAGAGGTTTCACGTACTGTTTTATGATTCCCAACTTGATATGTAGTGGTGGCAGAAAATATTTGGAAGGCTGAATTAAGGGTGGTCGTATAACGTTATGAGAACCTGGATTCAATGCAGATCTTAATGGCCATTCTTTGTGTTCGGTTTCAGTTCATCAAATAAAGCTTTAACATTTGAACAGTATACCACCGAATTTTGATTGTCGTTCATAAAAAATTTCCGGAATTTTTTTCCCTATTTCGATAGAATGTCACTTATAAACCTTTAGACAACAAATTTTTTTCTTTCAACATTTACGCAAGTAATTCAGCTCCATCTTTCGGTAAAGCCAAGTCTCGAACAAGATCATTAAGTTCTTCTGGGCTAAACGTTTCAGGGTCTTTTGTTTTTCCGCCAGGTAAGTACTCCTCATCTTCTGAATATTCTTCTTCCGAACTTTCTTCAACTAGCGTATCGTCTTCTTCTTCAATTGTAATAATTTCCTTGACAACTTCTATTTTTTGTGGCTCAATAGCTGATGAAACATTGGCGTATACAATTTTCATTTTTCTATTCCAGGAGAACCCGGTAGTATTTGTCATACAGAAATAACAATTCTGTAAAACAGTTGGTGAAGACCATATCATTGGTATTTTGAATTTCAATTCGTCCTGTTTCTTGTTTTTTTCCCACCGGGCTAACATCATGCTACATCGACTACAAATCGAATGTGGAACCTATGCTGAATCCAATTAGTAATTTGGAGACCAAAACCTTCTTCATAAATTTGATTGATCTTATCAGATAATGATCTTCGATACCTTTCCAAATTGAATTTTCCGAAATGACACAAAATGAATAAGGACTTTTATTACACAGATGATGTTACAGTAGCCAAGTTTCCCACTACTGAAGAGCTGCAGTCACTTGATGACGACGCCTGCGAGCCTGATTTGTCACCATGACCAGATGCCGATGCTGGGGATCCGACTCCCTGCATCGTAAAGTACTTATCACTTGTACCTGCCATGACGGCAAACACGCCGTTAACCAAGAGACTCTGCCAGATGGTTCTGTTGCCCACCGTCACCACATGGAGGTGCCCTGGTTACAGGCACAAGCAATTAAGTCTTAAAAGTCAAAGCAAGAGTAAAAAAACAAAAGAATATACTTTTTCTGAGTTTTGGAGGGTTTGTGTGATTGTTTTCCATTTAAAACAGCTCGTGGTCTCAATAAAGTTTGGATTCATATTCAGCGGATCGAAATACATGAAAATAACGCTTAGCTTAGTTCCAAAAAATTTTGTTGTCATTAAAATTGCCGATTTTCATCATTTTTACGGTTTTTGAAGTATTCTCGAAATTTGAGGGTGTAGGGGTCAAACTGACTTCGAATTCAGATTCAGCGGACCAAAATACATACCCTTAGGTAGGTCCGGTCTCTTGCACATTCCACTTAATTTTTTTTGTGTGCCGGTGTTATACATTATCTTTATTGAGTCATTAACATCTAAGACTAAAATCCCAGCCCGTCAGTTCACTTTTATTTTGGAGTAAAGATTTTCTTGATCTATTAGGTTGGTTTTGTAATATAAACCCAAATTTCGCAAATCCGGAATTACAGCCAAGACAACAACAATTGTGTAGATATGAGGAAATCGTAGTAGGCTCGTTGTATTACGGTGCCCTTATCAGAAATTACACATATGTCTTTACCTTGCTTAGTGTTAAGCTTAGCTAGAAAAAGTCAACTTTGGAGTGTTCCACGACCATCCGCTGAGGGCGATACTCTATTATCCTCACATTACCCCGATCAGTGCAAAATTTCAGCTTGAAAATTGGTTAACTTTGGACTTGATCTACGACCATTCGCTGGGTTGATACACAATAATCCTGTCCGTTACAAAAAAAAAATAGTTTGCCAAGCATTCTTGTGTTAGAATAAAGACTAGTAGTTGCTAATTGGTCACACAAGAGTTTTAGTTTCAATTTTGTTTAATATGTTTTGTTTTTGAAGTAAGCTATACTTTAATATAGCGCAAAGGAATGCAAAAATAATTTTATTAGCTATCTGGAAACAAGTTAAATGGCAGTAGCTACGGCTTGTCGCGCCTGGTAAATGGTTGAATAAACTTAGTTCTTTCTGTCTTTTCTTTCTTTACTACCGATCAAAAACAATGGACATACCCTGTCTTTTTCTTGTAGTGTATGCATGGTAATATATCTATGAAACTCGAATCAAGTAAATATCTGAAAATATAAATATATAGCTAGGCATCCAACAATTAATTAATTAAATAAATATTAGCAAAACAAAACAAAAGAAGCTAAAATAAAATGATAAATAATTAAATTAATAGTAAATTTAATAAAAAAAAGAATTTAAATTAATTGATATAAATTATAAGAATAGAAATAAACAAAACAACAAAATTTTTAAATTAAGAAATACATATTTACAAATTCATAGCTCAGCATATGTAGGTATCTTTTTAAACAATAACCGACCTGCAAATGGAAATGCCCTACGAACCCGAAATAATTTGTTGTGTATGCACCAAGGAAGTGGAGCATCCAATTTACTTTCAACCAGGTGCAACCATATTGTTCATCACGCGTGTTTTAACACAAATCAGGTTGGGAAGAAAATTTGTCCAGTTTGCCGAACGGCTTTAAGCAAATCCACGCAAAACTAAGCCCAAGAAATAACCGACGCTCAATCTGGTACTTCTGGTATAACGACCCGGCTGCTGCTCAGTCTAATACAATGTCGAGTCTTAGAGATACATCTCAGCACGCAGGTGCAACTCCATCGGCAGTTGGTAATCAGACATCGAGCGCACCTGTGATTAATTTAGACCCCCCAGTATGCAACAAGAAGCAACCTCTCTGCAACAAGCGTGATAAAGTGCAATGTCAGCGGTTTTGCTTCAGCAGACTGCAGACATTTCGCAAGCCATAGTAGCCGGGTTTCACAGACTGCAAGCCCAAGCTTCAGCCACTGGCACCGCAGGGCGGCTTCACCATCTAGCCATCACCAATCATTTGAAGATTTTATAGGACTGCCCAATTGACAAGGTGTCGAATATGCCTCGGTGCAGCCAACACCTTCGGTAGCCCCGAACATGTCTTCGAGTTAGTCACACTTGCCAGCAGATAAAATCAACCAAATCATTGCCAACTGGAAATAACGATTTTCAGGGCAATCGACACTATCTGTGGAAGATTTTTTATACCGAGTTAAAGCGCTGACGCATCAAACATTAGAGGGAAACTTTCAAATATAAGCTCAACACGCAAGTAATTTATTTGAAGGTAGAGCCAGTGAGTGGTTTTGGCGATACCATAAAAGTGTTCCCTCGATCGATTAAGGAAAATTCGCACAGCTATTTCACAGCGCAAACAAAAGTCGAACGGGTCGTTTGATGTGTTCTATGAAACCATGATAGCATTAGCTGATAGATAAGTGCAGCCTATGTCGGAATTGTCTTTGTCAGAAGTGCTTCGAGCAAATCTACTCCCAGAGACTCAGTACGAAATTCTATTTCTGCCAATATATAGCGTAGGTCAGCTACGCGAGGTGCTTAGAAAGCGCGATCGATTAATGCAAGTGTTAGCCAAACCTACTTTGCCGACAAATCGGTTTCGGCCCAGTCAAGAGGTTAGCGAAATCGTCGAGGAGGTAGACCAGCCTGAGGAAAGTTAAAATGAAGGCGAGGAGCTTAATGGCGAAATAGCAGCCATTTCGCTCATCTGTTAGAATTGCAGAGGCAGTGGCCACCGTTTCCAAGATTGCTTAGCCGATCGCAGCATATTTTGTTACGGGTGTGGGAAAACAGATACATATCGCCCTTCTTGCCAAGATTGTGTTCCAAACAAACGGGCAAAAGCGTGTTTAGACCAGTGCACGCAAAACAGTAGCCTCGAAAGTAACCAATACCGATTAGATTCACCCCCGAATACGGCGGAGGTTGAGTCACCGGGTTTGATAACAACCCCAGCTATTCCCCTATTCAGCGTACAAAGGTGAAACAGGCTTTACTAAGCTCAGTTGTAGGCATTCGTCCAGATCTGCGACCCTATGCGTTTGTTAAGCTCTTTAACAGAACTCTCAGTGGACTCATGGATACTTGAGCCACAGTCAGTTGCATTGGTGGTAGCCTTGCAACCGAAAAAATAGATACAAAGTTTTCGTTTAAGGTCGTTAGACCTCTGACGGCCAACAAAAGAATATTATAGGGAGAATAAGCACCGAGGTTGTGTACCGCAGTAGTACCAAAGTTTTAACTTTTTATATTGTACCCCAGCTTGATTAAGTTTTATACCTTGGGATCGAATTTTGGACAGAGTTTGATTTTTTGCCGCTATTCATAGCAAATAAAACGCACAGCCCAGTCATGGCATGTCTTAATTCTATCGAACTCGAAATAAAACTTACGCAAGATCAGAAGCGACAGCTAAAGACAGTCCTCCATCAATTTCCATCGTTCGCAATAAAAGGCCTCGGTAAGACACATTTGTTGTCTCACGAAATTAATGTAGGTGTCGCCGAGCCCATTAAGCAGCGCCATTATGCAGTCTCACCAGCTGTAGAGAAGCTGATGTATACTGTCTATATATTCTCTATATTGTCTTCACCAGTAGTGTTAGTTAGAAAGCCAGGCAAGGTACGGCTGTGCATTGATAGTCGTAAAGTTAATGAAGTGACAGGTAAAAATGCCTATCCCATGCCACTTATCGATGGTATTTTAAGTCGACTGCCTAAAGCCGAGTATATATCAAGCATCGATCTTAAGGATGCCTACTGGCAAATCCCACTCGAAAGCGCTGCACGCGAGAAAACAGCGTTCACTGTAACTGGGTGGCCCTTGTACCAATTTACAGTAATGCCGTTTGGCTTATCGAACGCTCCTCAAACAATGTCAAAATAATGGACAAAGTAATCCCTGAAAATCTCAGGAATGAAATTTTAATTTATCAGGATGATATGTTGGTAGTTTCTGAACACTTAGATCGGCATTTAACAGTCTTGTCAGAATTGGCAACTCGCTTCTCAAGCACGGACGGATGAGGCGCAGACAGCATTTGAGTTCTTAAAGCAAGAACTGTGCAAGGCACCTGTTTTGCACTGCGCGAATTTTAAACTCAATTTTCAATTAACTGCGATGCAAATCACACTGGCGTAGGACGTGTTTTAATGCAGAAAGATGACCAGAACAATGGCTTGCCAATTGTTTTCATGTCCCGTAAGCTGAACCAAGGCCAACAAAGTTACTCCGTGACAGAAAAATAGTGCTTGGCAGCTATCTTGTGCGTGAAGAAATTCTGACCATATGTTGAGGGTCAAGAATATTCCATCATCACTGATCTACGTCCTTAAAATGGCTGATGCCCCAAACGAACCTTAGCTCTAGATTAGCTAGATGGGCTTTAAAATTACAGGGATATTATTTCAAAATTTGTCACAAGAAAGGAAAATATAACTTGGTTCCCGATGCCTTATCGCGTGTCTATTCAGAAATAATATCAGCACTCAGCCTGGGAAGTATAGTGGATTTGAAGTCTGAACATTTTCAGTCTCCAGACTATCGCAGCTTATAACTAAAATAAATGAGCAAAGTTTTCAAGTTGCCGACGCACAGTGGCGCCCGTAGAACAAGTCAAGTGGCAAAAATCAATAATTGCATGTGCCCCTAAAAAATATTGAATTAACAAATTCCCACAATTTCAGATCTGCAATCCTTAATACAACCAGATATTTTGTTTAGAAGATATAGCCCTGCAAAGTTGACTGATTTTTTGTGTTGCATAAAAATCGCAATTTTAATGTGATTTTGTCGGCTTTGAGATACAATATCTCAAAAACTAAGAAACGGATCATCATTATTTTTGATTCTATTAATAGATTTTTTTTATTAAAAAAAGTATAAAAAAACAAGTAAGAAGGCTCTAGTCGGGAGAGCCCGACTAGAAGATACTCTGAACCCAGTTGCAATATATAAATTCCATTTATAATTGACTTAGGTATACTGAGTTAACTTCAATCGATTAAGCTCGATATCTCCGGTGTTTCTCAACCGATTTGGACGAAATTTTCAGAAAAGTTCTATCATTATCCATTACTTCAATCGTCATTTTTAGATTTTCCAAATTCGATATTTTCTGTTAGAGATATTATGTGTATATCAGAAACCAGAATAGTTATCGATAATTTGAAGCAAACTTGCTCTGCTCATGGTATAGGAGAACGTATATACAAAATCTGAAGTCTCTAGCTCTTGTAGTCTCTGAGATCCACGCTTTCATACAGACAGACAGACAGACAGACAGACGGACAGACGGACATGGCTATATTGTCTCGGCTGTTGATGCTTATCAAGAATATATACACATTATGGGGTCGGAGATGCTTCCTTCTGCCTGTTACATACATACTTTTGCACAAAACCATTATACCCTTATTTACCCATTTTATGGGTTAAAGGTATAAAAATGGGTTAAAAAAAAAATTGCTTTGCGGTTGGCCAGGTAAATCAATATTTACCAACTATACATTTTTTCACTATTTTTATTTGATGGAAAATTAATTTAGAGGTAAAATAGTGAAAAAAGTCATAGGTAAAAAATGTGTTGCATGCATTTCTGGGCCATTTATGACACGTAACCGCGAAATCTCATTCTTATCGTTATTGTTTAGTTCCTTATTGCAAAGATGCATGATTTTTGTTTTTCATTCAGTTATGCATTCTTGGAACCCTTTGTTAAATTCTGGTCCTTGAACTCAGGTGCAGTTACTGGATGTACAAATAAACTACCTGAAACGCACCATATATAGAAATTTCCCTGGTGTTTAAGTAGTAACATCCCATACAGGTAGGCATCTTATTCGGACACGTGCGTAGTACCCTAATTACACAAATTGACCTATATATAACAAATATTTAACAAATATGAGGTAAATTTTGCAGGCTAACTCTTTTCTTGAACCCTTGATCCAAACGGTATCTATCAGGTAGTGGATAAAACTATAAATTGAAAAAAAATCATAATCTCTGGATTAGTCTACGACTGAAAATTAGCGAGACAAGTAAGGGAGAAGCCCTAATGGTGGACACTGTCTCTTAGTCGGACACCCCCTCTATTTTGGCGAGCTTTGATGCTATCGCGGTCTTATTTCTGTGATTTATCGCTCTCAGTGCCAGCTTGCCTTATATGTAGCCTACAGGTGTTTATACTTAGTTTTGGGTGCTCCAGAGACAAAAATTAAAATACCGATACTTCAACGTAAGCTTCGTATCTTTTCAACGCGTTTGTGATTGTATTATTTCAAGTTTCAGCAGAGGGAAATATATTTTATCTTATTCGTTTATTCATGTCCTTTCATAATCTGTAATCCAACATTTTTTCTGTTCAATATTTTGGGTTTTACATTAATTAATGTGAAATTATGTTTATGCGTGCTCATTTTTCGAATGCGCCCATTCGATGTGCCACACTTTAACACTTATCGATATTTGTATCGACTATCGTATCATTATGTTTCATCTCTACTCCAAAACGAACACGGGCGCCACAATGATTTCACAACGTAAATTACTCGCTGCAATTAAAATGGTTTGAATTGATAATGCAAAGCACAGTCTTAACGGCTGAAGAAGAAGTCTCTTTGTTGCTAGTGCAATCGGAGAAGAGAAAGCGAAGATAGAAAAAAATCTAAAACGCCAGTCAAAATATTATCACCTGCAAAAAGAAATAGGTAAAGCGTCTATGTAACAGACGTAGACTTCTGCATTATTTGCAAGAAGGATATGCCCTTAAAATGCACGAAAATAAATTCTGTTGCGTGCAATGTTTGTAAGCGTGAGGTGCATTTGAAATGTGCTAATATTTCCAAAAGTTATTTTACTTGCGCCAATTGCGATACCAATTGAGCAGAAGAAGCAACATAAAGTTAAATAAAGAAAAATAGAAAAAATTAAATTATTATTTAGTTATAACAAAATTTATATTTCGCGCCATTTTAATTAGGTATGTGAGCAATGTTGAGCGTGCGATACATTAATCGCAACATCGCTGCATCGCTTGCAATACTGTTTATAACGAATAATATATATTAATAATTAAAAAATTCGTTTGTTTATGATTGTTTAATCGCATAAAATACAAAAACTTAAAAAAAAAAACAATAACTTGCCATTTTATTTTATTTTATTGAGTGGTTTTTCACAAGATAAAAGGGGTGTCCACCATAGGGGCACATGTTTGAAAACCGTGATTTTGACTTTTTTCATTAAATGTTATATATCTCTCAAAACATGAATGGAATGTGTATTATGCCTTACATTGATCGATGCGCAATTGAATTAGCTTTCTTCTGATACCAACAGCTAAACTTTAAGTTGATTTCTGACAGTTTACTGTATTACTCTTCAAACATGTCAATGAACAATCAACAATTATCTGACCTATTTAATCAATCAAATCGTTAAGAGATTGGGAACGATCTTAAATGTTTTAAAATGCAAAGAAAAAGTAGATTCAAGAAAATATGGAGAATATGCTTCGAAAACTGCATCACTTTTAGCAGAATTATATCCACTGAAAAAGTTGACCCCGACAGTCCATAAAATATTGGCGCATGGCAAGGATATAATTGGGTATAAGTCTTTGCCAATTGGAGAACTCTCTGAAGAAGCACAAGAGTCTCTTAATAAGTTTTACAAAAAGTACAGATTGCTTAACACATTCAAAGCATCGAGGGTGACACAAAATGCGGACCTTTTCCAAATGTTAGCAGTATCTTGCGATCCACTGAGGCATGTTAAGTCACGAAAAGAATTAGAAAATACTTATAGTTCAGAGATGATTACACTTTTAGATATACCATCTTTTTTCTGATTAATATATTACAAAAAATTAAAAAAATAAGCTTATAATAAAATAATTTCTTTTAATTGTAATATTAATCTTAAAATTTAAAACCCTTAAAAACAATACATAAAATATCAAGAATTAAAAAAAAAATATTTTTTTTCCCATAAAATTGAATTTTTACAAATTTCCACTTTGCATACCCCTAATTAGGCATAATTTTATTGGTTGATTAATTATCTTTCAGATGCTTTTTAAATTGACTGATTATCTGGTTTAGTTGCAAAGTTATGATTTTTGCAACGAAAAAAGTCAAATGGCGCCACTGTGCGACGTTAAAGCTGTGGGTCAGTACGTGTATCGGCGTGCCGAACACGCCACCGGTGAACAACTAACCGATGATTTATGTTGGAAGTTGACGATCCCCACAAGTATGGTGACTGAACTCATAAAGCAGCATCATGAAAACCTATTGTCCGCTCATTGTGGTAAAAGTAAGACTTTGGAACGCTTACGTCATTACCTCTTCTGGCCCAATATGGTGGCAGACGTTAAAATGTTTATTAACAACTGCTCTGTTTGTAAATGCACTAAGCACCGCTAGGGTCTTCGACAGAAAGTGAAAGATTCTTCCAAAAGTTATAAATTGATTTTTTGTGCCCTTAGCCTAGCAGTCGCGCAGGAAATATTGGAATGTTTGTAGTGTTAGACCATTTCTCAAAATTTCCTTTTTTGCTGCCAGTCAAAAATTCACAGTGGATGCAATCATCAGATTTATGGAAGAAAGCTAATTCCATTGCTTTGGCGTGCCTGAAACGATTGTTTTCGATAACGGCGACCATATCAAATCCCATAAGCCTAATGATTTTCTGAACAAATACAAAATTGAACATGTATTCACCCCAAGACAATGCCGCTGAAAGAATGAATCGGTCAGCTATTGCGGCCATAAAAAATTATATTCAGCCAGACCAAACGAATTGGGATGTGCAGATCAGCTACAAATGATGTGCTTTGCGCGCTAGTAACCATTCTGCAGAACATACGAGGCCGTACAGAATAGCGTTCGGCCAGCGCATGGTCACCAATGGAGCATTTACAAATCATTAGGTAATCTTAATCTCCTGGAAGATCGCGCAATTCGATTTGATAAGGAATATTAATTAGACTTGTGGCGTGTAAAAGCCCAAAAAGGCATTCAAAACCAATACGACCGCAATGAGCGATTGTATAACTTGAGAAGTCGAGAGGTAGACTTTCAAGTAGGGCAAAAGATTTATCGACAAAATTCCAAGCAAAGTTGTTTTGCTCAAGGTTACAGTGCTAAATTGGCCCCAAACTTTATAAAAGCCAGAATCAAACGAAGGCTTGGGAATTGCTATTATGACATTGAGGATTTACATGGCAAATTCATTGGCAAAGACTTAAAGCAATAATTCTTATAGGAAACACCACCACATAAATACTCCAAGTGGTATTCACACTTTGGTTTGTTTTTTAACCCCAAAGTGTGATTTTGGCCGGGGAGAGTGTAATGGGCCACTTGTCGATTATTATTATTATTATATTGGGGTAAAAATACTGTGACCAAATAGATCTATTGTGCCCCTCCTTGGCCTATAGCTCTTCCATCAGGCCCAGGTTTTGCATAAAAGCAAGTACCTTTGTTGGGTCGATGGTTTCTAAATCGCTAAGTTGCACAATATTTTGCTATAATGTGCAAGGAGGATTCTCCTTCCATTTCGCAGAATCTGCAAATCTCACTGCTGACTATACCTAGCTTTGCCAGGTGACTTCATAGTCTACAATGTCCTGTCAAGAGACCGGTGAGTATCCTGAATCTATTTTTACCCATTGATATTACTTGCTTAAGCCGTTTGAGGCTATAGCTACCCAAGAGAAGCTTTGCTTGTCTGAGTCCTGGTGTCCTTGCCCAGCTCGTTCTTGGCAGAAGTCTCTCTGCATTCCTAAGCTCTGGCCGTGCTTATCTGCTTCTTCGTTCCCAGCAATGTCGACATGTCCCGGGACCAATCTTAGGGCAAGCCTATTTTGTGATCCCAGAGTGTCCAGCTTGGTTCGTACCTCACGAACTACCTCTAACCTGATTTCGGTCTTACTAAGTGCCATTATTGCTGCTTGACTATCGGACAGGATGGCTATATCCCTAATCTGATAGTTACGCTTTAGATTAAAGTCCACACACCTGCCATTGCACATACCTCAGCTTGGAATATGCTGGTGTGCATACCTAGGGCTCGTGGTACATTAGCCGAGGGCCTACCACACCACGAACGGAGCCTTGTTGCGTTAGGGATCCATCGGTGTACCATTTTATGGTGTGTGGCTTCATGGTTACAGAGGTGAACTTGAAATTTTTGACCGAACATGTCCTTTATTTCGTCCCTTGGCTGTGCCAGTATGGGAAGTTCACCCGATAGCATATCTGCCTCTACTCGATTAAGAATATGTCCTCTCCCAACTCCTTCAACGGACATTCTTAAGAGGGTTGCCTTCTGTTGCAGCCTAATTGTGTGATGGATCGGTGTTATCTCCAATAGAACCTCAACCGCTGATGTAGGACAGGTCCTCATCCTTATCCCCTCATGCAAACACTTCGTTTGTGAGCATGGGCCTTACTACCATAAGGTATATGGCGATGTTCCTCATGACTTCCCGGCTATGCTACGACACGTTACAGCGCTCTGCAGCACTTTGTGATTGTATTCTGAACATGGCTGCCAAAGTTCAATTGACTGTCGAAAATGATCCTAAGGTACTTAACTTCCTTGCTTTTTCTATTGGACTCCTTCCTCCCTACACCAATCATGCGTAATCCTAGGTCCCAGTTGAACATTATCACAAAGAGTATCTTCATACTTGCCCCGAGCTATTATCACAATGGTATCTGCATAGCCTTGACATTGAATACCCCTGTTCGCAAGTCTATTTAATAGTTCGTCTACTAGTATTCCCCAAAGGAGAGGTGATAAAACCCCCCCTTGTGGTTGGTACGCTTACTATCTTGTATAGATGCCGTACCCTGTCTGGACCCTAATAGGGATGAAATCCATCTACAAGTTTTACTGTCCAGCCCTCTTCTATTCAAGGTAGCTTGGACAGCATCATGTGATGTGTTGTCGAAAGCACCTTCAATGTCTAAAAATGCACAAACTGCTACTTCTTTGTTTACTACTGCCGCCCGCAGAGTACGGTGCAGCTCATACAGGGCAGTGTCCGTAGACCTAATTGCCAATTTTATTTTCTCCACTGTGACCACTGACTTGGCACATGCCCAGTCAATGGCCGATGGTCTGTGTTGACCTCCTGTTTCAAGCGATTCGCACGGTTGCCAGGGGATACTTCCTTGGAAGTGCGTCTCAAACAGAAGCTCTAACCTTTGCATATTGGTGCTCGTATATGTATTATCTTTACGCTTCAGGGCTAAATTAGCCTCCGGCGCCCGCTTTGATAATGCTCTATGGAGCATTGCTTTCGCAGAAGTCCCTATAGTTCCTGCGCTTGGCCTTCAGAATCTCCTTGCTGTAGGAGGTGAGGCTTTCGCGGTATGTATCCCATGACCCGTCCCTCTTAGCTTTATTGAAGAGGTGACGTGTGGTGATACGCAGTCTCTCAAGACCGTCATTCGACCATGGGGCATCTTTTTCTTTACGCGTTTTCCCTAGTGGGCAGCTTTCTTCATATGCATTTTTAATGCTACTATTTAGATTTCTAACAACTCTTTCTAGCTCACTCGTGCATCTGGGTATTCCAGAGATTTCAGTGGCTAGGTTAAGTTCTAGGGTAGACATAAATTTTTCCCAGTTCGTTTTCCTGGGGTTCCTTAAGTTTGAATAGGATAATCCCGATTTCGGACATAGATTCTTTTGAAGATCCGACATTACCAATTTATAAGTTATACTTGAATATAAAGTTGGTAAGACACTCACCCCTCTTGTTGATGTCCGTGCTGCCCCATATGGAGTGGTGCGCATTGGCATCGCAGCCGATTATAACCAGCAGCTTCTCTCTCCTGCAGTGGTCCATCAGTTTTTCTATTTCCGGTGGCGGGCAGTCCACATCACCAGCAAAATAGGCAGATGCCACCAATTGCCCTTACGGCAATAGGTACGCAGTCCCTAGTGAGGAATTCTGAAAGAATAGTAAAATTAATACATTTCCTTACCATAATGCATGCTCTAGGTGTAGGATCTCTTTGATCCCAGATTACCTTTGAGTCAGCGGTGTACAGGTCTTTTATACCATTGATTATAGATGGCTCCTGAACCAGGGCTAGCCCAAGATGTTGGGTGATAAACATCCTGGCCAAGACAGCAGAGGCTGCCTTACCCCGATGAAGCTTTATCTGGGCCGGCCCAGTGACGGTGACGTTTGAGTTCACCATCATTCATCCGCCGCTGCAGCTCCTGGTTATGCAGGTTGGGAGCTACCCACATCACCGCTGCCCATCATGGTGACGTCAGCTTCTGCCGTTTGAAGCTCCTCAGCGAGCTCTTGCGCGGACATTTTCACCTCATCATCCATCCCTTCCAGCTCTGCTGGACCAAGCGTCATCTCCGCCAGGTCCTCATCCTCGGCCAGATCCTCTGATAAATCAGAGACACCTGCCAGGTGAGCACTCGGAACAGTGGCGGTGGGAGGTGTGGGGCCGAGCCTGCAGCTCCCAGGACTGTCGTTTGGTTGGGGGCAGTCCTCGCGCCAACGCTCTTCTTCTTCAGACCGCTAACGGGGATGGTCCCGTAACGGAATGAAACTTGGTGGCCTCTCGCCACTACCGCGTCCTTGGATGCCTAATCGATGCCTATCACCAATAGCGCACCTCCGCCTTCCATCCTCCATGATGGCAGCTTCCACGAATCGGTTTCGATCTTGTTCTTGATCCGTGCCTCATCATCACCCACCTTGCAGTTCAGTGGAGCCCCTGTCCACGACTGCAGTCTTGGCACCACGGTCCTCAGCCACTCCGCTGAGTGATCATCGGAACATTCAATGACCAGGTAGCCAACCCGGAAATGAATGCCCACGAACGTGACCACAGTGTCCCATCCTGTGAGGATAACCTCGTCCAGGATGGCCTCCTCCAATGCGCACAAGTCCCCATGGCTGAGCATTACCTGCGGGTATTCCACAGGTAACACGGCCACCTTGACTTTTTTGCAATCGCTGCATACGATATGCGAGTCTCGGTGGACAATGGAGAGGAAGACTTCACTGCTGTTGCTACGGTGGATGCCGACGTGCTGGGACGCTCCTCTGGGCACGCCCTCTTGGGGGTGGCAATGGGTGGCGTCAAATTACTGCTCAGGCGTTTGGGGACTGGTCCCCGTACCTAGCTCACCAAGTCCTTTCCAGTCGTTGCCATGCGCAGTGCCTCAGCAGGGGGAAGTCCCTGCTGAAGGTACCTCAGGTACCATTTGGTTTTTGAGCCGTTCAGTGTTTTTCGGTTTGGGTCATCCAAACCACCCAGCTCTCCCAATATTGGCAACTGCGGGTGCTGCACGCCATGTCGTCTAACTGTGCTAAGTCTTGGTCGCATCGGCTGGGATGGTCCAGCCTTGCTATCTCCTCATGCAGCTGGGGCGACACGGTGACGTGGGGCTTCCTTTGTCGCTGTATCTATTGCCGCCTGCGGCCTTCTTGTTGGCTGTGCCTGGTTAGGGCGCCGAGGGGGGTGGTCCCACATTGGAGGGCCACTCCCCGTCAAGGAGCCGGTCCTCAAAGTATCTCGCGGCACTGACAGCACCATATTGGGGAAGGGATGAAGATGGGTACGTGTGAGGGAGTTGGGAGTTGGGAGTGTGTGAGGATATGCTTTAAAGACGGCGACAGAAGCGTCTTGTCGGTACGGTGAACGGTACCGTACCCGGACAGCTTATTTGCAAGGATTCTCGCTTATTAGCAGCTAACCTCATAAAGAGGCCGATCGCTATCCGCAAGCCGCGACCCACCTGATGGCCTCAGCTAAGCCCCCTCTGAACTATCCCACAAGTTCTTTAGACCAGGCACTTGTCGATAAAAAAAAAATGACGACAGACCGAAAGAAGGCAATTTTTTTTTTTGGTTAGTCTTGTCCCAAAACTACAAAAATAACATCTGAGAAATACACTCCGCAGCTGCTTTGCCAAGCAAGTTGGAAGTTAATTAAATCGGCAAGACAATAACTACCGACTTAAACCAAACTTTAAATACAAATAAAATAAATTAATAAACAAAAACTGAAATTAAGTTTTTTCTTAGGACCAGACGATAGCGCTATCTAGCGGCGACCAAATCTGGTAATGGATAAAAGTGGTAGGAACCGCCAGATGGATTAGAGATTAGAGGGACAAAAATCAAAATACAAGATTTAAGGCAAAGGGATAGCCTACCAAAATTTGGTCACCTGACTGTTTCCGGGGGATAGCTTGAGTAGTGAGTTTTTGGATTGCGAATATATTGAGAGGCGGCTGACCTAAGTGGCGAAAATAAATAAACAGAATCGCGAGTACAAAAATTTCAACCAGACCCCAATTACAAAATTTGTTAAGGCGAATTAGAGCTGCAGGCGGTCCCAACCTGAAAGTGGAGCTGAAGGCTGGGGCGTTCTTATAAGGGTTCGAGTCCCCGTTGTGGCGATAATTGGCAGCCACAAATAAGCGATCATTTAACCGTGACCGAGACTGGACGATCTTGGCTGCGTACACGCATATGGTAGTATACATTTACCCGCTCGTTCGTCGGCGAAGCACCAACGAAAGTGGCAATCACTGGAGAGGTGAAAGTCCCAACTAAGACGAGCTTTGGCAGCCGCATATGCAATGTTGCCGAACAGAGTTCCAGGATCATAACAGGAGGATCTTGAGCGCGGAGCAGGAAAATAATTTTATTTAATATTCACCCCCTACTTTTTGTCTCGCCATGTGCCTCTCTGGCAAGTTCACATGTTATATTTGTAAACCTAACCTCATTGTGCGGTCCAATACTCAAACCTTTGAAGGCATTAACAATTGCATGCTCACTTTCACACATAAAGTGCCTACAGCGCAAATAAAGCGTGATATTCACCTGAATTCCAATTGTTAAATAGTTAAGACAAAAATCAGTCAAACACGAATTTATTGAAACCTTAATGATATTAATACTACCTTTGAGATAGTTAAATTTTTAGAATGGAAATTTTTTTTTCGTTTTAGTTATTTTTGCATAAAATGTGTATTGCAAAGACACCCAACACTACCCCAAGACCTCGACCTGTCGATCAGTTTATCTCGTTTCCGCAACCGCCGCTCAACACACTTGAAAGATCTTTCAGCGTGGGACAACAGTTTGACTGATTTGAAGATTAAGTAAAGTATTATATGTTTTACAGTACGACCTCGGTTAACGCAACCCTCGATTATTGCAACACCCGAATTCTTAACATTGTAGACTCTGTTAACGAGACTTAAAAAAAAAAAAATAAGCTCATTTAACGCAACTTCCTAAGGAAATCGTATGTTTTACTTAGTTTTTACCACTTTTGTTTCATTCTTTTTTTTTATATTTTTTTTCAATCGTTCATTCCTCTCTTTGTCGAGAAATATAAACTGGGGAATCCCAAGTATGATGCGTGTATCTATGTACAGTGGAGACCATTAATATTCGAAGTTTTTATACTCGATACCGAAGGTAAAGAGTATATTGGTTTTGTGCAATGTCCGTCATGGTGTCTGTCCGTCTGTCCGTCCGTATGTGTGCAAGTTTTTTCCACACCCTTCAAGCTAGGGACTTGAAACTTTCCAATTCTCTTTATCTATGGGATAGTTAATTAAAGTGTCAAGATTGGGGTTCTACGATAACTGGGGGGCTGGCAAATCGATAAATTCGATAACTCAAAACCGATAAATCCACATAGTTCGCACATCCTTACAGCAAGAACTACCAAATTTGGTAAGAAGATAGCTGCTAGCAACCCCAAAAAACTGCATAAACAATTTTGGAGCCATGCCTCCCCCTTCCACCCTCAGCCCCAACCCCCTCATTTTAAAGTCAAAAAAGCCTATATCTTCCACAGTTTTTGAGCTATAGCCAGCAAATTTGGTGCCAAGGTAGGTGATAATGACCCCCCAAAAACTGATCAAAAGATTGGATGCCACGCCCACACATACCGACCCCAGCCCCTCTTTCCTCACTTTTTACAAACTTCGAGCTAGAGTTACCAAATTTGGTATGAAGATAGCAATTGACATTTCACAAAGATCTGCAGCAAAAATTTGGATGCCACGCCCACCCATACCACCCCCAGCCCCCCTTTCCCCAAATTTTAAAAACTTTAAGCTAGAGTCACCAAATTATGAAGGACGATAGCAACTGACATTTCACAAAGATCTGCATCAAAAATTTGGATGCCACGCCCACCCATACCACCCCCAGCCCCGCTTTCCCCACCTTTTAAAAACTTTGAGCTAGAGTCACCAAATTTGGAAGGACGATAGCTGGTGGCATCCTCATCTGCATCGCATTGTCCGTACCCCTTTGCAATCAGGCCTCTTTTACTGGTTTTAATACTGGTATCGAGTATGCCGCAGTCGGTTGCGTCCGACTGCAACGTTTCCACTTGTTTTTTTAAATTGGTTGGTTCTCTCATACTGCGTTCAATATGCCAGTAATTAAACATGTAAATAAACTTACAATAGTCCAAAAATGTGGAATCCTAGAAAAACTGGTCAGTGGCAGTGATATGCCAGGAATATCAAGTGCATAAGTCCTCAAAAACTAGGATTAAACTTAATGACACAAAGAAAGTTTATGATACGATGATGCGAATATGATAACATGGAGAAATCATTGTACGTGTGGTTTCTTAAACAAAGAGAGCGTAATCTGCCTATTTCTATAGAAATTGTAAAAAAGTACAGACACCATTTTCTCAATTTATCAAAAAATAAATAAAACTATATGAAATTCTTGCCTTAAACACAGTCTTATTCGATTTAATCTATTTTTAAAGCTAAGTGAAGGCATTTTATATTAAAAAAGGTCTCGTGGCCACCAGAAAATGTCACCTCAGTTTTCGCAACCACCTCAGTTTTCGCAACTTGCCAAATTTTAATAGGTTGCGTTAACTGAAGTCGTACTGTATTTGAAAAAGTATAAGCGCCTTCCGCGATGTATGAATTCAAATGGTTGAGAAGTGTTCGGTTGTTGGTTGGCTATTAGTGGCAAAAGCTACTAGCTCTATAGCACAAGCAGTGCACGCTCTTCAAGCATTGCCCAACGAACTCTAAAAATTTGATTGAACATTGAACATGAATGAAATTGATTAACATGAATATAAAAAAATAAAAAGAGAGAATAATTATAGAGTTTTTTAGTAATACATATTGAAGCCCTAATGCCTATAATTAAGATCCCAAGCCTTGAATATTATTAATAAATTGTACACTATGAATATGAATTAAATAATTTTTTTTAGGGAAAATCATGCTGCACTATATAGAAGCCATAAAGGATCATGGTAGGGTGGGCGACAACTTCGACTTCGACTGCAAAAAAAAAAAAAAAAAAATTGGTTTGCTTTTGGTTTTGATCGGTAGGCGCTATAGTTTAGTGGACATATCCTTTGTAACTTCCTCCATCCCCGCGCCTATCCTCAGCGTCCTCATTAGGTACGCAAAATTAATTATTTATTACTGTGCCAAGCAAGTCTCAAAGCATTCTTCTATACCCACTCCCAACAGCGACGAGCATCGGCCGCGTACCAATGCTATTTAGAGACTAATCACACCTGCTCCCTTACACGTGACATGTTACACTTTTGATCTATAATATATGTATCTTTTTTTTAAACATAATATTACATTAAATGTTAACATTTATTTTAAATGGAATAAAACAAGAAAATATGGCAACAATGTACCACTGCTACTGTCATTTGGTTTGTTGACATTTTTTTTTTTCGCATAACAGAAAATAGAACAAGAGACAAAGAACTTAAGCAACGTATGACTATAGATGTTGATGCTTAATGCTTAAGCATGCTTTTCGTTCAGTCTTGCTGCGATGCTTTAAGAAGAAAGCATAATTGTTTCTGCCTTAAATGTCGAATGCTGCAATTCAGTCAAATCAATAAAATACATACATATGCAAGTAAGTTAACAAAGGTAGCGATAGATAGAAATGATAAAATTTTGCAGTACCAAATGGGAAGATATATTAGTACTAACGAAGCTATTTGGGAAATCTTATCGTTCTCAATACATGACAGATACCAGTCCATCCTGAAAATGGCCAACAAGTTTATTTCACTGATGCAAGTTATGGTAAACGGAGGAATTTTCTAGAACAATATTTTATTCGGAAGCCCCACGCTATTTCACTCGGAACGCATCAACAAAAATTCTCAACGCCGCAAACAAGGTACTCCTGTTGATGGCTGCCTAGGTGTTTTTACAACAGATGCATGAGGCCGCATTTATACAGATAGTCCAAATAATGTTGAATGTTGTTATTAGCGATTGCTATTGGTACACGTAGGTGGGCCCCAGTCATTTCAGCCTTTAAGAACTGTTCATGGTGAATTGTGTGTAACTTATCGTGATGCAAGCCAATGGTTGCGTTTGCTTGAAGATGATACGCATTGGGATGCTACGCTTCATGATGCATCAGTATCAGCACACCCAAGTCAAATACGTATGTTATTCGTAATACTAATAATATCAACATGCAATCTATCAAACCCACTTGAATTTATTTATTTATTTATTTATTTATTTGCATTTTCCTAGTGCTACAAGTTATATAACTTTTATTTTAGTGCACTAGTCACAATTTTTAATCATTAACTTAGTATCATGTATTATAATATAGTAACCTATCCTATTCTTAGTTATTAGTAACAATTTTCTTTTCAAATTAAGTAATATTTCTAAGAGTATTAGTATTTGTTTAATTTTCTGATTGAATATATTTATTATTACAATGGCTTTGAATTTGGATTTATGGTTTATCTAATTTAATGTGTCTTATAGATCTAATTGTTTTTTTTTATTTATTTTATTTATTTATTTTTTTTTATTTTTTTTTTTTATCTACTAAAGTGTGCTTTTAACTTATTACTAAACAAAGATGCGCTCTTGGTACATTTTAAATCTGACGGTAGTTTATTCCAGAGTCGAACAGCAGAGACATAGAATTGCCTATTTGAGCATGACAATTTGGTTCGTATACTTATTAGGTTGTTAACTCTTTGTGATGAAGTAAATCTTAAAAAATCATATAAATAGTCTGGCTTTTTAGTAAAGATAATTTTATGTAGGAGGACGAGTATTTTAAAATCTTTTAGATGCGCAAAATCAAGACCGGCAAGCTTCTTCGCATAGTCAGTTACGTGGTCAGTTCTTTTCAGCCCATACACGAACCGAGCAATATTATTAAATGTGACTTTGAGTTTATGTAGGCTAGCTGCATCGCATTTGCCAAAAATTTCAATACCGTATAAAAGGATGGGTATCAGTAAGGTTTTTGCGATCATTAGCCCACACACTAATACGTAACAGATCAGCATTACACATTTCAATACATTCATTTATTTGATAAATGGGACGACTAACATACATTTGAACATCATCAGCATACATATGTACTTCACAATTGGACAGGGCACTCGGCAAATCATTAATATAAATAGAGAAAAGGAGAGGTCCTAGTATAGAGCCCTGCGGAACACCACGTGTTACTGACATTAAGCTTGAAGTAGCACTCTGGGTTACAACGGCTTGTTTCCTATTTTTTAGGTATGAGGACATTAGTTTAATTGCGGTTTGCGAAAAATAAAACATATTGCTAAGCTTTGTCAATAAAATTTCGTGATTTACCGTGTCGAATGCTTTGCTATAGTCTAGAAGTGTAAGCAGCGTCACATCACCATCATCCATTTTTGCCCGAATGTCCTCAACTACCTTTAAAATCGCCGTTGTACAACTCATATTCACCCTAAAGCCAGATTGCTTTTTGTTCAGAAGCGAATTTGTATTAATGAAGCTATTAATTTGTCTTGCCAATAGTTTTTCAAATACCTTAGATAAGAAAGGTAGTATAGCAATTGGCCTGAACTCGTTGTTTAGTTTTGGAATGGGTATAATTTTTGCCAGTTTCCAATGCTCTGGGAAAGTGGAGGATGTAATGGCAGTATTTATAACGTGTGTTATGTGACCGATTATGTGTGGCAAAATTAATTTTATGAATTTTGGGCTTGTGTTGTCTAAGCCTATAGCGTTTGATTTAATTTTTAGCATTTCATGCAGGACATCACATTGGTTGACACATACAAATTCAAAACAATTGCTACAGTTGATTAACGGCACACAGTTTACGTACGGATTACTCACAGTTATTGGAACATTTAAGCTAACAAATTTGTTGTTAAGTACATCTACATCTTCGTCATCACATATCACAGATTTTCCTTTTCCAACACCCATATTGCTTAATGTCTTCCAGGTTTCTTTGGTAGATATTGCACTACTAAACTTATTACTAAAGAAATTTCGCTTAGCATTTTTAATAGATTCATTAACGTTTCGTCTGTTAGTTTTAAAGAGTCGATAGTAATAGTCCGTCCTGTAACGTTTCCATTTATCGTACGCCTCATCCCTTTTTTATTGCACTTTTAATATCATTATTAAACCAGGACTTGAGAGTTGGTTTTGCAATTTTAGTTCTCAGTGGAATAAACTTATTGAAGAGATAATCAACGTTATGCTGCAGCAGGGTTATTTGGGTGTCAACGGATGGGAGGCGGTAAATGCCATCCCAGTCACAAGTGCAGCGTGCTTCAAATAGGGATTGTTGGTCAATGTTTTTAAAATCTCTAAAAGTAATTGTTTGTTTTGAATATATAAAATGCATATCATAAGTCAGGAAGATAAGGTCATGCTTAGAGAACGCCGGTACAGATAGTTGGTCATATAGTAATATGTTGTCTTTATTATTAACAAATATAACGTCTAGTAGCGTACTTGTATTGCGTGAGTAATGCGTCGGTATCGTCGAGTTTGCTAGTGACAAGCCAAGTGACAGCATTTCATCAGTTAGATGTTGTTCCTTTAGAACATTACTGTTTAAGTCACCTGTTAATATAACGTCTATAAGGCTAGAGTAGTCAATATTCTTGTGTGGTCTATAAATACAACCAACAAGCAGTTTTTTATCACAGATTGAATTAGTAATGTTAATAAAAATATACTCTATTGGACTGTCAACTGGCTGTTTACATACAACTTAACACTTCAGTCTATTTGTGGCAAATATTGCAACTCCCCCTGCGTGACAGACACGATCAGAACGATACAAGTTGTAACCAGGACAGACAATTGACGAATTCTCCAACTCAGGGACAAACCACGTTTCTGAAACACACACAATATCAACATTTGAATTTACAAACATATAGCTAAACTCCTCCATCTTATTACATAGACTCTGACCATTTAAGTGACATATTTTAAGACCAGATTTATGTTTACTTAAAATCCTTATCATTGCTTGGCTGTTCGATCTGGGTAAATTTATATTGGGAGACATTTAAATTGATAATAAAATCCTACCAATAGCACACCTAAACTGCGTTGATATAGAGAAAGCATCGAAGAGCACATATAAATATTAAAAGCTAAAATTAAGAGATAATAATTACATCTATCATTTGAGAGAGCAGACTTACAAACAACAACCACTTAGTAAAAACTAGGCACGAAAAAGATCCGCTGCTGACGTCGAGCTTTCTGCACACAGTTGAGAGAGGTGTTGTGCACTCTCTATGCAGATTGCTACTCCTCTCTCCGTAAGCTTGACATGGACAAGAGAGCGACGGCAAAAAACAGCAGTGAGTTGTTTTTGCTTTTTCATTCTTATCGCTTGTTTGAAGATGTTGTAATTTACTTTACTGAGTTGTTCATTTATGTAAATTGGGACCGAACCGCGTGTCTCAATCCCGATCAATTGTAGGTTAAGCTGCTGCTTATTCGTGCGCCTAAACTGACCTGCCGCGCGTAGTAGATTAATTTTATCATGTTTTGTGTCGAACCGCATTAATATTGTGGGGTCAGCAACCGTCGTGGTAGATTGCCTGACCCTAAAAATGTCACGAAGTCGCGGCGCCGGTGTGACACCAAGTGAAAAACAAAGTGTGTTAAACATTGTCCGCAGCTGCTCACCCTCTACCACCGGCACGCCATGTAGCCTAAGCTCAGTGGCTACACCTGCGTTGGCCTGGGCGTTGAGCTTGGCCTCCAAGGTGGCCAACTTTGTTTTAAGCAGCTGCGAGTCGGCAGCATCTTTCTCCAGTTGTAGGACACGTTGCGTTAGGCCCTGCAAATCAGCACTCATGCTGTCCAGCCTGGCATTAAGCGCAGCTAGAATGCGTTCCTCGCCTTCAAGTACCTTCGCCGCAATCACGCCTGCTTGCTCATCAAAACGTTGATTTATGAGCTTTAGGATTGCGGCCCCATCAATGGGCTTGCTGGTTTTAATCTCGCCGGCTGAATTCTCGCGTTGTCGCTTTGTGATGGGTGCCATGCTGATACGTTTTATTTGTTCGACGGTGTAATTGAGTGATTTTCGTTTGTTATTGAGTGTTCTTCCGTGTCCCTTGTACGCCGTGTACTCTTCGTCGTTCCTATGTGTGAGTGTTTTTGATGTTGTGCTTTGCACTTGCAGTTGTTATTGTTTTCTTTGCTCCCGCGCAGACAATTTATATGCGAAAATATTTTATTTGTGCACTTTAGCTTCTAAGTGTAATGTTTTTTATTTTTATTTTTTAATTGCTTATTAGCATAACAAAACTGGCGTTTAACAGTCCTGTTTTATGGATACTAAGACTTAAATAATAAACAGAAACTCGGAGCTTGTAAAAACACGACTGCAGGGCTTTGCTTCTCTTCTTAAGATTTGATTCAATGTTAATATTCATGCGTAGCGAAGCACGCATAATATAATATAACTAGTGAGAGCTGATCAATATTTTTAAGATCTCTTAAAGTTATTATTTGTTTTGAATATATGAGATGCATATCATAAGTCAGAAAGATAAGGCCATGCTTAGAAAACGCAGGTACGGAGAGTTGGTCATAATGTAATATATTGTAATTTTTATTAACAAATTTTGCATCGAGAAGCGTGGTTGTATTGCGTGTGATATGTGATGGTTCCGTCGAGTGCTCTTTGGTGAACCACATTTTCTGTTTTTTGGTCTGACGTTAACACAAACAAAGCGGATGGTTTCCCAACTCGTGAGCACGCAACGTATAGCTGCCCATGTGAAAAACATTTATCCCGCAAACACTAAGCGATTGGCCTTGCGACTTGTTAATTGTCATTGCGAACGCAAGGCGAACCGGAAATTGCAATCGTTTGAAGTCAAACGGAGGATCAGTTGGAATCATTGGTATTCGAGAAATACATACATTTTCAATTGCGTACTTTCCGTTAATAATGGTTGCCTCAATCAAATTCGGCATAAGTCTTTTCACCGCAAGTCGAGTACCGTTGCAAAGTCGCGGTGGAATCAAATTACGCAATATCATAATAACTGAATAAACTTTGATTTGCAAGAAATCCTGGTAACTCCAGAGAGTTCAAAACCCGTGGAATTCTCTATCGGATGTTGGATCAACGATTGATCCCAATCGCCATCGTTTGATGACGTGAATCAGTGCATTACATCATGTTGCAGCGAGTGCCGTGACTACCAGCAATCATATTTCACTGCGCACAATCCTGTCCTCTTTGAACTTACGCATTGCATATCGCATCGTCATTGGCAAATCTAATGTCATCTCACTGTAGTTCGCAGGGATCATCGATGCATCGTGTATATGCCAGTTCTGTATGGGTTCCACTCGTTGCGTGTTGCGTTTTGCGTTAAATGGCAACAAGCAGCTTCTTGCCCATACAAATAGCATAGGGGCTTAGTGGTGACAAAAAGTTGAGTTAAGTTTGGATGTAGTTGCGTGTATTCAAATTACATAACTAATAAATTCGATTGACTCAAAAGGAACTGCCTACTTTCGTGTATCGTTCTCAACTATCACCATTGAATTAAGCAATTTGCCGGCAAACAAAAACAAAAAATAAATAGCAAATCATTTTTTAACATGTCGCAACATAATGGTAAGCAATTGTTTTTTTAAATATTATATGTATGTTTAAACCATTTTTACTTAATTACAGGCATAGCTTAGTGCGCAGGAACTAGAATTATTTCTGATAGAAATTTACACATTATTTCTAATGTGTATCCTAAGACCCTGTGTGCCCCTTAAAAATACCGGAAAAATCCCAAAAACGCAAAAAAAAAATGGCATATCAAAAAGGTAAAAGAGTAATACGGGCACACTTGTGCCTAGAAATAATGTGCTGCTCATTTTTTCCAGCAGAAATTTAGCTGTTCATCCACACCAAGGCATACTTATATAGGTAGCCTAATGCGTCGCGTCGCCCTCGTTCTTTGGCCTTATATTTCAGTCTCGAGCCGAGCGTTGTGTGCGAAGCATCTCCGCGGACGATTATTTTGCGTTCTGCTTAGTGAGTTTGCTCGAGACTTTTCGATATGCCTCCTCCATATGAATATGTATATGCATGCACGCACACATTTTATTGTGTTGACGCAAGCCAGAAATTCAACGCTCTCTCGCTCTCGCTCTCTTTCGTTCTCATTTTGTGTACACTTTTTAAGGCAAGACGCGAGTGCGAATGCGGCTACCTAGTTAAGTATGCCTTGATCCACACGATCCACTTCAATGTAATCGATGTGGCAACTCTCAACATTTTTTGAGTATACATTTCTAGCTGCTGCATATACTCATTAGAAATGTCTCTAGAAATTATGTCCAGAAATTATTTCTAGCGTTTTTTTTTATTTGTTTGAGTTTGACACAACTAGAAATATTTCCAGTTCCTGCGTACTAAGCTTATGATAATAGATTTTTTTGGTCGACTGCCGCCACAAAAGCTCTAATAAAACTTTGGCAGGAAAATATTCATGTGTTTCGGGGAGCCAGGAAGAACTCCCATATTTATAAGGAAATGGCGGAGAAGATGAAGTAATATGGACCATCGCACATGGAAATTAAAAATAAAGTGGAAAACCTTGTGAAAAGATACAGGCAAGTTAAAAAAAGACAGGTTTTTGATTAACTTATTTTAATTATTTTTTTTACATAAATGTATTTATAGGGCTGAGTTTGCAAAGATGGGACCTTCTGGTGGCACGCCTTCTTCGTGGGAGTATTTCGAAAGCGTGGCTAGTACATCAAACATGTCGAACATTGTGGGCTACCATCCCATAGCCGATAGCCTAGGTAATATATTGAATTAAAACTGTTGCATATATTTAATATAATACAAACAATTCGTACAGACTTCTCGCGGTTAATTGAAGAGTAGCCTAGCAGTAGTGACAACTTGATGACAGAGCCGTTATGTTCAGGGGCAAAGCGACGGCGGGTCGAGAACACCGCAAAATTAGTTGCCATAGAGGAGCGCAAATTGGCGGTAATGGAGCAAATGGCGGAGGATTCAGCCAACTTTCGAAAAGATGTGTTTGAGTATCATTAGAGCCCGGAGTAATATATAATATAATTTAAAATAATGGTAGAATTAATAAAATAAGAATATTTAATAAATGCACTGCTGCTTAAACTTGCATTTTAATTTGCATTATTATTTAGAAACTCTAAAGCTAAAACTTGTCGAACTGCCTCTGCACTAGCATTCATATTGCCCAGGAATACTTCAAACTCCGGTTGGACATTTCCATGTGCAGTTTCAGCTTCCCGTTGCCAGTTCTCACACACGGAGCTGTTGTGCATATTACAAAAATTATGTAAAATGCAACAGCAAGCAATTATTCGGAAAGTTATGTTAATACGATTGTCCAATCCTTTCCCAATCCTATGAAAGCGAGCCTTGATATGGCCAAACGCGTTTTCCAAAGGTTATAATTAAAGGCACGTTGCTGTGGTGTTGATTCTACGGAAAATGGGTAGGGCTTCATCACGTTTCTTGAAAATTTAAAGGCCGAGTCTCCAAGAATTAGCACTGGGACCACAACGCCATTCACCTGCTTTGCATTATTTTGCAGCAAGTCCGTATTTACTAGCCTCGTTTTTAGGCTGGAGGTTTCGAAGGTTCTCGAATCATGGCATCTTCCAGAACTGCCAACGCTAATATAGGTGAATCTATATCTGTTCACAAAAACAATTCTTGTAATATTTCAGATTTAAAATACGAAATAAATGTAATCTTACTGGTAGTCTACTAAGGCGAATAGCACGGTGGAATACCAGCCCTTGTAGTTGCGGTAGTCCAAGGCATGCTCAGACTTTGGTCGCACTTCAATGTGGCAGCCATATATGGGCGACATTTAATTTTTTTTTTTTTTTATGCTAACATTTACAAATATCTTACCCATTGCCCCAAAGCACTGTGGAAAGCCAAGGTCTTAAACCCTTTTACGCAATCTTCTATTTTCTCCTGTGTTAAGAAATTTGCCGGGAGATAGTCATCAGGAAGTCTGATAATAACTTCCCGGCAGATATAAAGGAGATTTTGACATACAAATGCTTTCGACACACCAAATATTCTTCCCACTGTGCGATACTCTGCAGATGATCCTAAAGTGTATAGCGCAATAGCAATCCGTTTTTCTAATGGCACTGCCAAACGCAAAGAAGTGTCCTTCTTTCCCAGACCAGTGAGACGACCAACCAGGATATCAAATGCTTCCCTTTCTAAACGGAAGCTCTCCTTAAAAAATGCGTCCGAATTATTTGGAACGTCACTCTCCCAAAAATATCTATATCGTGGTTTGGGATATTTTAAGGAAAACAGTAAAATGTTAATAAAATAATATTGGCATGAATAAACTATTTTTTTTTTTCTCAAAAATGTCCAAACGCTAGGACGGCGTACTGGGTCACCCAGCAAATCAAATTTTGCAGCAGACGTTCCCGCCATATTCAGTCAAAATTGCATTATTCTGCACCATTGAACATACTTATTCCAAAAGACTGCTTGAATTCATATTATTGTTTTCGTTAAATTATTTTGTAAAAGCGAAATCAAAACTAAGCAGCGGCTGTTCACTTAACGCATAACGCACATTTGTGATAATGTGAACAACAATTCTGCGTTATTGCGTCGATGACGATATCTCTCAAACGTTGTCTCAATCGGGCATTTTCTCTTCTTTAGCCATGCTCCGGTTATCGCCAAATTTCGTGCTCCGGTTTTCGCAACTTTTTAGCTATCGATAAAATTCCATATCGAACTGAAAAAAAACATCTGTTTTGCTTTTGTTTACGTTTTACTTATGGAAATATTTTGAGAAAATGCCGTGTGTTTTTGCAATTGCAATCTTTGGGATCATTCAAGTAATACGTAACGCATTTTAGGGGGGGGGGGGGGGGGTTTTGTAAAACGTTACGATGCGTTACAGGGGCGGGAGGGGGTCTTTCTTACAACGTTACATAACATTTTTTCGTTTTTTTACGTTGAGAATGCGAAAACAAAAACAATAGCATATTTTTTCATTTACCGCTTTGTTTTCGTTTTATGTTTTGCTTGTTCTCTGATCTTCGCTGCACAGTTTTTTTTGAACATTTTTTACTGCTCAGTGCACATCGAAGATGTAGATGTAGACGTAGATGTTGTTGTTGGAATTACTCCGTTATTTTTTATAGGCACCAAAGCAAAGAATCACGGATTTTGATTAACTGTATTTAGAATATTGTTTCATTTGTTCTCGCAAGTTGGTATATTTCACCAGTACTCGTTCAGTTTATGGAGAAGCACATTGCTCAAGTCGGTATTATTAAAGTAATTTTATAATTTTCATACTGCAATGTCCTCAAAAGAAGGAGATTTGTATAAACAGCTGTTCTTGGCCTATAAAGGCTCTCATGCTGACTTACCAGCGCAACTGTGTCCGAAAAAATGCCAACGAAATTTGGAAAATTGCTAAAGAAAAACTAAAAAATAAAGAAAAGTTTATAGAACATATAACTGATGTTATACGAGAGTTGAAGATGAAGATCACGAAGAAGAAAGCAACAATGCTTAGTTATTTTACACAGGTAAGTTTACTGCTAAAATGTTATAATGACATAAGTAGTATTATATGTAATCCAAACCTTGATTTTCCATAAAAGAACTGGTCACAAGTATTATATAATTCTAGCTACCTATGAAAACATCAAACACGCCAGCAACACTAAGGCCCAATGTTCCCTCGACTTCGCGTGTTCTTCAACAAAAACAGGTGCAACTGCTTGTATATGTTGTATATTATGGTCTTTTTTATCGGATGTGTCAATAATAACTATTCTTAATTTATTTTCTCTTGGTCTATAGGATTCGGATGTTGTAGCTTCATCCACGTTTTTATCTCTTATGGAATCGACTGTCACAGTCACTGGACATGAAAGCACTGCCGTCAAACGAAAGATGAGCGATACCGATGAGCAAAGTGAGAATAATAAAGAGACACCGTCTACGGAACCACACACGACTTTGATTGATTCGGGCATCACTAAAAATGTTCCAAGCAAACCGGCTCAAGAAACTCTTATGATGAAAATTGGTCTACTGCAACAGAGAATAAATGTTCTTACTGAAGCAAGGGACACTGGTATAGCCAAAAATGATGTTCACGACGAAATAAATAAGCTACGCAAAGAGTTGAAAGAAGAAGAGAAATGCTTAAAGAAAAAAAAAAACTCCGCCAAACGTGCAAAAATATTTCGAGCCAAGGAAAAATTGGAGAAAACTGAACGTCAGAGAAACAATCCTGCTGCGGTACAACCTCGAACTGGCCGTGGACAGCCCCATTTACTTGACTCGCAACCTGCTCTCCTAGAGACCATAATTAATATTGCTATTCATGGCAGCGCTGCTGATGAACGCCGCCGAACAGAGATGATTAGGAGTTGTCTCACTCTGTCCGACCTGCATGAGAGGCTGTTGTTAATGGGATTTGAAATTTCTCGAAGCGGCACATATCATCATTTACTCCCACGAATTTCGAACACTCAAGAGGGAAGAAGGCACGTAAGTACCGTACCGGTAAAGTTAGCAAGACCACAGACCGAGATGCACAAAAAGCACGAGGACGGGGAAATCTGCACTGCTACAATCAGGTAATTGGAATCTCTTGCGTCGCTTCTGGGACCGCAGCAAGTATTCGTTCTCTCACAAGACGATAAGGCACGTATACCAATAGGTTTACCGGCAGTGAAAAGTCAGAGCCCTCTTTTAATGCATATGGAATACAGAATACTTTTACCTGATCATGACTGGGTCGTGGCAGAGCGGCACAAACTTATTCCTTCTGTATACGCCGCTGTATACGTGGAACCTAACAATTTTGGTAAGGAAGAAGCTGTTGGGTACAGCGGGCCGACACACATAACCTTAAGGAGCGGGAAACACGCATCCTCCACAGCGAACACCCATGCTTATGATTTCGAATCACTTTTATCAATACCTTCATTCAAACCCTTAATGATGACAGAATCGAACACCGTGAAGCCAGTGATCATCATCTTTGTAGATGGTGGGCCGGACGAAAACCCGCGTTATCGCAACTTTGTTTTTGACTTTGCGATTGAACACTTTAAAAAATACAACCCGGACCCTTAAAAAAAAAGTATGTCCAACCTGTGGGATCTACTTTACATCTCACAAGAGTGTTCAAATGCACTGTCGGCACGTGCATGGCAAGATTGCCCAAGACCATTGTGAAACTAGAGTACGGCCAAATCGCCTTGCTGCCAGAAGGGCAAATGAGCTTCTCTGCATTGTGCGTCGTTTAGGAACATCGTCTGAGGATGCTGACTGGCTCGACGAAGACGAAGTTGATGCAGGTGGCTTGAAAACTCCAGAACCGTCTTCTTCTGCACTCCAGGTGCCAGTGATGAAAAATCTGAGTGGCTAGCAAACCCGTGGACAGAGGAGCTGTAACTTCAATCAAATTGTTTTTATAGACCTACTTATAGCCTGATTCCACTACAAGCAGAATGCAAGTATGTAATTGGAACTCGGGAATGCTGCATTCTTTTGTATTGGATTCCCATTTGTTAGAAGTTAACATCACAGAGCACTGAACAGAACTTTAACATAGTCGATAGTATGAAATTTGTAATCGATGCTTGGTTTAAACAGTGCCGATTTGAGTAAAACAGCTTGTCATCAAGTGCATGTCCAAACAAACTGGGATATTCGCTCAACCAGGTTTGCATTTTGCGCACAAATTAAAGCAATAGTTTTTACTTTTTTGGCTTCACTAATTTTATTTGTGTTCGAGCTCATATTTGCTTCCAATTATATATAAACGTATAATACACAAATGGCTGTCTGCTGTCTTTTAACAGACCCTGTTAAAAAAGAATGCCGAAACCAATTGGATGTATAGTGGAATCACCTAGATTCCCGACTTGATGTTAATGAAGAATGCAGCATAGTGGAATCGGGGTATTAGATACTTGGTTAATAGTTGATTATTTTTTAATTTTGTTAAGAATACGATTTTATTTCGAGTAAAATATTTAATTTCAGTTGGGTTTCTGTTTATAATTGCATTCCTAAAGGTTAAAATAAACATGTTATGTATTTTTAGAGTTTATTAGTAAAAAAAAAAAAAAAAATAGAATAGGAATGACGGAGAAAAACAATTGTGTGTGTAAAAGCGAAAAATGTACAGAAAAATAAACAAAATACGCAGGTGTTGCGGATTAAAAATCTCTTGTTTTATTTAGTATGATTACCGCAAAAGCAATTAAAACTATACCAAGGACAAAAACTGTAACATAACTTTTAGCGCCTTTAGGGTAAAAATGGTCACTTGAGTGTTACGTACCGTTTAGAGGGAGGGGGGGGGGGGGGGGGGGGGTACAGAAAAACGTTACGGTGCGTTACAAGGGGGGGAGGGGGAGTCTAAAATCTTCACAAATTGCGTTACGTATTACTTGAATGATCCCTTTGAAGCGAAAAGACGACGAAAAGTTAAAGACCTGAGGTATAGGCAACATCTGCGGAATAATGGCTCTGTATTAAATATGTTTGATGAAATGTTAGTTAAGTTTTTCTTAATTACAGACCTTAAGTAATTGTTGTACTGTTTTATTTCAGATTTTTAGAGTCATTTCGAATTACCAAAATTTCTTTTTTGGAAATTCTGTCTAAAATACGTTAACAGATGAAAAAATCGTCCATTGTCAAAACAATACAACTGGGAATTGTGTTACTCTATCTTGCCACTGGCTCATACCAGTACACCCTTGCAAAGGATAACCATATAAATGTCGGAAGGAGTACATTTGGCAAAATGCTGCACAGTATTATTCCGATATTGGAGAAAACAATATGCCCAACTGAAATTAAAATGGCATTGGCTTAAGAACAACTGATTCAATCAAGGGAATATTTCTTTGAAAAATACCTATGTTATGGTGGTCAGATACAAAAAATTTATTTAAAATTCTTCTTGCAATTACATATTTCTACTTCGTCTGCAATCACAAAATGGAAATATTGGCTATTGATGCAATCCATCCAGGTTCCTGCCATGATTCATTTATTTAGATGAATAGCACCGCTAGTGAGTGATTGTCTACATGAAATGGACATTTTGTATTGGCATACGCTGCATATGCGTTGGAAGCATTTGTATTAACACCGTACCGAACTGCAGAATCTGGATCCATGAGCATAATTTCATTAAAAAAAACATTGTGCTGCTCGAAACATCGTGGAGCGAACTATTGGTATTCTTAAAATTATGTTTCGGTGCCTTCAACGACATTTAAATTACGAGCCAAAATTCGCGTGCAGCGGCCCGCAGAGTTAATTCACCAGCTCCAGAGAATATTGATTGCGCTAATCCTCTGGACATTGAAAATGTATTTGAATACGAAGACAATGTACCATCCAAAAGTGTCAGAGATGAGATAGCACGTAGTCTTTCTCAATAATTATATGTATTAATAAAAAAAATTTTAATAAGAATTCATACTGAATAAATAAACAAATTGCATTTTATTCAAATAATATTCACAATATATTAACATAATTTGCTCAGAGAATTTAGCATCAATTTAAGTACCTCTAGTTTCTCTTTTTCTATTTCCTATTTCTATTTTGCGATAACCGGAGCACGCCTTATTATATTTTGTTGTTCTTCGCTTAAGTTCTGTGATTACACTTGTTACTGGCTTGCATGTCTTCGCACGACGTACTCTCGGCATTTTGGACTATGACTGGACAGACTGGTGAATTTAACCTCAAATGCACGATCCACATATTTTACACAGTTCAACGACTGTACCGCAATCGGTTGCTTCCGTCTGCAACGTTTCCACTTGTTTATCCATAGTTTTATTCGTACTTTAAAAACTTTTTAAAGGGTATTCAGCTTAGTTAGTCTTATTCGTTTTTTCGCATATTCATGTTTGAATTGTAGTGTTTAATTGAATATACAATTATGCATTACTATAGTTAATATTAAGTAATTTTAATTGATAAAAGTCTATAATTAGTAAATATTTTGTTAGTATGGCAGCTCTTGTTTGCGATGGCGCGTCTAGCGATGTATATATGGATGTTTCACCTAAAATGAGAAAATAAACACATAATGCACTTTTCTCAAAAACTGTCCGATTTTTTTTCATGATTTAAACGGCAAAAGAATGAGAAAAATAGGGCCTATATCCCCAACTACCGTGCAACTTGGGCCATCATCTTGGAAATAAGATAAAAGTTAGCAACGATTTTTGTTTTTCAATTAAAAAAGTGCCACCTAGTTGCATATATGGACATATGTTGCTTTGGCTGAATAGTCAAAACGTACATTATGCTATATACATAGAGAATGTGTGATAAATAGCTAAGGAATGTTTAAATAATGACAATTATGCATTACTATAGTTAATATTAAGTAATTTTAATTGATAAAAGTCTATAATTAGTAAATATTTTGTTAGTATGGCAGCTCTTGTTTGCGATGGCGCGTCTAGCGATGTATATATGGATGTTTCACCTAAAATGAGAAAATAAACACATAAATGCACTTTTCTCAAAAACTGTCCGATTTTTTTTCATGATTTAAACGGCAAAAGAATGAGAAAAATAGGGCCTATATCCCCAACTACCGTGCAACTTGGGCCATTATCTTGGAAATAAGATAAAAGTTAGCAACGATTTTTGTTTTTCAATTAAAAAAGTGCCACCTAGTTGCATATATGGACATATGTTGCTTTGGCTGAATAGTCAAAACGTACATAATGCTATATACATAGAGAATGCGTGATAAATAGCTAAGGAATGTTTAAATAATGACAATTATGCATCACTATAGTTAATATTAAGTAATTTTAATTGATAAAAGTCTATAATTAGTAAATATTTTGTTAGTATGGCAGCCTTTGCTAGGAATTGCATACATTTTATGTACCAGTCAGTTTTCCGCTGTGAACAAATGCGTAAAACCCACGCCATATCATCCAGCTTTCTGTTGCGAAGTAGTTCAGCTCATGCTGGAACTACCAACTCGATAGGCCTTTTTAATGAACCAAAAAGGTTGACTTACATTTAATTAATTTTCTCAAAATCTGTCCGATTTATCTCTCTAAATTTTTTTGCAATGGCTTCCTGAAACATGTAGCTTTAATTTGGTATAGCGTGCATTTGTGGCCATTATCTCTGAAAAAAGTTATTTAGGATTGAAAAGCAAGCATTGATTTTGGCGGTCATTTTGTATGGGGCCTGTTTCGAGGTAGCTGCACTCATTCGCAATTTACTCAAAAACTGTGGGGACGATTTTTCTACAAATTTTACCATTAAATAGGTGAAATTGCAGGCTTTAATCGTGTATAAGCCGTATTCGGGGCCATTATTTCTGAGTTAAGATATTTAAGATATGCTGGTTATGCGATTCTTTAATAGCTTGTTTAACCCATTTCAAAAGCTGAAATATGCCAAACGATGCATAAAAACAATAAATAATTCATTTTTAAAAATTTTTGCATCAATTTTTATTTGATTCCATGCTGAAAAACATATAAAAACAGTAAAATTCATTGGTGGTTCCGACTCATGAACCAAGTTCCGTTTTTCGTTGCTGGTGAACCGTTGCTATCTTGACACACATAATTCATTATCCGTAGCAAAAAGAAGCTGCAAGTTACTTTAGTGTATATCAGTGATAGCGACCCAAGCTGCCATTGTTATTGTTAATGCCGTTTACAAACACTTCGCGATTGTGATCATTGTCTGACAGTGTGATCACATTGTTATTGTTACTGCTGTTGCTACTGAGCGAACGCCTGCTAGTTGTATTTCCATGCACAAGAGCCGTTCCCATACTTTTACGCAGTGGCAAGGCTGGCGGAGGAGGTGGGGGCCTGGGATTGGGCGGCACATCATGATCAAATGGCAGCGAATAGTATGATTTACTGTGTATGTACCCAACATCTAACATCGCATCGCAGGGCTTAACATAAGAAGTACCAAAACCGTCATTGTGGTTGAAGTGATTCTGGGTAAGACGAATGCTTACAGGTTGGCTATAATTTGCAAGACTGCTCTCCTGCATGCGGCGCTTTCGGCCGGGCATGTGACGTGGCAGTGAAGCATTTAAATCTTAAACCTTGTCATTTGCCAACAATCGCATATCCTGTTGAGAGTGATGCGAACGAGGAGTTGTTGTAGCTGCTGTTGCTTTGATATTGAAATGGGTCATGTATTGAATGTGACTGAGCTGAGCGCTGGGCAAGATCTGAAGTTGCTGTAGAGGCATTTCTGCAGTGGCATTGTTGAGACTGGAAGGGGCACCACCCCGACCCCGCAGCTGAGGTGGGGGTGGAACTTCTAGCTATAGCTCGGTGACAGGTATTGGATGGCTGCCCAAATACTGTGTGGAATTGTAACTGCTTGGGCAGCGATAGCCCGAGGCGGGATGCACACCACCAACACAACTTGGCAGCTGTGGTCGGCTCATGTATTCCTCATCGGAAAAAGTTTTCTGATATTCACGCTCCTTACGTCCTAGAGCTGAATGGCCCTTAAGCAATTCGCGTATGCGACGACGACACGTATAGATCACTAGTGCTAAGGTTGTTATTAGCGCTGCACATCCTACCACCATGATTCCGATAATGGCCTGTTTGTTTGAAGCATCATGAGTGCAGCCTAGAAGAGGTTCGGCTAATTGTGTAAGTGGCAGTTCTTTTAAATTTGCTGGATAGGAGCAGATGATGGTAGCATAGTGATTGCTTGAGTTCTTGCTAATAAACAGATTACGTAGCCACATCAACTGACAGTCGCACACGAAGGGATTCTCAGAGAGATCTAGCGTTTGCAAATCTGACCAGGAAAAAAAACTTTCCGAGAAGGAGTTGAGTTGATTCTCCTTAAGTATGACAGTGCTGAGATGTGGAAAACCTCTAAATGTGTTTGCATGCAACTCATTCAGCTGCTTGTTAGCTGACAGATTCAAGTGCTCCAGATTTTCATTGTCTATGAAAGCACCGCTTTCTACACGACTTAAACAGAAGGGGAGTACTGTAGCGGCCCAAATATCTGGCAACGCCATCTGAATTTGAGTAGCGATTAATCGTTCTGGTACTCGATGGATCGAGAGTTCCTTCTCTAGCATCACATCGATCAGCCTTATATCTCCTTGAGCCTTTTCACTATAAGATACAAGTATATTACTACGACTAATATTAAACAAATGTAATTGGTGACAACGTTCACCAACAATGATGATCCCTTCCTGTTTTCCTCATACATTTTTTCCTGAGTTTTCTTTGCTATAAACCTCACGGAGCCCGAGACCTTTACAACGAATGCAAAACCGTGGTCATCGATTCGTGCGTTCCGGACTTAAAGCGTCAGAAAGGGAAATCCGACTTATTTTTATATTATAGTCTTTATTTCTTGAAAAGCTTGCAATCATTTATTTCGTTTGCCATCCATCCTACACTCATGTCCATGCATATACGCATTTCACATAAATTCATAGCATTATTTTTCAATTCCTTGTTTGTTTTACTAACTTATTTTATTTAGAATATATTTAAACCTGTGTCTAGCTCAAAATCATTTTGCAGTACACATAGAATATTATAGGATTTTTTGGCAGACTCACTTAGAATACCCATTATCCGTGTTACCTTATAAACGTATTGTTTTCTATACTCCTCTCTCTTGTTATTTGCTATCATTTTATGAAATTTTATTTTTATACCCTTGACCCATAAAATGGGTAAATAAGGGTATAATGGTTTTGTGCAAAAGTATGTTACAGGCAGAAGGAAGCATCTCCGACCACATAAAGTATATATATTCTTGATCAGCATCAACAGCCGAGACGATATAGCCATGTCCGTCTGTCCGTCCGTCTTAATGAAGTCGTGGATCTCAAAGACTACAAGAGCTAGAGACTTCAGATTTTGTATTTAAATTTTCCTATACCATGAGCAGAACAAGTTTGCTTCAAATTATCGATAACTTTTCTGGTTTCCGATACACACATGGAATCGATAACAAAACATATCGAATTTGGAAAATGTTAAGATGAGGGTTGAAGTAATTGGTGACGATTGAACTTTTCTGAGAATTTCATCCAAATCGGTTAAGAAACACCAGAGATATCGAATTTTATCGATTGAAGCTAAGTCAGTATACCTAAGTCAATTGTAAATTCAATTTATTTATTGCAACTGGGTTCAGGGTATCTTCAAGTCGGGCTCTCCCGACTAGAGCTATCTTACTTGTTTTATTTTCAATGTATAATTGTTAACAATTAGATCTGAAATTTGTCGCGTAATCACATTGGAAAACAAGGCCCTATTCCTTATTTTTTTACAATTTTCGAGCTAGAGTCGCCAAATTCGGTATGAAGATATCAATTGACATTCCACAAAGATCTGCATCAAAATTTTGGATGCCACACTTACCCATACCGCCCCCCTTTCCCCAACTTTTACAAACTTTGAGCTAGAGCCACCAAATTTGGAAGGAAGATAGCTGGTGGCATTCCCATCTGCATCGGAGAATCTGTAAGGCAGCGTACACCCCTGCCGTATCCGTACCCCTTTGCAATCAGGCCTCATTTTACCGGATTTAAGTCTGGTACCGAGTATGCCGCAGTCGGTTGCGTCCGACTGCAACGTTTCCACTTGTTACTTTTGATTAACTTACTAATTTGACTAGTTAGATTGACGAGCTCTTGTGGCATAGAGAGAAGACTGCCGCTCCGCAGGCCAAAGGTGGTGGGTTCGATCTCCGACCGAGTCATACATATTTTTTGTTTTTATTATTTTGTGTTTATTTATGTTGCATAACTTGTTTTAGTAATCATATTGTGTCAAATTAGTACTTTTATCTTCATAAAAATTGAGTAGTTTTGAATCGTTGTTGCCTTTCTGCTGCCTTTTATAAAGTTTCTTAGTATTTACTATTTCAATAAGTAATTTAAGTTTTGCATCGGTGTCTTTTAACTCTACATTTTTTAACTATAACAAGTAAAATGGCTCTAGTCGGTCTAGAAGATACCCTGAACCTAGTTGCAATAAATAAATGAAATTTATAATTGACTTTGGTATACTGACTTAACTTCAATAAATTAAATGCGATATCTCAGGTGTTTCTTAACCGATTCGAACGAAATTTTCAGGAAAGTTCTATGGATACTAATAATTTAACTCTCATTTTAACATTTTCCAAAGTCGATAATTTTTTGTAATCGATTCCATGTGCATATCGGAAACCAGAATAGTTATAGATAATTTGAAGAAAACTTGTTCTGCATACGGGTTATGAAAACTTATTATCAAAATCTGAAGTCTCTAGCTCGACGCGTTCATACAGACGGACAGACAGACAGACATGGCTATATCGACTCGGCTGTTGATGCTGATCAAGAATATATACACTTTATGGGGTCGGAGATGCTTTTTTCTTCCTGTTATATACTTTTGCTCAAAACTATTATAACCTTTTTACCCATTTCATGGGTTCAGGGTGTACAAATTATTTGCTTATGTTTTTATACTCGTTACCGAAGGTAAAGAGTATATAGGGTTAGTGCAATGTCCGTCGTGGTGTCTGTCCGTCCCTATGGTTGCAAGTAGTTTCCACAACCTTCAATCTTGAGACTTGAAACTTTCCAATTTTCTTTATCTATGGTATAGTAAATTAAAGTGTTAAAATGGGGGTTCTACGATAACTGGGGGGGCTGGCAAATCTATAAATTCTATAGCTCAAAACCGATAGATCTACAGATTCCGCACATCCGTACAGCAAGAACTAACAAATTTGGTGGGAAGATTGCTACTAGCAACCCCCAAAAAACTGCATCAAACATTTTGGAGCCACGCCCAACTTTACCGCCCACAGCCCCCATTTCAGCACCTTCTACAAACTTTGAGCTAGAGTCACCAAATTTTGAACGAAGATAGCTGTTGGCATCCACATATGCATCGGAGAATCTATAAGGCAGCGTGCACCCCTGCCGCATCCGTACCTCTTTGCAATCATGCCTCTTTTAAGCGGTTTTAATAGTGGTAACGAGTGTACCGCAATCGGTTGCGTCCGACTGCAACGTTTCCACTTGTTTATCCATAGTTTTATTCGTACTTTAAATACTTTTTTAAGGGTATCCAGCTTAGTTAGTCTTATTCGTTTTTTCGCATATTCATGTTTGAATTGTAGTGTTTAATTGAAAATTAAAATATCAGCACCAAGCCACTTTTTTTACAGTCCAATAAACAAACATCGAGTTTTGCAATTTCTTCGATTATTTTTTTTTAGAATGCATAGAGATTCCCCTAAGTCGTAGAGTATATATTTTTATTGACACGATAGTTTAAATCCTTTTCTTTATTTTTTTTATTTTGGAAAAAGTAGTAAATCTTGGGAAAGAAATAATTTCATCACTTCTTCGTAGAAATGGTTATGTTAACCATATTTACCTTTGAGTAAATTAAAATCTCACAGACAAGTTAGTCGATTGATTAGGTTTTCGATTCAAATAATAATCGACTTATTATTAGACTTCCTGCGTTTGAAAATTATTGATTTAACGTGTAGAATTTTTAAAATTGGTATCTCCTACCTCCTCTTCTGGGCTGTTAATTATGTTCCCTGAGATATTAGCAACGTTTTGCGCTATCGCACTAGTATTTAGGCTATTTTGTTGCTTTGATGGAGTCCTTAAAGGACCTCAACCGCTGTAGCAAATCAACTTCTTGTGGAAAAAACTAGTTCAAAACACATTATAAATCACTAGTTTTGACCCTCTATTTATTGTTTTTTGGTTCTTTGTATTATTCTGTGTGATTTTCAAAAATATTTTTTTTTTAAATTTTGATAATTTCGTCCTTTTTTTTTGACTTTGATGTGCATTTTACGAACAATTTCCATTAAATTTTGGCTTATTTTCAAATATAATAAAAACATAAATTTTTAAATGTAGATTTGGTAAACATAACGATTTTTACGAAGATTGCATTAGTGATGCTATTATTTCTTTCGCAAGATTTTACCACTTTTTGCGTATCAATAAAAACATATACTTTTCAGTTTAGGGGAAACTCTAAAACATTATAAAAAAAAAATACTGTTCTGAAGGAATAGAAAAACTTGATGTTTGCTTTTTGGACTGTAAAATAAGGTTGATTAGTGATGCTATTTAGTTTTCGCAGTTGTGCATCTATTTTTGTCTTTGTATATTTATATTTTTTGCGCATGATTTTTTACTAAATAATTATGTATTTTTAATGACTTGTGATTCAAAGTGAAAAATACACTTTAAAAATTTATTTTTTATTTCTATTATATTTAATTTTGTGTCAAGAATGTTAATATATACATTGAATTGATAATTGTAGGCAAACTTTTCTTATTTACACGTTTGCCTATTTCGCCTATTGTTTATAACTTAATGCTTATTTACACAAAATGTTTTACGCCTGAATGAGGTTAAATAAATAAACATATATAAGTCTTAATTGGAACGTAAAAAAATGCGATGCAGTTCAACCCTTGTAAAAATCATGCAATTCATTATCCGTAGCAAAAAGAAGCTGCAAGTTACTTTAGTGTATATCAGTGATAGCGACCCAAGCTGCCATTGTTATTGTTAATGCCGTTTACAAACACTTCGCGATTGTGATCATTGTCTGACAGTGTGATCACATTGTTATTGTTACTGCTGTTGCTACTGAGCGAACGCCTGCTAGTTGTATTTCCATGCACAAGAGCCGTTCCCATACTTTTACGCAGTGGCAAGGCTGGCGGAGGAGGTGGGGGCCTGGGATTGGGCGGCACATCATGATCAAATGGCAGCGAATAGTATGATTTACTGTGTATGTACCCAACATCTAACATCGCATCGCAGGGCTTAACATAAGAAGTACCAAAACCGTCATTGTGGTTGAAGTGATTCTGGGTAAGACGAATGCTTACAGGTTGGCTATAATTTGCAAGACTGCTCTCCTGCATGCGGCGCTTTCGGCCGGGCATGTGACGTGGCAGTGAAGCATTTAAATCTAAAACCTTGCCATTTGCCAACAATCGCATATCCTGTTGAGAGTGATGCGAACGAGGAGTTGTTGTAGCTGCTGTTGCTTTGATATTGAAATGGGTCATGTATTGAATGTGACTGAGCTGAGCGCTGGGCAAGATCTGAAGTTGCTGTAGAGGCATTTCTGCAGTGGCATTGTTGAGACTGGAAGGGGCACCACCCCGACCCCGCAGCTGAGGTGGGGGTGGAACTTCTAGCTATAGCTCGGTGACAGGTATTGGATGGCTGCCCAAATACTGTGTGGAATTGTAACTGCTTGGGCAGCGATAGCCCGAGGCGGGATGCACACCACCAACACAACTTGGCAGCTGTGGTCGGCTCATGTATTCCTCATCGGAAAAAGTTTTCTGATATTCACGCTCCTTACGTCCTAGAGCCGAATGGCCCTTAAGCAATTCGCGTATGCGACGACGACACGTATAGATCACTAGTGCTAAGGTTGTTATTAGCGCTGCACATCCTACCACCATGATTCCGATAATGGCCTGTTTGTTTGAAGCACCATGAGTGCAGCCTAGAAGAGGTTCGGCTAATTGTGTAAGTGGCAGTTCTTTTAAATTTGCTGGATAGGAGCAGATGATGGAAGCATAGTGATTGCTTGAGTTCTTGCTAATAAACAGATTACGTAGCCAAATCAACTGACAGTCGCACACGAAGGGATTCTCAGAGAGATCTAGCGTTTGCAAATCTGACCAGGGAAAAAAACTTTCCGAGAGGGAGTTAAGTTGATTCTCCTTAAGTATGACAGTGCTGAGATGTGGAAAACCTCTAAATGTGTTTGCATGCAACTGATTCAGCTGCTTGTTAGCTGACAGATTCAAGTGCTCCAGATTTTCATTGTCTATGAAAGCACCGCTTTCTACACGACTTAAACGGTGCGCTCCGATGATTTCCAGCTGACGCAACTTACGCAGACCCATAAAGGCCCCAGTTGGGATTACTTCAAAGTCGTTTTGTCCTAGTGACAACTGTTCCAGATGTGCCAGGTGCTGCAGTGCAGAAGTGGGAATCGCTTGCAAGCGATTATCGGAGAGATCCAAATAGCGAATGCGCTCCAGACCATTGAACGCATCCACTGATATATTGCGCAATCCGGCACCACGCAGATCCAGGCGCGTCAAAGCCTTGAGGTCTTGGAAAGCTCCACTCGGAATAGTCATAAACGAATTGGTGCCCAGGTAAAGCTCAGCCAAGCTAGGCAGTGCATGAAAAGTCAAGTCCGATGGCACCGTTGTAAGGGTATTGTCATCGAGATAAAGCATACTCAAATGAATAAGGCCATCAAAGGCATGCTGATCTATGTGACCGATGCGATTTTGGCCAAGATTTAGCTCTACCAGCTTAACTATCGTTGAAAAAGTCCGATACTCTAGCTCGGCAATCAGATTGCCCCTTAGGTTAAGAGTTCTAATGGTGCTGAGGCCCGTAAACGTTTTGTTCGTCACCTGACCAATTTTGTTGTGATTCAAACGCAGGTCCAGCAGCTTGGCATGATAGGCGAATGAGCGATCCGGTATTGTGACCATATCATTGTAAGATAAATCAAGGAATGTCAGCTGCGAATAGAACTGCATTGATGAGTCAATAGTTTTTAGTTTGTTGTTCTTAATCACAAGCCGTTGTATAGAGGGGTTGAGTGCAATAGGCAGCACATCCAAATTTCCCACACCACAGTTCACTTTCAGGGTTTCATCATCACATTCACAGCCATTTGGACAATTTGCCAGGCCTTTTATTGGTACTAGCGTCAGCATCACAAAAAGCAGGAGTATTGGCAAATACGACAGCATCGATGAAGACGGCATGGTAATTGCCATTGCCGACAGCCGTCGTCTGCTCATTATGTGTGCTCTGTCCCCTTTAACTCGCACTCTGTTGCTGTCTCTGTTTTTGACCTGTCTCTGACTTCAACTTTGCAAGCCTTTTTTGTGCTTTACTCCCTTCGGTTGTGTGTATGCCGAGTTTGTTGTTTGGTTTGATTGGTAAGATGCTTGTTCTGTTTGATGGATCGTGTGCATCTGATTTTTTCCATCTATTTGTATCTTTACTTCTCGCTTGCCTTGATGTTGCTTTTATTTTGGCCTACATTTTCAATGACTTCGTGTTTGGCCTCCGACATTTATGGCGCTCTGTCTGCCTGTAAAGAGAAACAACAAAGGGAAGAGGGTTTAACATGTATGTTAAAAATAAGTATATTTATCTTAAGAGTTAAAAACTTAATTCTATCGTAGGCACAGCTGGGGCACTCAAGTAGTTGTGCCTATAAATAATTTTATTTTCGTGTATAGGATGCCATCCGATTCTTCATCGGATGATGCTAGTGCCTTTGCTAGAAGTAAAATTGTTTTCCCGATTATTTTTGATGAAAGGTTTAATTTAAACACGCCCGAAGTATATATTTTTTCGAGTTGAGAGTTCTGCCTGAGCAAAATGATAAAAATAATAATAATTTTTTATGTTTTTTAGGGAGGGAAATGCCTGTGCCGGAGGTATGTGGGGCTTGCACCTTTAAAACCCCACCGCTGCCGACGATCAAATCGACTCTTCTCTCCACGGACACTAGGCTGGAACCGTTTAACACATTACTTCGGGCTAGATCCTTCTTATGGCCCTATACGCCATATTCATCTTACTCGTATTTTGTACACGCTTGATCGCTCAAGCAGGCAGCTTCATGCTCTGCTGAGGGCGGGTTCGAGCTCACTGCACGCTCAGTTTCCTCCTGCACCCGATCCATATCGGCTTTCTTGATTTTTAGCATCCTCTGTGCATATTGTGCCACTCGGCCCCAGTTGACCTCACTCTGAAGCATCACTGCTACTATGGTGACCGGCACTATTTCACTCTCTGTTTTCTGAGCAAGCGTCGAGCGCTGCCTTTCCCATTTGTGACACACAAAGAGTGCATGTTCGTTGTGTCTGCATCCGGGAAAGTACAAACATTCACTAGATTCTGACTTTCCCATCCGGTGAAGGTTATGGCGAAAGAAGCCGTATCCAGGGATAAGCTGTGTAAGGTAAAGATCCACCTCGCCATGCTTCTTTTTGATCCACCGCTCCACGTCTGTGATGAGACGTGCTGTCCATCTTCCAAGACTTTCCCTCTGCCAGAGACTCTTCTATTCGAGGAGTGTCTTGAGGTGCTGTTTCCCCGTCGCGCACCACTTTCCCCAAGAAAATGGCACGCCGCTCCTTAGCAAGGCGGTGTATTGGCATCACTCCAGCGATCACCAATATCGCAGGCTCCGATGCTCTCAAGAAAGACGGGTCCCCAACATGCGACTGCGGAATACTCGTAACCAGTAAAAAGAAGCCTGATTGCAAAGGTGTACGATGCCTTTAAGATTCCCCGATGCAGATGGGGATGACTCTAGCTCAAAGTTAAAAAAAAGAAGGGGAAAAGGGGTTCTGGAGGCGGTATGGGTGGGCGTGGCATCCACATATTTAACGTAGATCTTTGTGGAATGTCAATTGCTATCTACATACCAAATTTAGTGGCTCTAGCACCACAAATCTGGAAGATACACGCATTCCTATTTTGACGAAGCGCTGGGCGGATGAGGGCGGCTAGGGAAGTATTGGTGGGCGTGGCATCCAAACTTTTGATGCAGTTTTCATCACCTATCTTGGCACCAAATTTAGTGGATATAGCTCAAAACTGTTGGAGACATAGGTTTTTTTGATTTAAAATGCGGGGGGCTGGGGGCGGAATGGGTGTGCGTGGCTCCAAAAATTTGATGTTGTTTTTTGGCATTGGCCGGTAGCTATCTTTTTACAAAATTTGGTAGTGCTAGCTGTAAGGATGTGCGAATTATGTCGATTTAGTTATCGTAGAACACCCATCTTGACACTTTAATTTACTTTGCAAAAGATACAAATAATTGAATTTGGTATGAAGATACCAATTGACAGTCCACATAGATTTGGATCAAAAATTTGAATGCCACGCCCACCCATACCACCCCCAGCCCCCCTCTCCACAATTTGTACAATTTTAGAGCTAGACTCGTCAAATTTGGTATGAAGATAGCAATTGAGATTACACATAATTCTGCATCAAAAACTTGGATGCCACTCCCACCCATACCACCCACAGCACCCCTTTCCCCACCTATTACAAGCTTCGAGCTAGAGTCATTAAATTTGGTATGAAGATACCAATTGACATTCTAGAAAGATTTGGATCAAAAATTTCGATGCCACGCCCACCCATACTTCCCCCAGCCCCCCTTTCCCCACTTTGTTTAATTTTTGAGCTAGAGTCACCAAATTTGATATGAAGATAGCAATTGACATCACAAATTTGGATGCCACATTACCCATACTGCCCCCAGCCCCCCTTTCCCTACCATTTACAAACTTCGAGCTAGAGTCACCAAATTTGGTATGAAGATAGCCATTGACATTCCACAAAGATCCCCAGCAAAAATGTGGACGCCACACTCTCCACTTGTAATTGCTTTAATTTGTGCGAAAATTCAAACATGGTTTTAGGAATATCCCAGTTTGTACAGACATGCACTTGATGATAAGCTGTTTATTTTTATTTATTTATTTATTTATAGTCAGCTTAGAGCAGCTGAAATTAAAATGAAATCAAATTTAAATTAAATTAGAAAATAGTTTAAATAATTAAATTACAGATAGTATAGAATTATATATAGATCTGAAAATATATGTAGGTAAAAAATTTAAAAGTTAACTTTAAGGCTCTGGGAAATTCAATAAAAAATTTAGTAGACCAACATTTGTGGCGTGGATTGGGAAAAACCCAGAAAATCCCAATCAGACCAGCGTTGGATTAGTATTTAGTGGTTACGATTAGATAAAGAAAACATAGTGCCGCATAGTTAACTTTGGCTATGCAAAGACTATGATACCCTTCACATGTGGATTAATTTGTAGTTTTATTTTTTTATTGCGTGAAAATCTCGAAAGACTATAAGGCATTAAATTATTAATATTCGGTGTATCGAATTAACTATGTTAATTTTACGAATAGATATTCAGCTATTCTGTTAAACTCTAATATAGTCTGGTGGTAAGTATGCCAGACTCTCATCCGGTAGGTGCGGGTTCGAATCCCCGTGTAGTAATTTTGGTATTTTAGTTTTTTAGTCCAATTTTGTTTTTTTAATAGATTTTTTGTATTTATATGGTGGCTATATCGTAGAATGCTCCGATCGGGATGAAATTTCATAGTGAACAAACCCGACATGATCTAAGTAATCTGTGAAAGTTTCATCAAGATCGGTTCAGCAGTTTGGCCGCAAATCGTGTTGATATGGTAAATTTATATGGTGGCTATATCGTAGAATGCTCCGATCGGGATGAAATTTCATAGTGAACAAACCCGACATGATCTAAGCAATCTGTGAAAGTTTCATCAAGATCGGTTCAGCAGTTTGGCCAGAAATCGTGTTGATATGGTAAATTTATATGGTGGCTATATCGTAGAATGCTCCGATCGGGATAGTGCTAGCTGTAAGGATGTGCGAATTATGTCGATTTAGTTATCGTAGAACACCCATCTTGACACTTTAATTTACTTTGCAAAAGATACAAATAATTGAAAAGTTTCCAGTCCCTAGCTTTAAGGGCGTGGAAAAAAGTTTCAAACACACAGACGGACGGACGGACAGAAGGTCAGACAGATAGACGGACGGACACTATGACGGACAATGCACAAACCAAATATACTCTTTTCCTATGGTAACGAGTATAAAAATAATAATAATAATAAAAATAATCATAATAATAATATAAAAAATAAACAAGTGGAAATGTTGCAGTCGGACGCAACCGAATGCGGTATACTCGATACCAGAATTAAAACCGGTAAAAAGAGGCCTGATTGCAAAGGGGTACGCATGCGGCAGGGGTGTACGCTGCCTTAAAGATTATCCGATGTAGATGGGGATGCCGCCAGCTAGCTTCCTTCTCCCACTGTTTTTGAGCTATAGCTACCAAATTAAGTTTCAAGATAGGTGATGATGACCCCCTAAAAACTGCACTAAAAGTTTGGATGCCACGCCCACCGATACCGCCCTTTCCGCCCCCAGATGTTCCAACGCTTCGTCAAAAACGGGAATGCGTGTATCTTCCAGAGTTGTGGAGCTAGAGCCACCAAATTTGGTAGGAAGATAGCTGGCAACGACCCCCAGATATCTGCATCAAAGTTTTGGAGCCACGCCCCCTTATTCCACCCCCTTTCCCCACCATTTACAAACTTTGAGCTAGAGTCGCCACATTTGGTATTAAGATAGCAATTGACATCCCACAAAGATCTGCATAAAAAATTTGGGTGCCACGCCCACCCATAACGCCCCCAGCCTCCCTCGCCCTTTTCCCACTTTTTACAAACTTCGAGCTAGAGTCACCAAATTTGGTATGAAGACAGCAATTGACATTCCTTATAGATCTGCATCAAAAACTTGGATGCCACGCCCACCCATACCAACCCCGGCCCCCCTTAACCCACCTTTTACAAACTTCGAGCTACAGTCATTAAATTTGGTATGAAGATACCAATTGACAGTCCACATAGATTTGGATCAAAAATTTGAATGCCACGCCCACCCATACCACCCCCAGCCCCCCTCTCCACAATTTGTACAATTTTAGAGCTAGACTCGTCAAATTTGGTATGAAGATAGCAATTGAGATTACACATAATTCTGCATCAAAAACTTGGATGCCACTCCCACCCATACCACCCACAGCACCCCTTTCCCCACCTATTACAAGCTTCGAGCTAGAGTCATTAAATTTGGTATGAAGATACCAATTGACATTCTAGAAAGATTTGGATCAAAAATTTGGATGCCACGCCCACCCATACTTCCCCCAGCCCCCCTTTCCCCACTTTGTTTAATTTTTGAGCTAGAGTCTCCAAATTTGATATGAAGATAGCAATTGACATCACAAATTTGGATGCCACATTACCCATACTGCCCCCAGCCCCCCTTTCCCTACCATTTACAAACTTCGAGCTAGAGTCACCAAATTTGGTATGAAGATAGCCATTGACATTCCACAAAGATCCCCAGCAAAAATGTGGATGCCACACTCTCCCATACCGCCCCAGCCCCCCCCCCCCCTATCCCAACCTCTTACAATTTTCGAGCTAGAGTCACCAAATTTGGTATGAAGATAGCAATTGACATTCCACAAAGATTAGCATCACAAATTTGGAAGCCACATCCACCCAATCCGCCCCCAGCTCCCCTCTCCGCAGCTTTTACAAACTTTGAGCTAGAATCACCAAATTTGGTATGAAGATAGCTGGTTGCATGCCCATCTGCATCGGAGAATCTTTAATGCAGCGTACACCCCAGCCGCAACCGCTACCCTTTGCAATCAGGCCTGTTTTTACCGGTTTTAATACTGGTATCGAGTATACCGCAGTCGGTTGCGTCCGACTGCAACGTTTCCACTTGTAATTGCTTTAATTTGTGCGAAAATTCAAACATGGTTTTAGGAATATCCCAGTTTGTACAGACATGCACTTGATGATAAGCTGTTTATTTTTATTTATTTATTTATTTATAGTCAGCTTAGAGCAGCTGAAATTAAAATGAAATCAAATTTAAATTAAATTAGAAAATAGTTTAAATAATTAAATTACAGATAGTATAGAATTATATATAGATCTGAAAATATATGTAGGTAAAAAATTTAAAAGTTAACTTTAAGGCTCTGGGAAATTCAATAAAAAATTTAGTAGACCAACATTTGTGGCGTGGATTGGGAAAAACCCAGAAAATCCCAATCAGACCAGCGTTGGATTAGTATTTAGTGGTTACGATTAGATAAAGAAAACATAGTGCCGCATAGTTAACTTTGGCTATGCCAAGACTATGATACCCTTCACACGTGGATTAATTTGTATTTTTATTTTTTTATTGCGTGAAAATCTCGAAAGACTATAAGGCATTAAATTATTAATATTCGGTGTATCGAATTAACTATGTTAATTTTACGAATAGATATTCAGCTATTCTGTTAAACTCTTATATAGTCTGGTGGTAAGTATGCCAGACTCTCATCCGGTAGGTGCGGGTTCGAATCCCCGTGTAGTAATTTTGGTATTTTAGTTTTTTAGTCCAATTTTGTTTTTTTAATAGATTTTTTGTATTTATATGGTGGCTATATCGTAGAATGCTCCGATCGGGATGAAATTTCATAGTGAACAAACCCGACATGATCTAAGTAATCTGTGAAAGTTTCATCAAGATCGGTTCAGCAGTTTGGCCGCAAATCGTGTTGATATGGTAAATTTATATGGTGGCTATATCGTAGAATGCTCCGATCGGGATGAAATTTCATAGTGAACAAACCCGACATGATCTAAGCAATCTGTGAAAGTTTCATCAAGATCGGTTCAGCAGTTTGGCCAGAAATCGTGTTGATATGGTAAATTTATATGGTGGCTATATCGTAGAATGCTCCGATCGGGATGAAATTTCATAGTGAACAAACCCGACATGATCTAAGCAATCTGTGAAAGTTTCATCAAGATCGGTTCAGCAGTTTGGCCGGAAATCGTGTTGAAACAGACAGACAGACGGACGGACAGACGGAAATCAATTCCTGAGCTCGTCCTGATCATTTTGATACATAGTTTATGGGGTCTCCCATCATTCCTTAAAGGCGTTATAGATTCATGACAAAGTCAATATACCCTGTGAAGGGTATAAGATGGGATGATCTTTCTATTACTGGAATTGAGGCCTCAAAGGAGACAAGAGAATAAAGTTTGTTATAATCAGAACATATAACACATAATGGTTAATGAGTTAAATAGTTGCTCAAGCAACGATCCAGGCTAAGGGCTCTAATCGGAACAGTCGGTTTCACCATTAATGCTGCATTCACACTAGTTGACAAATAAGTCAATATTGATAGCAACTTAGTCAACCCTAGTGTGAACAGCTGTCAACCTGGTCAACTGTTAGGTTGATAGAAGATTGACAATGTGTAAAACATCAGTTGACGTGTGAACACTTTGTGTCAACAGTTGACGTCAATATTGGCGAGTTGATAGCCTAAAATAAATTGACTTCATGTTCATTCTTTTGCATTGTGTTGACAAATATTTATTTCACGATATTGTGCGCAACAGCTATCAATTAATGGTATATTGATATTTGTCCTCCTCCAGGGCTAAAAGTTGGTGTTGATGTTCTCGCGCTCAAGTAAATTGCAAAGGCACTAGACTTAAAGATGAAGTGGCTAATAAATGGACCTTGTTGCGCCATTTTGAATTACTATTGTTGACGTATTGATAATTTACGCTGCGTCAACTAGTGTGAATGCAGCATAAGAAGGTTAGTAATAAATAATTCTTCATGCATAGATCTACGGTTTAACAGGGAAGGAAGATTAATCAAAAGGAGTCTTCTTGAATACGGGGGTAAGTCTACTACAATTATATCCTGGTTAATCGAGTATTGTTAGGACCACACACAAGATCCATACTCCAAGATGGGTCCTACTAGGGATGTTTAAAACTTTATAGTGGTGTAGGCATCGTTAAACTCTTTCGACCACCGCTTGATGAAGCCAATGACATTAATGACCTTATTGACCATAAACGAAATATGAGAATGTGAATATAATTTAGGATCAATATTAATACCTAAATCATTAATTTCAAACACGCGGTCAAGTGGTGAATCATCAAGGAAGTAGTGAGCAGTATGAGGAGTGCTTCTACAAAAAGACATGACTTTACATTTTGAACAATTTAGATTGAGTAAGTTAAAACGACACCAGGCTGACAATGCACCCAAATCCGACTGTAGAAAATTAATTAGGGAAGCATCATTATAGGTGAAACATAGCTTCACATCATCAGCAAACATATATACAAAAGAGTTATTAATAACTGCTGGAAGATCGTTAATAAACAAATTAATTAGCAAAGGTCCAAGGTGACTACCCTGGGGTACACCAGAGGTAACAAAAATAGGTTTAGATACCGACGATTTAAAAAATACTTTTTGTGTTCGGCAACACAAGTACTCCGAAAGCCACAATACGAGTTTCGATGAAAATCCAATAATATTTAATTTTTGAAGCAACAGAGAATGACTAACAGAATCAAATGCCTTACCAAAATCGGTATAAGCGACGTCAGTTTGCATTTTTTCCTGAAACCCTTTGATAACAAGCGAAGTGAATTCAAGAAGTTTAGTGGTAGTAGATCTGCACCTAAGAAAACCGTTTTGATAAGGCGATATAATTGAACTACATGAGTGCTGCAGTTGAGAAAATATAATTTTTTCAAAGACTTTAGGAATAGCAGACAACTTGGATGTACCCCAATTATTTTTAACGTTTGATTTTGAAGAATTTTTATGGAGTGGAATTATAAAGGATTCCTTCCATATATCAGGGAACACGGTTGAATCAAAAGACAAGTTAAATAATTTTTTTAATGGCGCACAAAGAGAATCCGCGCAGTATCTAAGAATACAACCTGGCACTCCATCAGGACCAGGCAAGTAGCCAGGTTTAATAGAGATAAATTTACTCAGGAGCGTAGACTCAGTAACTACTGGGACATATATGCAATTTGACGTTTGAACTTGAAAAGGATATGAATTACTACTACTATACATATTCGATGAGTATACTGATTGAAAATACTCATCAAATAGATCGGCTACTGCCTGATCAGAACTTGCTTTTGTATCATCTAGGTATACTGAGGATGGCAAGCAAGAAGTCTTACGTTTAGAGTTAACAAATTTATAAAACTGTTTAGGGTCACGTGAAAAGTTTAGTCTACAACGATTAGGACAATTATTATAACAAGATGTGTTAACAGAAAGAAATCTAGATTTTGCTACTAAATACGAAGATAAATCTAAAGTAGTTCCCGATTTTTTAAATTTTTTATATGATCTTGTCTTTGCGTTTTTCAATTGCGATAGTTCCCTCGTAAACCAAGGTGATTTATTATCACTTGAAGAACAAGTGAGGGGAACACAAATATTATTATTATTATTGGACGTAGATGTACTAACGAACAGTACAGTCAAGTGGCCCAACGATACCAAGCACCGGCTTGTTAACGCGCGGACCCACGCACAAAGCGACCCACCTCCCGCCCATCCGACCGAGGGGCGCTCCGCTTAACGTGCGGTTACGATGATCGCGAACATGTAGACAAATGACACAAAACTAACTTTTTAAAAGAGCAAGTAGGAGTGGCACTGTGTATTAAGTGGGAAAGATCGTTATAAATAGAACACAGAATACGAAAAGGGTTATGAAGAGCATAATTAGAATTACAAGTTTGAAGAGATATAGGTACAAAATTTCTAGTATTTCTAATAGGAACAGCAAAGTTGATTTGGTTAATTAATTCAGAAGAATCAATTTCACCATTAATTAATTTGTGAAAAAAGGAAAATGAAAGCATTATTCTACGATCACTCAGAGAAGGAAGATCTATTAGTAAAAGTCTACTACGATAAGACGGCAAATTATTGTTAGTGTCCCAGTTAAGACCTCTAAGTGCGAAGAGCAGAAATTGTTTTTGTACCGATTCTATTTTATTCTGATGAATTTCGTATTTCGGAAACCATATACAAGATCCATATTCCAGAATCGGTCGTACAAGAGAAGTATACAGAGTTTTTGTTAAGTAGGGATCGTTAAACTCCTTCGACCAGCGCTTAATGAACCCCAAGACACCAGATGCTCGATTGGAAATTGAAGAAATATGCTTGTCAAACTTAAGCTTTGGGTCCATAAGGATGCCCAAATCGTCAACCCATTCAATTCTATCTAGTGGTTTGTTGTCAAGAAAATAAATATTAAAAAAGGGCAAACATCTAAAAAATTACATTACTTTACATTTACTGTAATTAAGATTTAAAAATTTACTTTACACCACATTTGAAAGTTGTCTAAATCTCTTTGAAGCTGTTGAGCAGCTAGGGGAGTTGCAGCTGACGTGCATAACTTTACATCATCAGCGTACATCAAAACCCGAGAGAACTTTATAACCGATGGAAGATCGTTTATAAACAAAATAAATAATAAAGGACCACGATGACTACCCTGAGGAACGCCTGAAGTGACCTGAACCGTCTTGGAAACGGACCCTTTGAATAAAACCCTCTGAGTTCTAAGAGTTAGGTAGTCTTTAATCCAAAGAACTAGAATATTTGAAAAGCCCAAGAGTTCTAGTTAATGTATTAGGAGATGATGATCTACAGAGTCGAAAGCCTTACTAAAATCAGTATAAATTACATCAGTCTGCAATTTGTCCTGAAAACCCTTGATAATAAACGAAGTAAATTTTAACAAGTTAGTGGTAGTAGATCTTTGTTTCATAAATCCGTGCTGGCACGGTGAATTAATAGATTTGCAAAGGTGTCGAAGATGGGAGGTTATTAATTTTTTAAAAGTCTTAGGAATAGCAGACAACTTGTAGATATCCCTATAATTTTGAACATTAGATTTGTTTCCCTTTTTATGGAGAGGAATAATAAATGACTCTTTATACATTATTGGAAAGGAGCCTAACTCCAGGGACAAGTTAAACATTTTAAGCAACGGCTTAAAAGACCATTAGCGCAGTGTCTAAGCACACAGCTTGGCACTACGTCAGGTCCTGGGGAAAATATAGGTTATAGGTATACAGAATTGGCCTTCGTTTCCTCAAAGAATACTTCCGTTGGAAGTGTCGATGACCTACGCTTCGCATTAACAAAATCAAAAAATCGCTTTGGATCCTGCTGAAACTGTAATCTACACCGAGTCAGGTAATTCTTATAACATAGGTTATTTAAGATATCAAAACTGGCACGAGCAATCAAGTATGCAGAATAGGTTACCGATGAGCCGTTTTTTCTAAATCTCTTGTAGAGCTTAGATTTTCGATTTTTGAGAATTGTCAACTCTCGGGTAAACCACACAGGTTTGTTAGACCTGTTTAGCTCACCAACCGGGACACATAAATCAAATAAAGAATATAAGGTATTATAAAAAATACTGATTGCCACGTCCAAGTCGTCAGACTCGTAGAGGGGAGACCAGTCAGTTTGGGATAAAAGCAGAGCAAGTCCCTCAAAATCAGTTTTCCGAAATTGACGAACTCGACTCAAAGGCATCCTGACATTGCAACGCGTTCGGGAAGGTAAATTAATCAACAGCTCTAACGTAGGATGGTATAAGTCTTCGGGATAAGATATAGGCTGGGAACGGGAAACGGATGAAGATGATGAATCCAAAACAAAAATCAGGGATAGCATTAATTTGACTCAATGACATCCCAAGTAGGTCGATTAAAAATTCATTCGGGGCCGTGGGAGTCAGGGCACCAGAGTCAGGACAAGAAATCCAAGTAGCTTCAGCAAGGTTGAAATCACCAAGAACTACAAGAAAATCACGATCAGAAAGCAAGGCAGAGACAGAATGAATAGCAGATAGATGTGTCTCATAGATAGAGAGATCAGAAGAAGGAGGTATATACGAACAAGTGATAAAAATGTTAATACCGCAAATGTTTAGCTTTACAGCAATAAACTCTATATCAAAAGAACTATCTAATACGACTGTTTCAGAAGGAAAGTCTACATTCACAGCAATAAGCACTCCACCACCACGCCGAAGAGTACGGTCCTTTCTGTAAATAGAATATGTACTACATAGAATTTCGGAATTGAGAATGTCTTGCCTTAACCACGTTTCAGTAAAGGCAATGACATGGAAAGGGAAAGAAAGACTATTAAGGTATAAACTAGTGAGTTTACTACAAAGACCTCTTACATTCTGATAGCCAAGTAAGAAGGAGGATGTTAGTTTTTTGAACTATCAGTAATTGGGAGAGTTACCTTAGAACGAACCACCGGAAGTGTAGATACAATCGGGGGTCGATTTTTTTTTCTTGCAGTATACTCTTTCACAATTATGTGTTCTGGCCAAAATTCTTTGCAGCATATGGTGCAAAAATCTTGATTCGAAACACTGATTTTAAAAGACGAAATGTTCCGATCATAAGCAAATTTGAATTTCTCCACCGTGAAATTGGCATTCGATTTGGCCTTGATATAGACCTTGACATCATCTGATGTTAAATCAGGGGGAAGCCTTGAAACAAATATTTGTTTTTTAGGTGGAACAGCAACAAATTTTTTAATTATATCCTCCACTGAGGCTGGTTTGGAAGACTCAGTCTCGGATAACTGAATATTTGGCTCTTTAAGTTTGATAGAGTTTTTTTGTTGATTAACATCAACACTACTAACCACCAAAGAAACCGAAGGATCGGGATCAGATAACACAATATCCATGGGAGTTATTGGTATATCATCTAAGTTCTCGATAATTTTAGTTGGAGGGACATGAAGATTTTTATTTACTTTATTTACTTTACCCTGCGGTATCGGAGCGTTTGGAGTATTTTCCGACATCACAGAGCCCGATAACTGCCCAACGTTGGCCTTTTTACGCTTTGGAGAATCCATTACGAGATTTTTCTCGTTAAGGTTTCTTTGAACCGATGAGAACTTTTCACACAGTTTATTCATCTGGCAGAAAATGCCCTCTAAGCCAAGTTGAGTATTTATAAAGCTTGCAATGTCTTTTTTTTTCTCCAAACATGACCAACACAGCCACTCTAAATTAGTATCCTTCATGAGGTCTGAGACACGGCCAGTAATGCCGGCACATTGCTCATGAGCAACATTTGTGCACATCCAGCAGCAGATAAAACCCATTTTTGAGTTTGCGCGGACTTGACAATTCGCATAGCAGCAGACAGACATTTTTATTTAATTTATTAAAAGGGAAGAAAAGTACAAATAAAAAAAAAAAAAAAATATCGCTGCAGAAAATTGTTATGATTAAAATACAGGTCCACCCTAAAGTGCAAATAGTAAAGCTACAAACAAAACTTACTTCACAGCTTCAGAAACAAAAACGGCGCGAGCGCGACCACCGAAAGCAACAAGCAACGGAGAAGAGTTTGACCGCGACCAACACCAACACAAAAGAGCGCGTTAGAGTAAACGATCAAGAAACGGTTTAATGCACTGGGAGCGAAGCGCTTGAAAAAAAGAGAGAGAGAGAGTGAGCGTAAAAACACAAAAACAAAACAAAAGCAGGCGGCAGCAAGTTGAACAAATTTTTCAGTATGCTGGACTGCAGTTTGTTGTTGTGTTTGGAATCACTTTAAAACAAATGCAAATTAAATTGTTAATTTACTGTCCACTTTGGGTTTAGGCAAACCGGCACAACGCAAAGTCACAAAACTATTAGTTTACACAAAGACGCGAAATTAATAGCAGAAATAAAACGCACAATAGTAAAAAAGCGAAGCGCATAAAAAAAACACGTCCGTTGCGATGCAAAGCGAATGCGGATGACAAAAGCGAATTCAAGGTCCTGTAAAATATGGCAATAGCAGTTTCTATATCAGTACAAGAATAAAGCCGAGACCAATTAGTATGCTGAAAAAGATAATTTAATTTAGTAAAGTTAGTTTTACGAAAGCAACGTGTTTTTTTTAAGTATTATTAGATACTGAACTAGGGTTAAGAATATTCGATGGATAGTTCTAAGGTTGGATGGTAGGTATCTTCCGGAAGCACTAGAGGGGGTATTCTACTAGCATTACTGCAATCTGAGTAAGAAACAAATATTAAGTCCAACATTCTACCACTACAGTTATGCACTCTGTTAACTTGCGATAGGCCTAACTCCAGTAGGCCATCAATAAAATCATCAGAAGTGACTGGTAACACCGCCGAAGATGTGTCATTCACAGACCATACAACATGTGGCAGATTAAAATCACCAACCACTATAAGATTATTCATATCTGTCAAAAATAAAGAAAACAAGTTGCAGGGCACTCAGATGGGATGAGTAAATGTTAATATCAGAATGAGGAGGAATATCAGAGCAAGTAACATAAAGTGATCGGCCGTTTAGTAGTATTTTAACACATAAAAACTCTATGTCCGGAAGAAGTGAATGAAACTATTTGAGAATCAAAAGATAAGCTGTTAATATATAATTTAGCTAGTTTAGTGTTAAGGCCTCTAACATTTTGATAGCCCAAGCTAATTACTTCAATTTGTTTTTTGCCGCCGAGGTGGAGGCAACAGGATGGCCAACAGGCGGTGTGCTATTGATCCTAATACCATTATTGTTATTAATTCGCCTATTCGTATACTCCTTAACGACATGCTGCGGCGGCCAAAACTTTTCAGAGCAAATTGTCGAAAAAAGTTCAGGCGGTACACCCAACTTAAAAGAAGATATACTTCTGGCATGTTTAAATTTAAACTTTTCAACAACAATAAGAGGGGAATCGATTTTACTTTTAACATATGCTGCAACATCATCCGATGACGTATCGGATGCCAGCCTAGAAACAAAAACAAATTTATTCAGTGGCACAACAACCAGAGGCTTTTGCCCCAATTGTATCGCCAGAAGAATCAATAGGCACACTATCTATTGAACCGGAGGACTCACGTGTAGGATCACAAATTATGTTATTAGTGGCAAGGGTATTGTTAAGATTCCTTGCCGGGGAGTTAAATAAAATTAATGAGCTAGCAATAGTACCCATGGGGGGATTATTGCTGGGCGCTAGAAGTGGTTTAGTGGGCAGGACAGGTGGGACAGTTATCGGATGAGGTCCCGAAGTCTTTTTACGCTTCGGGGATTCAGTTATCACTTTGCCTTTTTTGAAATTGGACTCAAGCTGCTCGAAAGACTTTTGCAGATTATTAAAAGCAACGTGCATAGCTTTAAAGCCTTCGTGAGTCTGCCTCATAAATTGTGAAGATTCTTTCACCGCCTCTTTACAAGACCCACAATACCATTTAAGGCCTGTGTACAGACCACTATAATCTCAGAAGAAGCTGCTCAGATTCTAAAATTACCCAGAATCAAAACCAACACCAAAATTAGTGGAGTTTCCGCCACTAAAGCAATGGTAGCCAAGAACAAAATAAAAATAAGTTTAATGAAAAACAAGTAAGAAGGCTCTAGTCGGGAGAGCCCGACTAAAAGATACCCTGAACCCAGTTGCAATAAATAAATTAAATTTATGTAAGAATTTGGTATACTGACTTAGCTTCCATCGATTAAGTTCAATATCTCCGGTGTTTCTCAACCGATTTGGACGAAATTTACAGAAAAGTTCTATCATTACCCATTACTTCAACCCTCATTTTTAGATTTTCCAAATTCGATATTTTATTGTTATCAATATTATGTGTATATCGGAAACCAGAATAGTTATCGATAATTCGAAGCAAACTTGTTCTGCTCATGGTATAGGAGAACTTATATCCAAAATCAGAAGTCTCTAGCTCTTGTAGTCTCTGAGATCCACGCGTTCATACAGACGGACAGACGGACAGACAGACACACGGACAGACAGACGAACAGACGGACATGGCTATATCGTCTCGGCTGTTGATGCTGATCAAGAATATATACACTTTATGGGGTCGGAGATGCTTTCTTCTGCCTGTTACATACTTTTGCACAAAACCATTATACCCTTATTTACCCATTTTATGGGTTGAGGGTATAAAAAGTTACCAAGGAACTCTTAAAAACGGAAGCAAAAGTTCTGCCAAAGTTAATGGGAGCCCTCCCAAGCGAGTCTTTAAAAATAGACACGTCGAGATGGAAAAAACTTAAGGTAGCCGATCCCAATTTTGATAAGCCGGGTCGAGTTGACTTAATGATTGGTGCCGACTTGTATTCAAGTATAATACGGCGAGGAATAGTGGTCTGCTTGGTCAAGACGCTGACCTGGGGTGGATCATCTCAGGGTGTTCAAAATCAAAAGGCGGAAATGCTATAGTAGCAACCGCTTTTGAAACTGTAGACCTAGAAAGATTTTGGGAGCTTGAAGAAGATTCAAAAGAGAACGAAGAATCTCAAATTTTTGAACAGAACTTCAAGCAAACCACCAAAATAGATAGAAATGGAAGATATACAGTATATATACCATTCAAAGAAAATTAGGAATTGGGAAATTCAAAAAAACAAGCTACAGCACGATTTCTGATTTTATAAAAGAAATTACAAAAGAACGAAAAGCTTCGGAGAAGCTATAATGAATTCAATAACGAATATATTCAGCTCGGCCATATGGCTGAAACAAGCAAAGAATGCAAATATTTTTTGACGCATCAGGCAATGATGAGAGATTCGAGTCTCACGACCAAGTTACGATTAGTATTTGACGCTTCAGCGAAGACAACGAATAACAAAAGTCTTAACGATATGTGACAGGATAGTCGGTTTATAATTAAAGACCTTGATTTGTTTAAGTATGTGTATATCTATTTATTCTTAGCTTCAGCTCCTACCACACTTCTCTTCTTTTCCACGATCGGATACCAACTGCCTGGCGCGTTTCTCGCGCGTCATGCCTAACATTACTCATCTAAGTTTAACAGCTCTTATGAGTATTACATTCTTATGCTATGTATCTTAAACTAGTGTGGCCGTATCATTATAATTAGGGCTAGTATGCTGGTTGGGTGTGTGTTAGTGGTGGCCTACTACAACTCGGCCATCCTGACGTTTTGGATCTCCTGATCACGTTTTATTTTATTTACAATCCTTTTTTTTTTTAAATCTTATTCTTAATAATAATATATATATATATATCTATTTGACTTTAGTAATTTAATATTAAGTTGATTTTTTTTTTCCAAACCAATGTTTTATATTCTGCACGCTCGAAACACCTTGATAAGGGTTACGGGATACTTGGAAACCTTCAACGTCTTTTAATGTAAATCGGTCGTTTCTCAAAACCTTTGCTATCATGTAAGGTCCTTTATTTTTTGGTATTAATTTTCTAGACGCACCTATTGTGCTGTCGAAATTTTTGTATTTTTTCGGTTTCCTTTTGCTAGTGTCGTATTTGATTTTATTGTAAGCCTGTGCCTGTTTCTGTTTCTCTGATGCTTCCGTTCTTATTTCTATTAAACTTTTCCCTGTTTGGTCGACATTGATGTCTTCCAATTTTTCTTTTAAATCGTCTCTTAATTTTCCCCTTTGTCCTATGCCGAATAACATTGTACTTGGCGTCTGATTAATGCTTCTGTGCTGCGTGTTGTTAATTGCAAACTTTACGTCTTCTAATACCATGTCCCAGTGTAATCCTTTATCTGGTTCTACTAATTTTGCGATCATTGGTCCAATACTTCTGTTGATTCTCTCCACTTGGCCGTTGGCCTTTGGTGACCCTGTTGCAATCTTCATGTGCTTCACTCCGCTCTCATCTAAAACTTCATTGAAATCCTTCGAGGTAAAACAAGAGCCACGGTCTGAGATAATGTATTTCGGCCTACTGTACGCCCTAAAATAATCTTTAAGCGAAATGATTGCCTCTTTAATGTTTGTTGTCTTTGCTGCGTACAGTCGCACAAATTTTGTAAAACCATCTATAATTACGAAAATATGCTTTTTTGGTCTACCGTTGTCAACAGGTCCATAATGGTCAATGTGCACAAGCTCAAAAGGCTTGTTGCCTTTTGGAATGCAATGTAATAGACCTTCTCCTTTTCCCGTTTTTGGAGAGTATGCTAAGCATTTTAAACAGTTCTCAAAGTGGTTGCAGCATTTCTCTTTAATTTTGGGAAACCAATAACTTTTGCCTATTAAATTTGTCATTTTGTCTCTACCTATGTGTCCTATTTCATAATGGTATTTGTAAAGGACATGATCTTCCATTTCTTCTGGAACGTAAAACACTATTCTGTCGTCGTTCAATTTACGATATACTATTCCGTTTCGCATTTCGAACAATTTGTGTTCGGTTGTTTCTAACAGTTTTTTAAGTCTTTGTATATTATGGTCCTTAGCTTGGCAGATTATCAAATTGCCTTATCTATTGTATCTACTTAACGCGTCTACGTGTTGCATCTTTGTCCCTGCTCTATGAACCAATTCATAGTCGTAGTCTTGAAGCTCTAAAGCCCATCGAGCAATTCGAGGGTTTAGTTCAATCTTGTTTAATGTTAGTGTTAAAGAGTTGCAGTCAGTAATGATTTTGAACTTTTTCCCTTGGAGATATATGCGGAATCTACGTAACGCATACAATATCGCTAAGGTTTCTAGTTCGAAACTGTGGTATTTAGCTTCCGTTTCTGTAGTGCGCTTTGAAAAGTAAAATATTGGGTGAAGCTTTCCATCTGATTTTCTTTGGAGTTACACTGCACCAAATCCTAAAGCACTAGCATCGCAGTGTAACTCAATCTCGTCTTTATAATTATATATTGCTAAGACTGGTGATTGTAGTAACTTTTCTTTACGCAATAGGAAGCAGTTTAACTCCTTTTCGGTAAACTCAAAATGTCTATCTTTTTTAAGTAAATCGTATAATGGTTTGGCTATCGTTGAATAATCTTTTATAAATATACGAAAATAAGAGCACAGTCCGAGGAAACCTTGGACTGCCTGTGTTTTCTCTGGTACTGGAAAAGTTTGTACTGCCTCTATGCCTTTGTCATCAGCGCGAATGCCTTCTCTTGTTATTAAAAATCCTAATTATTTAATACTTGGTTGTAAAAATTCACATTTGTCCATACGTAATTCCAATTTGTTTTGAGACAGTCTTTTAAAAACTTCTATGAGCGTTTCTAAATGTTCGTTTATATTTTTACTAGCAACCATGATATCGTCCATGTATACTGTAACTTTGTTTTCTTTGATTAAGTCGGAAAAAATTCTGTTTAAAAATCGTTGAAATACTGCTGAAGCAGTCCTCAGCCCCATTGGCATTCTGAGGAATTCGGCTTGTCCCAAAGGTGTGACAAATAATGTGTACTTAACTGATTCCTTTTCTACGAATATATGAAAGTATCAATTTTTTAGGTCTAACTTGGAAAACACTGTCTTGTTAACTAAACTGTCCAGTAAATCGTCAATCAGTGGTAAAGGATAGTTATCTTTTATTAACACCTTGTTGAGTTTTCTGAAGTCTATGCATAGTCTTAGGTCTCCTGTTTTTTTCTTAACTAGAACTATTGGTGAAGCATATTCTGAACAGCTGGGTTGTATAATGCCAATTTTTAAGTATTCGTCTAACAGTTGTTGTAATTTGTCTTTTTCTGTATACGAGAGCCGTCTAGGGTTGCAGCTAAATGGTTAGATTTTTCTAAATTAAGCTTTATTTCGCATTTCACTACTGGCTCGTTTGGTTTTACAGCGTTAACGTAGTACTTTTCTATTATCTGTTTAAATTTGCATTGTGTTGCATAGCATACATTGTTTCCGATATTGTATTCAGTTGTTCCGTCTTCTGTTAAATTAATGTCGAGCATTTCATTGTGAAAATTTTCTTGAAGAACGTCGGTGCTGTTTGCGATTTTATTAATTTCTAACTGCACTTCGTTGCTTTCTGTTGAATGATCGGTACTTGTTGTATTTAGTTGTGTATTACCTGTTTCAATAATTGCGTTATTAATAATCTGATTAACTGTTTCTTCAATTGTTGGTGTTGTGTTTGCTGCACTACGGACTATCGGTTTAACCATCATTCCAGTTGGCAAAATAATTGCAGTATTATCTGATTTGTTTTTTTGCTGATCGACTATAGAAATAACCGATGTTTTCCTTTCGTGACTAACTATTGGTCTAACTGTTGAGTTACTTTTAGTTCTAATTGTTTTCATAGGTGTTTCATTAAAATTGGGACTAACGGTTTTCTTGACTGTTGCATTAAAATTGGGACTAACTGTTTTCGTGACTGTTGCATTAAAATTGGGACTAACTGTTTTCGTGACTGTTGCATTAAAATTGGGACTAACTGTTTTCATATCATTTTCACAAATTTTTGAAATAGTGTTTGGTATAACCGTTTTACTATTTTTAGTTGTCATTGGAATGGCATCACCTTTTGTCTCATAGCTTGGTTTATTAATTCGAACCGTTTCTTTATCTCTAATTTGAGTTTCCGTTTTCTCAACCGTAACCATTTTCAGGGTGCTTAAATCTAAATTAAGATCGCATGCGTACATAAAATCTCTCCCAAGAACTACATCATGACTCATAGACTCGTTGGATACGACGTTTAAATGAAAATAACATTTTTGTAATTTATTCTTTAATACGTAAGAAATGCCTTTCCCATAAATTTTCAATTGGCTGTGGTTAAGGCCGTAATAAGAATTCAAAACTGGTTGAAGCGCTACTTCACTTGGCACTCGACACTTCTTAATAAACGATATGGGGCTTCCCGAGTCTATGAGACATTCTGTAATTAATGGATATAAGATAGCGTCAGCAAAATATATTCTAAATAGTATTACATAATTGTTTGAAATATTGCTCTTCCTTGCCGGACATTGTCCCACGAAGTGTCCAAACACGCCGCATGCGTAGCATGACCCAAGCTCGCGTTTTGGCTTGCGGCACTCATTTGCAAGGTGCCCCTTCGAATTGCAGTTAAGACAGCGCCGTTCCTTGTCGTCTACTGACTTGAGCTGTGAACGCGCCGTGTTGTTAGCTTCCCTTTTTGGAAGTTGTATTCCCGCGAAGGCCTTCAACACTTGTGATGGTTCGTTGAAGCATTGGATGCGTGCTTGATTGCGTAGACATGGTGATGGAATGCCCTCTATGATGTTCTCCAGTAGCTCCTCCTTATCAATGTTTACTTTGCTTGCTAACATTAGTTTATCCTCGAAGTATGCTGCGAAGTGCTCTCCAAACTGCCATTGCCGCTTCTGGAACGTATTGCGATTCTCCGCCTTGGAAGCGCTTTCACCAAAAGCCATAATTAGTTGCTCTAAAAGCTGGTCGACTGGTTCCAAGATGCGCGTGTCGTTTACATGCAACCACTGTTGAGCTTTGCCTTTTAGTTTTGCCAAAACTAGCATATGGCAGAATGTGGAGTTTAACCCATAGATTTGCGCGATGTTTTTCACCTGTCTGTCCCAGTTGCGTGCGCATGATTCTCCCAGGTAGTCCATGGTAACTTCTTTAGCCAAATGCTGCCGTTGACGAATCGCAAAGTTTGTTTACGTTTGCGTTTCGGTGTTGAATAACGCCTCTGCTAGTAGCATTGTTCAACACTGCACTGCTATCGCCGCAAGTACCGATTCTGTTAACAGCATGAGTATCGATGCTGTTAATGTTGGTATTGATCCCGCAAATGTTAACAGTTGACATTCCACTGTTAACGTTGTCGTGATCGCCGTTGTCGCTGTTGTTGCCGCTTTCATCGTTGTAGCCGCCTTCATCGTTGTAGCCGCCTTCATCGTTGTAGCCGACGTTACGGTTGTCGCTACTATCGTGGTCGTCGTTACCGTTACTTTTGCCGTTGCCGTTATTGTTGCTGTCGCCTTCATCGTTGTTGAAGTCGTGGTCGCCTCTTTGTTTTTGAGTTGCGTTTGCTATTTTCATGTGAAGCCGCTGTAGTAATATCTTGCTAGCTTTGATTTCGTTATTTCGTTTTTTAAGTTTTTCTTCCTTGTCCCTAGCATGTTGAAATTCGCCAGCCGCCATCACCGAATATGCGCTCACTGCTGCGACACCACACTGAACATCGCTTTCGCTGTCGCTCGCCGATTCTAACGGCTCTTGAGGTGCCGCTTGTGAACTCTCGCTACGCGCCTGTGGCTGAACTTGCGCCGTAGCGTGATTCTCCTCTACTGATGCGGCCTCTGGCGGAGTACCGCGATGCATCGCTGGTATTGCGTTCAGCCGAGCGACAAGCTCTGCTTTGGTGCCCGTGGTCGGCAAGCTCAGAACGGCCAACCAATTTTTAAGTTGCACCAACAAAAATTCTTTTAAATCGATATTGTTCATCGCGAGTAATCCCACTTCTGATATTGTGACAGGATAGTCGGTTTATAATTAAAGACCTTGATTTGTTTAAGTATGTGTATATCTATTTATTCTTAGCTTCAGCTCCTACCACACTTCTCTTTTTTTCCACGATCGGATACCAACTGCCTGGCGCGTTTCTCGCGCGTCATGCCTAACATTACTCATCTAAGTTTAACAGCTCTTATGAGTATTACATTCTTATGCTATGTATCTTAAACTAGTGTGGCCGTATCATTATAATTAGGGCTAGTATGCTGGTTGGGTGTGTGTAAGTGGTGGCCTACTACAGATATTATGTGGATAGGACCTAGAATTCAATAAGATATATTCGACATAATATTAAATTGGCGTAAATGGCCACTTGCAGTATCAGCAGACATTGCGAAAATGTTCCGGCAGATAAACATTCGTGAAAACAATCAAAAATACCAGAATATATTTTGGAGGGAATCTCCAAAAGAAGAAATAAAAGCTTTTCGTTTATCAACGGTAACCTATGGTACTGCATCCGCACCGTACTTGGCAACAAGAGTATTGCTGGACATCGGGCAAAGATGCAAAAATGTCACATGTCCAGTAACATGGGTTTGCTGACGCTTCCGAAAAAGCGTATGCAGCAGTAGTATATGCTAAAGTCGGAGACTACATTCCGATTTCTATTCTGATAGTCAATCAGCCTTATCACCATCGTATATAGGGAACATTGACGAAAACCCAAAGCTCATATGGGAACCAATGAGCTCATCAACAATAAATCACACGGTCGAGATTAATAAATTAAAGGAAGACATAAATAATCTGCAGCATCACCACCTATAATTAAAAGGATTAAACTTTCATCATGTGTCAGGTCATGCCTCTCTAATAATTGCATTAATAATTTTTATAATTATCATTATATTAATAATCAAGTCAATAATTACTAATCGTAAACTACGAGCCATTGCCTTTCCGGCTTCTGTTTAAGTAATTGTTAAATTTGCTTCAAAAATAAAAGGACATGACGCCGAGCCTCACCTTTGTGGCCCCCGGCACAATGTTCATAAATTAACACGTTTGCAATAGAGCCGACTTTCGCCTTCTGCGACTATCGGCCAAAATATCATACAGTCCACTAGAAGAAACATATATTATTGTAAAAATAGCCACAGCGCTTGTCCGTCATGCGATTATCCTAAGTAATTCCAAATTTGGAAAAAATATTGCTGGTGTCATCCACATCTGCATCGGAGAATCTTTATACACCCCTGCCGCATCCGTTCCTCTTTGCAAACAGGCCTCATTTTATCAGTTTTTATACTGGTAACGAGTATGCCGCAGTCGGTTGCGTCCGACTGCAACGTTTCCACTTGTTATTTATTTGCAACAGTTGCTTTCTTTTTTTAAGGTGTCTTTTTCCACCAATTCACACAAATTGACTGGCAGGTTTAAGCATTTCATTAGAAAAAACTCGTACGCTCTTCAGCAGAATTTGGCCTCAAACGGAACTCCAAATTGAAGTCCCAATCAATAGCAACCCGCTGCTTTCTCGTATCACTCTACGACAGATTGCATTCTTTTTTTTACAGACGACTGGCTGCCTTCATCTTTCCACTGACTATCACTTGCACACAGTCTTCAGTCTTCTACACGACTATACGTTCTGTGTATCGATAATCAACTAACTTGTCTTTATTGAATTGCTTTACATGAAACTTAAGCGTAACTTATAATAAATGCTGATTATACATGTCTGGCTTATACTCTAATTCTTATTTGCGTGTGCAGTTGGTTTCGTGCACGTTGCATTTCCTGTTATTGTCTAAAAGCTTTTCTTACTTAGCATTTAGAGTGTTGAATAAATCTAGACCCCTGCCTATGACTAAAATATCGTTGTAACTTTACTACGATTTCAGTGTTAAAAAATTATACGAAAGTGAAAACGTGTTGCACATTGTGTTGGTATTTTTTGGTGAAACTTTGTGCTTTAGGTGCTAAATCAAAACAAACAGCTGTTCGTTTTGACCAGCTGCTTAAAGTAAATGAGGGTTGGTTCTGAAAATTTCTTAAATAAACCAGTTTTTGGGATGCTCTCTGTTCTAGGAGTGATGTTTCACGCTTTTAAAGGGCATTTTAAAATTTATTTATTTATTGCAAGCAGCAAATTAAATAAAACATATGGCAAAGTCAGCTAAAACGATAGCGAACAGCTGATTGTGCAAAGTTAAAAGATTTGCTTCGTTCAATTGGGTGTTCACGACAGCGGTGTTGCAAAGTTATACTTTTGCACATTTGCAACACAAAGTGAACACCGTTCAAGGCCAGCATATATGGAAATACAGTTTTTGAAATTTTAAGCAGCTTGTAGATGGCTGACGGTGTCTCAAAGATGGTCTGATGCAGATAAGGATTCAACCATCTATCTTCATTCTAAATTTGGTGACTCTAGCAAAAAGTTTGTGAAAGGTAGAGCAAGCGGGGCTGGGGGCTGTATGGGTGGGCGCGGCATCCAAATTTTTGCAGCAGACTTTTGTAAGATGCCACCAGCTATCTTCCTTCCAAATATGGTGACTCTAGCTCTTAGTTTGTAAAAGGTGTTGGAAAGGAGGATGGGGCGGTATGGGTAGGCATGGCATTCAAATTTTTGATGCAGATCTTTTAGGGTCGTTACCAGTTTTTTTCATACCCAATTTGGTGGCTCTAGTTCAAAATATTACGCAAACCAGTTTTTTTTAATGGTGGTGGGGTTGCGGCTGGGCGTGGTATGGATGGGCGTAGGTTGGTACAAAATATGTCTTAACCAAATTTTGCTATAGCTCAAAACCTGTGGTAGATACACGCATTCCCGTTTTTAACTAAACGTTGGGCCGGCTGGGGGTGGCTAGGGCGATATGGGTAGCAGTTTTTTTAAGGTCATAATCATCTATCTTGGAACTTAATTTGGTGGCTTTAGCTCAAAAACTGTGGAGTGTGTGTAGTTTTAACTATAAGGGTATGCGAAATTGGTGGATTTATCGATTTTGAGCTATCGATTTTAGTGATTTTACAGCCTCCCAGTTATCGTAGAAGCCCAATCTTGACATTTTATCTGTATCGGCCGAAGGTAAAAATATTTGAAAAGTTTCAAGTTTCTAGTTTAAAGAATGTGGATAACAGTTGCGTTCATACAGACGGAAGAACGGTTGGACAAACACCCTGACGGACATTGCACAAGCCCAATATATTCTCTCCTTCGGTATCGAGTATAAAAACTTACCAGCGGCAATAGAGTAGGCGATGGGAGGGCCTAACCTTATCACTGGTTAGCAAAAGAGCGAAGAGGGCAGTATCGGTGGGCGTGGCATCCAAACTTTTGATGCAGTTTTTGGGGGGGTCATCATCACCTATCTTGGCACCAAATTTGGTGGCTAAAGCTCAAAAACTGTGGGAGTTATAGGGTTTTTACTTTCAAATGCAGGGGAGCTGGGGCGGAATGGGTGGGCGTGGCTCAAAAATTTTTGATTCCGTTTTTTGGGGGTTGCTAGTAGCTATCTGCTTACCAAATTTGGTATTTCTAGCTGTAAGGATGTGCGAAATATGTGGAATTATCGGTTTTGAGTTATTACCTTCGGTATCGAGTATAAAAATTAACAAACTCGCTCATACTGACAGTAGGATAGATAAACCGACACGGTCAAGTCGACTCGGCTGATGATGCTGATCAAGAATGTATATTTTATTAAAATTTTTATTTAAATTATTTAAATTTATTTACCCAAAACCAATCTAAAATTTTTAGCTGTTAGCTGTTATATGTGTTCCTCATGCAACTCTGTTCTTTTGATCTGCATATTCTCTAGTCCCTTTCATATTTAATCAGAAACATTCATATTTTTTAAAGGAATGGTAAAATAAAAGAAAACTGTTGAAAAGAATTTTTTTTGTTTTATGTTGGTATGTATATGGCAAATTTTTAAAAAACTCACCCAACTATACAATAAGCAACAAAAATAAACGAAAAGTGGGCGCAGAGCGGGAAGCAAACAAAAAACGGCAGCACATAGCAAAAGCAAAGCCTGGCCACAGAGCGGCGGAGCAAGCAACCGAAACCACTTTTTTTCGAAAAGCATGGCTACACAGTTACATTTGAACTGACAGCCACATATTCATAACATATACTACGTTTATGCTTGCAAAAAAGCATGAATTCAGATCATGCTTTTATAAAAAAAAATTTGAAATTTTAAATTTATGGTCGATAAGCACACATCTTTGCTATCGATTGTTTTATTCGTTATAGTATAATTGATTTAAAAAGTAACAAGTAAATTAAATAGATTCAGTGAACATTTCTATTAATAATTTCTTAACCAAAACAATGTATTTACTATTGGCGCTAATATTTGCTTGTGCGATATTTCGTATCGATAACTTTATTATTTACATCAAACACTGTGCAACTCTGTGTTTACATTCTATCGGAATAAGGCAAAGCAAAATAAGAATTTTTACACCTCTACTCCCCTTGCCATCAAACAAAAGATTCAGAGAGAAAATTCACGAAAAAACTTCAGCGTGTAAATGGGGTCTAAGTCTTTACGATGAAGACGGGATTGCCAACACAACTTTCTAAAAAAAATCTCGCGAAATAATTAAGTTGCGATGACAGACCTTCTTCTTCTCTAGACAATGTCGGTGTTGCTGTTGGTAGCGATCCATAACTGGGAACCGAAGGTCCAGATTGGTTTTAGAACAATGTTGCAGAGCAGGACCTTTTAGTCTGGGATAAGGGAAGAGCGAGTATTGATGAGCCAACGGAAGCTATTGGCTTTAAGTTTAAGATGTTTTCTTTTAGGTTCAATGTGTCTGTGCCATTTAAGTTTTTCGTCTAGCAAAACGCCCAGTAAAGTTACTTAGTTTGGTTTAGGAAGTGCGGTGTTGTTTACCTTACCTGCTTAGAATGAATGTTACTAGCTTGCATTGTTGCTCGTTTATCTTAATTCGCCAATCAGAATACCATTTTTAAACGTTGACCAAATTAAGATCTAGATGCGTTATTGCTTGCATTGGGTCTTTGGAGCGGTTGAGATTAGATGTATCATCAGCAAAGGTAGAGGTTGTCGACCGCTTATAGTATAGATGTCTGCTGTCATTAACACGTATAGTGTTGGCCTTGTGAAACACCAGCTTTAATATTGTGTTCGTCAGACATTGCAGTGTTACATCTTATTTCAATCTTCCTGTCGTAGAGTTACAACATGAGCAGATCATGTGTGTTGTTTGGGAGCATTGAAAAACATCTAGAAATAAAAATTATAATTTATAATTTAAAAAAATAAAATAAAAAAAAACCTATCTAATATAAATAAAATTCTCCTGGCACAGTGTACGAGGACATGCTCCTCCAAAACGGCTTGGCCGATTTTGATGAAATTTTGTATGTATATTCTAGGGTTATTGATAATAAAGCGGTAGGGTTGGGCGTGGCATCCAAATTTTTGGTGCAGATCCATGTGGAATGTCAATTGCAATCTTCATACCAAATTTGGTGACTCTAGCTAAATGTTTGTAAAAGGTGGGGAAAGGGGGGGGTGGAATGGGTCGGCATGGCTCCAAAACTTTGACGCAGATTTTTGGGGGTTGATGCCAGTTATCTTGCTACCAAATTTGGTGGCTCTAGCTCCAAAACTCTGGAAGATACACGCATTCCCGTTTTTGAGGAAGCGTTGGGGTGGATGGGGGCGGCTAGGGCAGTATTGGTGGGCGTGGCATCCAAATTTTTGATGCAGTTTTTGGGGGTCATCATCACCTATCTTGGCACAAAATTTGGTGGCTTTAGCTCAAAAGCTGGGGGAGATATGGCCATTTTTGATTTCAAAATGCGGGGGGCTGGGGACGGAATGGCTGGGCGTGGCTCCAAAATTGATGCAGTTTTTGGGGGTTGCTAGTAGCCATCTGCTTGCCAAATTTGGTAGTTCTAGCTGTTAGGATGTGCGAAATATGTGGGTTTATCGGTTTTGAGTTATCGAATTTATCGATTTGCCAGCCAACAGTTATCGTAAAACCCCAATCTTGACACTTTAATTTACTATGCCATAGATAAAGATAATTGGAAAGTTTCAAGTCTTTAGCTTGAAGGGTGTGGAAAATATTTGAAAAGTGAAAACAAGCCCCCCTTTCCACACTTTTTACAATTTTCGAGCCAGAGTCGATAAATTTGGTATGAAGATAGCAATTGACATTCCACAAAGATCTGCATCAAAAATTTGGATGCCACATCCACCCATACCGCCCCCCTTTCCCCACCTCTTACAAACTTTGAGCTAGAGCCACCAAATTTGGAAGGAAGATAGCTGGTGGCATCCCCATCTGCATCGGAGAATCTTTAAGGCAGCGTACACCCCTGCCGTATCCGTACCCCTTTGCAATCAGGCCTCATTTTACCGGTTTTAATTCTGGTATCGAGTATGCCGCAGTCGGTTGCGTCCGACTGCAACGTTTCCACTTGTTACTTTTGATTAACTTACTAATTTGACAAGTTAGATTGACGAGCTCTGGTGGCATAGAGAGAAGACTGCCGCTCCGCAGGCCAAAGGTGGTGGGTTCGATCTTCGACCGAGTCATACATATTTTTTGTTTTTATTATTTTATTGTATAGCATTTTAAAAACTATCGATTACATATGTATGCAACAAAGCGCATAAAAGCATATCTTCAAAATTTTTTTTGATTTATTTGTTTAAATAATGGATTCCATTGTGGTATATCCACTGAATAGCCATCTTCGCCATAAGGAAATAGCAAAGGGTACTGAAAGGCATCGTATGATCGATGCACCTCACTTATACGATGAAATTTATTATTATGACTTTCAATAATAATATCGCGCTTTTCAAATTGCTGACCAACAATAACTATAGCTATTTCGCTTGATAGAGGTGCATTATAAAGCCCCTAATGTGCACCAGCGGGTGTTCGATCAACATGTCTAACCAATTTATAGTCTTTAGTACTTGTTGGTATTTTATTGAGAGCCATTTTTAGATCTTTTAAAAAACGATTATGATGATAAAACATACATTGAAGATCCTTTACTACGCTTTAATCAACATTTAAAATATTTTTGCAACATAGTTGAGCTTCCTTTTCATCATTACCAACAAAATAGATTTGAAGAAAGTGCATTTTTTCATTTGGCAAAGGTCGGACACTACCAATTAAGTGATACACTTCTCTTTGGACTTTTAAGGTTGACCAACTTTCAATTATAATTTTTGTGCTACCAAAATAAGTCATTTGAAAGCAGCTGTTATACTTTCTTATACGATCAATGAAATAATTATGCTTGGGATTTCCACCAAACTTTCGTTTTGGGAAAGCTTAACTTTTCCTGCCTTGCAACAGATACCCAGAGGCTCATTTTTCCATTTTAAAGCATTACAATGTTTGCATATCAAATTCATACTACCAAGTTGAGTAACTTAATCTGACTTGTAAGCTATTTCAAAATAATAGTTTAAGCCAAACATGGCTTTAACACTCCATGCACGCAAACGCCTTTCTTGACGTGCATTAGGATTATTAGCCTGATCTCTTCTCACTACAACTCTAATAACATCAGGATTATTAACACGATATCTTTTTCATGCTTCTATGCGCTTACCCCAATTGATATCACGATTTTTTTTTAAATGAATGTTTTAGTACCTTTTTTTCTGCTTTGTCGGCGAACCGACAAACGGGATTTTTAACATTTTCAGTTTTACATTCACTAGACGTATCAGAATCTTAAGTTAATACTTCCTCTAAAGGAATATAAACATCAAAATGTCCATTCATTAATGGACCGGTGAAACGCAATATTTTAAAAGGATGCATACTTTTTCCAAATGCTTGTAATAAATTTTCATTTTGTAAAACTTGGAAATTTACATCAAAATTTTCTGCTCCTGCTTGAAGCTCACATGCAGTACCAGAAGTATATGAGTATGACATAGCGCAAGCAAAAATTTCCCAGTTGGTTACAACATGGGCTACAATATGTTGGCGTATGGTGCCATGAAAGCCTTGCCTACCAAATTAAAGGTAGGAAATAGATCTAAAAAGGCAGGCTCCATCACTAATTATAGCTATTTCGGCTAACTCTCTTATGTATGCGCGCGCTCTGCAACTCCTGCCTTCTTCGCACGCACTTAATCAACGCAAAACATATCTAAGAGGCTGAAGTTTAGTGAATTGCATATATCCTTTACCTTTAATTTAGTGTGTGTGAAGGAGGTAGGGCTATTAAACTTTATGATTGACATGCAGAGCGCGCACATAAAATAGAGAATGAACGTAAATGAGCAACAACAATGGACCATGATCGGAGCGAGATTTCAAATTATCTGATTATCATAAGAGCAACATGCGCGCTTATGTGAACGCCCTTTGCTTGTTTGAAATTGTATATCAATAATATATCAAAAATGTTAGTGAGTTACGTTTTGTCTAAGTTATATAAGCAGCAATTAGGCGAATCCACCCCCATAACATATTCTGGTGTGGGAAATTTTTCTAGACGCACCAAGTTTTGTTATGTTGTTATTGTTATACCCTTAACCCATAAAATGGGTAAATAAGGGTATAATGGTTTTGTGCAAAAGTATGAAACAGTCAGAAGGAAGCATCTAGGACCCCATAAAGTATATATATTATTGATCAGCATCAACAGCCGAGACGATATAAGTAGTAGGTGAATGGTGGTTCTACCCCAAAGGGATGCCGACAATTTATGACCCCATTAAATTTTATGACCCTTTTATCGCCCCCTTGTTTTTTTGACCCTTTTGTTGACTTCTACAATATGATAATTTATGACCCTTTTTTCCCCATGATCGTGTCCCTCCTTTGATAAGACTAGGGTGGAGAACAAAGTATTAACATTCCTAGGCCACCACTTTACCAGCAACATCTGTGAGATTCAGTGATCATAGGATTTGGAGTCAAGTGCGCACCTGTTAAACCAGATTTGGCTATTTACCTAACTAGTGTTAGAGTCAACTGTGCGCCTCTTTGACGTGCGTGGCATTGTAAACCTGTTTATGGTCACGAGGTGCAGTGTGCACAGGAAGAAAGGATAGATAAGAGAGAGTCGAGAGGGCGCCTGTTTGACGTGAGTAGCATTGTAAACCTGTTTATGTTCATGAGTAGCAGTGTGCAAAGGAAGGAAGGATAGAAAAGAGAGAAAAGCGAACGCTTTTTCGATGTACGTTGCATTATTATGGTCAACAGCAACAACAACAACAACAAGAACATACAGATTCGTGGGGTTCTGTGAACAAGGGATTCAAATTTTGCTACGCAGCAGCAGCAGCAGCGGCAGGATCAATACTTTGATCTTTATGACTGTGTAAATGAGAGGATCAGTTTTAGCTATTTAACCATTTAGTGCTAGAGTCAAGTGTGCTTCAGTTTTAAATACGTTGCTCTGCACACGTGCATTGTAATTGACAACAACATCAACTACAACCTTCGTGGGGGCGTTATGTGTGCAAGGATGGGAATTTTCTTTCGCAGCGGCAGCAGCAGCAAGATCAACACATTGTTTTTAAACAAGGGTATTGATACTTGTACATTAAGATTATAAAGAGTTAGAGGGAGAAGGTGTAAGAGGGGGAGTGTTAGAGGGAGAAGGTGTCAGAGGGGGAAAGGATAAAGGGGGAAAGTGTTAGAGGGAGAAGGTGTTAGAGGAGGAAAGAGTTAGACGGGGAAAGTGTTAGAAGGATACTGTGTGCAAGAAAGTGTTAGAGGGAGGAAGACTTCGAGACTTGATTGTGATTGTGCTTTTTTGAAGTACGCTAGTCAAAGGGCAGTACATTCGTAGGCCGCATTGTTATGATCAAAAGCAACACCAACAACAACAAGAACAACAACATTCGTGAGTGTTATGTAAGCAAGGGATGGGAATTTTTTCGCAGCAGCAGCAGCAAGATCAACACAAGAGTATTGAGACTTGCAGATTTAGTTTGAAATATTATAAGGGGAAGTTGTAAGAGAAGGAAAGTGTTAGAGGGAGACAGAGAGAGTTAGTATTAGAGAGAGTAGGTGTTAGAGGGGGAAAGTGTTATAGGGGAAAGTGATCCTGCTTGTATTATTATATTAAAACACGCTCCCTTATGCGATTCTATACACGAGCGTCTATGAAATGCAGGTGGTATGTTAATTGATTGTCCCTCCTTCTAACGCACACCCAACTTATTCGCTACTTACGTTTCTAACCTTTATTTGCATATATCTGTTTTGATTATTGCACTGACTTCTGTTACTTTTATAGAGCTAATTAGTATAACTTTTTAATAAACCAATGAACATTTTTTAAATTGGTGTACTTTGTTAAGAAACTATCAAATTATGTTTTTCTTATGGGTATGTTTTAATTTTATTTCATATATATATAATTTTATTTTTTTTTTTTTTATAGATTTTTGTAGTATGTTAAATTTAAGATTTATATTAAGCTTGTTCCGTTGAGGGATTTACCAAACACAAACACCGAACATTAAGATTAATGACAAGCCGGTAGAACACACAAGTCATACTCCATGATTTTGTTTCGGCTTTATTAAAAGCTTTTTTAAGTCAATATTATAAGCCTAAGTTCTAGTACTCACTTGAAAGCTTAACGAAGTTCGTGTAGCTGGTATAATAAATCATGTTTAAACGAAGTAATTTTGATCTTAATATTTATACTTCATCGTTTATTGAGATTATTGTTATTATTATTTTTTTAATCCCCATATATTGTATTCCGTTCTATCTCAGTAATAATTTATTTTGCTTATACATTCTTTAAATTCCTTAAGGTAATCTTTTAGGCTTATCAAATAATCATTTCCTTAACTTTCCCTCTACTCGCTTTAAGATTTTCATCAAATGACACTTTTCATATTTAAGATATCCGTCAAACTATTTCTTATACTCAACTAAAATTATTTCATCAAACTCACATATCAAATCAATTTCTAAAATAAAGAAAATGAAAACAGTAAGATTTTTTTAGCAGCTTGATTTTTTTTTTTATAAACGGGGTTTACCAACTCTTTCTCAGTATGCTACCTACGATAAAAATGTATAAAGAATGGGTTTTGTACTCATTTACTGGCTTCAAAAATTCTTCTATTGACGTTGTATGATACCCTATCTTAATTTGTGTTATATTTAATCGTTTTCTTCAACTTAGTATTCTACAGATTTTTAAACATTTTATGTTATGTAGTTAGCTATTTTGACTAGGCTTTACGCTTAAAACGAGATAGATTGTATTATTGTCCTTAACAAGTTAACTTAATTTGAACAGGGAAATCGCTCGGACATTGATTTTTCACTTAATAATTGATTGCTTTAATATATTTTAACTGTCAACCTATGTACATTTCTACTTTTTATACTCGATACCGAAGGTAAAGAGTATATTGGTTTTGTGCAATGTCCGTCATGGTGTCTCCCACAGTTTTTTAGCTAGAGTCACCAAATTTGGTGCCAAGTCTAGATCGATGATGACCGTCCCATAAGCTGCATCAAAGTTTGGATGCCACACCCACCAAGTAGCGACCTAGCCACCACCATCTGCCCCAACTCTTCGTCAGAAACGGGAATGCGTGTATATTCCAGAGTTTGGAGCTAGAGCCACCAAATTGGTAGGAAGATAGCTGGCAACGACCCCCAACAATCTGCATCAAAGTTTGGAGCCTAGCCCATCCATCCGCCCCCTTTCCCCACCTTATACAAAGTTTGAGCTAGAGTCACCAAATTTGGTATGAAGGTAGCATTTGACATCCACAAGATCTGCAGCAAAATTTGGATGCCACGCCCAACCATACCGCCCCAGCCCCCTTCCCCACTTATACAACTTGAGCTAGAGTCACCAAATTTGGTATGAAGAGAGCAATGACATCCCAAGGATCTGCAGCAAAATTTAGATGCCACGCCCAACCATACCGCACGCAGCCCCCTTTCCCACTTATACAAACTTCGAGCTAGAGTCACCAAATTTGGTATGAAGATAGCAATTGACATCCCACAAGATCTGCACCAAAATTTGAATGCCACGCCCAACCATACCACCCCCAGCCCCCCTTTCCCAACTTTATACAAACTTTGAGCTAGAGTCACCAAATTTGGTATGAAGGTAGCATTTGACATTCCACAAGGATCTGCAGCAAAAAGTTGGATGCCACGCCCACCAATACCGCCCTAGCCACCCCCATCTGCCCCAACGCTTCGTCAGAAACGGGAATGCGTGTATATTCCAGAGTTTTGGAGCTAGAGCCACCAAATTTGGTAGGAAGATAGCTGGCAACGACCCCCAACAATCTGCATCAAAGTTTTGGAGCCTAGCCCATCCATTCCGCCCCCCTTTCCCCACCTTATACAAAGTTTGAGCTAGAGTCACCAAATTTGGTATGAAGGTAGCATTTGACATTCCACATGGATCGGCAGCAAAAAGTTGAATGCCACGCCCACCAATACCGCCCTAGCCACCCCCATCTGCCCCAACGCTTCGTCAGAAACGGGAATGCGTGTATATTCCAGAGTAGTGGAGCTAGAGCCACCAAATTTGGTAGGAAGATAGCTGGCAACGACCCCCAACAATCTGCATCAAAGTTTTTGAGCCTAGCCCATCCATTCCGCCCCCCTTTCCCCACCTTATACAAAGTTTGAGCTAGAGTCACCAAATTTGGTATGAAGGTAGCATTTGACATTCCACAAGGATCTGCAGCAAAAATTTGGATGCACCGCCCACCCATACCGCCCCAAGCCCCATAGCCCCCCTTTCACCACCTTTTACATGCTTCGAGCTAGAGTCACCAAATTTGGTATGAAGGTAGCATTTGACATTCCACAAGGATCTGCAGCAAAAATTTGGATGCCACGCCCAAACATACCGCCCGCAGCCCCCCTTTCCCCACTTTATACAAACTTCGAGCTAGAGTCACCAAATTTGGTATGAAGAGAGCAATTGACATCCCACATGGATCGGCAGCAAAAATTTGAATGCCACGCCCACCCATACCGCTTCAAGCCCCATAGCCCCCCTTTCACCACCTTTTACATGCTTCGAGCTAGAGTCACCAAATTTGGTATGAAGGTAGCATTTGACATTCCACAAGGATCTGCAGCAAAAATTTGGATGCCACGCCCAACCATACCACCCGCAGCCCCCCTTTCCCCACTTTATACAAACTTTGAGCTAGAGTCACCAAATTTGGTATGAAGGTAGCATTTGACATTCCACAAGGATCTGCAGCAAAAATTTAGATGCCACGCCCAACCATACCGCACGCAGCCCCCCTTTCCCCACTTTATACAAACTTCGAGCTAGAGTCACCAAATTTGGTATGAAGATAGCAATTGACATCCCACATAGATCTGCACCAAAAATTTGAATGCCACGCCCAACCATACCACCCCCAGCCCCCCTTTCCCAACTTTATACAAACTTTGAGCTAGAGTCACCAAATTTGGTATGAAGGTAGCATTTGACATTCCACAAGGATCTGCAGCAAAAATTTGGATGCCACGCCCAACCATACCGCCCGCAGCCCCCCTTTTCCCGCTTTATACAAACTTCGAGCTAGAGTCACCAAATTTGGTATGAAGATAGCAATTGACATCCCACATGGATGGGCATCAAAATTTTTAATACTGGTATCGAGTATACCGCAGTCGGTTGCGTCCGACTGCAACGTTTCCACTAATTTAGTGATTATGTTAGACTTTTATATTTCCAAACTCATTGCTTGAACTTACAAAATTTCGTTACTAATTTCTTATAATTGATGGATGGTAATATTTTATTTCATTATTCTCCCCATTTTTCTTGTTTTTAATAAGGAAGTGCATTGAACTAGCTTATCAGTTCGAGATATGAGTCTTACACTGTTTCGAAAAGTATGAATACGTTAAGTGTTTTAAATTAAGGGTTAAGTATCTATTAGATGCCATGTTATTAGGGCGTATTTATTCATATAATTATTATAATTATTTCTTAAGGAGACTTATTTTCTTTAGTGCTCAAAACTTATTGTCGCTAAAGGATTTATTTTTTCATGATCTGAGTTATTTATTTAATTCGTGAAACCATTGTATTGTGTTTTATTATTCTTGAACCTTTGCATTAATCTTGAATTTGGATGGCAAAATACGGTTGTGATGTACTAAAGCTCGAGATGACTTGAGAGTCGGTATTTTGCAAAACGGGAGGTAGAGTAGTTAAAATTTTCAATTGTAGTTTGTTTTTAAAATAATTTACTTTAACTATCACCAGATTGGTTTATACCCACTAAATGTTGGTATTTTCGGTTTTTTCTTCCTTTGTATTAGTCGTTTTATACACCCTAGCTCTTGATCCTGTTTTTGATTTTAGATTAGGGTTTGATTTTATTGTAAACTGTTTGTGGAGGAGGCTCCAAATAATAAGATTTGGGTTAATAATTGTATGGTAAGATTTATTTTTCTTTTTTATGTTGGTAAATCACTAGTTGTGTGTATGTTAAACTAATAAAAAGAGCGCAAACAAGTCATTTACAATAATTTTCACTAACTTAGGATTCATGGTCTTAAGACCGTTTAGACTTCATCGTAAGTAGTTTTGCTAGACTATATTCTATTATGATTCTTGTGGGTTATAATTCGTACATTGAAAGAGCGAGATAAAGCTGTTCTTGTTTAGGTCCACAATCTATTTTCTTGGTCTATTTTCCTTTACATATAATACGGCAGGGAGTAAGATTTAAAAGTAGTATGTCATTCCATTTTAGTAATATTTGTATATTGTTTTTATTATTTTGCTATTTAATTTTTATTTTATTCTTTTATGTTATTTGTCTTTATATATTGCCTTTAAATTTAAGGGTTTTGCCTCTCAATTTTTGAACCGAGACACAGTATTTTTTTTTTTATGTGCTGCATAAACGAAAGCATGCTTTATCCCAGATTTGTTTATTCTTAATCAATATTTAGATCAACACCGTAGGCTTTCAAGTACTATATGTCTGTCTCTATATTTTATCAGCTTTTAGGTATTGAGATTAAATTTTGCTCAGAATCTATTCGCTAACTTAAACACATGAGTGTTACAACTTTCACACTTAAGGAGCATCAGGTCTTTTCGTTTCAAAGTGTTTACTATTTGACGCTTTTAAGAACATTTGCTTGCCTGAGCTAGGTAGGTTATACAGTTAAAACAATTAGTGGAAAGACGGAACTTTCTTATAGAATTTCTTCAACATTATAATTGGTTCTTTCCGTTTCGCATTTTATCACGCACTTTGAGATTATTATATTACTTAATGGAATGTGCTCTATGTTCCTAATTGTTTGCTGATTATTGTTGTTAATTATTATTTTGTTTATTTATTTCTTTTGCATCTCATATAGTATTTTTCCCTTATGTTTCTTTTTTATTGCGCTCCACTTCTATACTTACTTTAATAATTTTCGATGTTTCCTACAATTTATATTCAATCGCCCTTTATTTGACAAAAACTGGGCTGTTAAAAACGGAAGCCAATTAATCTATCAAACTGATGGAAGGGAATAGTTGTGATTATTTTTCATTTAAAAATAAAAATAGGCTGTTATACGGGTACACAAAATATTTACTTATATTAAATTAAAAGTACTGTCACTGTTTACGGCAGCCTGGCATCCTAAAGAGACTCAATCGCTCACCATCATCACTTGACACCCCACCCACCCATACGACGAAGCGATCCTCACCTGGACCATCACTCGTACACACATAATTAACTTTTACCTAGATAATGTACGGTTTGCATGTAGGCGCCTTATTTGAATAGTATTTCATTGTTCTACTCTGTACCGATTTTGGATCCCCTGATTTATATTATTTCCAGCTACTTTCCAAGGCTCACACCTTTAACTTTTAAAACACCAGCCCACAAAACATATAATTTGGATATAAAAACATTAGACAACGACTATCAAGCACCAGGAGCTAGTAAACAAATTTATAAAGTATTCGGAGGAAATTTGATCGAACAATGTAACACCCAAAAATATTTATTATGGTTTACATTAAATCGTGAAGTCATAGTCGAGTCTACTACGTACTTCACATTTTTCCATGAGTTGTTCCCATCTAAAACCCCTATCAATTTATCCGTTTTTTCTTATTATTATTTTTTCAACCAAGTAAGTGCGTACCTGTTTTTTCAATTTTATCTCTCTAGAAAATGTCTGTAAGTTCGGTAGCCTCACAGTCAGTCAATATTTTTGTTATACGGATTTTGTAATGTATTTCTATTATTGTACATTTTAAGTTTTCCGGTTTGGTGAGTAGCTCTTCTCAATTAAGTATTATGTTTGCTTATACACACATAATCATTTATTTAGATTTTTATCTGACTAATAAAAATGTCTTCAAATCTTTTAAAAATTTAAGGATTTACTTTTATGTATGGAATTTTGGTTGGCCTATTATATCGCTGATTGTTCTAACTAAACAATTGATTGAACACTACCTCCATAAACGTATCTTTGATTGAGTTTTCGATAATAACTTCTTATTAATTTTTTTAGATCGCACCCGAGTCACGTAAATATTGCAGGGTACGTAAAAATTAGCACGCAAACAAGATTGAGGGCAGAGACACTCCTAAAAGGCTTTAAGCCGAAGTGTGACGTAGAAAAAGGTACAATAAGGTACGAGCTAACGAACAGCGAGAGTCTTTAGATGGAAGCGAGCTGAACGAAGACATCTGATCTCAGACAAGACAAATGTTTATCGGGAGAAAGAATCCTCCTTTCACATTATAGCAGTATGCATAGCCTTAGCAAGGAACAAATTTTATTGTCTTAGAACAACATATCAACCGTATTAAAGGCTAAGAAACCCTCAACTCATCATAAATACTTGATCTCGTACAGTTTCCATGTCCGGTGGAAGAGTCATAGAACTAGAAGGGGGGCACAACAGACCTCTCAGTTACCAAATCATTCATCGACGATTAAGGTTTATACAGGCAGGAGACATATTATTCTATTATTGATTCCCCTTTATGTTTAATTTCTTTTATTAAAAAGTTGTTACTATTCTACTGACTTTTATTGATTTTTTATTAATTTTTTATTATCTTGTCGGAAACTTAATTTCCGTTTGTTTTTCTTCGCAAAGTAGTTTACATCTGTCAGCAATGTCAATTCGTGATTTTTATTCTAAAAATTTTTTGAGATTCGAATCTATTTTTTTAAGAGTGCTTTCAATTTTTTTCACTTAAAGCCAACAAAAGTACTAACACAATACTGCTGCGTTTTGTACTATAACTTGAATTTAACATTTAAATGAAAGAACAAGTCCACAATCGTGGCGATTAAAAACCGGGACTTAAAAGTACGCTGTTGAACAGAGTAAAGTACTCCTTGCAGAGTGAGGCAGCATAGGTCAATAAAATTTACATATAAAACACCTTATTTTCTATTGTTGTTGTTGCTGCTGTTGGTCCACCGAGGCCTGTTCGCAGGTATAACAGCGGTGGAGGACTGTAGAATGCTCTCCGCAAACAGCATTGTCGCAATTGAAGCAGTAGGCCCTTGTTTTCCGTTGACGTCCGTACTCAGAACGGCAAAGGCGGCATGACGGCCTGTTCGTCCTAGGCGCAAATGCTGGTGAATTAACTTCTACCGGTCTTGGTATTATCTGAAAAGATAAAAAAAAACAAAAAAAATAATAATTAGTAGTCTGATAGTGAAATTGGAGCAGTTTTTTCTTACCCTGACATCAAATGTCTCCATCGCATTACGTATCCTTTGATGCTTCGTTATTTGGTTATTCAGCGCCCGATTTTCAATGTTTGGCATTGCCAACTGCCTGGTGAGGAGCTGAAGAAACGCCCGTCGTCGATCACTTCGTTGGGCAGGCTGCATTTCATTGTATATTGTGAATGCAGCAAGTGCAGCAACGTCTAACATGTTATAGAACATTGCCAATGGCCAGCGTTGTGTAGAGCGTTTGCAGGAGTAAGTGCCCAGCATTTGATCCATAACATCTACGCCAGATTTATTGGCATTGTAATCCAGAATGCTATAGGGTTTTCGCTTTGCACTGGCCTCGTCGACAGCGCAAGTATAGTGTTCAGTAGACATAAGAAGAACAGCTTTATTTCGTTTTGGCACATATGAAGATAGTGCTATATCGCCATCGTTGAAGCCGAACAATGTGGTGAGGACAGGACGCTGGCGATTTTTCTGGAACTCCTGCGGTACGAACCTCTTATTTTCGCGAACTGTTCCAACGTAGCTCATTTTCCTCCTCATCAAAATACGTGCCAAATCCAACGTTGTGAAGAAGTTGTCTGCATAAACATTGCGGCCAGTATCCATATATCTCGCCATAAGCGTCAGTACAACATTTTGGCCCTGATTTACTTCACGATCCTGGTTTGGCAATTTACCAGAATAGATCATACCTTTGACGGGATAGTACGATTTGGAGTGACACAACCACCATACCTTTATACCATACTTAGCAGGCTTAGACGGAATGTATTGTGTGAAGCGGGTACGGCCTCTGTAGGGGAATAACTGCTCATCAACTTTCACTGACTCATGCGGAGTGTAAGTTGCTGCTAGGTTTGACTGCAACATTTCCCAAATGTCGTCAATTGCCGCTGTTTTGCTGGTGATTAGTCGCTGCTGTCGTGTATTTGCATTGTCGAATCTAATGAACTTTTTGATGCACATAAAACGATCGTATTGCAAAGCAGCTTTGTATATTGGGTTACGTGTTGGGCCCCATAACTTTCTAGCAGGTTCGGTATTCGACTTGTTGAGTCCAGCATGTAGAATAATTGCTAAAAATGCATCAAACTCTCTCAGTGTAATGGTATTCCACTCCTTCATCTTCGTTGGATTTGCCAAATTCCATGCAGCTGTGCCATTCCTGGCTTTCCTATTCGTTTCGCGTATTATTATGTACGCTATGTCTTCACTGATGATGGAGCGGAATATAGTGAAGGGATCATGTACCGCCCCGTTTGGCCCTGGTCTCCTTCTTGTGAAGTCAACCACATTATGAGCACGAATGCGAGAAGAAGGGGGTGCTGTTTACACCATTGTGTGCCATCTTTACCATAATAGAAATTGTCATTGGTTTGCTGTGCATTATTTTCTTCGTCGTCAACATCGCTGTCATCGCTTTCTTCATTTACTTCGATATATTGTTCAGTTTCTGCGTCTGAATCATCACCATGAAAACCTTGTTCATATATGTAGTCGTCATCATTTTCAGCTGTATCGCCAAAAGCATCATAATCTTCGTCACCGCTCAGCTCTCCTTGCATAAAATTAGCAAATCTGTCGTCAGATGCACTCCTTTCATCTGCACTCATTTGCTGGTATCTGCTACTACGGCGTACAACCATTTCAGCAACTTCAATATCTTGGTCTGCCATATCAATTTTATTATACTTTTATACTTTTATTTTCACTTTGTAAACACACTTTACTGTTCACTGTCTGAACTTAGAATGATTTGGCTGTCGAAATTAGAACCTCTTATATACTCTTTCATACGTCCTGGCCTTCAGGTTACATTTGCTGTGCACATCTGCTCTTAGAACCTCATACACACTCTTTCATACGTCTACCTGGCCATTAGGTTACCTTTTTGTGCACATCTGCTCTTTGTACATAAAAAGTGAAGTAAAGGTAGCAATTCTAAGAACTGGTTTATTGTGTTTGCCAGATTATTATGCTTTCAAGGACACAATAACAATAATCCAAAAATTACCAAAAAGTCACAGAACACGAAGAACAAATGCATTTATAAGTGTTTTCTTGCATTTTCAGTACAAGGTCCCCAGGGACCTGTTCACGCATCCGAGGGGTAAACGCGTTTAGAAGCCTATAAAACCTAAACCATTGCTCCGATCAGAACGCGGAATACCTTAAAAGACGCAAAATTCTCTTGGAATACATGGTAACTTTGGGGGGGTGTTGTCTTGGCCGAAATAGGAGTAAATTGCGTTTGAAAACGCAATAGGTCCCTAGGGACCTGTTCACGCATCGAAGGGTTAAGTGAAAAAAATTGAAAGCACTCTTAAAAAAATAGATTCGAATCTCAAAAAATTTTTAGAATAAAAATCACGAATTGACATTGCTGACAGATGTAAACTACTTTGCGAAGAAAAACAAACGGAAATTAAGTTTCCGACAAGATAATAAAAAATTAATAAAAAATCAATAAAAGTCAGTAGAATAGTAACAACTTTTTAATAAAAGAAATTAAACATAAAGGGGAATCAATAATAGAATAATATGTCTCCTGCCTGTATAAACCTTAATCGTCGATGAATGATTTGGTAACTGAGAGGTCTGTTGTGCCCCCCTTCTAGTTCTATGACTCTTCCACCGGACATGGAAACTGTACGAGATCAAGTATTTATGATGAGTTGAGGGTTTCTTAGCCTTTAATACGGTTGATATGTTGTTCTAAGACAATAAAATTTGTTCCTTGCTAAGGCTATGCATACTGCTATAATGTGAAAGGAGGATTCTTTCTCCCGATAAACATTTGTCTTGTCTGAGATCAGATGTCTTCGTTCAGCTCGCTTCCATCTAAAGACTCTCGCTGTTCGTTAGCTCCTACCTTATTGAACCTTTTTCTACGTCACACTTCGGCTCAAAGCCTTTGAGGAGTGTCTCTGCCCTCAATCTTGTTTGCGTGCTAATTTTTACGTACCCTGCAATATTTACGTGACTCGGGTGCGATCTAAAAAAATTAATAAGAAGTTATTATCGAAAACTCAATCAAAGATACGTTTATGGAGGTAGTGTTCAATCAATTGTTTAGTTAGAACAATCAGCGATATAATAGGACAGCTAAAATTCCATACATGAAAGTAAATCCCTAAATTTTTAAAAGATTTTAAGACATTTTTATTAGTCAGATAAAAATCTAAGTAAATGATTATGTGTGTATAAGCAAACATAATACTTAATTGAGAAGAGCTACTCACCAAACCGGAAAACTTAAAATGTACAATAATAGAAATACATTACAAAATCCCTATAACAAACATATTGACTGACTGTGAGGCTACCGAACTTACAGACATTTTCTAGAGAGATAAAATTGAAAAAACAGGTACGCACTTACTTGGTTGAAAAAATAATAATAAGAAAAAACGGATAAATTGATAGGGGTTTTAGATGGGAACAACTCATGGAAAAATGTGAAGTACGTAGTAGACTCGACTATGACTTCACGATTTAATGTAAACCATAATAAATATTTTGGGTGTTACATTGTTCGATCAAATTTCCTCCGAATACTTTATAAATTTGTTTACTAGCTCCTGGTGCTTGATAGTCGTTGTCTAATGTTTTTATATCCAAATTATATGTTTTGTGGGCTGGTGTTTTAAAAGTTAAAGGTGTGAGCCTTGGAAAGTAGCTGGAAATAATATAAATCAGGGGATCCAAAATCGGTACAGAGTAGAACAATGAAATACTATTCAAATAAGGCGCCTACATGCAAACCGTACATTATCTAGGTAAAAGTTAATTATGTGTGTACGAGTGATGGTCCAGGTGAGGATCGCTTCGTCGTATGGGTGGGTGGGGTGTCAAGTGATGATGGTGAGCGATTGAGTCTCTTTAGGATGCCAGGCTGCCGTAAACAGTGACAGTACTTTTAATTTAATATAAGTAAATATTTTGTGTACCCGTATAACAGCCTATTTTTATTTTTAAATGAAAAATAATCACAACTATTCCCTTCCATCAGTTTGATAGATTAATTGGCTTCCGTTTTTAACAGCCCAGTTTTTGTCAAATAAAGGGCGATTGAATATAAATTGTAGGAAACATCGAAAATTATTAAAGTAAGTATAGAAGTGGAGCGCAATAAAAAAGAAACATAAGGGAAAAATACTATATGAGATGCAAAAGAAATAAATAAACAAAATAATAATTAACAACAATAATCAGCAAACAATTAGGAACATAGAGCACATTCCATTAAGTAATATAATAATCTCAAAGTGCGTGATAAAATGCGAAACGGAGAGAACCAATTATAATGTTGAAGAAATTCTATAAGAAATTTCCGTCTTTCTACTAATTGTTTTAACTGTATAACCTACCTAGCTCAGGCAAGCAAATGTTCTTAAAAGCGTCAAATAGTAAACACTTTGAAACGAAAAGACCTGATGCTCCTTAAGTGTGAAAGTTGTAACACTCATGTGTTTAAGTTAGCGAATAGATTCTGAGCAAAATTTAATCTCAATACCTAAAAGCTGATAAAATATAGAGACAGACATATAGTACTTGAAAGCCTACGGTGTTGATCTAAATATTGATTAAGAATAAACAAATCTGGGATAAAGCATGCTTTCGTTTATGCAGCACATAAAAAAAAAAAATACTATGTCTCGGTTCAAAAATTGAGAGGCAAAACCCTTAAATTTAAAGGCAATATATAAAGACAAATAACATAAAAGAATAAAATAAAAATTAAATAGCAAAATAATAAAATTAATATACAAATATTACTAGAATGGAATGACATACTACTTTTAAATCTTACTCCCTGCCGTATTATATGTAAAGGAAAATAGACCAAGAAAATAGATTGTGGTCCTAAACAAGAACAGCTTTATCTCGCTCTTTCAATGTACGAATTATAACCCACAAGAATCATAATAGAATATAGTCTAGCAAAACTACTTACGATGAAGTCTAAACGGTCTTAAGACCATGAATCCTAAGTTAGTGAAAATTATTGTAAATGACTTGTTTGCGCTCTTTTTATTAGTTTAACATACACACAACTAGTGATTTACCAACATAAAAAAGAAAAATAAATTTTACCATACAATTATTAAACCAAATCTTATTACTTGGAGCCTCCTCCACAAACAGTTTACAATAAAATCAAACCCTAATCTAAAATCAAAAACAGGATCAGGGTGTATAAAACGACTAATACAAAGGAAGAAAAAACCGAAAATACCAACATTTAGTGGGTATTAACCAATCTGGTGATAGTTAAAGTAAATTATTTTAAAAACAAACTACAATTAAAAATTTTAACTACTCTACCTCCCGTTTTGCAAAATACCGACTCTCAAGTCATCTCGAGCTTTAGTACATCACAACCGTATTTTGCCATCCAAATTCCAGATTAATACAAAAGTTCAAGAATAATAAAACACAATATAATGGTTTCACGAATTAAATAAATAACTCAGATCATGAAAAAATAAATCCTTTAGCGACAATAAGTTTTGAGCACTAAAGAAAATAAGTCTCCTTAAGAAATAATTATAATAATTATATGAATAAATACGCCCTAATAACATGGCATCTAATAGATACTTAACCCTTAATTTAAAACACTTAACGTATTCATACTTTTCGAAACAGTGTAAGACTCATATCTCGAACTGATAAGCTAGTTCAATGCACTTCCTTATTAAAAACAAGAAAAATGGGGAGAATAATGAAATAAAATATTACCATCCATCAATTATAAGAAATTAGTAACGAAATTTTATAAGTTCAAGCAATGAGTTTGGAAATATAAAAATCTAACATAATCACTAAAAAAGTAGAAATGTACATAGGTTGACAGTTAAAATATATTAAAGCAATCAATTATTAAGTGAAAAATCAATGTCCGATCGATTTCCCTGTTAAAATTAAGTTAACTTGTTAAGGACAATAATACAATCTATCTCGTTTTAAGCGTAAAGCCTAGTCAAAATAGCTAACTGCATAACATAAAATGTTTAAAAATCTGTAGAATACTAAGTTGAAGAAAACGATTAAATATAACACAAATTAAGATAGGGTATCATACAACGTCAATAGAAGAATTTTTGAAGTCAGTAAATGAGTACAAAACACATTCTTTATACATTTTTATCGTAGGTAGCATACTGAGAAAGAGTTGGTAAACCCCGTTTATAAAAAAAAAATCAAGCTGCTAAGAAAATCTTACTGTTTTCATTTTCTTTATTTTAGAAATTGATTTGATATGTGAGTTTGATGAAATAATTTTAGTTGAGTATAAGAAATAGTTTGACGGATATCTTAAATATGAAAAGTGTCATTTGATGAAAATCTTAAAGCGAGTAGAGGGAAAGTTAAGGAAATGATTATTTGATAAGCCTAAAAGATTACCTTAAGGAATTTAAAGAATGTATAAGCAAAATAAATTATTACTGAGATAGAACGGAATACAATATATGGGGATTAAAAAAATAATAATAACAATAATCTCAATAAACGATGAAGTATAAATATTAAGATCAAAATTACTTTGTTAAAACATGATTTATTATACCAGCTACACGAACTTCGTTAAGCTTTCAAGTGAGTACTAGAACTTAGGCTTATAATATTGACTTAAAAAAGCTTTTAATAAAGCCGAAACAAAATCATGGAGTATGACTTGTGTGTTCTACCGGCTTGTCATTAATCTTAATGTTCGGTGTTTGTGTTTGGTAAATCCCTCAACGGAACAAGCTTAATATAAATCTTAAATTTAACATACTACAAAAATCTATAAAAAAAAAAAAAATATAATTATATATATATGAAATAAAATTAAAACATACCCATAAGAAAAACATAATTTGATAGTTTCTTAACAAAGTACACCAATTTAAAAAATGTTCATTGGTTTATTAAAAAGTTATACTAATTAGCTCTATAAAAGTAACAGAAGTCAGTGCAATAATCAAAACAGATATATGCAAATAAAGGTTAGAAACGTAAGTAGCGAATAAGTTGGGTGTGCGTTAGAAGGAGGGACAATCAATTAACATACCACCTGCATTTCATAGACGCTCGTGTATAGAATCGCATAAGGGAGCGTGTTTTAATATAATAATACAAGGAGGATCACTTTCCCCTATAACACTTTCCCCCTCTAACACCTACTCTCTCTAATACTCACTCTCTCTTTCTCCCTCTAACACTTTCCTCCTCTTACAACTTCCCCCTATAATATTTCAAACTAAATCTGCAAGTCTCAATACTCTTGTGTTGATCTTGCTGCTGCTGCTGCGAAAAAATTCCCATCCCTTGCTTACATAACACTCACGAATGTTGTTGTTCTTGTTGTTGTTGGTGTTGCTTTTGATCATAACAATGCGGCCTACGAATGTACTGCCCTTTGACTAGCGTACTTCAAAAAAGCACAATCACAATCAAGTCTCGAAGTCTTCCTCCCTCTAACACTTTCTTGCACACAGTATCCTTCTAACACTTTCCCCGTCTAACTCTTTCCTCCTCTAACACCTTCTCCCTCTAACACTTTCCCCCTTTATCCTTTCCCCCTCTGACACCTTCTCCCTCTAACACTCCCCCTCTTACACCTTCTCCCTCTAACTCTTTATAATCTTAATGTACTAGTATCAATACCCTTGTTTAAAAACAATGTGTTGATCTTGCTGCTGCTGCCGCTGCGAAAGAAAATTCCCATCCTTGCACACATAACGCCCCCACGAAGGTTGTAGTTGATGTTGTTGTCAATTACAATGCACGTGTGCAGAGCAACGTATTTAAAACTGAAGCACACTTGACTCTAGCACTAAATGGTTAAATAGCTAAAACTGATCCTCTCATTTACACAGTCATAAAGATCAACGTATTGATCCTGCCGCTGCTGCTGCTGCTGCGTAGCAAAATTTGCATCCCTTGTTCACAGAACCCCACGAATCTGTATGTTCTTGTTGTTGTTGTTGTTGCTGTTGACCATAATAATGCAACGTACATCGAAAAAGCGTTCGCTTTTCTCTATTTTCTATCCTTCCTTCCTTTGCACACTGCTACTCATGACCATAAACAGGTTTACAATGCCACTCACGTCAAACAGGCACCCTCTCGATTCCAGATCCTTTGATCACTACTACTCATGAACATAAACATTCATTCATGATTGCTTGCTTTCAGGTTAACAATGCAACGCACGTCAAACAGGCGCCCTCTCGACTCTCTCTTATCTATCCTTTCTTCCTGTGCACACTGCACCTCATGACCATAAACAGGTTTACAATGCCACGCACGTCAAAGAGGCGCACAGTTGACTCTAACACTAGTTAGGTAAATAGCCAAATCTGGTTTAACAGGTGCGCACTTGACTCCAAATCCTATGATCACTGAATCTCACAGATGTTGCTGGTAAAGTGGTGGCCTAGGAATGGTAATACTTTGTTCTCCACCCTAGTCTTATCAAAGGAGGGACACGATCATGGGAAAAAAGGGTCATAAATTATCATATTGTAGGGGTCAACAAAAGGGTCAAAAAAACAAGGGGGCGATAAAAGGGTCATAAAATGTAATGGGGTCATAACTTGTCGGCATCCCTTTGGGGTAGAACCACCATTCACCTACTACTGATATAGCCATGTCCGTCTATCCGTCTGTCTGTCCGTCTGTATGAACGCGTGGATCTCAGAGACTACAAGAGCTAGAGACTTCAGATTTTGTATTAAAGTTCTCCTAGAGCAAGGTATACTTAAGAAGGTAGCCGCACTTGCTAGCTCACGACTTCTTATTTTATTGTCAATTTAACAGAAGAGAGAGAAAGAGAGAAAGAGAGAGCGAGAGAGTAATTAATTTGCTCGCTTGTGTGAAAATAAAGAAATTTGTACGTGCATGCAAGGTATATACATGTGTATGTGAGTTTTTTCTTGCAACTACGACCAGAATGATATAATAAATATAACAGAATAAACTATAAATTTTAATTTATGTGTATTCGTTTTTTTCTTTTATAATAAAATTTTTAACAATTTTTTATTGCCTATTATTTTTTGTTTTTGCTTTTGAAGCATAATTTGTTTATTTAAATACTTAATTCTACAAAAAATTCTTGTTTTAAAAAAAAATTCTTTTGTTTTTTTTCCAAAGAATCATTATGGGCTTTAAACTCGTTTCACATACATTGCATACAGAGCAATATGGAGTCGCCATTGCAATATACGTAAAGTCTGTAGCACAAAAAGTTTAATACGAAACAAGTAAGAAGGCTCTAGTCGGGAGAGCCCGACTAGAAGATACCCTGAACCCAGTTGCAATAAATATATTTAATTTATATAAGACTTTGGTATACTGGCTTAGCTTCCATCGATTAAGTTCAATATCTCCGGTGTTTCTCAACCGATTTGGACGAAATTTTCAGAAAAGATCTATCATTATCCATTACTTCAACCCTCATTTTTAGATTTTCCAAATTCGATATTTTATTGTTATCGATATTATGTGTATATCAGAAACCAGAATAGTTATCGATAATTTATAGCAAACTTGTTCTGCTCATGGTATAGGAGAACTTAAATACAAAATCAGAAGTCTCTAGCTCTTGTAGTCTCTGAGATCCACGCGTTCAAACAGACAGACAGACGGACAGACAGACGGACAGACGGACATGGCTATATCGTCTCGGCTGTTGATGCTGATCAAGAATATATATACTTTATAGGTTCGGAGATGCTTCCTTCTGCCTGTTACATACTTTTGCACAAAACCATTATACCCTTATTTACCCATTTTATGGGTTAAGGGTATAAAGATCGTCCGTGGAGATGCGTCGCTTACAACTGCTGCTAACAGACTGCCAATTTAAGAAGTGAACAAAGAGAGTGAGAGAGCGAGAGCGAGTACCTTCTTAAGTATACCTTGTCCTAGAGCAGAACAAGTTTGCTTCAAGCTATCGATAACTATTCTAGTTTCCGATATCCACATGGAATCGATAACAAAAAAATATCGAACTTGGAAAATCTAAAATGAGGGTTGAAGTAATGGGTAACGATAGAACTTTTCTGAAAATTTTGCATTGATAAGTATAATTGTTTCCGAGCTTAACCAATCTGCAAATCTGTTTCGGAAGTAAGCCAAATTTCCTCTGCATTTTTTCCACTTAGCAGAAAAATGGTATGTGATTGATGATTTTGATTTTTCTTCGATAATTTTTTTGGTTGTGGAAGAACACGTTTTTGGAACTTTCGCCATAAAACAGTTAAAAATTGCAAACCCTTTTTGCCCTTTTCGCCTCACTGCAGTCCATTTTGCAAACAACGTCGCATTATCAAATTTAAGGTTATGATCTGTAAATTGAAATATCTCTGGTTGTGGTTAAAAGTGGAAATTAAGACTACACTCATTTTAAAGGTAATGAAACACTCTAAAACACTGTTTTTATTTTTAGGTGGGACTAGGTGGGACTCACTTTGCTAGTCCATTCAAAGTTCAGTTTTCGTTTTAAAATTTTTCATTTTAGGCAACTTAATATAAAGACAAATACTAAATACGGGGACAAGACAAGCACAATCGACATTCTAATTTCGCAAACACAAAGTACAAACCACCATCGGAACCCATTTGGTTGTTTTCAATTTTTAAGTGTTAACTTACTTTTATTTATTATGTTCTTTGTTGCGTAATTTTTGTTAAGTTAGCTGCGCGCGCTCTTCTGTTAGAATAGCTGTGTTTAACAGCTTGTAAGTTAACAGCGGAGGACTCTGTTAAAATTTGTGGTATGTAACATTAAAGCTCAATCATTTTACTATGTAATGCCACCAACAAAATGTTAATTGAACGACTTTCAAAAAATGGTTTTTGGCCTCAAAAATGGTCAAATTACCCATAGTGCCTCGTGTGCATAGGGCAGCGACAGGCAAACTCACACAACTATACTTTTATTGCTCTTTGCTTCCCAGCAAAGAATATGTGCGTTTTTTGATAGTTTTATGACATTTTTTATGAGCATTTACCATCATAATGTGTACGAAAAAGAGTCCGGAATGAGCGTTTTTTTCTATAAAACTGGTATTCCTTATAAGTGCATTATTTCTGAGTCTTATCTGACTCTTTTCTGACACAGAGAACAGAAAATGCTCCTAAAATCTCCCTTTCAGACGCCGATTGGAGTGCAGATTTAATTTCTGAAAGAGCACTTATCTGTAGAGCTTTGGGAGTCTAAAATGAGTCTTTATTAAAATTTATTTGAATATTTTTATTTAAATTTTTTTATTATGAAATTGAAATTGAAATTTATGCATGTTTATAAATATATATTTGTACATGTTGATTTGTTTTTTATAATATTTAATTCTATCGTTTGCTGTCTGGAACCATTTACTGCTTATGGTTGCAAATAAATTTTCATTAACCTTAAATTTTTGATTGAAAGTGCCTATGTATAAGGGTGAAATAGAATTATAAACTAAAAATTTTGTTAAAACTTTAAAAGGTTTGTGAAACTTACTTCGTAGTGCAGTTTTTACTGCCAGGTTGAGAACACTCGTTATACCCTTAACCCATAAAATGGGTAAATAAGGGTATAATGATTTTGTGCAAAAGTATGTAACAGGCAGAAGGAAGCATCTCCGACCCTATAAAGTGTATATATTCTTGATCAGCATCAACAGCCGAGACGATATAGCCATGTCCGTCTGTCCGTCTGTCTGTCCGTCTGTCTGTCTGTATGAACGCGTGGATCTCAGAGACTACAAGAGCTAGAGACTTCTGATTTTGGATATAAGTTCTTCTATACCATTATCAGAACAAGTTTGCTTCAAATTATCGATAACTATTCTGGTTTCCGATATACACATAATATCGATAACAATACAATATCGAATTTGGAAAATCTCAAAATGAGGGTTGAAGTAATGGATAATGATAGAACTTTTCTGAAAATTTCGTCCAAATCGGTTGAGAAACACCGGAGATATTGAACTTAATCGATGGAAGCTAAGCCAGTATACCAAAGTCTTATATAAATTAAATATATTTATTGCAACTGGGTTCAGGGTATCTTCTAGTCGGGCTCTCCCGACTAGAGCCTTCTTACTTGTTTTAGTTTGGGTTCCCTTCGACGAATAATTGACAGCTGCTTCGTCAGTTAAAATTTTGCGCCAAATGGTTCTTAAAAATTTTGCTGGATCCGAAATATGAAAGTTTAACATTTCTGCTTCCTCCAAATAAAATAAAGTTGCAACAATTCATTATTATTCGTATGGTTTTGAAAGTGAAGTTAGTCTTACCAGTTGTTCAGAAAATTCTGCGGAATTATTAATTTGTATATACTCATTTTCTATTTATTTTCTTTGTTTATATTAATAAATTTTAACCGACCACTTTATATTTCATAAATTTTAGCAACCACGCGTGAAAAGCCTTTCACGTTAAATGAACAACTGAATTGAATGAATGCGAAAATTTTCCATCGTCTTGCATATCGCATGAAACTTGCATTCCGTTATTTTAAGCAAAACGACTACCCAAAACAGCCTTCTAGAAGGTTCAGTGGTTATACAGACACACAAAGAACCGAACATTCTTTTTTGGGTAGTCGTTTTGCTGAAAATAACCGAATGCAAGTTTCATGCGATATGCAAGACGAAAAACAATGATCATTATATTTTTGCCTACATCCGAAAATTCTCAGATTTAAGTGCCTTTTATGAGCCCTTGCTGGAAGAACACTGAATCTGCTCCGAAAACCCTCAAATTTATGTGTTTACTCTTAAAACGCTCATAATCTAGGCTCTTTCCAGACACATAATTTGGAGGGCTCCGAAATTGGACTGCTGGGTTGTATTGAAAACTGTGTTCGCGCACGAAGAAAACAGTGCACTGAGAAACATGAAAAAGTTGGCAAATAAAAAAAAAGTTCACGTTATTTTTTATTCAAATTCTTTAACTATTTCATCATCTTCATTATAGAATTTATTCTAAGTAGGTCGTCTAAATGTTTATTGGGAATTTTATTTGTATATTTTTTTTTTTTTTTGTTGAGAACGTTGTTTCGCAATTCAAAGTTGTGGGCAAATATAAAAAAATTAAAATATATAAATTGTTATAATTTAAAATTTGGTGAAACATTGTGAAACATTTTTTCATTGAAAAAAAATTCATTCATTATTCATTTTTTTTTGCAGTGTTAAATATTAAGCATTCAGAAAAATTGCGCAGCGAGGTCTTGCTTTTGTGAATGCTGAACAGCAACTGACTTGATTTGCTTTGCCGAAGTGGGAGCAACACAACTGCCGAAAGCCGAACAGCGTGCGCTTGCATTAGTTTTTTTTTATAGCGTACAGTGTAAAACGAAAAAATTTCTGCCCTATAGCCAGCTATAGGAAACGCTAAATGTGCCTGTCGCTGGCATAGGGACGTCGACGTCTGCCCATCACTGCTCTATATGAATAAAAGCACACACCATTTTTCACGACTTTACTTTTTCTATTTTTTATACCCTTAACCCATAAAATGGGTAATAAAGGTAAATTGGTTTTGTGCAAAAGTATGTAACAGGCAGAAGGAAATATCTCCGACCCCATAAAATCGATTACAAAAACTATCGAATTTGGAAAACCTAAAAACGAGGGTTAAAATAATGGGTAACAAAACTTCGTCCAAATCGGTTAAGAAACACCGGAGATTTCGAGTTAAATCGTTTGAAGTTAAGTCAGTGTACCAAAGTTTTTTATAAATTTAATATATTTTGTAGTGTATTCATATATGTGATTTCAAATATATATAAAACGTAACTTGTAACACTTTGTTGCAAGTATAAATTAACCTAAACACGCTCAGCATAAACATATATATGTATGCGCATACCAAAGCACATACATACATATGGTCTGCGCGTGTAAGTAATATGAAGCCTCTTTAGAAGGCCACGCAAGCGTGAGACCGTTGCCCTACGGGAAACGCCGCGCTTGCACTTTAGCAAAACGTATGAGTACAATCGCTCTCCCTCTCTTTGTAGCTGTTAACTGATAACAGCATAAGTTTATAAATGTTAACCATAAGCTTAGAATATATTTCAATTCCAATAAAGTCATTCAATAACGTGCCTTTCATGAAAGAGAGTCGAAGTGTTTCACTCTAACCATTTCATGGCGACCGTGACAGCGATCCGTATCGCAGAACAAGTACAGTAAAGTACTAAAACAATTAAATACAAACTTGCAATGAAATTATAAAACAGTGAAAAGTGTGGAAAATACTAAAAACTACTAACTGAGTGAAGCTAAAGAACTATGTACAAAAAACAATAAATAAATGGCGCAACAACAATAAACAGATGAAACTACAACTGTGCAACAATAATTTTATGTGTTCAGCTCAACAACAAAACAACATCAATAACAAATAAACAAACATAAATAGATGACAACAACAACAGCATCAATGGATCGTCGAGGGAAACCAAAAACCAACAAACAATCTGAGTGAGTAGAGTGTATAGATATGGGAAAACGCGGTCGAGTAAAAAATAAAATAACAAAAAGGATAGCACACATAAAGTGGCTATTATTTACAAAAACTCCGCCACCCGCGTGGGAAACAGCTGCAAAATTGCAAGCTGAACTTGACTATTTAAAGTCAATTTCAAGAACCCCAAACTATACATCTCACTCAGCTCACATTAAAAATATAAATAAAACAGCTATTAAAGAACATCGTCCAATTAAAGATCTACCAAAAAGGAAGAAGATGTGCCCTCAGGACTGCGCGGGACCATTGGAGTCGCCACATTGCCAATATACATGCACAACGAAGAAAAATAAAGCGCAGAAGGCATAGGACCGCCATCTGCGCCATCGAGGGAGCATCAGCAGCAGACAATAGAAAGTGCGGAAGGCATAGGATCGCCTTTTGCACCAACGTTGGAATACAGAGCGAAAGGCAAACCGTCTTTTGCTCAATCGAGGGAGCATCAGCGTGCCATATCCGGCGACGCCCAGCTGATGCAAACGATCAACGGCAGCAGAAATCATCGGAAGCAGCATATATGTATATTATAATTAAATTTGTTTTATAAAATTGTAAAATCGCGCGGAACCATTTCCGCCCGATTAGAAGCATAGCCCGTAAAGCTATGCGACCCACTAGGGAGGAGATCATTGTAAAGATCGAAGTAGGCATCATTATTTGATATATAAATATATAAATATGTTATAAAAGTTAAGAAATTAAAATAATTTATGTTTATATATACATTAAGTCCATATTTTGATATAAAGGTTAAACCACAGGGAAACATAATGGGTATAGTAGACGTAAAATCGGTAGATTCGACCGCCAACGTTATCAATAAAGTTGACGTGTCATCACCGGATTTGCAGTACATGCTCATTTTAGTAGCCATTATCGTAGGCCTTATGCTGTTAAATATAGCATTCAAAATATACAAAATACACAGCAGAAGTTTGAAAAAGAAGTACATAAGTCGAGGTAACGATCTGGATAAAATCTAGATACTTTATAAAAAAAAAATAAAAAAAAAACAAAACAAAAAAAATATATATATATAAATAAAATAATATAAATAAATAAAACTACATAAATAATTTGAAATGCATGAGGCAATAGCACACACGTTCGAAAGAGATCCATATTTTATTATACGAGCAATACGCGTACTAAATCAATTCCGCGAATTTATTTCAACAACTGATTTTGAGAACGCCTATATGGAATCGTACAATAGAACAACTAGCCCCCTATACCACTGCAACAAAACAGAAAAAGGTATAGTGCTATCCACTTTGCCATATGTGATGGTAAAAGAAACATCAGAAGATAACGTCTTCTTGGGTCGAGTTACTATACTAATGGTGCGATTGCATCGATAAAAGTTAGTAGCTCATGGAATGATCAGAAATACTTAAACAGATCATTCAGATACGGATAGAATATTATAAGTCATATAAATGTCTGAACAAGAACGTACCCATTAAAACCATAACAATAGTTAAACATACTAACATATTAGTCAAACAGTTCAACAAGCTAAGAGAGCTCGTTCAACAAAATTATGGTAGACTAACTAGTGAGCATAAATTACAGGCTGAGGAAAATATTAGAATATTGAGATCAGGACTTGTTCATTTGAACAACAAACATAGCTTGCATCTCTTTTTACCTTCGGTGTTAACAGCACCAGTGACATTTGACCCATCAATGAAGCTTGACGACGAACCGTCTACATCAAAGCAAGAACCTCAGGGTAATATCGAAGAACTTATTTACCAAGATTTGGAAATCTTACCACATAACGAAAATAAAATGACGAACTCAGCAGCAGATAAGCGGGAATATGTGCGACAAATTTCGTCCACAATACCAGAGTTCGATGGTAAAAGAATAAATCTAAACAGGTTCTTGACAGCATTGAAATTAACCGATCTCACCAAAGGTGAATATGAATCGTTGGCCGTAGAAGTAATTAAAACAAAAATAATAGGCCCTCTGTCATATAAGGTACAGAGTGAAACAACTATTTCCAGAATCATAGATATTCTGAATACAGCAGTTAAGGGTGAGTCACCTGACGTACTTAAAGCTAAACTGTTAAACACACAACAGCGAGGTAAAACAGCTTCCCAATATACGACAGAGATCGAAGCTCTACGTAGGTCGCTTGAGGCTGCCTACATAGATGATGGTCTTGACGCAGACAATGCAGATAAATTCGCTACAAAAGAAGCAATATCTGCAATGACTAGAAACTGCGAAAACGAAAAACTAAAAACCATATTGGAAGCAGGCAATTTCAACACTATGAATAGTGTTATCGAAAAGTACATACACTGCTGTACAGACATGACTGGCAATACTAATACTGTCTTTTTCTACAACAATAGAGGACAAAGTTATGCCAAAAGAAATAACTACCGGGGTAATTACCACAATAGAGGTAATGGCAGAGGCAATAATAACAATCATGGTTACGGAGGTTATCGCGGAGGCAATAGAAGCCGTAGCGGCAATTCCAATAATCGAGGTAGAGGTTTCCGCAGAAACCAAAACCAGGATGGAAATGATAACAACCGCAATGTGCGTAACATGCAGGCGGAAAACGCGCAATCCCCCTTGAGAAACACCCAACAGTAAAGGTGTGTAAGATCAATCTCAACTTAAGCGTTTTTGTTCAAGTTTTAAATATCCAAACAAATACACAATTAACGCTATTAATAGACAGGACATTTCACTGCTTAAATGTAGAAATAATAATATAGACTCAGTAAACTCATTAGTAAAGGCCAATATATATGGAATTGGGCATGGAACGATACAGTCTCTTGGAACAATAGAGTTAAATATAAGTGTTAAAAATATAATTATACCTTATGAGTTCCACGTAGTGCCAGACAACTTTCCTATACCGGGTGATGGCATAATCGGATTGGATTTCCTAAAAAAATACAATTGTATTTTGGAATTTCAAGACGAAGAAGATTGGTTCACAATCAGACCCAAAAACTTCAAACAAGTCGATATCCCAATGGTACACTCCTTAGAAGACCAGATATTACTACCAGCTAGATCGGAAGTTGTCCGATACATAAAAATTAAATCGAAAGAAAAATATCTCGTGATTCCAAATCAGGAGTTGTCACCAGGGATAATAATAGCCAGTGCTTTAGTAGATACCACAAATGCTATGATTCGCATTATCAATACAAAAGATGAAAACACTGTGGTGAACAGTGCGAAGATTACTAGCGAATCAACAAGCAATTATGATATATACGAAGCAACAGAATATAAAGAAAACCGACTAGAAGAAGCATTAAAAAAATTAAAATTTCCAGCTGTCTTTAAAAACGAGTTAACACAGTTATGCACCAAGTTCAGCGATATTTTTGGCCTCGAAACAGAGACCATATCAGCTAACAACTTTTATAGACAAAAATTGAGATTGAACGACAGAACACCTGTTTATATTAAGAACTACCGAATGCCGGAAAGCCAAAGGCCTGAGATACAAAAGCAGGTACACAAGTTAATAAAAGATGGTATTGTAGAGCCATCAATATTTGAATATAATAGCCCACTTCGAAATCATTGCCTAATTCGGCAGAAAAAAGATGGCGATTAGTAGTTGACTATCGGCAGATCAATAAAAAGCTGTTAGCAGATAAATTCCCACTTCCAAGAATAGAAGATATTCTTGATCAATTAGGCAGAGCTAAATATTTTTCATGTCTAGATTTAATGTCTGGGTTCCACCAGATCGAGCTGGACGAAAAGTCCAGAAATATTACTTCATTTTCCACAGCAACAGGCTCATATCGCTACACGCGATTACCGTTTGGACTAAAAATTGCTCCTAATTCCTTTCAACGCATGATGACTCTTGCATTTTCAGGCTTACAGCCTTCGCAAGCATTTTTATATATGGATGATTTAGTTGTGATCGGATGCTCTGAAAAGCATATGTTCAGGAATTTGGCCGACGTCTTCAACCTGTGTAGACAACACAACTTGAAGCTGCATCCAGAAAAATGTACTTTCTTTATGAAAGAAGTCACATATTTAGGTCATAAATGTACTGATAAAGGTATATTGCCAGATGACACTAAATATGAGGTTATTAAAAATTACCCACAACCAACAAATGCGGACGAAGCTCGGCGCTTCGTTGCATTTTGCAACTACTACAGGAGATTTATTAAAAACTTTTCGGATTACTCACGCCATTTAACAAGGCTTTGTAAAAAGAATGTCCAGTTCGAATGGACATCAGATTGCAAAAATGCATTTGAATATTTAAAAAGGGAATTAATGAAACCTACATTACTTCAGTACCCAGATTTCAGCAAACAATTTTGCATAACCACAGATGCCAGTAAACAGGCATGTGGAGCGGTACTAACCCAAGACCATAACGGTCAACAGCTACCAGTGGCATATGCTTCAAGATCCTTTACTCAAGGTGAAAGTAATAAGTCCACAACAGAACAAGAATTGGCCGCAATCCATTGGGCAATCGGCCATTTCAGACCTTATATTTACGGCAGGCATTTCTTGGTAAAAAGTGACCATAGACCTTTGTCATATTTGTTTTCAATGAAAAACCCAAGCTCCAAGCTAACGCGAATGCGATTAGATCTGGAAGAATATGACTTTACAGTAGAGTACCTCAAGGGGAAGGATAATCATATAGCAGATGCGCTATCCCGAATAACAATCGGTGAGCTAAAGGACATAAATAGACAAATTCTGAAGGTAACAACGAGATCTTCAGCAAGACAGGAATCTACCTGCGCAGGTACAAATTCAAAATTGCAAGAACCTAAAGTTAAGAAAGAAATTAAAAAGCCCAATGTCTATCAGGTAATCAATAATATTGATGCCAGAAAATACATAACTCTCAAAATAGACAAGCATAAGTGTTTGTTGAAAAAAGGGAAAAATGTTATTGTAAGATTTGATGTGACCAATTTATACTCTAATGGAAAATTCGATTTAGATCAATTTTTCCAAAGGCTTATTAAAGAAGCCGGAATATATAAAATCACACAATTACAAATGTCACCATGTGAACAAATATTTGAATTTGTCACAATAAATAATTTTAAAGAAATGGGCAATAAAAAATTAAAAAAGTTAAAAGTAGCGCTACTTAACAAGGTGACAATTATAGACAAAAACGATGAGGTTCAAATAAATGCAATCCTGTCCAAATACCATGACGATCCGTCAGAAGGAGGCCACTCAGGAATTTCTAGAACCCTGAGAAAAATAAAAAACTTTTATTACTGGCCACAAATGACAAAGAAAATAAACAAATACGTAAAGACTTGTTTAAAATGTCAACAAGCCAAAACATTGACTCATACTAAAACACCCTTAACGCTAACTGAAATGCCAGCAACAGCATTTGATATAGTGTTGATTGATACCATTGGTCCACTTCCAAGATCAGAAAATGGGAATGAGTATGCAGTCACAATCATTTGCGACTTGACTAAATATTTGGTTACAATACCAGTACCAAATAAAAGTGCAAAAACAGTTGCTAAAGCAATACTTGAGAATTTCATACTTAAGTATGGCCCAATGAAAAAATTCATTACGGACATGGGCACTGAGTATAAAAATCAACTTGTAACAGACTTGTGCAAATACATGAACATTACTAATGTTACATCTACAGCACATCATCACCAGACTTTAGGGACAATAGAACGTAGTCACAGAACACTTAATGAATATATTCGTTCATACATCTCTGTTGACAAAAGCGATTGGGATGTGTGGATTCAATATTTTACATATTGTTTCAACACAACACCGTCAGTTATACACGACTATTGCCCATATGAACTCGTATTCGGCAGATTGCCGACATAGTTCATAAATTTCAACAGAATAGACAGAATAGATCCTATCTACAATATCGATGACTACTCTAAGGAAATTAAATTTAGACTAGAAGTAGCGTATAGAAGAGCTAGGCATATGTTAGAAAAAGCTAAAGCTAGTAGAAAAATTAGCTATGACAAAAATGTCAAAAATTTTGAAATACATATAGGAGACCAGGTTTTAGTTAGAAACGAAACAGGTCATAAATTAGATAAAAATTATTTAGGTCCATATATAGTAGAAAAAATAGAAGGTAACGACAATATAACAATTAAGAACAATTAAGAAAAGAAACAAATAGTACATAAAGATAGATTAAAGCCTTGTCTTTAAGTAAAAAAAAAAACAATATAAAAATCAAAAAAAAACAATTTTATTATATAAAATTTAAATAATAATGATTATCATATGCAATACATTGTCATGACTTTATTAAGTACTTAAAATTGGTCTGATCAGCCAAACACAAAAAAAAAAAAAAAAATTTTATTATATAGATATAATGACAACTAAATAATTTACTATTTTTCCAATAAATGTTAATTACAACAAATAAAAAAAAAAAATAAAAAAAAAAAAAATCATTTAAAAAAAAAAGCAGCTAATTATAACACTAAATTTTTATACTTTTATATTTTTATATTATTCAATTTTTATATTTCTAATAATTACAATCATGTATACTATAAATAATTACAAATTCATAATATTACGTTATTTTTTTTAAAAAGGGAGGTGTAGTGTATTCATATATGTGATTTCAAATATATATAAAACGTAACTTGTAACACTTTGTTGCAAGTATAAATTAACCTAAACACGCTCAGCATAAACATATATATGTATGCGCATACCAAAGCACATACATACATATGGTCTGCGCGTGTAAGTAATATGAAGCCTCTTTAGAAGGCCACGCAAGCGTGAGACCGTTGCCCTACGGGAAACGCCGCGCTTGCACTTTAGCAAAACGTATGAGTACAATCGCTCTCCCTCTCTTTGTAGCTGTTAACTGATAACAGCATAAGTTTATAAATGTTAACCATAAGCTTAGAATATATTTCAATTCCAATAAAGTCATTCAATAACGTGCCTTTCATGAAAGAGAGTCGAAGTGTTTCACTCTAACCATTTCAATTTATTGCAACTGGGTTCAGGGTATCTTCTAGTCGGGCTCTCCCGACTAGAGCCTTCTTACTTGTTTCTTTTTCATATTCTGCAATGAAACATTGTTTTTGTTCAATACGTTCGGTTCTACTTAAAGATATGTCAAAACAATGTATTTTCCTTAGTTGGACACCATTTATTCATTCATTATTATGGACTTTCTGTATTTTTAGTTCACAATGAGTCCCAAACGCAACGAAGTGATTTCACCAGCGCACTTGTTGGCTGCAATTAAATTGGTTTTGATCGAAAAAAAATAAAGAAAGCTTTAATTGAGATTTCGATTTTTCTGGCCTTCATCGACTAGATTTTACCGTTATTCGTTTCATTTTGATTGTTTAATTCAATAAAAAACAAAAACTGCAATCAAAACTAAGATTTGGCATCATATTTTAAATTATTTATTGGATTTTAAAAAATTTGAATGCAATGCCCACCCATAACACCCCCATTCCGCCTCATCCTTCAAAAACTGAAATACGTATATCCTTAGATCCTGAGCCACCATATTTGGTGGCATTATAGATAGCAAAATCCCAAAAATATCTGAAGCAAAAGTTTTCATGCCGTCCCCTCAAACAATGTCCCACTCCCGACTGCCGCTTTAAAAACGGGAATGCGTGCATCTATCTCAGTTTTTAAACTACCTTCTTGCAATCAGGCATCTTTGTATCCGTTTTTAAACAGGTATCGTGGTTACTGCATTCGGTTGCGTCCGACTACAACGTTTCCACTTGTTTATTTTTATTTGTTATGGCACAAATAATGTATCAATATTTTTTGTAAAAGTTTGCTGTTTGCTTTGCTAAATGCCACCAACTGTATCCTTAAAGCTTGTAAAGCATGACTACGTTTTGGCTGGTTGGCTAGTGCTGTATGTTTTGTGGTCAGGCATCCGATCCGATTGGCGAAAACTAATTGCAAGTTTTTAGAATTGCAGCTGCAAGTTGCGAACGGCAACTCAATTGAAACTCTTAAGTGACTTTAAAACTAAATGTAAAATAAATCACACAAATGGTTCAGAATGTAACCCAATGGTCGCGGGTTCAATGATGCTCGTAATTGCAAACTGCGCAACGACCAGCACGTCGCATGTTACGTAAAGAGAAACAAATCAATGGCAAACGGGAGCGTCTTAATACACATCATATACAACAACAGCTACAATAGAAACAACAATAATACGGATAGCTGTGCTGTGCAATGTCGCTGAGACTTTTGCGACCTCCAAGTGCGACTAAACAATAATTGATAAACGAACAGATGTACAAGTGTTTAAATGAGCGATGTGACTCTGGTTTTGAAATGTGAAATGTGCTTACCAGTTGTAAATGGTAAGCTGCTGGTTACAGCTGCTATTTTCTAGTTGTTTGTTGAAGTAAAGTTTGGACATTAATATTTGCAAGGCTGCTCTCAACTCAGAATGTCGTGGAAGAGTGGGGCGGTGACCCAAATCAATTGATTTATGCACTTACCGAGCGCAATGTTATACTTCTGCTGCTCTGCTGTTTGAGTTTCAAATGAAAACAGTAATTTAATTAATGAAAAAAGTTGACAAAATAACGATTTGTCTTGTATATAAAGCTACGGTCTGGTATTAATTAAGTTGGGCATCGCTAGCTCAATTCAAGCATAAGGCATGTGTGTGAGCAGATCGCTGAAGGCATGTGAGAGTCATCAGTTTAAAAAGCGCAGAGAGAGATAACAGCTGCTACGTATGCAGCTGTTGCAAGTAAATGTCACACAATTGACCGACGCAAGCCGAGCAGTCAAAGTGGGGCCAATGGCCCTGGAAGAGCTGTATAAATGTGGAAGACCAATTGGAGCAAGAACGACGCTCAAGTTAAGAAACAAACAAGTAAGAAGGCTCTAGTCGGGAGAGCCCGACTAGAAGATACCCTGAACCCAGATGCAATAAATATATTTAATTTATATAAGACTTTGGTATACTGGCTTAGCTTCCATCGATTAAGTTCAATATCTCCGGTGTTTCTCAACCGATTTGGACGAAATTTTCAGAAAAGTTCTATCATTATCCATTACTTCAACCCTCATTTTTAGATTTTCCAAGTTCGATATTTTATTGTTATCGATATTATGTGTATATCGGAAACCAGAATAGTTATCGATAATTTATAGCAAACTTGTTCTGCTCATGGTATAGGAGAACTTAAATACAAAATCAGAAGTCTCTAGCTCTTGTAGTCTCTGAGATCCACGCGTTCATACAGACGGACAGACGGACAGACGGACATGGCCATATCGTCTCGGCTGTTGATGCTGATCAAGAACATACATACTTTATAGGGTCGGAGATGCTTCCTTCTGCCTGTTACATACTTTTGCACAAAACCATTATACCCTTATTTACCCATTTTATGGGTTAAGGGTATAAAAACAATTTTAAAAGACGTCGAATTCTTTGGCGGTTTCAAGACTTGCCTTAGAGCAAGAAGACAGTTGACTTGAATTGATAGCCTTAAGAAGATCTATAGACGACGATTTGGCTTCATTAAAAATATAATTAAATAAATATTTGTGTTTCTTGCCCGACCACACCTTGCTGTGGTGATTTTTGATGAATGCTCTATGAATAAAGAAAAAGAACACTTTATATAATGTTAAATTTCTATTTAGAATATGGTGTGTTAAATTTGATTCGAAGTTTCCAGAGCCTGTTTGTTTGCAATTATATTTCCATCATGTTTGAACGGGGAAAACAAAGTCGTGTTTTACCATCTACTCGGAAGATTTTTCCAAAACATTCTTGGCAATAACCTTCTCTTGGCAATTACGAACACCTAGTATGTGATTTTTCTTTAATGCAATCAGTTTTGACTCGATTACCTTAGATATACTTTTCAGCACTGTTGAGTAATCGTAGTTGACGGCGGCAGAGGCAGTGGCAGCGACATCTTTAAGAAATAACACTTTTTACAGCTCATTAAGAATTCAAACTGAGCTTGACTCTTTCCCCTTCTGCCAAACTGTGGTTGTCGGTTTCAAATTCAAACATTTATTTTGATGATTCCAATTTGAATGCCGGAACTATGTTGTCAAGCATATTGCATGTAAATATTATTTCTGTGTTGACGAGTCTGCAATGATATAAACACGAAGCAAATATAAATACAATATTAAAACCAGTAAGAAGGCTCTAGTGGGGACAGCCCGACTAGAAGATACCCTGAACCCAGTTGCAAAATATAAATTAAATTAATATATAAGACATTGGTATACTGACTTAACTTCAATCGATTAAATTCGATATCTCCGGTGTTTCTTAACCAATTTGGACGACATTTTTTTAGAAAAGATCTATCGTTACCCATTACTTCAATCGTCATTTTTAGATTTTCCAAATTCGATATTTTTTGTTATCGATATTATGTGTATATCTGAAACCAGAATAGTTATCGATAATTTGAAGCAAACTTGTTCTGCTCATGATATAGGAGAACTTATATACCAAATCTGAAGTCTCTAGCTTTTGTAGTCTCTGAGATCCACGCGTTCATACAGACGGACAGACGGACAGACAAACGGACAGACGGACATGGCTAAATCGACTCGGCTATTGATGCTGATCAAGAATATATATACTTTATAGGTTCGGAGATGCTTCCTTCTGCCTGTTACATATTTTTGCACAAAACCATTATACCCTTATTTACCCATTTTATGGGTTAAGGGTATAAACAGCAAAAAATTGCACCTGCAGTAGTGCTACAATTTTAATAATATCACAGTTTGATGCCAACCATTTATGACGAAATTAAACATGCATTAAAAATGGTTGTAATGTTTTGTAAAGGAGTGCATATTAACATAAAAATTGAAATTTTTAAATTATATTTTAAAGGATATGTATGTACATATATTAATAGTTCAACTTAAAATACATAATTGAATTTTCTTACAGAGACTTTCAGATTTTTGTAAGTTTTTATATTGATTGACTTAAAATAAATAATATTGTGCATTTGCAAAAAATATTATATAATTTTTTCTGCCAATTAAATTTTATGATGTTCACATACTTTTTTATTGCTTGTTTTACTTTGTGCTAAGTTCTTCATGGTATTTGTCCGCCTGTTTGAATCAAGAAGACATGATTTTTCTGCAATAACGTGCTGAAAATTTTTAAAATAAAAAACTTTACATATCTACACGTCACCTGAGAGAAGTTCTTCTGCAAAATATAGCATTTCTGCATTTACGTTTTTCCTACACGGGCGTGTAAACCTTAGTTTTGTGCAGTATCGTGCAGAAAACCTACATATGTATATTGTGTAGCTTGGAGGTTTCTAATATTCAGATTTACAATCGTATGAATTTTAACAGCGTAAGAAAAGCATAATTTTTCGTTTAATTTCACTATAAGGCATTTCAACATGTCTCATTTAAAAATTTGTTCATCTAAAATAAGTTTTATCTAGACAGGAATTTTCTGAATATTCGTGATGATTTATATTTTATATTTCTAAAAACAAATAAGTTTTCAATACGCGCCGTGCGGCTTTCTCCTCTTCACATGCGTCGTTCAGCGACCCTACTACTGTTGTTGATCACGAATTTATATAATGTATGGTGTTTGGGGATGCTTCTTTCTGCCTGTTAGATACATTTGCATAAAAACTATTACATTCTTTATGCCTTTAAATGTGTTTAGGGCTTAAAAATAAAAGGCTCCACCTTTAAATCATAAAGCGCTAAAAAGTGTGGCAACGACAAAAACCGTAACAGCAAAAGATGTGGAAATGGAAAAGCGTAAAGGGAAATGCGGAATGTGCATCTGGAGAGGCTGCGACAAGAGACTGCGTCTGGGATTATAGGAGAAAGAATGGGTAGTCGATACTAGGGCTGGATGGCTGTGTTTCTGTTTCACATGTTCATGGCAAGTGTTTTAAGTATGTGCTTAAATACGTGTAAATTCATACAAACATGTCTAACGGCAACCGAAGCAGCAGCAGAAACCGCAACAGCAGCTGGCAAAACAATAACACAAGTCAGGAATGTTTTCATCCCGTTAACAGCCGACAAAATACTCTTGAATAGACGCTATTACAATCTTTAGTTTTATATAATTTACACTTTACAAAATATACTTTAATATTAAATAATCACATAAAAAATAAATTTTTCTGATGATAAGACCGAACGGGCTATTCTTTGAAATGTGTTCTTGAACTCATATTCCCTATCTGCACACAACAAAATATATAAAATTAAAAGCGAACGGAATTTTCATTTCGTTGCTATCGTTGTCGTAGTTGGACAAATCAGATGCTCAACTAACGACCAACAGCTACGACAATGTTGTTGACAACAGGCAACCAGGACCAGAATCAGGACTGAACCAGCTTTGCGCCGCCAGCCCCTCTCCGTTTGTGTCACCGAACCGAACCCGAGCATATGCAAACATTGCGCAACTTTGACAAATATGGGCATGAGAAGACTAACAAACATGCTTACAGATTGTATGTAGTGCCCACAAAACTAAGACCACATTATTTACCTAAAAAGGGGTAGAGTGAGACAAAGGGACAAGCTGACGAGGCAGGAATTCCAACACCAGACACCGTCACGAACGCATCGTATGAGTTTTATTTTTCAAAACTATGTTAATAATGTGGTGTATAGAATTATAAAGCTAGCTACGATGGTTTCCTATTTTTATTCTCGTTACCGAAGTTAAAGAGTATATTGGGTTCGTGCAATGGTGTCTGTCCGTCTGACCGTCTGTCCATCCGTATGTGCGCTATTTTATTCCACACCCTTCAAGCTAGAGACTCGAAACTTTCCAATTATCTTTATCAATGGCCGGGACGGATAAAGTGTCAAGATTGTTGTTTTACGATGACTGAGAGTCTGGAAAATCGATAAATTCGATAACTCAAAACTGGAAAATCCACATATTTCGCACATCCTTAAAGATAGAACCAAAAAATTTGGTGGAAGATAGCTGGTAATAACCCAAAAAGAACTTCATCAAAGTTTAAGAGCCACGCCCAACCATACCGCCCAACGCCCCCGCATTTTAAAGTCAAAAGAGCTTATATCTACCACAGATTTTGAGCTAGAGCTTCTATATTTGGTGCCAAGATAGAAGATGACCCCAAAAAACTGAATCAAAAGTTCGGATGCCTCGCCAACCCCTAGGCATTTGAAAAGAATTGTACGATATTTAGGTATATTTGGTGTATTTATGGGTATGCAAAGTTAAAATTTCTAGAAAAATCAATTTTATTGGACAAAAATAAATATTTTTTTAAATTTTTATTTTATACTCGTTACCGAAGTTAAAGAGTATACTGGGTTTGTGCAATGTCCGTCATGGTGTCTGTCCGTCTGTCCCTCCGTAGGAACTCAACTTATTTCGACACCCTTCAAATTTTGAGGTAGAGTCACCAAATTTGGTATGAAGAAAGCAATTGACATCCCACATAGCTCTGCAGCAACAATTTGGATGCCACGCCCACCCATAACGCCTTCAGCAACGTCTTTCCACACCTTTTAAAACTTTGAGCTAGAGTCACCAAATTTGGAAGGAAGATAGCTCGTGGCATCCCCATCTGCATCGGATAATCTTCAATGCAGCGTGCACCTCTGCCGCATCCGTACACCTTTACAATCAGGCCTGTTTTTCCCGGTTTTAAAATTGGTAACGAGTATGCCGCAGTCGGTTGCGTCCGACTGCAACGTTTCACTTGTTTATGTTTTGTTTTAAAAGATTTTATGATTTAAAATAAATAAGTATTAAAAACCAAACTTTTACAGTCGCAGTGGGCTATCATTAGCAACTGCTTTTTTAATCTGTGACATTAATTTTTAGCATCCTTTGTATATCTAATAGACAGCGCTTCCGATATTTGTTCCGTTAAAAAATAAATCATTTGTTGAATGTAAAATTTTAACACTCTTCCATGTTTTTAGTTGGACTTCCTCTTGCACGTCCGGTTTATGTGCTGGGTTCATCTTTTGTCATTATACTCGATACCGAAGGTAAAGAGTATATTGGGTTTGTGCAATGTCCGTCATGGTGTCTGTCCGTCTGTCCGTCTGTCTGTCTGTCCGTCTGTATGAACGCAACTTTTTTCCACACCCTTCAAGCTAGAGACTTGAAACTTTCCAATTCTCTTTATCTATGGGATAGTAAATTAAAGTGTCAAGATGGGGGTTCTACGATAACTGGGGGGCTCGCAAATCGATAAATTCGATAACTCAGAACCGATAAATCCACATATTTCGCACATCCTGACAGCTACAACTACCAAATTTGGTGAGAAGATAGCTACTAGCAACCCCCAAAAAACTGCATCAAAAATTTTGGAGCCCCGCCTACCCATTCCGCCCCCAGCCCCCCCGCATTTTAAAGTCAAAAAAGCCTATATCTCCCACAGTTTTTGAGCTATAGCCACCAAATTTGGTGCCAAGATAGGTGATGATGACCCCCCAAAAACTGCATCCAAAGTTTGGATGCCACGCCCACCAATACCGCACTAGCCACCTCCATCTGGCCCAACGCTTCGTCAAAAACGGGAATGCGTGTATCTTCCAGAGTAGTGGAGCTAGAGCCACCAAATTTGGTAGGAAGATAGCTGGCAACAACCCCAAAAGAATTGCATCAAAGTTTTGGAGCCACGCCCACCCATTCCGCCCCCAGCCCCCCCGCATTTTAAAGTCAAAAAAGCCTATATCTCCCACAGTTTTTGAGCTATAGCCACCAAATTTTGTGCCAAGATAGGTGATGATGAACCCCCAAAAACTGCATCCAAAGTTTGGATACCACGCCCACCAATACCGCACTAGCCACCCCCATCTGCCCAAACGCTTCGTCAAAAACGGGAATGCGTGTATCTTCCAGAGTAGTGGAGCTAGAGCATCCAAATTTGGTGGGAAGATAGCTGGTAACGACCCCCAAAAATCTGCATCAAAGTTTTGGAGCCACGCCCACCCATTTCGCCCCCCCTTCCCCACTTTTTACAATTTTCGAGCTAGAGTCACCAAATTTGGTATGAAAATAGCAATTGACATTTCACAAAGATCTGCATCAAAAATTTGGATGCCATGCCCACCCATACCGCTCCCAGCCCCCCTTTCCACACATTTAACAATTTTCGAGCTAGAGTCACCAAATTTGGTATGAAGATAGCAATTGACATTCCACACAGATCTGCATCAAAACTTGGATGCCACGCCCACCCATACCGCCCCAGCCCCCCTTTCCCCACATTTAACAATTTTCGAGCTAGAGTCACCAAATTTGGTATGAAGATAGCAATTGACATTCCACAAATATCTGCATCTAAAATTTGGATGCCACGCCCACCCATACCGCCCCCAGCCCCCCTTTCCCCACTTTTAACAATTTTCGAGCTAGAGTCACCAAATTTGGTATGAAGATAGCAATTGACATTCCACAAAGGTCTGCATCAAAAATTTGGATGCCACGCCCACCTCTACCGCCCGCAGCCCCCCTTTCCCCACATTTAACAATTTTCGAGCTAGAGTCACCAAATATGGTATGAAGGTAGCAATTGACATTTCGCAAAGATCTGCAGTAAAATTTGGATGCCACACCCAATCATACCGCCCCCAGCCCCCCTTTGAACAGCTCTTACAAACTTTCAGCTAGAGTCACCAAATTTGGAAAGAAGATAGTTGGTGGCATCGGAGAATCTTTAAGGCAGCGTACACCTTTGTCCCATCCGTACCCCTTTGCAATCAGGCCTCTTTTTACCTGTTTTATTACTGGTATCGAGTATGCCGCAATCGGTTGCGTCCGACTGCTACGTTTCCACTTGTTATACTCGATACCGAAGGTAAAGAGTATATTGGGTTTGTGCAATGTCCGTCATGGTGTCTGTCCGTCTGTCCGTCTGTATGAACGCAACTTTTTTCCACACACTTCAAGCTAGAGACTTGAAACTTTCCAATTCTCTTTATCTATGGGATAGTAAATTGAAGTGTCAAGATGGGGGTTCTACGATAACTGGGGGGCTCGCAAATCGATAAATTCGATAACTCAAAACCGATAAATCCACATATTTCGCACATCCTGACAGCTAGAACTACCAAATTTGGTGAGAAGATAGCTACTAGCAACCCCCAAAAAACTGCATCAAAAATGTTGGAGCCCCGCCTACCCATTCCGCCCCCAGCCCCCCCGCATTTTAAAGTCAAAAAAGCCTATATCTCCCACAGTTTTTGAGCTATAGCCACCAAATTTGGTGCCAAGATAGGTGATGATGACCCCCCAAAAACTGCATCCAAAGTTTGGATGCCACGCCCACCAATACCGCACTAGCCACCCCCATCTGCCCCAACGCTTCGTCAAAAACGGGAATGCGTGTATCTTCCAGAGTAGTGGAGCTAGAGCCACCAAATTTGGTAGGAAGATAGCTGGCAACAACCCCAAAAGAATTGCATCAAAGTTTTGGAGCCACGCCCACCCATTCCACCCCCAGCCCCCCCGCATTTTAAAGTCAAAAAAGCCTATATCTCCCACAGTTTTTGAGCTATAGCCACCAAATTTTGTGCCAAGATAGGTGATGATGAACCCCCAAAAACTGCATCCAAAGTTTGGATACCACGCCCACCAATACCGCACTAGCCACCCCCATCTGCCCAAACGCTTCGTCAAAAACGGGAATGCGTGTATCTTCCAGAGTAGTGGAGCTAGAGCATCCAAATTTGGTGGGAAGATAGCTGGTAACGACCCCCAAAAATCTGCATCAAAGTTTTGGAGCCACGCCCACCCATTTCGCCCCCCCTTCCCCACTTTTTACAATTTTCGAGCTAGAGTCACCAAATTTGGTATGAAAATAGCAATTGACATTTCACAAAGATCTGCATCAAAAATTTGGATGCCATGCCCACCCATACCGCTCCCAGCCCCCCTTTCCACACATTTAACAATTTCGAGCTAGAGTCACCAAATTTGGTATGAAGATAGCAATTGACATTCCACACAGATCTGCATCAAAACTTTGGATGCCACGCCCACCCATACCGCCCCAGCCCCCCTTTCCCCACATTTAACAATTTTCGAGCTAGAGTCACCAAATTTGGTATGAAGATAGCAATTGACATTCCACAAAGATCTGCATCTAAAATTTGGATGCCACGCCCACCCATACCGCCCCCAGCCCCCCTTTCCCCACTTTTAACAATTTTCGAGCTAGAGTCACCAAATTTGGTATGAAGATAGCAATTGACATTCCACAAAGGTCTGCATCAAAAATTTGCATGCCACGCCCACCTCTACCGCCCGCAGCCCCCCTTTCCCCACATTTAACAATTTTCGAGCTAGAGTCACCAAATATGGTATGAAGGTAGCAATTGACATTTCGCAAAGATCTGCAGTAAAATTTGGATGCCACACCCAATCATACCGCCCCCAGCCCCCCTTTGAACAGCTCTTACAAACTTTCAGCTAGAGTCACCAAATTTGGAAAGAAGATAGTTGGTGGCATCGGAGAATCTTTAAGGCAGCGTACACCTTTGTCCCATCCGTACCCCTTTGCAATCAGGCCTCTTTTTACCTGTTTTATTACTGGTATCGAGTATGCCGCAATCGGTTGCGTCCGACTGCTACGTTTCCACTTGTTATACTCGATACCGAAGGTAAAGAGTATATTGGGTTTGTGCAATGTCCGTCATGGTGTCTGTCCGTCTGTCCGTCTGTCTGTCTGTCCGTCTGTCCGTCTGTATGAACGCAACTTTTTTCCACACACTTCAAGCTAGAGACTTGAAACTTTCCAATTCTCTTTATCTATGGGATAGTAAATTGAAGTGTCAAGATGGGGGTTCTACGATAACTGGGGGGCTCGCAAATCGATAAATTCGATAACTCAAAACCATTAAATCCACATATTTCGCACATCCTGACAGCTAGAACTACCAAATTTGGTGAGAAGATAGCTACTAGCAACCCCCAAAAAACTGCATCAAAAATTTTGGAGCCCCGCCTACCCATTCCGCCCCCAGCCCCCCCGCATTTTAAAGTCAAAAAAGCCTATATCTCCCACAGTTTTTGAGCTATAGCCACCAAATTTGGTGCCAAGATAGGTGATGATGACCCCCCAAAAACTGCATCCAAAGTTTGGATGCCACGCCCACCAATACCGCACTAGCCACCCCCATCTGCCCCAACGCTTCGTCAAAAACGGGAATGCGTGTATCTTCCAGAGTAGTGGAGCTAGAGCCACCAAATTTGGTAGGAAGATAGCTGGCAACAACCCCAAAAGAATTGCATCAAAGTTTTGGAGCCACGCCCACCCATTCCACCCCCAGCCCCCCCGCATTTTAAAGTCAAAAAAGCCTATATCTCCCACAGTTTTTGAGCTAAAGCCACCAAATTTGGTGCCAAGATAGGTGATGATGACCCCCCCAAAAACTGCATCCAAAGTTTGGATGCCACGCCCACCAATACCGCGCTAGCCACCCCCATCTGCCCCAACGCTTCGTCAAAAACGGGAATGCGTGTATCTTCCAGAGTAGTGGAGCTAGAGCATCCAAATTTGGTGGGAAGATAGCTGGTAACGACCCCCAAAAATCTGCATCAAAGTTTTGGAGCCACGCCCACCCATTTCGCCCCCCTTCCCCACTTTTTACAATTTTCGAGCTAGAGTCACCAAATTTGGTATGAAAATAGCAATTGACATTTCACAAAGATCTGCATCAAAAATTTGGATGCCATGCCCACCCATACCGCTCCCAGCCCCCCTTTCCCCACATTTAACAATTTTCGAGCTAGAGTCACCAAATTTGGTATGAAGATAGCAATTGACATTCCACACAGATCTGCATCAAAACTTTGGATGCCACGCCCCCCATTCCCCACATATAACAATTTTCGAGCTAGAGTCACCAAATTTGGTATGAAGATAGCAATTGACATTCCACAAAGATCTGCATCAAAAATTTGGATGCCACGCCCGCCCATACCGCCCCCAGCCCCCCTTTCCCCACATTTAACAATTTTCGAGCTAGAGTCACCAAATTTGGTATGAAGATAGCAATTGACATTCCACAAAGGTCTGCATCAAAAATTTGGATGCCACGCCCACCTCTACCGCCCCCAGCCCCCCTTTCCCCACATTTAACAATTTTTGAGCTAGAGTCACCAAATATGGTATGAAGGTAGCAATTGACATTTCGCAAAGATCTGCAGTAAAATTTGGATGCCACACCCAATCATACCGCCCCCAGCCCCCCTTTGAACAGCTCTTACAAACTTTCAGCTAGAGTCACCAAATTTGGAAAGAAGATAGTTGGTGGCATCGGAGAATCTTTAAAGCAGCGTACACCTTTGTCCCATCCGTACCCCTTTGCAATCAGGCCTCTTTTTACCTGTTTTAATACTGGTATCGAGTATGCCGCAGTCGGTTGCGCCCGACTGCTACGTTTCCACTTGTTTTTATTATGCCATTCCTGGTAATTTGAGTTGAATCTCTTTATCATTCTGTTTGCTTTTCGCCATCTTGAGTTTAGACTGGCATACATCACGCAAAGTTTATTTTATTAAATCCGCTTCTCTGTATATTGCCGAAGGCAATTATTACATACAAATGAGCTTAGGTTAATTTATAAAATTTGGGTATTACGCACGTGTCCGATTAAGACTTGAGCCTACCTGTATGGGATGTGTGACTACTTGTACGCCAACGCAATTTCTATGTTTGGTGCGTACCTTGTAGTATATTTTTATAACTTGTAACTGCACCTGAATTTAGGGACCAGGATTTGACAAAGAATGTCTGGTAAGCATTACGGAATGAAAAACAAAAATCATGTATCTTAACTTAGTGTCACACTGGCGCCGCGACTTCGTGACATTTTTAGGGTCAGGCAATCTACCACGACGGTTGCTGACCCCACAATATTAATGCGGTTCGACACTACACATGATAAAATTAATCTACTACGCGCGGCAGGTCAGTTTAGGCGCACGAATAAGCAGCAGCTTTACCTACAATTGATCGGGATTGAGACACGCGGTTCGTTCCCAATTTACATAAATGAACAACTGAGTAAAGAAAATTACATCTTCAAACAAGCGATAAGAATGAAAAAGCAAAAACAACTCACTGCTGTTTTTTGCCATCGCTTTCTTGTCCATGTTAAGCTTACGGAGAGAGAAGAAGCAATCTGCATAGAGAGTGCACAACAGCTCTCTCAAATGTGTACAGAAAGCCCGACGTCAGCAGCGGATCTTTTTCGTGCCTAGTTTTTACTAAGTGGTTGTTGTTTGTAAGTCTGCTCTCTCAAATGATAGATGTAATTATTATCTCTTAATTTTAGCTTTTAATATTTATATGTGCTCTTCGATGCTTTCTCTATATCAACGCAGTTTATGTGTGCTATTGGTAGGATTTTATTATCAATTTAAATGTCTCTCAATATAAATTTACCCAGATCGAACAGCCAAGCAATGATAAGGATTTTAAGTAAACATAAATCTTGTCTTAAAATATGTCACTTAAATGGTCAGAGTCTATGTAATAAGATGGAGGAGTTTAGCTGTATGTTTGTAAATTCAAATATTGATATTGTGTGTGTTTCAGAAACGTGGTTTGTCCCTGAGTTGGAGAATTCGTCTATTGTCTGTCCTGGTTACAACTTGTATCGTTCTAATCGTGTCTGTCACGCAGGGGGAGTTGCAATATTTGCCACAAATAGACTGAAATGTAAAGTTGTATGTAAACAGCCAGTTGACAGTACAATAGATTATATTTTTATTAACATTACTAATTCAATCTGTGATAAAAAACTGCTTGTTGGTTGTATTTATAGACCACACAAGAATATTGACAACTCTAGCCTTATAGATTTGTTATCGAATTTAACACTGAGGTATACTGACGTTATATTAACAGGTGACTTGAACAGTAATGTTCTAAAGGAACAACATCTAACTGATGAAATGCTGTCACTTGGCTTGTCACTAGTAAACTCGACGATACCAACGCATTACTCACGCAATACAAGTACGCTACTTGACGTTATATTTGTTAATAATAAAGACAACATATTACTATATGACCAACTATCTGTACCGGCGTTCTCTAAGCATGACCTTATCTTCCTGACTTATGATATGCATTTCATATATTCAAAACAAACAATTACTTTTAGAGATTTTAAAAACATTGATCAACAATCCCTATTTGAAGCATGCTGCACTTGTGACTGAGATGGCATTTACCGCCTCCCATCCGTTGACACCCAAATAACCCTGCTGCAGCATAACGTTGATTATCTCTTCAATAAGTTTATTCCACTGAGAACTAAAATTGCAAAACCAACTCTCAAGTCCTGTTTGATAATGATATTAAAAGTGCAATAAAAAAGAGGGATGAGGCGTACGATAAATGGAAACGATACAGGACGGACTATTACTATCGACTCTTTAAAACTAACAGACGAAACGTTAATGAATCTATTAAAAATGCTAAGCGAAATTTCCTTAGTAATAAGTTTAGTAGTGCAATATCTAACAAAGAAACCTGGAAGACATTAAGCAATATGGGTGTTGGAAAAGGAAAATCTGTGATATGTGATGACGAAGATGTAGATGTACTTAACAACAAATTTGTCTACTTAAATTTTCCAATAACTGTGAGTAATCCGTACGTAAACTGTGTGCCGTTAATCAACTGTAGCAATTGTTTTGAATTTGTATGTGTCAACCAATGTGATGTCCTGCATGAAATGCTAAAAATTAAATCAAACGCTATAGGCTTAGACAGCACAAGCCCAAAATTCATAAAATTAATCGGTCACATAACCCACGTTATAAATACTGCCATTACATCCTCCACTTTCCCAGAGCATTGGAAACTGGCAAAAATTATACCTTTTCCAAAACTAAACAACGAGTTCAGGCCAATTGCTATACTACCATTCTTATCTAAGGTATTTGAAAAACTATTGGCAAGACAAATTAATAGCTTCATTAATACAAACTCGCTTCTGAACAAAAAGCAATATGGCTTTAGGGTGAATATGAGTTGTACAACGGCGATTTTAGAGGTAGTTGAGGACATTCGGGCAAAAATGGATGATGGTGATGTGACGCTGCTTATACTTCTAGACTATAGCAAAGCATTCGACACGGTAAATCACGAAATTTTATTGACAAAGCTTAGCAATATGTTTTATTTTTCGCAAACCGCAATTAAACTAATGTCCTCATACCTAAACAAGTAAGAAGGCTCTAGTCGGGAGAGCCCGACTAGAAGATACCCTGAACCCAGTTGCAATAAATATATTTAATTTATATAAGACTTTGGTATACTGGCTTAGCTTCCATCGATTAAGTTCAATATCTCCGGTGTTTCTCAACCGATTTGGACGAAATTTTCAGAAAAGTTCTATCATTATCCATTACTTCAACCCTCATTTTTAGATTTTCCAAATTCGATATTATGTGTATATCGGAAACCAGAATAGTTATCGATAATTTGAAGCAAACTTGTTCTGCTCATGGTATAGGAGAACTTAAATACAAAATCAGAAGTCTCTAGCTCTTGTAGTCTCTGAGATCCACGCGTTCATACAGACGGACAGACGGACAGACAGACGGACAGATGGACATGGCTATATCGTCTCGGCTGTTGATGCTGATCAAGAATTTATATACTTTATAGGGTCGGAGATGCTTCCTTCTGCCTGTTACATACTTTTGCACAAAACCATTATACCCTTATTTACCCATTTTATGGGTTAAGGGTATAAAAATAGGAAACAAGCCGTTGTAACTCAGAGTGCTACTTCAAGCTTAATGTCAGTAACACGTGGTGTTCCGCAGGGCTCTATACTAGGACCTCTCCTTTTCTCAATTTATATTAATGTTTTGACGAGTGTCCTGTCCAACTGTGAAGTACATATGTATGCTGATGATGTTCAAATGTATGTCAGTAGTCCCATTAGTCAAATTAATCAGTGTATTGAAATGTGTAATGCTGATCTGTTACGTATTAGTGTGTGGGCTAAGGAAAATGGTTTGTGTATAAATCCGTCAAAATCTAAGTGTTTAGTTATGTATAAAAATTACCTGAATACTGATAATCTTAGTAAACTTAGAGTAGACAATAAACCTATAGATTTTGTTGACAAGGCCGTTAATCTCGGGATAACGTTTAATAGAACCCTGGCCTGGAATGACCAGGTAAATAAAGCTGTGGGGAAAACCTATGGAGCCCTCCGACAACTTTCCCCGACCCAGCAATTTTTACCAATTAAAATAAGAACAATGATCGCAAGAACCTTACTGATACCCATCCTGTTATACGGTATTGAAATTTTTGGCAAATGCGATGCAGCTAGCCTACATAAACTCAAAGTCACATTTAATAATATTGCTCGGTTCGTGTATGGGCTGAAAAGAACTGACCACATAACTGACTATACGAAAAAGCTTGCCGATCTTGATTTTGCGCATCTAATAGATTTTAAAATACTCGTCCTCCTACATAAAATTATCTTTACTAAAAAGCCAGACTACTTATATGACTTTTTAAGATTTACTTCATCACAAAGAGTTAACAACCTAATAAGTATACGAACCAAATTGTCATTCTCAAATAAGCAATTTTATGTATCTGCTGTTCGACTCTGGAAAAAAATACCATCAGATTTAAAATGTACCAAGAGCGAATCTTTATTTAGTAATAAGTTAAAAGCACACTTTAGTAGATAAAATAAAAAATAAAAAAAATAAATAAAAAAAAAACAATTAGATCTATAAGACCCATTAAATTAGATTTATGCAAATTCAAAGCCAGTGTAATAATAAAAACATTCAATCAAAAAATTTGACAAATACTTATACTCTTAGAAATATTACTTACTTTGAAAAGAAAATTGTTACTAATAACTAAGAATAGGATAAGTAACTATATTATAATACATGATACTAAGTTAATGATTAAAAGTTGTGACTAGTGCACTAAAATAAAAGTTATATAACTTGTAGCACTAGGAAAATGCAAATAAATAAATAAATAACAATAACGAACGAGACAATAACAATAAGAAAGGGTTTTAAGGGTTATGTGTCGTAAATGGCCCAGAAATGCATACAGCACATTTTGAAACTTTGTCTTCTTTCACTATCTTACCCAACAAGTATGAAGCTATTATAGAATCGTCATGAGGACAAATTCTGACTGCCAGTTGGAATATGAAATCGTGGCGACATCTCTCTCACAGAGCGCTGTTGTAGACTTTTTTTCTCTGCCAGCGCATTTCGTGCCCGAGTTTCAAGTCACTCGGCTTGCCGACTGTGCTACGCTTTTATTTTAATGTATGCGTAGCATTTGCCATGGCATTTATTGACTTTTCTATATTATCAATTAAATTTGGTGTATTTTGCCTGACGTGCTAATACATCCAATGTTATATACACTCTCCAATTAACAAAGCCTGTGCGACATTAACAAAGCCTGTGCGACAACCAGCACCGGCCACGGAACGAGAAACGAACGCGGAAATGCCTGTGCAGCCAGCACAGGCCACTTAAATTTAATGCGGAGGACAGCGGTCTGCGAGTCCTCTACAGCAACGTTGAGAAGTAAAATCCAGAATTTAAAGCAGCATTCTGTTTTAAAACTTCTTCGGAATTCAGGTCGCATTTATTATTATTATATTGGGGGTAAATACACTGCGACCAAATAGATCTATTGTGCCCCCTTCTTGGCCTATAGCTCTTCCATCAGGCCCAGGTGTTGCATAAAAGCAAGTACCTTTGTTGGGTCGATGGTTTCTAAATCGCTAAATTCTACAATATGTTTTCCTAGAAAACTACTTCTTTTCCTTGCTAAGGCTACGCATTCTGCTATAATGTGCAAGGAGGATTCTCCTTCCATTTCGCAGAATCTGCAAATCTCGCTGCTGACTATACCTAGCTTTGCCAAGTGACCTCGTAGTCTACAATGTCCTGTCAAGAGACCGGTGAGTATCCTGAGTCTATTTTTACCCATTGATATTACTTGCTTAAACCGTTTAAGGTTATAGCTACCCAAGAGAATCTTTGCTTGTCTGAGTCCTGGTGTCCTTGCCCAGCACGTTCTTCGCAGAAGTCTCTCTTCATTCCTAAGTTCTTGCCGTATTGTGCTTCTTCCTATACCACAGTACGGCTCGGGTCCTATTAGGGGTGTCGCTGCCCCCAGTCTTGCTTGCTTGTCTGCCTCTTCGTTCCCCGCTATTTCGACATGTCCCGGGACCCATCTTAGGGCAAGCCTATTTTGTGATCCCAGAGTGTCTAGCTTGGTTCGTACCTCACGAACTACCTTTGACCTGATTTCGGTCTTACTAAGTGCCATTATTGCTGCTTGACTATCGGATAGAATGGCTATATCCCTATTCCGATAGTTACGCTTTAGATTAAAGTCCACACACCTCCCAATTGCACATACCTCAGCTTGGAATATGCTGGTGTGCATACCTAGGGGCTCATGGTACATTAGCCGAGGGCCTACCACACCAAGACCGGAGCCTTGTTGCGTTAGTGATCCATTGGTTTACCATTTTGTGGTGTGTGGCTTCATGTTGTGGACCTCTTCCAGAGATGTCCAATCCTTTTTATTACAGAGGTGAACTTGAAACTTTTGGCCGAACATGTGTTCGACTTTCATTTCGTCTCTTGGCTGTGCCAGTAGGGGAAGTTCACCCGATAGCATATCTGCCTCTACTCGACTAAGAATGTGTCCTCTCCCAACTCCTTCAACGGACATTCTTAAGAGGGTTGCCTTTTGTTGCAGCGTAATTGTGTGATGGAGTGGCGTTATCTCCGATAGAACCTCAAGCGCTGATGTGGGACAGGTCCTCATCGCTCCCGTGATTCCTACACATGCCATTCTTTGTAGCTTTTGAAGCTGCTTCTGCACAGTGATTTGCTGTGCCTTATCCCCCCATGCAATCACTCCATACGTGAGCATGGGCCTTACTACCATAAGGTATAGCCATCTTATTATCTTTGGTGATGTTCCCCATGACTTCCCGGCTATGCTACGACACGTATACAGCGCTCTGCAGCACTTTGCGATCGTATTCTGAACATGGGTGCCAAAGTTTAACTTACTGTCAAAAGTGACCCCAAGGTACTTAACTTCCTTGCTTGTTTCTATTGGACTCCCCGCGAGCCTAATCTCCCTCATCCTTTGTAGCTTGTATCTTCTGGTGAAAGGAACGATGATTGTCTTAGTAGGGTTTAAGTTGAGACCAACCTCCCTACACCAATTATGCGTAATCCTAAGTCCCAGTTGAACATTATCACAAAGAGTTTCTTCATACTTGCCCCGAGCTATTATCACAATGTCATCTGCATAGCCTTGACATTGAATACCCCTGTTCGCAAGTCTACTTAACAGTTCGTCTACTAGTATACTCCATAAGAGGGGTGATAAAACCCCCCCTTGAGGACAGCCCCTTGTGGTTGTTACTGTTACGGTACTATCTTGTATAGATGCCGTAGCCTGTCTGGACCCTAATAGGGATGAAATCCATCTACTAGTTGTACTATCCAGCCCTCTTCTATTCAAGGTAGCCTTGACAGCATCATGTGATGTGTTGTCGAAGGCACCTTCAATGTCTAAAAATGCACAAACTGCTACTTCTTTGTTTACTACTGCCGCCCGCAGAGTACGGTGCAGCTCATACAGGGCAGTGTCCGTAGACCTTCCTGTTCTGTATGCGTGCTGCGTTGCCTGCAGTGGACTCTGTGTGAGCAGAGTACTCCTTATGTTATAATCCACCAGCTTTTCCAACGTTTTCAACAAAAACGATGTTAAGCTGATGGGTCTGAAGGACTTTGGGTTGGTGGTATCTGTCTTCCCTACTTTGGGGATGAAGACCACCCTAGCTCTACTCCAAGTGCTTGGTATATGACCAAGTGCTAGGCTACTGACCAGGGTTTTCCGTAGAGTGGGTAGGAGTATTCCCTGTCCCTGCTGAAGGAATACCGGTGATATGCAATCTAGACCGGGAGATTTGTAAGGCTGGAAGGTTCCAATTGCCCATTTTATTTTCTCCACTGTGACCACCGACTTGGCACATGCCCAGTCAATGGCCGTTGGTCTGTGTTGACCTCCTGTTTCAAGCGATTCGCACGGTTCCCAGGGGATACTTCCTGGGAAGTGCGTCTCAAACAGAAGCTCTAACCTTTGCATATTGGTGCTCGTATATGTATTATCTTTACGCTTCAGGGCTAAATTAGCCTCCGGCACCCGCTTTGATAATGCTCTATGGAGCCGGGCACCTTCACTCGTGCTTGTTATGCTTTCGCAGAAGTCCCTATAGTTCCTGCGCTTGGCCTTCCTAATCTCCTTGCTGTAGGAGGTGAGGCTTTCGCGGTATGTATCCCATGACCCGTCTCTCTTAGCTTTATTGAAGAGGTGACGTGTGGTGATACGCAGTCTCTCAAGACCGTCATTCCACCATGGGGCATGTTTTTCTTTACGCGTTTTCCCTAGTGGGCAGCTTTCTTCATATGCATTTTTAATGCTACTATTTAGATTTCTAACAACTCTTTCTAGCTCACTCGTGCATCTGGGTATTCCAGAGATTTCAGTGGCTAGGTTAAGTTCTAGGGTAGACCTAAATTTTTCCCAGTTCGTTTTCCTGGGGTTACGAGTTGGTATACTACAATCCATATTAACCTTAAGTTTGAATAGGATAATCCTGTGATCGGACATGGATTCTTCTGAAGAGACATGCCATTCTCTGAAATATGGCCTAAGAGACCGACTAATCAGAGTAATGTCTAATACCTCTTCTCTAACTCTAGTTACAAATGTCGGTGTCGATCCGACATTACCAATTTCTAAGTTATACTTGAATATAAAGTTGGTAAGACACTCACCCCTCTTGTTGATGTCCGTGCTGCCCCATATGGAGTGGTGCGCATTGGCATCGCAGCCGATTATAACCGGCAGCTTCTCTCTCCTGCAGTGGTCCATCAGTTTTTCTATTTCCGGTGGCGGGCAGTCCACATCACCAGCAAAATAGGCAGATGCCACCACAATAGGGGGGGCGTTTCCAATTGCCCTTACGGCAATAGTACGCAGTCCCTAGTGAGGAATTCTGAAAGAATAGTAAAATTAATACATTTACTTACCATAATGCATGCTCTAGGTGTAGGATCTCTTTGATCCCAGATTACCTTTGAGTCAGCGGTGTACAGGCCTTTTATACCATTGTTTATCCATGGCTCCTGTACCAGGGCTAGCCCAAGATGTTGGGTGATAAACATCCTGGCCAAGACAGCAGAGGCTGCCTTAGCACGATGGAGGTTTATCTGGGCTAGCCCAGTGACGGTGACGTTTGATGTCACCATCACTCATCCGCCGCTCTAGCTCCTGGTGATGTAGGTTGGGAGCTGCCCACATCACCGCTGACCGTCATGGTGACGTCAGCTTCTGCCGTTTCAAGCTCCTCAGCGAGCTCTTGCGAGGACATCGGCACCTCATCATCCATCCCTTCCAGCTCTGCTGGACCGAGCGTCATCTCCGCCAGGTCCTCATCCTCGGCCAGATCCTCTGATAAATCAGAGACACCTGCCAGATGAGCACTCGGAACAGTGGCGGTGGGAGGTGTGGGGGCCGAGCCTGCAGCTCCCGGGACTGTCGTCTGGGCAGGGGTAGTCCTTGCGCCAACACTCTTCTTCTTCAGACCGCTAACGGGGATGGTCCCGTAGCGGAATGAAACTTGATGGCATCTCGCCACTATCGCGTCCTTGGATGCCTCATCGATGCCTATCACCAATAGCGCACCTCCGCCTTCCGTCCTCCTAGACAACACCTTCCACGAGTCGGTCTCGATCTTGTTCTGGTTCCTCAGCAGAACCAACAAGGATTCGGTTGACCGATCCGCGCTTCTTGGGCAGAAGATGGTGATGTTGTGGGGTGATGGAATATCATCACCCACCTTGCAGTGCAGTGGAGCCCCTTTCCACGACTGCAGTCTTGACGCCACGGTCCTCAGCCACTCCGCTGAGTGATCGTCGGAACATTCAATGACCAGGTAGCCAACCCGGAAATGAATGCCCGCGAACGCGACCGCGGTGTCCCATCCTGTGAGGATAACCTCATCCATGATGGCCTCCTCCAATGCGGACAGGTCCCCATGGCTGAGCATTACCTGCGGGTATTCCACAGGTAACACGGCCACCTTGACTTTTTTTGCAATCGCTGCATACGTAATGCGAGTCTCGGTGGACAATGGACGGGAAGACCTCACTGCTATTGCTACGGCGGATGCCGACGTGCTGGGGCGCTCCTCTGGGCACGCCCTCTTCGGGGTGGCAGTGGGTGGCGTCAAATTACTGCTCAGGCGTTTGGGGGCTGGTCCCCGTACCTGGCACGCCATGTCGCCTAACAGCGCTAAGCCTCGGTCGCACCGGCTGGGATGGTCCAGCCTTGCTTCCTCCTCCTGCAGCTGGGGCGACACGGTGACGTGGGGCTTCCCTCGTCGTTGGTGCGCGCGCTGTATCTATTGCCGCCTGCGGCCTTCTTGTTTGCCGCGCCTGGTTAGGGCGCCGTGGGGCTGGTCCCACATTGGAGGGCCGCTCCCCGTCAAGGAGGCGGTCCTCAAAGTGTCTCGCGACACTGGCAGCAGGGGTATCCTGCTGCACACCTAAATTCTTCATATTTTTATTAATTCTCTTCATGTTCCCACGAGTTGCGGAGAAATATGGGGTCCACCCGGGCAGAGATCCGCAGTACCCGGGTAAGGCTAGTTAGAACAGGCGGTCGGCATCTGCCTGAGCTCACCGTTAGCGACTGGGCTAGTTTTTAATCCGGGCCCCCGGCCAGGTTGACTTTCGGCACGGTTCGAATGACACCTTAGTCCAGCCCGGAGTGAGATATTGGGGAAGGGATGAAGAAGGGTACGTGAGAGGGAGTTGGGAATGTGTGAGGCTATGCTTTAAAGACGGCGACACAAGCGTCTTGTCGGTACGGTGAACGGAACCGTACCCGCTGTTTGTCCGGGACTGCTTATTTGCAAGGATTCTCGCTTATTCGCAGCTGACCTCATAAAGAGGCCGTTCGCTATCCGCAACCCGCGACCCGCCTGGTGGCCTCAGCTTAGCCCCCTCTGAACTATCCCACAAGTTCTTTAGACCAGGCAGGTCGCATTTACACGCTAAAGTTTTTCAGTGAATTTTTTCCTTTGAAAATGCAACTCTGGTTTAAACTTATGGTCGATAAACAGACACAGTTAACACCAGTTCAATAAATTCTTTCTTCTATAACATTTCTATTAATAATTTATAAACCACAACAATATATTTACTATTTGCGCTAATATTTGCTTGTGCGATATTTCGTATCAATAACTCTATTTTTCACATCAAACACTGTGCAACTCTGTGTTGACATTCTATCGGAATAAGGCAAAGCAAAATTAGAAGAAAAATTCACGACTTAACAAGCAGTGAATTTTTGCTTGAAATGTTACACCTCTACTCTCCTTGCCGTCAAACAAAAGATTCAGAGAGAAAATTCACGAAAAAACTTCAGCGTTTAAATGGGGTCTAACTGTAATGAAAATACCAACATTAAAGAAAAGCTGCCCCAAGGACTGCGAGGGACCGTTGAAATCAAAATATTGCGAATACACATGCTACCAACGAACAAAACAAAATCAACAAGTGTGAAAGGCATTGGACCGCCTTTTGCACATACGAGGGAGCATCAGCGTGCCACATCCGGCGAAGTCTAACTGATGCGTCATCGAGCAGCAAATTTATCTTAATTATAAAACATAGTGGCGCGTAGTTAATTTTGGCTATGCCAAGACTATGATACCCTTCACACAGCCAAATCAATACTCCCCCCTCTTATGTTTCTGTGCAGTTGTTGGTAATTTTTCGCTAATATTTTTACTCTTGAGCGTCATTTACTTGTTCGTTTTCGACAAAAACAACATATTGACATGTAGGGACTTGAAAGTGCACGACAGAGACAACAATTGATAGTACGATATGGTAAATTTGTATGGTGGCTTTGTCGTAGAATGCTCCGATCGAAATGAAATTTCATAGTGAACAAACCCGACATGATCTAAGCAATCATCAAGATCGGTTCAGCAGTTTGGCCGGAAATCGTGTTGATATTGTAAATTTATATGGTGGCTATATCGTAGAATGCTCACATCGGGATGAAATTTCATAGTGAACAAACCCGACATGATATAAGCAATCTGTGAAAGTTTTATCAAGATCGGTTCAGCAGTTTGGCCGGAAATCGTGTTGATATGGTAAATTTATATGGTGATTATATTGTAGAATGCTCCGATCGGGATGAAATTTCATAGTGAACAAACCCGACATGATCTAAGCAATCTGTGAAAGTTTCATCAAGATCGGTTCAGCAGTTTGGCCGGAAATCGTGTTGAAACAGACAGACGGACAGACGGACGGACGGACGGACAAGCGGAAATCAATTCCTGAGCTCGTCCTGATCATTTTGATATATAGTTTATGGGGTCTCCCATCATTCCTTTAAGGCGTTACAGATTCATGACAAAGTCAATATACCCTGTGAAGGGTATAAAAAATATATATATATAATATAAGTATCTGTAAAATCGAGCAGCTTAGCCCGTAAAGCTATGCGACCCGTTAGGTAGAGACTTGCAAACAAAAAAAATTTTAGAGAAAAAAAAGGGAAGCAGTTTAAATACACAGATCATAAACAAGATACATATGTATGTACATCGATAACGAAAATGTTATAGATTACTCATATGTGGGATAGTAAAATAAGTACATAAGATTTAGAATATTATCATACACAGCCAAATAAAATCCAAACGATAAATTTATTTTCAAAAAAAAAATATTTATATTTTAATACACACATACATATATATAAGAAAATTGTAATACTGAGCGACATCTTAGTTGCCCGGTAGTAGCGTATGGCCCGTAAAGCCATACAACACATAGACAGGCGATCAATAGAACACACAATAGGGATGTAAACATATAATAACAAAAAAAATTACCAAAAGTAACCATCTTGCGCATTGCGCTAGTTACGCAAAAAAAAAAAATAACATAAGAAAATTAAGAACGACAACATATGGCCCTCTGCCAATATATAAATGCCAAAATAATGAAACAATTAAAAAAAAAAAAAAAAACTAATTGTAATAAATAAATTAATACAAAATATGTGAAGTAAAAAAAAAAAACATATAAGTATACATTCCCTGACCGTTTTCGAATCGAAAAAAAAGACCACTAAATGCCGAAAGAAGCGTATGCGAAGCTTGAGACGTATGTAAACGCAAAAAGTTGCGTGCAAGGTCAAAGCAATCGCATCGCCCTCTGGCCATTCTTGCGAAACATAACTGACGTACAAACATTAGATACTGACTGTGAAATTTGAAACCCAAAGTAAATTTACAAAATAGTTTCTGAAATCAGAAAGATTATGCTTTAGTAAAAAACTCACAGTAAAAACATTTCAAACAAACACCTTCCGTGTTCTTGTTCAATTTACACAAGAAAATTAAAAAAATAATATATATATATATATATACAGAATAATTGTTTGAAATAAAACATTTATTATTTGTCCCAAAACAAGCCTCTCCAGGCACATCAAATAGAAAAGAAAATTCTGTGGCAGATGCCCATTCTAGGATGTTGTTATCCAAATTATATCCAAATCAAAAGACTAACGAAATAAAGTCCTGAAGTTCCTACCAGGCACCACAGTAGACAGAATAATCATGCGCATGCATATAACAATAACCTTTGCTTAGGCAAAATCTTGAAAAGCTTCTAAGCCCAACGTCATCACAAATGACAGATTAAGAAAAGTAGTGACCTTGCGTATAACAAACTCCAAATTGTTTATTAAAACAAGGAAATAAAGTTATCGCAAGAAATACTCCAAAATACTCTTTACTTTCGGTATCGAGTATAATTAATAAGATCCGTATTTACTTACGAAATATGTTCGGCACCAGCGCTTAGTGATCCAGAGTTCGAGCAATCTTTAAGTTAAAACTTTTAATTTTTCAATCTATTTGTATAATTTCAAGCAGTTTAAATTAAATTTCTAACATTCTTATTAGTAGCATGCTAGTGAATAATCAAAAATGTTTTAGGGCTGTACTTGGTTTATGGGCATTCTAGATGTTAAAAAGAAAATGTTCATGTTTAAATTCAGTATGAATAAAATGTATAAATTTTGAATCAAATATTTAAGTGCATAAATTTTAATCGGTTGACATTTAAAGACAAATACGTAAATTAAAAAAAAAATCTTATTAAGTATTTTAAATAATTTTTTTTAACAGTAGTAACAAAAGAGAGGGCTTGTGTAGTAAAATTTTGACAGTTATCTCTATCAAATTAAAGTGGAATTCTAAAGCTGCATAGTGGACCGTAGAGTTAAGTTTTGCATTTTGGCTTGAAATTTTTTGAGGGAGTACAATCTTACGCCCTTAGTCAAGTTAAGTCTTTATTGCTATAACAGAAAATTAAGGAGTTTGAGGATACTGTACAAAAAAGTCAGGAAAACAACTAGTTAGGAAAATGTTATAATTGTGGACAACCCATTTTCTTTTATGACAAAAAATTGTCAGAAATCAACGTCAAGCTTAACTGTCGGTATCGTTGGAAAGCGATCATAGGATTTATATACATTTAATTCATATTTTCAGAGAGATATAAACATTTAATGAATCAAGTGGAAAGGTTGCAGTCGGACGCAACAAACTGAGGTATACTCGTTACCAGTATTAAAACCGGTAAAAAGAGGCCTGATTGCAATGGGGTACGGATGCGGAAGGGATGTACGGTGCTATCTTCTTTCCAAATTTTGTGATTCTAGCTCAAAGCTTGTAAAAGGTGGGCGAAAAGGCGCTGGGAGCGGTATGTGTGGGCGTCACAACCAAATTGTTGATGAAGATCTTTGTGCAATGTCAATAGCTATCTTCATATAAAATCAGGTAACTCCAGCCCAAAGTTTGTGAAAACAGTGGAATTGGTGGCTGGGGTGTTATGGTTGGGCGTGGCATTCAAATATTTGAAGGTGGAAAAGTGGTGCGTAATGGGTGGGCTTGCTTCCAAAACGTTGATGCAAATTTTTGGGGTCAATGCTAGCTATCTTCCTAGCAAATTTCGTGGCTCTAGCTCCAGAGATCTGAAGATACACCCATTCCCTTTTTTGACGAAGCGTTGGGGCGACTGAAAGCAGATTGGACATTATTGGTGGGCGTGGCATGCAAACTTTTGAAGCAGTTTTTTGGGGGTCGTCATCAACTATCTTGGCACCAAATTTGTGTTGTAAATGTGTTGAAGTGTAAGCCATCACAACAACAATTTGTACAGAATCAAGTTTGCACTTTTTAATAGACCCCTACCTATGACTTAAATATCGTTGTAACTTTAACACGATTTCAGTGTTAAACAATAAGAAGGCTCTAGTCGGGAGAGCCCGACTTGAAGATATCCTGAGCTCAGTTGCAATAACCCTCAAACATTTTTTTTTTTTTTTTTTATTTATTGTTAAAACTAAGCCTAATGAACAAGAAAATCATGCATAATATATATGTTATAAAATATTTTTTTGAAATAAAACTTAAAAATTGTAAAATTATTGGCGAATTTCTACGGCGTTTTCTGCTATTTGCTGCTGTTGATGTTGTTGGCTGATTAGTATCACTGTCGCTGTCTGAATCCGACTCATAATTGAATTTGCGAATATAGCAGGGTTGACAACTCCTAATGTAGTGTTTGATTTTTCTGCTCCTACATACAATATAATGGGCAATGTATGCATAAATCTCGTCTGCGGCAGTGTTGCACCAATGCCTCATCGTCGGACCTGAGTCTCTTCGGCTGTTTTCTGCAAATACTCTTCTTGCTTTCCTGTTTGTTTCTATTACAATTGTTTCGATCAAGTTGCTGGGCATTATGTCCTTGAACGCATCTAACTTGGTGTCATATCGCTTCTTTCATACATTATTTGCATGTTGCGTCCTTGTTTTTTCAGCAGCAGTTGCCTGTGACCACCAAACTTTTTTATTGTTTCTACCTTGACTAGAATATTTATGTCCATGATTTGGCTCTACTGGTATAGGTTGTTCCTCTAATTCAGTGTCTTCCAAAAGTTCAGTGTTTTGTTCCAAGTACTCTCCAAAGCGTATGTTGGAAAGCGGCTCATTGTCACTTTCATCAAAGTCACTTTCATCACTTGGGATAATATTTTCTTCGCCATTTGATTCATTCGTTGATAATAAATTGTAATTACGTCCACAAATTCCATTGTTGTCCTGGCCTAAATACTCTTCCAACTGCCTTTCTTCCTCAGTCAAATTGTCCTTGTTGTATAAATATTGGTTTATATTTTTCGCGTCTTGATTCACTTTGATTTTTTTCACTTCCACAAACTAAAAATTGTATCTTGCTGCTGCTACAATTGAAATCAAACTGACCAAAACTTTGAAATAAAACTGCATTTTACCCTTGTGAGTATCAAAAAAAAAGGTCCAGGTAGAAGAAGTAAACGTGTGTCAAGCAAAAAAACCGGTATAGGTATAAGAAGTAACACGTGTCAAGCAAAAAAAACCCTATACAAGCATCATTTAGGGGCTAAAAAACCAATTTTTCATACAAACTACCTGAAAAAAAAGTATGGGCACTGAGTGCCCGTATTTACGGTTTAGGGGTATATTTCATGATTTCGTTCATAACTTTGCCAAATATGGGCGGATTTTTATGAAATTTTGGAATTTACGTAGGCAAGAGTACAGGCAATCAAAAAGTCATACCAAAGGAATGGTTTCGACACCTGCACTACGAGATATTCAGCCTTGAAAACCGCTCTGGGCACTCAGTGCCCAATTTACGGTTTTAGGGATAAATATATTAAATTTGTATAAGACTTTGTTATACTGATGTTGAAATATTGACCCCACAAGTATTCTTTAGTTGCAAAGTACCAATCTGGCAACATGAGATTACGTGTCTATCTGGCAATTCAAATTTATTCGATTCCATGTGTGTATCGGAAACCAGAATATGTATCGAAAGTTTGAAGCAAACTTGTTCAAAACCTGAAGTCTCTAGCTCTTGTAGTCTTTGAGATCCAAACGTTCATACAGACGGACAGACGGGCAGACGAGCAGACACACAGACGGACAGACGGACATGGCTATATCGTCTCGGCTGTTGATGCTGATCAATAATATATGTACTTTATGGGGCCGGAGATGCTTCCTTATGCCTGTTACATACTTTTGCACCAAACCATTATACCCTTTATTACCCATTTTATGGGTTAAGGGTATAAAAATTATAATAGATATTTCAATTAGAATTTCATTGCATTATTCACCTCCTAATTTCAAATTACAAATCTTGCAATATCTTTGTGCAACCTGCTCGTGAATTATGAATTGCGGAGCTGTTAAACTTTTAATTTTGTGAATGATATACATTTGTCTCGAGTGCAGACCGACAAAGCGGTTGGCCACATATTTTACCTGGTGCCACATTACAATAACAATCACAACCACAATCATATTCACAAGAGAGTCGAGTGTAATTGTCGTGGTTTGCAGTTGAGTCGAGATCTGCACTGCTCGTATATATACACAGGGGAACAGAGTGGAATTGTTACCTCCTCCCTTTCCCATTGACGATGACACATAGTGTGTGAGTGTGAGCTCACAGATCCCGGCCTGCTGCTTGAAGTCTATAAATTCGCTTGGCTGCAATTATGATTTTGCGAATCATCTTGAGCCAGAAACCAGCACAGCCGGCACCGGAAGCTTTGTCTTCGTTTTTCTTCTCTTCTTGCCTTTTTTCGCTTTTATTGTTTCAACAAACCTTAAACTTGTTTTTACCGTTGGTTTAACTACTATTGGCTCGAGATCAGTTCATTTGCTAAGTCTGCGTTGTCTCAGAGTCTGGCATGCAAACATACACATAACATCCGCAATTATGGCTTCTTGATGTTCATTTCTGGGCCCCAACTCGCTCTCTGCTTTGTTTTTGTTTTTTTTTTCCAGGAATTGCTGATACAGATTAGTTGCTATATTTATGTAAGTTGAAATTGCGCCAATCACTGAAAAGTAAGTTTTGTGTTGCCTGATCGATGTGGCACAGTTTGTTGATGAACGCTTCGGAATGCTATGCTGTCGGTTTATTAATGTAAGGATCAAGGCACATGGAAAAAAAACAAGTGGAAACGTTGCAGTCGGACGCAACCGACTGCGGTTTGTTCGTAACTAGTATTAAAACCGGTAAAAACAGGTCTGATTGCATAGGGGTACGAATGCAGCAGGGGTGTACGCTGTCTTAAAGATTCTCCGATGCAGATGGGGATGCCACCAGCTATCTTCCTTCCATATTTGGTGACTCTAGCTCAAAGTTGTGATATGTAGGGAAAGGGGGGGTGGAATGGGTGGGCGTGGTTCCAAAACTTTGATGCAGATCTTTGGAGGTCGTTGCCAGCTATCTTCCTACCAAATTTAGTGGCTTTAGCTCCACAACTCTGGAATATACACGCATTCCCGTTTTTAACGAAGCGTTGGGGCGGATGGGGTAGCTAGGGCGGTATTGATGGGTGTGGCATCCAAACTTTTGATACAGTTTTTTGGGGGTTATCATCACCTATCTTGGCACCAAATTTAGTGGCTATAGCTTAAAAGCTTTGGGAGTTATAGGCTTTTTTACTTTAAATTGCAGGGGGCGGGGGTTGGCTGGGGGTGGAATGGGTGGACGTCGCTCCAAAATTTTTGATGCAGTTTTTTAGGAGTTGCTAGTAGCTTTCTTCTTGCCAAAGTTGGTAGTTCTTCGGTAACGAGTAAAATAAAATCGGTATCGCATACTGTTTACTGTACTTGTTATTGCTGAGTATAGTTTTTTGCTAAGTTCGTGGTAAGGATTGGCTCTGAAGATTGAGATAGTCAGGCTTATGTGCTCGTTCTAGGTAAATACAATTTCTATCATTTATGGTAGTTTCTTCTTCCCCAGATAGTTTAGTTACGTAGCCAATTGTGGAACTTTCTTGCTAAAATTTTTAAGAATACTGTTGGGTAACCAATTAGTTCTTTTAAATTATAGCGATTATTAATTAACAATCAATTCAGAACTGGTACGGACTTGGGGAATCCGACTGTCTAATTAAAACAAAGCATTGTGATGGCACTAGCGGGTGTTGACACAATGTGATATTTGCCCAGTGCTCTGAATGTCAAAGTGAAGAAATTCAAGTAAGCGCGGGTCAACGGGAATTAGTGGGTTAATATTGTACAGAAGAGGATCATTTCGTGTTCGAAGCAATTCGAGTGCGGATCCGTAATTCGTTAGTTACAATCTTAACCAAGTCGACTCGAAACCTCCTCGTGGTGTTCCTGGTAGTGTTGATCGACTTTTGATCAACAGCTAATTTGAGCGGCGAGTCTCGTCAGGGTTGTTTCAATTAATAGAAATATGCCTCGGAACAATGATGATTTTCAGATGTTGACACAATTCCCACGGATATTATCCTGGGAGGCCAACATGAACCAGACGCGGCGGCCACTTCAGTCCCGAGTGGTTGCTGCACAGTATGTGGACGTTCCTTTCGTAGTGCGAGAGGACAAGGACACAAGGATGCATTTGATGAAATGCGTCTTCGTGTTGGCGTAAAATTAAGGTGGAAGGAGGAGGAGAAGTGGATGATGGCGAGAAAGGAGGTTGAGCTCGTGGCAAATGGTGAACGGAACATAAACATAAAACTAGTGGAAGTTTTTACCCACCGCAGCGTCGAAGCCATTAAAAAAGCCAGACAGCGGGGTGATTACAAGCAAAAATTGGAGCAGATAAGAGGGCAGTCTGCTCCCACCCCAGAAGTTGAAGAAATAGCCATAATGCGCCGCCCTAGTTCAGGCGAGCTTAACCCCCAAGTATCATCGCCGGAAGCAACTCCAATCATTCCACTCAAACAGTCGAACATGGAAATTTTGCAAGTTATACAAAGCTATAGCCCAGTAGAATGCGATCCCAGATGGAACGCCCAAACCTTGCAATCTATCGTTGATAGTGCGCAGGAGGAGGGAAAGGAAGCCACGCTCCATCGCTTATCCAACTACCTCTTGGACATCCTTCCGAGTCCAAGCTGTCGTCCAGTTATATCGAGACCTCCTCGGAGGCCTCGTCATAATAGAGAAGGTAGAAGGCAACAGTTTGCGACGGTGCAGCGCAACTGGGATAAGCACAAAGAGAGATGCATAAAAACTTTGCTTAATACTTAGAAATGATGAGTCAGCAATGCCAAGCCAATATATTATGGTTCCCTATTGGAGGGAAGTTATGTCACAGCCCGTGAATTGCAAGGGTGTCACTTTTCGGCACCTTACGTACACCATAAAATTATGAGTGCCGGCGGCACACTTTACCCTCAAAACAAAGTAACTATGCGCACACACACAAAAAATAGCGGGTTTTGCGAGTGGCCTGTACATCGCGCACTCTTTCACCCATTGTTTCTTGTCACTATTTACCCGGACACCCGGTTTTTTTCCCGATGAAGCGTACCTGCACTCATACAGAATGTAGCAGCAGGCAACAAGTAAAAACAGGCACCCATGCAAAAAAGGTTAGGTATGCAAAACACAAGTAAAACACCATGGTGTTTTGATGACACTATGTTGTTACACTAATATTTTTGTCAAAAAAGGGTGTATGCATTATTGCGTTGTTTTCCTTTTTACTATCGTTGTAACATCGGTATGTTTTGCCTTCATATGCATCATTGCGATGGTTTGCTTTTGTCTTATTTTAATTTGCATTTGAAAGTTCAATGAACAAGTGTGTTTTTAAAGCAAAGAGATATGGCAGAAGAAATTTAAAATAATATTGAGAGTTCTAAGTACACTATTACCCAAAAACACAAGGGTACAAGTGTCATTTGGAGCATACTGCACGAAATTTTAAAAGATGATGGAACTGTTGTGGATGGCTGGAACTTTTGTGGCACATGCCGAAAAGTGCTAAAATTCATAAAAAAATAGCCCATCGAACTTATCACGCCATATATGCTTGCATTAAGAAAGCCGAAACAGGTGCAGCAGGCGTCAGATTGTCACAAGAAAGAGGCAATTGAAAAATGCACACAGTGGATTGTGGAAGATTGTCGCCCCTTCTCGGACCTGGCCTTAAACAAATGGTGCAGTTTTTCATAAAAATTGGTGCAACCTACGGAGAGAACATTGACATTGACGATTTGTTACCGCACCTAAAAACATAAAGCCGAAAAGTGCGAAAAGATGCTGATGAAAATAAAGCGTAAGTTTCAAACGACCTCAAGCAAGCTGCGGATAGTGGAAAAGTTACTGCTACGTTAGATATGTGGGGTGACTAGTACGTAAATCGTAATTTGGGAGTCACAATTCAATACGAAAGAAACTACAAGCTGCACGATATAATTTTGGGTTTAAAATCGATGGATTTTCAGAAATCAAACGGTGAAAATATTTTGTTTAAAATATAATTTGTGACGCAGATGTATGTGGAATGTCAATTGCTATCTTCATACCAAATTTGGTGACTCTAGCTCGAGGTTTGTAAAAAGTGCGGAAAGAGGGGCTGGGGGCGGTATGGGTGGGCGTGGCATCAAAATTTTTTCTGCAGATCTATGTGGGATGTCAATTGCTATCTTCATACCAAATTTGGTGGCTCTAGCTAAAAGTTTGTAAAAGTGGGGAAAGGGGGTCGGAAGGGGTGAGCGTGGCTCCAAAACTGTGATGCAGATTTTTGGGGGTCGTTGCCAGATATCTTCTTATCAAATTTGGTGGCTCTAGCTCCACAACTGTGGAAGATACACACATTCCGCCTAGGGAGGTATTTGTGGGCGTGGCATCCAAACTTTTGATGCAGTTTTTGTGGGGTCATCTACACCTATCTTGGCACCAAATTTGGTGGCTCTAGCTCAAAAACTTTGGGAGATATAAGCTGTTTAGACTTAAAAATGTAGGGGACTGGGGCGGAATGGGTGGGCGTGGCTCCAAAATTTTTGATGCAGTTGTTTGGGGGTTCCTAATAGCTATCTGCTTACCAAATTTGGTAGTTCTAGCTGTAAGGATGTGCGAAATATGTGGATTTATCGGTTTTGAGGTATCGAATTTATCGAATTGTCAGCCCCCCAGTTATCGTAGAACCCCCATCTTGACACTTTGATTTACTATCCCAAAGATAAAGAGAATTGGAAAGTTTCAAGTCTCTAGCTTGAAGAGTGTGGAAAAAAGTTGCGCACATCAGACGGACGGACGGACGGACACCATGACGGACATTGCACAAACCCAATATACTCTTTACCTTCGGTATCGAGTATAAAAAGTAAACGGCACCCACTGATACGCGGGTGCGTCTACACACCCGAAATTAATGCAGAGTGTGTGCTCGCACCCGTCTTTACTGTGTCTTAAGACACCCGGGTGTCAAAAAGTAGTTGCAGTGCACCCTTGCAGTTCTCTGGTCACAGCCTAGCCCAAGCTCTTGCAGTGACACCGTGATCCAAGTGGATCATTCGATGGAGCGGGTATGGTCTGCTATTAATGTGCAAGACCTAAGGGCACACAAGGTGGCATTATCTTCTTCTCCAGGACCAGACGGAATATCTGCTAGAACTGCTAATGGCGCATTTACACTAGTTGATAAACAAGTCAACGTTGATATCAACTTTATCAATCCTAGTGTGAACAGCTGTCAACTTGGTCAACTGTTGCGTTGACAGTAGATTGACAATGCGAAAATCATCAATTGTTGCTCTGACTGTAAACATAGTGTAAACACTTTGTGTCAACAGTTGAAGTCACAATCGGCGCGTTGACAACACAAAATTAAGTTGAGCTCATGTTCATTATTTTGCTGTGTGTTGACAAACTTTATGTACATATTAAAGGTGATAGCACTTCGCTTCTCCATCCGTTTTTATTGATGTTGTCTGCTTTTTCAACTGTGCAGTCTATAAAAAACAAAAATTAGTAATAAAAAGCTATTTAAAATACAATTTTATTTATTTTTATGCATATTTATTGAACTATATTCTAATATCGAAAGTAGACCTGCTTCAGTTGCTGGCGATAGCTATCGATTAACTCAAAAGCGAGAACCAAAACCACTGCTGATTTTATTCTAATGTAAACAAATTGCATATCAATTAGTTTTAAGTTACATATGCATTAGTTCATACCACTTTTTTTCTTTTCTCAATTAACAAAACAACACAATATCGCTAATCAGTTTCGATACATTCACAACATCGACCTCAACGAAAAATGCATAGCAACGTGAATGTCAACGAATGTGGATATCAACTGGTGTACATTACTCTCAACTTCAATATCAACGTGTTGGCATCTTGCGCGTTGCTCAACTCGAAAATTAGTGGGCAACCCGGTTTTTTTGTCAACTCAATCAACTAATGTAAACACAACAAATGCGTTGACGTTGGATATCAATTGTTGATATAGCTAGAATTGACGCTGCATCAACTAGTGTAAATGCACCATAAGAGTATTCCGTCAGGGATTATGCTGCGCATAATGAACCTGATTCTTTGGTGCGGTAATTTGCCACACTCTATCCGACTGGCCAAAACCATCTTCATCCCGAAGACGGTGACGGCAAACCGACCGCAGTTCGGTGCTGGTAAGACAACTCAACGGTATCTTGGCATCTCGATTGACCTCATCAATTAATTGGGACGCTCGGCAGCGCGGTTTCATGCAAACAGACGGATGCGCCGATAATGCGACGATGGTCGACCTAATCCTAAGGAACAGCCATAAGTCTACAGCACCTTGACTGCTTATGGGATTCCAAAGGAAATGGTTGACTACGTACAGAAAACGTACGAGGGCGGTGGCACCACTCTCAATGGAGAGGGTTGGAGGTCAGATGTGTTCATTCCTGCACGTGGAGTCAAGCAGGAAGATCCTCTTTCACCCATTCTATTCAATCTGATCATTGATCGAATGCTTAGAGCCCTCCCCAAAGAAATTGGTGTCAAGATCGGAAACGCTATGATAAAAGCGGCTGCTTTTGCAGATGATTTGGTGCTATTTGCGGAAACTCCAATAGGGCTTCAGAAGTTGCTGGATCTCACCGTCTCTTTTCTAGATTCGGTGGGGCTCAAGCTTAATGCTGACAAGTGTTTCACTGTTAGCATTAAGGGTCAACCAAAGCAGAAGAAAACTGTCGTAGCACAGCAGCCCTTCCGCATTGGCTTGACTGAGTGCCCAGCTCTGAAGCGTACTGACGAGTGGAAGTATCTTGGCATCAGATTTAATGCAGATGGGCGTTTTCGGTACAGTCCAGCCGAAGACCTAGGTCCGAAGCTGATGATATTGACACGAGCACCCCTGAAGCCACAACAGAGGTTATTTGCCTTGTGGAATGTCCTTATCCCACAACTCTTTCACCAACTAACTCTTGGTAGTGTGACGATAGGTGTTCTGCGAAAATTTGACAAATTGGTAAGTTTATATTTAAGGAGATGGTTAGGTCACCCTCCAGATGTTTGCATTGCATTTTTCCATGCCCCTCCGAAATGTGGGAGACTCCGTATACCATCAGTCGACTTACGTCGACTTAGGCATTTGAGCAATTTAAAATGGCCCTATCTCGAGCAATCCGAGGTAGATTATTAGCAGGAAATACACAAATGAGTACACGTTTGGAGATAGAAAATTACTGGGCAAATACTGGGCACATTGCGGCCGCCGTGAAGCGGTTCATTTTGGCCCTCAACACGGCTGGGTTAGTCAACCCACGCGTTTACTAACAGGAAAGGAATACCGAAACGGAATTCACCTACGGATAAATGCCCTACCCTCAAAGTCTCGTACTACGAGGGGAGGGCACGAATAAGATCAACAGTGTCGTGCGGGATGTCAGGCTTCCGAAACAACAAACCACATCCTGCAGAAGTGCAGCATGTGTAGGCGGGTAGCTAGACACAACAGCGCAGTAAATTCGCGCAAGCGGGGCCTTGAAGCGAAAGGCTACGTTTTCATTGCCGATCCAAGTCTGCAGTGCGAATCCGAATTGTGTAAGCCAGACCTGGTAGCGCTCCGTGATAATATCATCCACGTGATAGACGCACAAATAACGACAGACGCACACTCTATCGATGAAGCGTACCAGCGTAAAGTCGATAGATACAACAGACCGGACATACATTGCGGTGGATATTCGGAGCGACATGTGGTGCCGAGTTCCACTCAGCCACTCTTAACTGGAGGGGGATTTGGAGTGGTCAATCAGTAAAACGGTTGATTACGAAAAATCTCCTTAACAAGTATGATAGCAATATCATCAGCGTTAGAGTTTTGAGCCAACATGTGGATGGCAATCCGGATACGGTGAATCGTGCATGCCACATGCCCTTGGCTGGCATCTAGTATCTTCAGAAAATTTTCCTTTCTTTGCGATAAAAAAAAAAACAAGTGGAAACGTTGCAGTCGGACGCAACCGACTGCGGTGTACTCGATACCAGTATTAAAACCGGTAAAAACAGTCTTGATTGCAAAGGGGTCCGGATGTGGCACGGGTGTGCGCTGCCTTAAAGATGTGGCATCCAAATTTTTGATGCAGATCTATGTGGAATGTCAATTGCTACCTTCATGCCAAATTTATTGAATCTAGCTCAAAGTTAGTATAACGTGGGGAAAGGGGGCTGGGGGCGGTATGGGTGGGATTGGCATCCAAATTTTTGATGCAGATCTTTGTGGAATGGCAATTGCTATCTTCATACCAGATTTGGTGACTCTAGCTCAAAGTTTGAAAAAGGTCTGGAAAGGGGGGGCTGGGGGCGGTAAGGGTGGGTTTGGCATCCAAATTTTTGATGCAGATCTTTGTGAAATGTCGATTGCTATATTCATACCAAATTTGGTGACTCTAGCTCGAAGTTTAACATTTGGAGAGAGGGGGGCTAGGGGTGGTATGGGTGGGTGTGGCATCCAAATTTTTGATGCAGATCTTTGTAAAATGTCAATTGCTATCTTCATACAAAATTTGGCGAATCTAGCTTGAATATTGTAAAAAGTGGGGAAAGGGGGGCTGGGGCGGTATGGGTGGGCGTGGCATCCAAAGTTTTTAATGCAGATCTATGTATGTGGAATGTCAATTGCTATCTTCATAACAAATTTGGTGGCTCTAGCTAAAAGTTTGTAAAAGGTGTGGAAAGGGGGGCGAAATGGGTGGGCGTGGCTCCAAAACTTTGATGCCGATTTATGGGGGTCGTTGCCAGCTGTCTTCCTACCAAATTTGGTGGCTATAGCCTCACAACTTTGGAAGATAAACGCACTCCCGTTTTTGACGAAGCGTTGGGGTAGGTGGGGGTGGCTAGGGCGGTATTGGTGGACGTGGCATCCAAAATTTTGATGCAGTTTTTGGGGGTTCATCAACACCTTTCTTGACACTAAATTTGGTGGCTATAGCTCAAAAACTGTGGGAGATATAGGCTTTGTTGACTTTGAAATGCGGGGGGGCTGGGGCGGAATGGTTGGGCGTGGCTCCAAAATTTTTGATGCAGTTCTTGGGGTTGCTAGTAGCTATCTTCTCGCTAAATTTGGAGTGATAGCTGTAAGGATGTGCGAAATATGTGGACTTATCGGTTTTGAGTTATCGAATTTATCGATTTATTTTAGTTATTTCAGAACCGCCATCTTGACACTTTAATTTACTGTCCCATAGATAAAGAGAATTGGAAAGTTTCAAGTCTCTAGCTTGAAGGGTGGACGGAAAGACACCATGACGGACATCGCAAAAAACCAATACACTCTTTGCCTTCGGTATCAAGTATAAAAAAAATAAAATAAAAAAATTGCCAAATGCCTCGTCATCTAATTAGTGACGCGCATGAATGGATTAACGAGATTCCCACTTTTCCTATCTACTATCTAGCGAAACCACAGCCATGGGAACGGGCTTGGTATAAAAATCGTTTGCATGTATAAATTGAAGCGAACAATATTTGATATTTTTATACTTGAAAATTTTCGGCTTTCGCCTTGAACTTAGGACCGACTAACTCGTGATCAACCACTGTTCATACGAAACCCTTCTCCACTTCAGTCCTCCAAGGTCTCATTCGATTATTTGCTACTACCACCAAGATCTATACCACTGGCGGCTTCATGCAGGCTTACGCCAAACACTTCTAAGCACACTATTGTACCTTCCTACTCACTAAAGTTTCAAAATTTATATTACAAGTATTATAAATCATCTACTTTAGCGGTAATGTACAGGTATACTACTTAAGCGCCATCCATTTTAAGGGCTAGTTGCTTCGGCAGGTGAGTTGTTACACACTCCTTAGCGGATTTCGAATTTTATGATCACCGTCCTGCTGTTTTAAGCAACCAACGCCTTTCATGGTTTCTGTATGTTGTTAATTTGGGAACCGTAACATTACGTTTGGTTCATCCCACAGCGCCAGTTCTGCTTACCAAAAGTGGCCCACTGGGCACATTATATCATAACCTTAAACTTCATATCAAGAAAGTTAAAGAACCTTACCCATATAAAGTTTGAGAATGGGTTAAGATCGTTTCGACCCTAAGGCCTCTAATCATTCGCTTTACCAGATAAGATTATTTTTATAATATTTCAATGCAACCCCCCACCCCCTTCAAAAAAAAAGGCATAAACAAATTTAAGATTCACATATTTATATATTAAAAATTACAAATTTAACTTAACAAACTATACGTCATTACAACTACGTATATATACTTTAAAATAATTTTCATAATTTTATGTACATGTATCACTTCGCACAGTGCACATTTTTTTTTTTTACTTTTTGTTGGTGTCATTGATTTTAAAAAACAACAACAATATAACAAAACTTGGTGCGTCCAGAAAAATTTCCCACACCAGAATATGTTTTGGGGGTGGATTCGCCTACTTGCTGCTTATATAACTTAGACAAAACGCAACACACTAACATTATTGGTATATTATTGATATACAATTTCGAATAAGAAATTGGCGTTCACATAAGCGCGCGTATTGCTCTTATGATAATCAGATAATTTGAAATCTCGCTCCGATCATGTTCCTTTGCTGTTGATCATTTACGTTCACTCTCTGTTTTATTTTCAAACATAAATCTTAATATCCCTATCTCCTCCGCACTCACTAAGCTAAGCCATAACTAAGAGGCTGCTGTTTAAGGAATGGCATTGCCTAATTTACACCATCCATACCTAGCTCTTAAGTGCAAGCGTTGTATGTATGAGCTCGGGATCTGTTGCTTAGAGGAATAACTGTAAAGCTCTTTCCAACATTATGTTTTTACCTGCAATGGTAAGGGAATTGGTTATGCATTTTAGTTCATATATAATGTGAACAAAGAAAGTTACTTTTCGTTTCAGTGAATTTTTTAATATTGTTTATATTAAGGATAATAATAACATCGAAAGTTACTTTTTGAATCAGTGAGTTTTTCAATATTCTGATTTACGTATTATATATACATATATACATTCCTTTAAAATACGTATATATATATAAGTTCACTTAAATTGCGAATTTTATGATAAGTTATAATAAAATTTAATTGCTATTATTTAAATAAGGGAGAAGCCCTAGTGACGGTCATAGCCCCTAAATAGGTCAACCGGAATATTTTGGCGAGTTTTGATGCTAGCGGGGTCTAATCACTGTGATTGATAGCTCTTAGTGCCGGCTTGCTTTTTATGTAGTCTACTGGTGTTTATACTAAGTTTTGGATGCACCAGAGACTAAAATTAAAATACCGATATTTCGACGTAAGCTTTGTAACTTTTCAACGCGTTGGAATTATATTATTTCAAGTTTCAGCAAAGGGAAATAAATAATTTTCTTAATCGTTTTTTCTTGCCCTTTCATAATCTGTAATCCAAAATTTTTTCTGTTCAATATTTTGGGTTTAACATTAATAAATGTAAAATTATGTTTCTGCGTGTTCTGGTCACACACGATGTGATACACTTTAACACTTATCGATATTTGTATCGACTATCGTATCACTTTGCGTCTCTCGCGTTGCTCTTAATCAGAAAATCATAATTTTAAAATATCTGAAAATTCTTCAAAATTTGTTCAGTGAACCAAAATTCAATTCACATTTGATAAGTAGAAAAGCCGCAAAAGCCGAATTTCAAAATTGTGTCAAATTCACACAAGGAACAGATTCGTGTTGACTTAAGAAGAATAGAAAAATTTTATTATTATTTAGTTAAAACAATGTTAAATGAATTTGTTATGATTTGCAAGAAGAGCAAGAAAAAGTTTTATTAAGAAAAATGAAGCAAATTAATAAAATGAATTTATTATGAGTTGGCATAAAACTTGACTTAATTTTTTGTAGATTTGCTTAAAAGTTTGCGCCCTTTTTAATAGCAACATGACACAATTAAGACAGATAACGCATTGCGCAGATGACGTCACATATGATGCATATTACCAAGGCAAATATTCAACACATGCATTGTGACGTCATCTGCGCACAACATAAACAAGTTTCTGGGCAATCTAAAAATTTATTGTTCTTGTGTGTGTGATGTTGAGCGTGCGATGCATAAATCGATACTTTAATCGATACATCGCTGGCGATACTGTTTTTTACGAGTAATAAATTTTAATAAATTATTAAATTCGGTTGTTTTTGAGTGTTTAATTGCATAAAATACAAAAGCATAAATAAAAACAATGATTTGGCATTTTATTTCATTTTATTGGCTCTATTTTGACAAGATTAAGGGGAGTGACTACTATCGAAAATCCTGATTTTGACTTTTTTCATTAAATCCTATATATCTTTCAAAAAACGAATGAAATGTGTATAATGCCTTACACTGATCGATGGGCAATTGAACTAGCTTTCCTACGATACCAACAGCTAAGCTTTACGTTGATTTCTGACAATTTAATATCCCAAAATCCTTAGGGGTGTTCACTATTAACGCTTCTCCCTTATATATATATATAGCGAATTTTGAAAATTTATGGGGGTTAAAAAAATAGGTAACAATAGAACTTTTCTGAAAAGGTAATTATTGTTGGTCAGCAATTTGAAAAGCACGATATTATTATTGAAAGCCATAATAATAAATTACATCGTATAAGTGAGGTGCATCGATCATACGATGCCTTACAGTACCCTTTGCTATTTCCTTATGGCGAAGATGGCTATTCAGTGGATATACCACAATGGAATCCATTATTAAAAAAGGAGGAACCAAAAAAAAAAAATGATATCTACGTTAAGCTTTTACAGCTATAAAATAATGATTCGTCAATCCGAGATAAATCACTTAATTTATTGCCGTTCCCTTTTAAGTCAGTTTTTGGTTGATATGTATGCTAAAATTGAAACAGAAAGGTTAAATTATATTCGCTACAATCAAGAGAAACTCAGAGCAGATAGCTATATACATCTACAAGACGCAAGAGGCCAACAAGATGTTGTCACAGCTCAACTTGGTCAGATGGTAATTTTACCATCTTCTTTTACAAGCTCTGCACGATATATGTATGAAAAGACTCAAGATGCTATGACATATGTTCGCCATTATGGGCGACCAGATCTTTTCATAACATTCACATGCAATCCACAATGGTATGACATCAAAAGTGTTTTATTACCGGGTCAAAAACCGCATGATCGTCACGATATTATAGCTCGAGTTTTTCATTTAAAAGTTAAAGCTTTAATGTAACTATTGACAAAAGGTTCTTTGTTTGGAAGCGTACAATGTGTCATGTACTCTGTGGAATGGCCAAAGCGGGGCTTACCACATATACATATTCTACTTTGATTAGAAAATAAAATAAGACCAGATAAAATCGATAAAATTATCTGTGCCGAAATTATTTAACATTGTTAAGTCAAGTATGATTCATAGTCCTTGCGGTGCATTTAATAATAAATCGCCATGCATGAAAAATGGAAAATGTACCAAAAGGTTTCCTCGACAATTACTTAAAGAAACTGTGACTGGAAAAGATAGTTACCCCCCATATATCGTAGAAGAGCGATAGAAGATGTTGGTAATGCAATTAATATAAATGGTAATTGCATTAATAATCGTTGGGCTGTGCCTTATAGCTGTGTACTATTGAGAACATTTGAAGCTCACATAAATGTTGAGTATTGTAGTTCTGTAAAGTCTATTAAATACATTTGTAAATATGTTAACACGGGCAGCGATCAAACATCATTTTCTCTTGAAGACCAACGTAATGAAATTAATATGTACGAAAGCTCAGAAGCGGTATGGAGAATCCTTGCATTTCCCATACATGAACGTTTTCCGGCTATTACACACTTAGCTGTTCATTTAGAAAATGGTCAACGGATATATTTTAACCCCAATAATCCGCAACAATTACTTGACAGATTAAGCACTACACCCAAACCACTTTACTAGCCTTCTTTGAGCTATGCACACGTGATGAGTTTGCAAGAACGCTTCTATATTGTGAAGTTCCATCGTATTTTACATGGAACAATAAAGAATTTCAAAGAAGAAAACGAAGGCATGATGTGCCAAATTTTCCTGGAGTTAAAAGAGATTCAGCTTTGGGAAGAGTTTACAATATTCATCCCAATAATACAGAATGTTTTTATTTAAGACTTTTACTACATTTTTTAAAAGGCCAAACTTAATTTTCAAATTTAAAAACCGTTAATGGTATTGGTATTTCAATTGGCTTGTAAAGCTCTAGGATTACTAGAAGATGATAAGCACTGGGATTCAACTATAGCCGAAGCTGTCATATGTCAAAATCTTACAAAACTGAGAAAACGTTTTGCAATAATGTTAGTAATTTGTCAAATTTCGGATGCTCTTAAACTTTGGAATACTTTCTCAGAAAATATTTTAAGAGCCTTTCATATTTCACAGACAGACTTACAGTTAGATCCGAGTAAATTGTTCTAAATATTGAATATCATGGAGCAACAAGTTATGAAAATTGCGATAATTTGTTGTTAATAATGAGCTACTCCTTACTGCTGAGCAAAAACAAGTATACGAAAAGATACAACATAGCGTTGAAGCAGAAAAGGGAGAAATCAATTTTTTAGATGCACCTGGTGGAACAGGTAAAACGTATCTTTTAAATTTATTATTGGCAAAGGTACGGCAAAGTAAAAAAATTGCATTGGCTGTTGCTTCTTCCGGTATCGCAGCCACTTTACTTAATGGTGGTCGCACAGCGCATTCTACACTTCAGATTCCATTTAATTTGATTCATTTAGAAACACCACATTGCTCAATTTCAAAGCAATCTAATATTGCTGCTGTGCTCAAAGATTGCAAGCTTATTTTTTGGGATGAGTGTACTAGGGCCATAAAGGTGCTTTTGAAACTGTAGATCGATCTTTGAAAGACATTCGAGATAGTGAATACTTAATGGGTGGCATAACTGTTCTCTTAGCTGGTGATTTTCGACAAACTCTTCCAGTGATCCCCAGAGGAACAAGAGCAGATAAAATAAATGCTTGCTTAAAGTCTTCAATTTTGTGGCCCAAAATACAGAAAATTGCATTAACGAATTTGCAGAAATGCTTCTTCAAATAGGAAATGGATTATTTCGAACCCATGATGGCAAAATAACTTTACCATCAACTTTTTGTCATGTTGTGAAAAGTATTGAAGAACTAACTCTAAAAATATTTCCGGATATTACAAATATCTCTCAAAAATCAATCGAATGGTTTTCGGAACGTGCTATTTTGACTGCGAGAAATGACAATGCATTGGAAATAAACGAGTTTTTATTAAAATCATTCCAAAGTGACAAATGAAATATAAATTGATTCTGTGACTGAAATCGAAGATGAAGTTCATTACCCCGTCGAGTTTCTTAATTCATTAAATCCGGCTGGCCTGCCTCAACATAAATTAACTTTAAAGATTGGTTCACCTGTAATGTTGATTCGCAACTTGAAACCGCCAAAACTGTGCAATGGTACAAGATTGCAAGTTAAAGTCCTTCATAAGAATGTTGTCGAAGCAATGGTCTTTACTGGCAATGGTATAGGGGAAACGGTTTTTATACCGAAAATTCCATTAATACCTTCTGATTCTGAATTGCCAATTCAGTTTAAAAGATTGCAATTTCCTTTAAAAGTTTGCTTTGCCTTAACAATTATTAAATCACAGGGACAAACTCTTAAATTAGCCGGACTAGACTTAAGACACGATTGTTTTTTTCATGGCCATTTTATGTAGCCTGCTCACCGAAAAGTTTATTTGTATTAGCACCTGACGGAAAAACAACCAATGTCGTTTATAAAGAAGCTCTTAAAAGTTGTTAATAATTGCAAATTAAATTCAATAAGTGGATAAGGCCTGCTGGGGAAACCTCAAAAAAATGACGCGCCTGATTCTCTACGTCAATGGTGGCGTGGAAAAGAGAATATTAAATACCTTGCTTTAATAATTTGTGAAATATTTTCTAATATATTTATTTTGTATCTATCTTCTATTGGTAAAATTTATATAAACGCGCAGCGCAGAAAGCGTGCCACTTACTAGTAGTATATATATGTACATATACAGTCCGACCTCGATAGTGTGAACACCCGATAGTGTGAACAAAATATTTTATTTCATTCATTTAAATTGCTCTTTCGCTTCGACTTTTGTAAGAACCGTTCTTACGGGTTCTGCGAATTTTGTGAAATGATCGTTAGTTGAAAGAGTAAATCACATGAAAATGTGCATTGTAGCAAAAGGCGTCATTGCAAGTGGAGTGTTTTGAAATAATTTACTTTAAAAGTTACTTTAAATTTACATTTTCGAAATATTGTTATATCAATGGATCGCAAAAGACAATGTCAATAAAAAGTTGATATATTTTGCTATATATGTGGAGAATTTATTCAAAAAAAAAATAGAAAGCCGATTTCTGAATTTGTCAAGAGAGCATATTTGGCGTATTTTGGTGTAAAGCTTGGTGACCAAGATAAACCTTGGGCTCCACATATTGTTTGCAAGACGTGCATTGAGCATTTACGTCAATGGCAAGCGTAAATCCTTAAAATTCAGAATTCTAATGGTTGGGAGGGAGCCAAGAAACCACCATGATTTTTGCTACTTCTGCAAAGTCAATATTACTGGGATTAATAGAAACAACCGCAACAAGTGGAACTATACTAATTTATCTTCAGCAATGCGGCCTGTGCCTCATTCAGATGAAATTCCAATTCGCGTATTCAATATATTGCCAGAGCTTTCTGATGATGAACCAGAACTTACAAATGAAACAAATAACAGTAATAGGAATTCTGATAGTGATTTTGTAGAAACAGCGTCAACTCCTCAAACTTTTAATCAAGAAGAGCTATCCGATTTGCTTAGAGATCTTGGGCTTTCTAAGGAAGGTAGTGAACTGTTGGCATTGAGAGTAAAGGAGAAAAATCTCCTGAGCAAGGGAACAAAAATAACATTTTACCGGGAAAGAGAGGACATTTTTTTAAAATTTTTCTCTAAAACTTGGTACGCAGGAACTAGAAATATTTCTGATAGAAATTTACACATTATTTCTAATGTGTATCCTAAGAACCTGTGTGCCCCTTAAGAATACCGGAAAATCCCAAAAACGCATAAAAATGGCAAAACAAAAAGGTAAAAGAGTAATACGGGCACACTTGTGCCTATAAATAATGTGCTGCTCATTTTTTCTAGCAGAAATTCAGCTGTTCAATGCCATCCACACGATCCACTTCAATGTAATCGATGTGGCAACTCTCAACATTTTTTGAGTATACATTTCTAGCTGCTGCATAAACTCATTAGAAATGTCTCTAGACATTATGTCCAGAAATTATTTCTAGCGTTTTTTTATATGGAGTTTAACACAACTAGAAATATTTCTAGTTCCTGCGTACTAAGCTTAATGAAGAAAATCTCATTTTTTGTCATGAAATCGGCGGGCTTTTGACTGAAATGGGTATTTGCAAGTATGAATCAATCAATTGGCGACTATTTGTAGACAGCTGTAAGAGAAGCTTGAAATGTGTTTTACTGCACAATGGTAATAAACATGCAGCAATACCAATTGCTCATTCAACTAAATTAAAGGAGGAATATGATACTATTGCATATGTGATGAATAAAATTAAATATAACGAACATCAATGGCAAATTTGCGTGGATCTAAAAAAGGTTAATTTTGCCTCGGCCAACAAGCCGGGTTCACCAAATACCCGTGCTTTCTATTCTTGTGGGATAGCAGAACCAAACAAGAACACTGGGAAAAGAAGGATTGGCCAGTTAGAGAACAAATGGTTGTTGGCATAAATAACGTAATTCGTAAAAAATTAGGTGCACGAGAGAAAATAATACTTCCCACACTCCATATAAAGCTAGGTTTGATGAAGCAATTTATAAAGGCGATTGATAAAAAATGAACAGTGCTTTACCTTCATCATAAAAAAGTTGCCTGGAGTAAGTTTAGAAAAGCTTAAGGCTGGCATTTTAGATGGTCCTCAAATAAGGCAATTACTTAAAGATACTCATTTTCTAAATTCTATGAATGATGTAGAAAGGAGAGCGTGGACTTCATTTGAACTATTGATCAAAATTTTTTTGGGTAACAACAAGGCCAGTAACTACAAGACTCTAGTAGGAAACATGCTTGAGAGCTTTAAAGCTCTTGGATGCAACATGAGTAGCAAACTTCACTATCTGCATAATCATTTGGATAAGTTTCCAGAAAATTTAGGAAATGTCAGCTAATAACAAGGTGAGCGATTCCATCAAGATTTAAAAGTTTTAGAAGATCGTTACCAAGGAAGATGGGACACACACATGATGGCAGATTACTGTTGGAGCTTAGAAACTCACTCAAGAAAGTCCAGAAAAAGCAAATTCATGAATGTTGATTGAACTTTGCATTTTTAAACATAATTAAATACTGAACAATACATAAATAAAAGTTCCTGTTACCAAAAATTCCAAGATTGAAACAATAATTTATTCTAATGAACACAGTCATAGGCTAAAATCGTTGATTGATATATCTTAAAAACTAGAGCTGCTAGAGAAAAACTGATTGCAGTTTTGAAATCAGCGCACCAAGTTTACCTTAAATCAGCTGATAAATCCCTGGCACCAAAAACTTTTTTTGTTTTGTGAACCAGTGTTATTATACTTCTCCGCACTGGCTATTTTGTTCAATACTCTAAAATTTCTTTTGTCCATGAATTCTTTATAAATGTTCAAACAACTCATGTCTACTAAGTTAAACTGAACAATCATTAAGTTCTAAACATTCTCCACTAGTAAGCTATTTTTTCGTCAGGCCAGTGCAATTTGCATTGTGCGCAGGAATAATTGTGCTGTGTATTTTTAATACTTCCGAGTAACAGCTCGAGTTTACGTTTGCTGCAAAAAACTGTACTAGCTTATCTGCGGAGCTTTTCTGAAAAAACGTCTTCACTTGTCTCGACAAGAACTTCTTCAATATTGCAACTTGGTCGAACAACAAATATTCTACACTCTTCGCTACACTTTCTTCATACGAAAAGTTCGCGGCGTCTAGTTGCAGCCATTTAAAAATCCGGTAGTCGTCTAGTGACTTTGTCCATTCCTTCAGATATAATAAACATTCACTACACACAAGAAGGGTCCTGGATTCAAAAGAGCGTCAAGTCACTTCCTTACTGTTTTCCTTCAAGGACTTTAAAACCGATCGAGCACTTTAAGGCAAAAAGTTGCATTCCTGCCGGCTTTCTAAAATCTGAGAAATTTCGTCAATCACAGTAATGTCCGTTATTGAGTTACTTTTTCGCTCCCTGTTGCATATCTTTGTGAAAATTTGACATCAATGAATGCACGAACCAAAAGTAGGCCTCGGCCAAATCGTGTTAAAACAATTCTTTAAGTTTGGATATAGAACTAAAATACGCTTTAAGAGCCTGAAATAACTGGAGGATTCTTTTAACAGCTGGTCTTAAGCTAAGCCACTTGACTTTGCTGTGGCTCAGCAGCTTCTTGAATTCGATGTCTACAAAATACTTTCATTTGTCCTGACTAGAGATGGGATCGGGAAAGAAATTGCTTCCCATCCCATCCCGTCCCGAAATCAAATTCGCTTTTCAAATCCCGATTGTCCCGAAAAATTTTGTGTCGATCCCACTGGTACCAACATTTTCCTGACAATTTTATTTTCAAATAAGCGTGTATATATATAGGTATATATATATATATATATATATATATATATATATATATATACTTTTTTTTTTTTAAATATGATCTTACCTTAAATTCAAATTTTTATTTAAAAACAATATTCTTTCAAAAATTTTTCCAATTAATCGAGTTCTTCTCTCTTCTTGGAACGTTAAGCACTTGCCTGGAGAGCACTTGCAACAATGGCAAATCATTGCATTGTTGCCAAAATGTTAATATATCGCAATTTTTCTTAGATCTATTATGCTAAATATAATTGTTTATATCTTTATCGATGTCGTCTTTATTTTCGGGTTGCGGTGCACAGAAATCCGAAAACCAATGTGATAAATAATAATGTTGAAGTTTTTCCACTTACTTCTCCGTAGTTTCAGAGCAGACCGAGCGGTCAATTACCCCCCACCCACAAATCGAACTCTCTTACACAGCGCGTGCCAGATAACGTTCTTGCTCACCGTCTCCGTCCCTGTTATCTATCGAGTCAACGCAATCTGACCGCGCGCGGTCGGCAACACCCAACCCGACAAATGAAGTATTGCTTACAGCACGCGACCGAAAGTTTTCGTGCTCCCCGTCTCTCTTAGCAACGACTGCAAGCGCTGCGCCCTCTCTAGGTACCGCAACCGCGACTACAACCACAACTGCACCCATACCTTCTTCCCGTTTAACAAGCACAACCACTGCTGCGCCGTCAGCAAATCAAACTGCAAACAGCAAAAATGTTAAGCCGGCTACGCAGACTGGTATGGATCGCTACATTTATATCAAAAGAAAGCTAAGTCCGCTAACCCGTAGCAATTAAAATATACCCTCGAATGATACTACATACAATAGCAATAGATTTCACATCTTGGCTGAAAACACAGATGATCTGCCTTCTGAAGCCGTTGGGGCTGTCACGAAAAAGCCGAAGCCACCCCCAATATATATACGCGAGAAAAGCTCCAGTGCTTTTGTTAACAAAGTTATCGAGCTCATAGGCAAAGATATTTTCTACATAGTCCCTCTCGTACAGGGTAAAATTCAAGAAATTAAAGTTCAGACAAAGTCGGAAGATAATTACAGAGTTCTCATAAAGTATCTAAACGAAAAAAAAAATGAATTATTATACGTATCAATTAAAAAGCTGCAAGGGCCTGCAGGTCGTAATAAAAGGCATAGAACCTGATGTAACACCAGAAGAAATAAAACAGGCGCTGCAGGAGAAAGGATTTCGAGCAAAAACCGTCATAAACATCTTAAACAGGAACAGGATGCCGCAACCACTTTTTAAAATCGAACTTGAACCCGAAACAAAGATGCTTAAAAAAACGAGGTGCACCCAATATACAAACTTCAGCTTTTACTTCACCGAAGAATCACCGTAGAAGAACCGCACAAACGAAACGGTCTGGTACAATGTATGGACTGCCAAGAGTACGGCCATACAAAAGCCTACTGTACACTGCGCTCGGTATGCGTATACTGTGGGGAACTGCATAGCTCCGCAAGTTGCCCAGTAAGCAAAGAAGACTCTAGCAAAAAATTCTGCAAAAACTGCGAAGGCAAGCATACAGCCAACTACAGAGGCTGCCAAGTCTACAAGGAACTTAAAAATCGTATCCATCAGCGCTGTACCACTGTACGCTCGCAACACGCACCGACTACCTTCACTCCATCGAAACAAAACCCAGACGTCTTCTTTTCATCTGCAGCCAGATCCTCACTTGGCCCCGAGTTCTTAACCAATAACGCAACTTATGCAAGTGCCCTAAGATCTGGACTGGCTATTCCTGCCTCTAACACTTACTTACTTACAACCAAAACAAGTGAGCACAAACGCTGCACAGGAGCAGCAACAAAGTAACATCGAAGCACTCATATGTACCCTGCAGCAGAGCATGAACGAGTCATTCATGAAAACAACTATGCAGGAACTAATGCTTAATCAAAATCTCTTGATACAAATGCTTGTATCACAACAGTCAAAATAATCAATGGCTGAGATACGAATATATACGTGGAACGCTAATGGCGTCTCACAGCATAAACTTGAATTAGCTCAATTCCTACTCGATAAGCACATCGACGTAATGCTGCTTTCTGAAACACACCTTACAAACAAATATAACTTTAACATAAGTGGATACTTATTCTATGGTACAAATCATCCCGATGGCAAAGCACACGGTGGAACTGGTATTTTGATCAGAAGCCGCCTCAAGCACCACTACTATAAAGAGTTTGCTGAAAACTTTCTACAGGCCACATCTCTAAAAATACATTTGGACAGTGGGAACCAACTTACTCTTGCCGCTGTATACTGCCCTCCGCGTTATACCATATCTGAAGACCAATTTATGGATTTTTTTAACTCACTAGGAGAATGCTTTATGTTGGTAGGTATAGCAGCAGGAGACTACAATGCCAAGCACACACACTGGGGATCTCGTCTAGTGAATCCAAAAGGAAAGCAGCTCTACAATGCAATTATAAAAGTTAACACCAAGCTCGACCACGTTTTTCCTGGCAGACCAACATACTGGCCGACAGATCACAAAAAACTACCCGATTTGATTGACTTTGCAGTTACCAAAAACATTTCGCGTAGACTGATAAGTGCAGAGTGCCTTTCGGATCTATCATCCGATCACTCGCCAGTCCTAATAAATCTGCAACGACACCCTGAATTCATAAATCGACCCGGTAAGTTAACTTCACATAAAACTAACTGGCTCAGATACAAACAATATATAAGCTCACACATTGAGCTTAAGGCACGTCTCGTTGATGTAGCTGACATTGATAGTTTTGTTAACACTCTGGAGACGGTCTTCGTCGCCGCAGCTCGCACCGCTACGCCTCAAACACCAAAAACAATACCCAACCAAAGGACAACAAATCTACAAATTGAACAGCTCGTTCTTCAAAAGCGGCGCTTACGACGTGGATGGCAATCGAACAGATCGCAACGGCAAAGCAAAAACTAAAAGACGCCACACGTAAACTCACCAAAGCGTTAAAAATCGAGGACGAGCGCGCTCAACGCCGTTACATCGAGCAATTCTCAACCACCAGTACGAAAAACTCATTGTGGAGAGCTCACCCAACTCTAAGCTCACCAACAGAAACAGTAATGCCTATAAGAAACTTCGCAGGCGGCTGGGCTCGCAGCGATGAAGAAAGAGCTAACACATTTGCTACTCATCTCCAAAAAGTGTTCCAACCTAACCCTGCAACAAATACGTTTGCACTACCGACTGCTTAAAACGGCTCTCAGCTTCAACATGATCCAATCAAGTTTCGCCCGAATGAAATCGTTAGAATCATTAAAGAGCAACTGAACCCAAAAAAATCTCGAGGAGGTGACCAAATAACCCCAAAGATGATTATTGAGCTTCCTTACTGTGCGATCTGCATAATTGCACAGCACTTCAATACTATCACCAAACTTGGCCACTATCCAGACAGATGGAATAAGTCAATTATCATTATGATACCAAAGCCTGGAAAAGATCACACACAGTATAGACCTATAAGCTTATTACCGTGTCTATCAAAACATTTTGAAAAATGTTTGCTGTCCCGGATAAATCCATTCCTGAATCTTCATAACATAATCCCGTCACACCAATTTGGCTTTCGTGAAAAGCACGGAACAATTGAGCAGGTTAACAGAATAACATCAGAGATACGAAGCGCGTTCGAAAATAGAGAATACAGCACTGCAATATTTCTGGATGTTTCTCAGGCATTCGACAAAGTTTGGTTGGAAGGTCTAATGCATAAGATCAAAACAATGCTCCCAAACAACACACATAAGCTGCTTAAGTCGTACCTATACGACAGGAAGTTCGCAGTAAGATGTAACACTGCAATGTCTGACGAACACAGTATCGAAGCTGGTGTTCCACAGGGCAGCGTACTTGGACCAACACTGTACGTACTTTTCACAGCAGACATCCCAATAAGCAGCCGATTGACAACATCTACCTTTGCTGATGATACAGCTATTCTCAGCCGCTCCAGATGCCCAATACAAGCAACAGCGCAACTAGCCCTTCATCTGGTCAAAGTGGAAAAATGGTTATCATATTGGCGAATTAAGGTAAACGAACAAAAATGTAAGCAAGTAACTTTCACCCTTAACAGGCAAGATTGTCCACCGCTCACGTTAAACAGCACCACACTTCCAAAAGCAAACGATGTAACGTATCTGGGCGTACACTTAGACAGAAGACTAACATGGCGGCGAAACATTGAAGCTAAAAGATCACATCTCAAACTGAAAGCTAATAACCTCCATTGGCTCATCAATGCTCGCTCTTCCATTAGTTTGGACTACAAGGTCCTGCTTTACAACTCTGTTCTAAAATAAATCTGGACCTATGGTTCCCAGTTATGGGGGAACGCCTGCAACAGCAGCATTGACATTGTCCAGAGAGCCCAGTCAAAACTCTTGAGAACCATTACCGGGGCACCGTGGTATGTTCGAAACGAAAACATTCATAAAGACTCAAACATCTTAACAGTCAAGGAGGAAATAGCGGAGCAAAAAGTAAAATATTTTAGTAAGCTCTCATCGCACACAAATCATCTCGCGAGAGGTCTCACAAGGCTGCGCAGCCGATCCCGTCTTCGTCGTAACGACTTACCAACCCAGCGATGATTTTTAGGGACGCGCACTCAGAATACAGTCAAAAAAAAAAAATAAATAAAATGAACTGTTAGCTAAGATTTGTTAATAAAATTTGTAAACTTATTGTTAGTTTTTTAATTTACTAGAAAAGATTCAATAATTAACACCAGCAATTTAAAAAAAAAAGTTTTTTCACATATCAGCTTTGAGGAAGGGTTTAAGAAGACAATTTTTTCACTTTATTTTGGCATTTAATTGTAAAATTTCAACACGCGTTGCCATAAATGCACCAATTATTGGAAAAGACTGACCGAATCTCGTAATAGTGAAAAAACATCTAAATGCTCCCATTTGTTGCTTTTGCAATATATCGTGTCACTTGATAAATACAATAGGTGGGTAATTTCGATAAATAGGGAAGATTCCCGATCCCGATAATTTTTTCGGGACCCGCGGGATTCCCAAAAATCCTGATCCCGACGCCCATCTCTAGTGCTAACCTTATATATTGAAAAATAGCTATACAATTTCTAAACGAATGCGTCAATGTCAAAAACTGGTCAAGTTCATGATGAACCGCATTATGAAGGACATGCGCAGGGCAGCCAACTCCAACTAAATTATTATTAATTTCGGGCTTTAACAAATGCATTACATTATTTTGCCTTTTACGGTTATTTCCACCAAAATTTGTATTTGTGCTGTCTGCAAAAAAAGCAAACAACTTTTTTTATAAGTTATTATACTAGATACCGAAGAGTATATTGGGTTTGTGCAATGTCCGTCATGGTGTCTGTCCGTCTGTATGAACGCAACTTTTTTTCACACCCTTCAAGCTAGAGACTTGAAACTTTCCTATTCTCTTTATCTATTGGACAGTAAATTAAAGTGTCAAGATTGGGGCTCTACGATAACTGGGGGGCTGGCAAATCGATAAATTCGATAACTCAAAACCGATTAATCCACATTTTTCGAACATCTTTACAGCTAGAACTACCAAGCTTCGTAAGAAGATAGCTTCTAGCAACCCCCAAAAAACTGCATCAAAGTTTTGGAGTATGAAGCTATTATAGAGTCGTCATGAGGCCAAGCTCTGACTGCCAGATGGAATAGGAAATCGTGGCGACACCTCTCTCACAGAGCGCTGTTGTAGACTTTTTTCTCTGTCAGCGCATTTCGTGCCCGAGTTTCAAGTCACTCGGCTTGCCGACTGTGCTACGCTTTTTTCCCTCATAGCACAGCCAGCCAGCCATACTGTGTGTATATGCCCATAGCCAGCGATTTTGTAGCGCGCAGTCGCTTCTTCGCTTGCTGTGTGCCCTTCTTTTGTTGTATATGCATATGAGCGTGTGTATATTCGTCATATGATCATATGGTATGTCTATTCCTTATCGCTTTTTGCGACGTTGCCATAGTGAAGCTATGCACTATATCCACATACATATATATTCCCATATGTTTGCAGTTTTGCTGGGATAAAGGCTTCTTCCGAATTTTATACCCTTAACCCATAAAATGGGTAAATAAGGGTATAATGGTTTTGTGCAAAAGTATGTAACAGGCAGAAGGAAGCATCTCCGACCCCATAAAGTATATATATTCTTGATCAGCATCAACAGCCGAGACGATATAGCCATGTCCGTCTGTCCGTCTGTCTGTCCGTCTGTCCGTCTGACCGTCTGTCCGTCTGTCCGTCTGTATGAACGCGTGGATCTCAGAGACTACAAGAGCTAGAGACTTCTGATTTTGTATTTAAGTTCTCCTACACCATGAGCAGAACAAGTTTGCTTCAAATTATCGATAACTATTCTGGTTTCCGATATACACATAATATCGATAACAATAAAATATCGAATTTGGAAAATTTAAAAACGAGGGTTGAAGTAATGGATAATGATAGAACTTCTCTGAAAATTTCGTCCAAATCGGTTGAGAAACACCGGAGATATTGAACTTAATCGATGGAAGCTAAGCCAGTATACCAAAGTCTTATATAAATTAAATATATTTATTGCAACTGGGTTCAGGGTATCTTCTAGTCGGGCTCTCCCGACTAGAGCCTTCTTACTTGTTGTTATTTTGTTTGGGCTGGCTAGTGTTAGTGTTTTAGTGGTTTTTTTATTTCTACATGACATATTTTAATGTATGCGTAGCATTTGCCATGGCATTCATTGACCTTTCTCTACTATTATCATTTAAATTTGGTGCAGAAAAAAAACGTTAAAACCAAGACCTTCCAAGCAAGTCAAATATCATTTTTGTTGCTGGTCGAGCATTTGAGGAACAGGCGAACAGCAAAATACATAAGCGTCTAGTAAAATAAGCAGGCGAATATCAGTTTTGCTTTTCTGGTCATATATACTCTTTCATGTTTTATAATTAATTGAAAGAGTATGATTGTACTAGTGTTGTCGTAAAATACGAAGTCGTACTACTCGGAAGCTAAAAAACATAACACGATGTATGTACATGTGTTTGACAGTTTTAGAATGAAATTCAATTTTGTGTATATTTGTATAGCTTTGGTCTTGAAATTAAAATTTGTAATCTAAACGATGCAAGATGCATTAGTTCAACAACAGCAAGAGCATCCTCAAGAGCAATCGCAACAAGAACGTCGATCATCAAATGCAATATCTGCTGAGAAACCAGAAGGTGAGAACAAGACATACATATGTTGCCAAAACTTTCAAAACAGAACGGCTTCAAATATTCACCCCGTCCACTCCATTTGCCACAGTAAGATATTTTAACGGAACGTTGGGTGTCCCCTAGATTGCCTTTTATGTAAATCCGACGTCTAAGACATTGTCCAGGCCATTACGGATTACTTGTTAAAATATAAATCTACTCATGCCCATAAATAAAATGGTGCAAGTTTAACCGCGCAATATAGATGATAATTTTGCTATCAATGTGTATATAAAAAAAAATTTATCCATAAGTCAAGTTATCTTATGTTGTTATCAAAGTTTGGCTACAATGTTTACTAGTTGTTGTAAAGTTGCAAGCCGTTATTTTGCGACACACGAGCTAGTGAGCACCCTTTTCTGTTAAAGAGTCGTAATTGTCGTCGTACAACAGCTGTTATTTAAATGCAAAACCTTTATTCGTTACTTTTAAGGCAATTCAAAATATTAAATCATGAAATATTTGCGCATTTAGGGTCAAATAGCATAACCAACTGAGAGTGCAGCAGATGTAGGATCACAGTTTGTTACCGAAGTAGCCAGATGCACGCCATACCTTACAAACACAGCAATCGATGAGCTTTATTTAAGGGATAAAAATATGCATGATTTTGAAGTGACCAAATTTTTTTTTTGACAAAAATATCGAAATATTCTCGATACCAAATATTTATACTTGATTCTTTGGAAAATTTTACAGCACTTTAACTTCACACTTTTTCCAATTTCACGACAGGTTTTTAGCACGACAGGGGTATAAAAAACGTCGTAAATTTGTATACTCTTAACCCATAAACGGGTAAAAAGGGTATAATGGTTTTGTTCAAAAGTTTGTATGAAGGAAGCATCTCCATCTGTCCGTCCGTCTGTCCGTATGTATGAAGGCGTCGATCTCAGAAAATACAAGAGCTAGAGATTCAGATTTTGAATATAAGTTCTTCTATACCATAGGCAGAACAAGTTTGCTGTAAATTATCGATTACTATTCTGGTTTCCGATATACACATGCAATTGATTAAAAAAAAATATCGTATTTGGAAAATCTAAAATGAGGGTTGAAATAATGGGTAACGAAAGAACTTTTCTGAAAATTTCGTCCAAATCGGTTGAGAAACACCGGAGATATTGAACTTAATCGATTGAAGTTAAGTCAGTACACCAAAGTCTTTTATACATATATTTAATACATTTGTTGCAACTGAGTTAAGGGTATCTTCTAGTCGGGCTTTCTCAACTAGAGCCTTCTTACTTGTTAAATTTAGACATTGAAGAATTTAATGGAGTGGAACAACAAAGGATTCCATCCATTTATTGTAAACGCATTTGAGTCAACCGACAAGTTAAATAACTTATGTTAAATTATATCTGTTAAGTTGCCATTAGAATTACTAATCAATTAAATTATTTTTGGAAAATAGTCGTTTTGATTATATAGTTCGCTGGTGAAAATTTTATGATTATTTAATGATTACGATTACAAATAATCAAAAATAATGGAATAATGAAATAAATTATTAAAAATAATGGAAAATGAAAAAACGATCGATACCTATCATTAGAATGCTGTATCTTAATAACTTCTGTTGAATAAGGTTGCAAGCCCAAGTTTTTGCATTGTTTAGTACCTAATTTAAATAAAAATAATTTAAATAAAATTATTTATGATACAAATTTTTCATTTTTGGATGTGTTAATAAAGAAAAAAAACTATCCAAAATTTTAGGGGGGGCAGCGGCCCCATCTCCTCCCCCTCCTCCATGGTTACGCCCTTATTTTAAGGCGTATGCAAATTTGATGCTGGCCGATTTTTTTTTTTTTCAATCACCATGACACGAGAATTTTATATGTTTGAGATATACATATATGTATAGTATTTATAGGTTCAGCTTTCACCCAGAGCCAATAATGCGAACTAGTTACTTCCACTTGGTGAGAATGTCGAGCGGAGTTCAGTCTTCAATAAAAGCAATGCAACACTTACAAATCGAGCACGCAGCCCCTATATTTATTATTTTTATCACCATCAGTCAAATGGGGGTCACATGTTAATATGGCAATGATCCAATAAGCACTAAAAAGTCAAGCCAAAAAAAGCACCAAATGCACCATCAAAGAAAATAAGAAAGCCAAGCAGCTCGCTCTCTGACTCTCTGACAGTGCTTGGCAATTAACTCTGAAATGGTAGGCCAAACTCTATTACTCACAACTTTCCAAAATGATTAAGGCCGAAGAGCTGGCAACCAAAAAATAAATGATTAAAAAATTAAATGTGTTAAAAATTTACTAAGCATTGTTAACCAGACGACAGGCTAAGTGCAATAACTAATGATTACGCTATAATGCTAAGATAACAGTTCAGTCCGCATTGGCTAATTTATTTTTGACCCAAACACATAGATAGCCCACAAGCCTAAGCGGATAATAGTACACTTCAAAGCAATTTTAGAAAGTCTCAAAAAAAGTGCTGCACCAACATATTGAAGTAATTTGTGAGCCAAAATCACAACACGGCAATTGCATGTTGGAAGAGGGGGTACGACATGGAAACCAAACGAAGCCGCCTGAATATCAACAGACGTGGCCAATAAAAGTGAACACCAAGACAAAACACACCTAACTCAAAATCATGACATAATAACATGACAACAATAACATAAAATAATATAACCTTGCTTTCTCCAAATTTACACATTATACTTAAAAAAAAAAAATAAACAGGTGGAAACGTTGCAGTCGGACGCAACCGACTACGGTGTACTCGTTACCAGTTTTGAAACCGTTAGAAATAGGCCTGATTGCAAAGGGGTACGGATGCGGCGGGGGTGTACGCTTCCTTAAAGATTCTCCGATGCTGATGGGGATGCAACCAGCTGTCTTCCTTCCAAATTTGGTGACTCTAGCTCAAAGATTGTAAAATGGGTGGCATACAAATTTTTATGCAGATCTTTGTGGAATGTCAATTGCTATCTTCATACCAAATTTGGTGACTCTAGCTCGAAAATTGTTAAATATGGGGAAAGGGGGGCTGGGGCGGTATGGGTGGGCGTGGCATCCAAAGTTTTGATGCAGATCTGTGTGGAATGTCAATTGCTATCTTCATACCAAATTTGGTGACTCCAGCTCGAAGTTTGTAAAGAGTGGGGAAAGGGGGGCTGGGGGCTGTATGGCTGGGCGTGGCATCCAAATTTTTGATGCAGATCTTTGTGGAATTTCAATTGCTATCTTCATACCAAATTTTGTGACTCTAGCTCGAAAATTGTTAAATGTGGGGAAAGGGAGGCTGGGGCGGTATGGGTGGGCGTGGCATCCAAAGTTTTGATGCAGATCTGTGTGGAATGCCAATTGCTATCTTCATACCAAATTTGGTGACTCTAGCTCGAAGTTTGTAAAGAGTGGGGAAAGGAGGGCTGGGGGCGGTATGGGTGGGCGTGGCATCCAAAGTTTTGATGCAGATCTTTGTGGAATGTCAATTGCTATTTTCATACCAAATTGGGTGACTCTAGCTCGAAAATTGTAAAAAGTGGGGAAGGGGGGGCGAAATGAGTGGGCGTGGCTCCAAAACTTTGATGCATATTTTTGGGGGTCGTTACCAGCTATCTTGACACCAAATTTGGTGGCTATAGCTCAAAAACTGTGGGAGATATAGGCGTTTTTGACTTTAAAATGCCGCGGGGCTGGGGGCGGAATGGGGGGCGTGGCTCCAAAATTTTTGATGCAGTTTTTTGGGGGTTGCTAGTAGCTATCTGCCCACCAAATTTGGTAGTTCTAGCTGTAAGGATGTGCGAAATATGTGGATTTATCGGTTTTGAGTTATCGAATTTATCGATTTGCCAGCCCCCCAGTTTTCGTAGAACCCCCATCTTGACACTTTGATTTACTATCCCATAGATAAAGAGAATTGGAAAGTTTCAAGTCTCTAGCTTGAAGGGTGTGGAAAAAACTTGCACACATACGGACGGACAGACGGACAGACACCATGACGGACATTGCACAAAACCAATATACTCATTACCTTCGGTATCGAGTATAAAAACTATGAAAAAAATTTCATGCGAAAATTTTATTTTTTTTTTTTGTCGTTTTTTTAAGCGCTCAGTTGTTCTATATGATGACAATTTTATTCGCTGACGACGTCGACATGTGGTTAAAAACAAACGGTAGACCGTAGGTAAAGAATATATTGCGTTAGTGCAATGTCCGTCGTGGTGTCTGTCCGTCCCTATGGTTGCAAGTGTTTTCCACAACCTTCAATCTTGAGACTTGAAACTTACCAATTATCTTTATCTATGGGATAGCAAATTAAAGTGTCAAGATTGGGGTTCTACGATAACTGGGTCGCTGACAAATCGATAAATTTGATAACTCCATATCGATAACTCCTTATATTTCCCACACCTTTACAGTTAGAATTTCTAATTTAAGTAAGAAGATAGCTAATAGCCACCCTCAAAAATCTGCATTCAAAAATTTTGAAGTTACTTCTACCGATACCACCCATACATTCGCCACCTTTTATATAAACTTCGAGCTAGACTCACCAATTTTGGTATGAACATAGTAATTGACATCCCTAATAAATTGTACACATAATGAATTCTAGGCTAGGTAAACATGCAATTAATGTAAAAAATATTTCAATTTATAAAGGTATTTTTATTTAATTTTTCTAGTACATTAACATTTAGGGTGTTCACTTTGTGTTGGAAAAGTGCAAAAGTGTAAAAGTGCAAGCCATCCCAACAACAATTTATACAGAATCGAGTTTACACCTTTTGCTAGACGCCTGCCTATGACTAAAATATCGTTGTACTTTTACAACGATTTCAGTGTTAAAAAATGATACAAAAGTGAAAAAAGTGCTGCACAATACAAGCAATTTTCTGGTATTTTTTGGTGAATCTTTGTTCTTTAGGTGCTAAATCAAAACAAACAGCTCTTCATTGTGACCAGCTGCTCAAAGTAAATGAGGGTTTGTTTTGCTAATTTTCTTAAATAAACCAGCTTATGGGATGCTGTCCGCTCTAGGAGTGATGCTTTCACGCTTTTAAAGGGTAATTTTAAATTTAATTATTTATTGAAAGCAGCCAATTAAATATCACAAATGGCAAACTCAGCTCAAACGATAGCGAACAGCTGATTGTGTAAAGTTATCAGACTTGTTTTGTGCAATTGGGTGTTCACGACAGCGGTGTTGCAAAGTTACACTTTTGCACATTTGCAACACAAAGTGAACGCATTAATTGTTTAACAACGTTAAAAAGTTTTTGTTCACAACCATTGTACCTTTTTTATCGTTAAGTATTTGTAGCACTCACCAAAAACAACAAACAGCTCTTACAAATGTGTCATCACTAGTCTACAAGTATGCACACACAATCTGCGTATAATCTGTAATAAAAAGAATACATTCATATCATTTTTTTTTTTTTGGTTCGTTATAATTTTTAACTGCATCAAAACTTAAAGAAACAACAAAACTTGCAAATCTAACTTGTTCCGTTGACAGATAATTTTTAAAAAACAAGTGGAAACGTTGCAGTCAGACGCAACCGACTGGTAAAAAGAGGCCTGAATACAAAGGGATACGGATACGGCAGGGGTGAAGACCGACCCAAAGAATGAGAGATGCAGATGCCACCAGCTATCTTCCTCCCAAATTTGTTGATTCTAGCTTAAAAATTGTAAATTGTGGAGGAAAAAGCTCTGGGGTGGTAAGGGTGAATGTGACTTCCTAATGTTTGCTGCAGATCTTTGTGAGATTTCAAAAGCTTTCTTCCCACCAACTTTGGTGACTAGCTTTTTTATCGACTTGCACTCGAAGGTGTATTGTTATCGAGTTTCTAGCCTAACAGTGGGCGTAGCAACATAATCTTTACACTTTATCAGCCCCGCCCATAGACAAAAATGTTTGCAAAGTCTCAAATCTCTTGCTTTAAGGGTGTCGAAAAAAGTTGCGTTTTTATGGACAGACGGACGGACCCTTTTACGAACAGTTCACAAAACCTATACACTCTTTACCTTTTGTATAGGAGTATACATAAAATCGAAAACATTCCAAGTGATTTTTATTTGTGACATCACGTGCAATTGCTGCTTACATTACCTTTCTCGAAATGAAAAGCCAAAATGAGAACAACGCATTAAAAAGCCGTTAGCAAATGTCAGAAACTTATGAAAAAACATTACTTTGCGGATGTGTTAGATATAGGCTCCGAGACAACGAGCCGAATTTCGTTTTAACTACAAGGCAAGAGGCTCGCTACGTTTATATTAAATATATAATATATAGCTGCTAGTCTCGAAACGTAAAATGTTCACGCGGGGTAGACAGGGTTTCAATTCTACGTCAGGCTCTTGTGATTTGAATTTATTTTGGTCCTATTATTTATAATACATTTTACTTAATATACATATTTTCATATTGAAAACAAAAATGCATAACAGCCATTTTACAGGCGGATGCTTTTACACGTTTGAGATTTATGAGTTTCGTCAATCGGCAATGGCCGACAACGTTTTCACATTCCCGCAAGTCATTGCTTTTTGGAAAGCTAGGCACTCAAGCGCAAATAAGCAAAGCACAACTACCTGAAAGATACTCTAGGAACGAGAGCAAAGTGCGTATCATTTTTACTTCTACTACTAAATGAAATCTACAAAAAACCGCTAAATAGTCTAAAATTTAGTTTGCACAAAAAATCTATGCCATTGATGTTAGTCCTCCGGCTGCCTGGCTGCGAAACCACTGGGTTGGCATTTGTACCCGTGACAAGTAGACCACAAAAAGCACGTTATGTCAATTTAAATACCAAACATTCGCCGGTCCATCATCAATGGGAACTAGCTCTGTGGACGGTTATCTCTGCTTTGCGTTTATGTAGCATTCCTGACGTACTATTGTCTTTTGGGAAAGCTTGGCAATGGGGGCAGGTCTTCGGGTAACGCCCACGTGCAAAAACTCAAAGTAATCCCCAAGTCGTTGAAAACGTAATGCTGGCAATTTATCACAAAGCGTTAGGCTTCACAGCGCAACAATAAAAACAAAAGCAACAAATGAATGCGAGTGTGGGCATATTTTGTGAGAGAGATATTTGGGTAAATGTTCGTTTTGGGTGATTATGGAATGGATTCAGTTCCATTATATTTGCCTTTGCCTAATGATGAATTATGTTCATAACTTTTACATTTATTGCAGCAACCCTCTGACACAATATGCTATGATCATGATGAGGATGATGATGCTGGCTGTCGAAGAATTTTCGAAGTCGGCTTTCTAACTCCGTAAGTGTGCCAAAATGTTGTCGCTGCTGACGCAGCTGACGAACAAAAAATGCTGTGGCATGCATGGTTTAACCCATGCCATGAGCCATCACCGTATCACGTACTGCGAGAAAGAGAAATGGGGAGGGGCTTGTGTGTTTTTTTTATACTCGTTACCGAAGGTAAAAATTTGAATGCCACACCATTCCATTCCGCCTCAGCCCCCCATTCACACCTTTTAAAAACTTTTAGCTAGAGTCACCAAATCTGGTATGAAGATAGCAATTGACATTCCACAAAGATCTGCAGCAAAAATTTGGATGCCACACCCACCCATCCCGCCCCCTGCCCCCTTTCGCCACCTTTAACAAATTTCGAGCTAGAGTTACCAAATTTGGTATAAAGATATAAATTGACATTCCACATAGATCTGCAGCAAAAGGTTGGTTGCAGCGCCCACCCATTCTGCCCCCAGCCCCCCTTTCCCCACCTTTTACAAACTTTTAGCTAAAGTCACCAAATTTAGTATGAAGATAGCAATTGACATTTCACAAAAATTTGCATAAAAAATTTGGATGCCACACCCATCCAATCCGCCCCCTCTCCACAGCTTTTACAAACTTTGAGCTAGAGTCGCCAAGTTTGGAAGGAAAATAGCTGGTTGCATCCCCATCTGCATCGGAGAATCTTTAAGGCAGCGTACATCCCTGCCCCATCCGTTCCCCCTTGCAATCAGGCCTCCTTTTAAGCGGTTTTAATACTGGTATCGAGAATGCCGCAGTCGGTTGCGTCCGACCGCAACGTTTTCACTTGTTTGTAGTACTAATAGGCACCTTGTCAATTGTCTTTCGTTGGTGACGGTTGCCTCCACCTCGGTGGCAAAAAACTAACAAAACAACTTAGTTTGGCCTATCAAAACGTTAGAGGCCTTAACACTAAACTTTCTAAATTATATGTTAACAGCTTATCATTTGATTCACATATAGTAGCACTCACGGAAACCTAGTTAAAACCCGATATTTCTGATTATTCCGTTTTTCCTTCAAAATATAGCTTTAGTTTTAAAATACTACTAAACGGCCGTTCACTTTATGTTACTTGTTCTTATATTCCTCCTCATTCTGATACTAACATTTACTCATCCCATCTTAGTGCCATGCAACTTGTTTCGTCATTGTTGACAGATATGGATAATCTGATAGTGGTTGGTGATTTTAATCTGCCACATGTTGTATGGTCTGTGAATGACACATCTTCGGCGGTGTTACCAGTCACTTCTGATGATTTTATTGATGGCCTACTGGAGTTAGGCCTATCGCAAGTTAACAGGGTGCATAACTGTAGTGGTAGAATGTTGGACTTAATATTTGTTTCGGACTCAGATTGCAGTAATGCTTGTAGAATACCCCCTCTAGTGCTTCCGGAAGACACCTACCATCCAACCTTAGAACTATCCATCGAAATTTTTAACCCTAGTGCAGTATCTTATAATACTTTAAAAACCCGTTGCTTTCGTAAAACTAACTTTATTAAATTAAATTATCTTCTTCAACATACTAATTTGTCTCGTCTTTATTCTTGTAGTGATACAGAAACTGCCATTGCCATATTTTATGAGACTTTGAATTCGCTTTTGGATATTTGCGTTCCCCTCACTTATTCTTCAAGTGTTAATAAGCCACCTTGGTTGACGAGGGAACTATCGAAATTTAAAAACGCGAAGACAAAATCTTATAAAAAATTTAAAAAATCGGGAACCACTTTAGATTTATCTTCTTATTTAATTACAAAATCTAGTTTTCTTTCTGTTAACACATCTTGTTATAATAATTATCTTAATCGTTGTAGACTAAACTTTTCACGTGACCCTAAACATTTTTATAAGTTTGTTAACTCTAAACGTAAGTCTTCTTGCTTGCCGTCCTCAGGATACCTTGATAGTACAAAAGCAAGTTCTGATCAGGCAGTAGCCGATCTATTTGCTGAGTATTTTCAATCAGTATATTCAACGAATTTACATAGAACTAGCAATTCCTATCCTTTTCAAGTTCAATCGTCAAATTGCATATATATCCCAGTTATAACTGAGTGTACGCTTCTAAGTGACCTTAACTCTATCAAACCAGGCTATCTGCCTGGTCCTGATGGAGTGCTAGGTTGTATACTTAGATACTGTGCGGATTCACTTTGTAAACCCTTACTTAAATTATTTAACTTATCGGTTGACTCAACAGTGTTTCCTGCTATATGGAAGGAATCTTTTATCATTCCACTCCATAAAAATTCTTCTAAGTCTAACCTTAAAAATTATAGGGGCATATCCAAGTTGTCCGCCATTCCTTAAGTCTTTGAAAAAATTATATGTACTCAACTGCAACAGACATGTAGTTCAATTATATCGCCTTATCAACACGGTTTTGTTAGGCGTAGATCTACTACAACTAACCTTCTTGAATTCACTTCGCTTCTTATCAAAGGGTTGCTTCAAAAATTAAATATTATTGGATTTCCATCAAAACTCGCATTGTGGCTTTCGGAGTACTTGTGTGGTCGAACACAAAAAGTATTTTTTAAATCGTCGGTATCTAAACCTATTTTTGTTACCTCTGGTGTTCCCCAGGGTAGTCACTTTGGACCTTTGCTATTTAATCTGTTTATTAACGACCTTCCAGCTGTTATTACTAACTCCTATATATATATGTTTGCTGATGATGTGAGGCTATGTTTCACCAATAATGACGCTTCCCTGTGTAATTTACTACAGTCGGATTTGGGTGCATTGTCGGCCTGGTGTCGTTTTAACTTACTCAATTTAAATTGTTCTAAATGTAAAGTCATGTCTTTTTGTAGAAGTACCCCTCATACTGCTCACTACTTGCTGGATGCTTCACCACTTGACCGCGTGTTTGAAATTAAAGATTTAGGCATTATTCTTGATACTAAATTAAAGTTTGACGCTCATATTTTGTCCATGGTCAATAAGGCCATTAATGTCCTCGGCTTCATCAAGCGGTGGTCGAAAGAGTTTAATGATCCCTACACCACTAAAACGCTTTATACATCCCTAGTTCGTCCCATCCTGGAGTATGGATCTTGTGTGTGGTCTCCACAATACTCGATTCACCAGGATAGAATTGAATCTGTGCAGAAGAAATTTCTTCTATTTGCCCTTAGAAGTTTTAATTGGGTTCCTGGAGTTGACTTACCCCCGTATTCAAGTAGACTCCTTTTGATAAATCTTCCCTCCCTGTTAAACCGTAGAACTATGCATGGAGTATTATTTATTACTAACCTACTTAATGGTGAAATCGACTCATCAGTTCTTTTGAGTCGAATTAAATTTAATGTCCCAATTAGATCTTCACGTAACTTTTTACCCCTTAGCCTTGATCGTTGCTTCAGCAACTATTTAATTCATGAACCATTTCGTGTTATATGTTCCGACTATAACAAACTCTATTCTCTTATCTCCTTGGAGGCCTCAACTCCAGTACTAAAAAGATCGATCTTTTTTGCTTTATCTAATCGTAACCACTAATTACTAATCTAACGCTGGTCTGAGTGGGTTTTTCTGGGTTTTTCCCAATCCTCGCAACAAATGTTAGACTACTCAATTTTTTATTGAATTTCCCAGAGCTTTAACGTTAACTTTTAAATGTATTTTCAGATTTATATATTATTCTATATTTAACTTAATTTAATTATTTAAACTATTTTTTAGTTTAAATTCATTTTGATTTCTTTTTAATGTCAGCTGCTCTTAGCTAACAATAAATAAATAAATAAAATTGAAATCTAAATATTGGCTGTTTAGGGTTTTCCAAAATTCATAATAGTAGAGAAAGGTAAATTAATGCAAATGGCAAATGCTACGCATACATTTAAATATGCACATGTAGATATACAGGGACACACACACAATCTCACGGGAGCTAGCCCAAACAAAATATCAAAATTATTGCAAAGCCCAGGCCCACCAAAACTGCGTGGCTACGAAGAGCCAGCACGTGTTGTTGTTGCGATTTGCCTATTCTCAATGGCACACACACATGCATACACACATACTACGTTTATGCTTGCAAAAAAGCATGATTTCAGATCGTGATTTTTTTTTTTTTAATTCAAGCATAAACACAAAATCATGATTTCTTCTACACACGTATTTTGACTATTACTACGTTTATGCTTGCTGTTTCATGATTTTTTAAAATCACGCTTTTTAAAATACGCCTGTTTTTTGCTTTTTTATAAAAATCATGATTTTTCTGAAGGGTGGAGCCACCTATGCAGCTTCATATGAAAAAGGTGGCAGCACATCAGCAAAAACAGCTGATAAACCGAAAGCCAAAACGTTAAACGAATTAAATCTCCAAAATGTTAAATGAAAATGCAAATTTTTTTTAATTCAACGGCATCAGAGATGGTTCGTTGTCTTTTAAAGTCAAGAATGGAATGGAATGGAATGTTCGCAGCAATTTAATTAGTGCGGAACAGCTGATTTCACACAGTAGCGTTGCCAGACTGCTTACACAAAAAATCATGATTTTTCCAAAAAATCATTGTAAAAATACGTGTGTAGAAAAAATCACGATTTTGTGTTTATGCTAATATTTTTTTAAAAAGCATGATCTGAATTCATGCTTTTGTGCAAGCATAAACGTAGTATATGATTTTTTGGAAAAATCATGATTTTTTCTGGAAAACAGTCTGGCAGCGCTACTGTGTAAAATCAGCTGTCCTAAACTGACGATAAAATAAAAAAATACGTTAAAAATTGAAAGCAATAGATGCCACTGGACTTCTGCGGAGACTAATGAGCTTCTTAGCATCATTAAAGAAGATAATGTGCTTTCGCAGCTAGACGGAAAAACAAAAGCTTTGCAGATCGCTTGAAAATTAAAAGCATGCAAAAATCATGTGAGCAAGTAAAGACAAAGTTGCGGGCATTGATAAAAAATTACATGGAAGCCAAAAAAAAAATAACGGAGTAAGTGGAGCTGGAAGAAGCTCCTGTGATTTTTTCAATGAGCTCATCGAGCTGTATGGAGCGCGTCCAGTGGCAGTGGCTGTCGGGGTCGATAACTTAGACGACTCCATAGAATATATTATTAAGTGGAAGAATATTGAAGTTGAGGTGTCCGACCTCACGACAGAAGAAAACTTAGAAAATGCCATTCCCGAAACTTCCATTCTGTGCTAAATTCCATCCACGTCTTAATGCCTTCATGCGCTCCATTCCCCGTCCTAAAAGACAACGGACCATCTGCGATGTTCGAGCAAGCTGTTGAATTAAAAAAACTTTGCGTTTTTTTCAATTTTTACGATATAAAACGTTTAATTCAATTTCAATTGCTATCTTCATACCCTATTTGGTGACTCTAGCTCAAAGTTTGAAAAAATTGTGGAAAGGGGGGCTGGGGTGGTATGGGTGGGCTTGGCATCCAAGTTTGTGATGCAGATTATTGTGGAATGTCAATTGCTATCTTCATACCAAATTTTATTACTCTAGCTCGAAAATTGTAAAAAGTGGGGAAAGAGGGCTGGGGGCGGTATGGGTGGGCGTGGCATCCAAATGTTTGATGCAGATCTATGTGAAATGTCAATTGCTTTCTTGATACCAAATTTGGTGGCTCTACCTAAATGTTTCCAAAAGGTGGGGAAATGGGGGCGAAATGGGTGGGCGTGGCTCCAAAACTTTTATGCAGGTTTTTGGGGGTCATTGCCAGCTATCTTCCTACCAAATTTGGTTGCTCTAGCTTAAAAACTCTGGAAGATACACGCATTCCCGTTTTTGACGAAGCGTTGGGGTGGATGGGGGCGGCTAGGGCAGTATTGGTGGGCGTGGAAACTTTTGATGCAGTTTGTGGGGGGTCATCGTCACCTATCTTGGCACCAAATTTGGTGGCTCTAGCTAAATAACTGTGGGAGATATAGCCATTCCTGATTTCAAAATGCGGGGGGCTGGGGGCGTAATGGGTGGGCGTGGCTCCAAATTTTTTTATACAGTTTTTTGGGGGTTGATAGTAGCTATCTTCTTACCAAATTTGGTAGTTCTAGCTGTAAGAGTGTGCGAAATATGTGGACTTATCGGTTTTGAGTTATCGATTTGCCAGCCCCCCAGTTATCGTAGAACCCTAATCTTGACACTTTAATTTACTATGCCATAGATAAGGATAATTGGAAAGTTTTATGTCTCTAGCTTGTAGGGTATGGAAAAAAGTTGCGTTCATAAAGACGGACAGACGGACAGACAGACAGACGGACAGACGGACAGACACCATGACGGACATTGAACAAACCAAATATACTCTTTACCTTCGGTATCGAGTATAAAAACGCATAGAAGAATTTACTTAGTTGATTAGGCAACTAGCTACCTAGCACTGCACACCAACAAGACAGCAGTGTATTGTAAACAAAAAAGCAATAATCAAAACAAACGCAGCTGTGTTTCATTAGGGGAAACCGACATTTCTACTCGTTAGTGTGTATGCCTATCGGTTGCTGTTTTGTTTACAGCTCGTTAACATTAGCAATTCTTAAAACCCGTCTTTATGTTAAATGGTCGCTGTCTTCTTTGTGGTTTACAGTGTTCATGCTGCTTTGTTGTATTCGTAAGCTTTTTAGCGTCAGTCTCGTTCTCTCTCTCCGTTCAATGTCCAACAGTTTTCGTTTCGTTTTCGAAGTCAGCTGTGTGACCTGTGTGCTGTGCAAGAGCTGTGGTCATACTTTCTTTTTTCATCGCTCTCCCTATCTTCCCATGCTGGTGATTTGGTAGATGACGTTTTGTTGTTGTTCCGTGTCGATCTTGACTTTCGTATTCGTAAACAATCTACGTGTATTTTTGTGCGCTTTATATGCATATTTTAGGTTTTTAATAGCATCAGCTGGCATAATTTTCGCGAGTGTTTGTTTCCGATATACACATGGAATCGATAAAAACAAAAAAAAAAAAGATTTGGAAAATGTAAAGATGGGGGTTGAATAGAACGATAGAACTTTTCTGAAAATTTCGTCCAAATCGGTTAAGAAACAACGGAGATATAGAATTTAATCGATTGAAGTTAAGTCAGCATACCAAAGTCTTTTATATATTTGATATATTTGTTGCAACTGGGTTAAGGGCATCTTTTAGTCCCGACTAGAGCTTTCTTACTTGAAAATCCCAAAACGATTTCGTAAATATCTTACCTACATATTTAAATTATTTTCAGACTTATATCTTAATAATCTTAATTTTATAGTTATAACTTTAGTTCAATTTGAATGAATTTGGATTTTATTTCGGCTGTCTTTAGGATTAAAAATATATGTGCAAATTGATACTTATGGGAATTTGAGCGTTCATTTTCCTGTGTTTCTTCGTTGGAGCATTTAAAATCTCCAAAGACGTCATCATTGCTGATAACATCAATTTGGAGACCGTTTAAAAAAAAAAAAAAAAAAAAAAAAAAACATAAACACCTGAAAACAAAGCGTCGCTGTCCCAAAAAGATTTCTAAACCATTCAGTCGTAACGTTCAACGTTATAACTCTTCTGTCTGTGTCCCAAATGCCAACTGCAGTCAACTTTTCTTATAGTTCATTTCATTTGCTCAGTAGACACTTATAACGCACTCGTTTTAATTCATTTGCCATGTTGATGTAAAGAATTATCAATTAATTAGTAATAAAATAATAGTTTGGAGCACGTAGTTTTAATAAAAACTGATTTAAATATAACTTTAACAAATAGCTCTTAAACCTCGCCGTATCGTTGAAGCATAAAGGCCCAACCAAACGATGCATTCGTACATGCAGAGCCGCTGCAAGAATGAACGAAATGCATGTTTAAGAAATATGCATCAACGTCTATAGCCATACGTTGCTTAAGTGCATTGTCTCTTCTTCTTCTTTTTTTTGCCAACCATTGTTACCACATGTTTGATTTTTATTCCATTAAAAAATAAATGTTAACATTTTATGTTATATTATGTTTAAAATAAAGATAACACATGTTTCATATATCTAGTATATTATATCAATGTGTTTCTAAACAATAAAATGAAGATTTAACAATTTTTTTTAAATATTTTTATTTTTTTTTTAAGTGCGGGCAACGGTACGCAGCAACCACAGAAACCGCAAGGTGCTCTTGCTTTTGTTATTGTTTGTGTTAGTGTTGCTGTCATATAATAAGCAAAAAGGAGGGAAAAATGCCTAAACGAAAAAAATAACATGCATTGTACATACATACATATATATATATGCATGTATTAAAAACAAAAGTCAAAACGTGTTGCACAATACAACCGATTTTCTAAAATTTTTTGGTGTTATTTTGTGCTTTAGGTGCTAAATCAAAACAAACAGCTATTCAGTGTGACCAGCTGCTTAAAGTAAATGACGGTTGGTTTTGCTAATTTTCTTAAATAAAGTAGTTTATGGGATGCTGTCCGTTCTAATTAATAATAATATTAATAATAGTATAACAATAATAATATAATAGTTTCATCATGGCTGGCAGCATACATGCCACTCAACTGACTTTTAACCGCAATCATGCAAATGAAAATTTTTTTACATGCATATATTTGCGTGTTTGCACGCAAATATTTTGTAGACATGCGTACTATAGCAACAACAGCTAAACGCAATTACAATAACAGTCAGCAGACCGCCAACAACTATAACTGCAGCAACTACAACAGCAACATTTTTTAATATAATGCATTTTTTCTACGTTGCGAATTTGTGCATTTTTTTGGGACAAAAACTGAAATAAATCAAGTGAACCTGTTGAAATCGATCGTAACCGACTGTGAAATACTCTGATACGTGGTGATACTCTGGTCGTGGCATTCAAAAATTTATTGATGCGGATTTTTAAAGGTGGGCGGTCGCAACGGACTGCGGTATATGGTACTCGTAACCAGTATTAAAACCGGCAAAAAGAGGCCTGTTTGCAAAGAAGTACGGATGCGGCAGGAGTGTACGCTGCCTTAAAGATTCTCCGATGCAGATCGGAACTCCACCAAATGTCTTTCTTCCAAATTTGGTGAGACTAGCTCAAAGATTGTAAAAAGAGGGGAAAGGGGGTCTGGGGCGGTATGGGTGGGCGTGACATTCAAATTTTTGGTGCAGAATTGTGTGGGATGTCCATTACTATCTTACTTTGTAATCTTTGGTGACTCTAGCTCGAAGTTTGTAAAAAGTGAGGAAAGGGGGTGGAATGGGTGGGCGTGGCTCCAAAACTTTGATGCAGAATTTTGGAGGTCGTTGCCAGCTATCTTCTTACCAACTTTGGTGGCTTTAGATCCACAACTTTGGAAGATACACGCATTCCCGTTTTTGACGAGTTCGGTTTCGAGTTATTGAATTTATCGATTTGCCAGCCCCCAGTTATCGTAGAACCCCCATCTTGACACTCTCTAGCCTGAAGGGTGTGGAAAAAATGCGAACATACAGACGGACAGAAGGACGGACGGACGGACACCATGACGGACATTGCACGAACCCAATATACTCTTTACCTTCGGTAACGAGTATAATTAATGTCAAAATGTTTTGATATTTATGTATATGCAGTGGCGGAGAGCTTACTTCAACCAGCACATTGAACATTTTTATTTTTGCGGACAAAGTGGTAAATGGAGCTCCGAACTGTGGAATCCTCAAGTCCAGATACCTTTCCAGTAGTCTTGTGTAACTAGCTTTTTCTAATGAGCCTGACCTTACTATGTTCTCACACAATAGTTGTGAGTGGTTCCATTTTGCTTAATAAACTTTTCTGCTAGATCCACTTTCAATATTCGGCAAAAATATAAGTAATATAAATCAATCTTGTTTCATGACTGAAGCTTAAAGGGTGTCCAAAAAATTGCGTTTGTAACGACAGACGGACGGACGGACAGACACCATGATAGCAATGCACAAAACAAAATCATTTTTACCTTCGGTTTCAGACTATTGATTATTGGTGAAAAACTATGAATTTATCCCGCAAACACTAGGCGATTGGCCTTGCAATTTGTTAATTGTCATTGCGAACGCAAGGTGAACCGGAAATTGCAATCGTTTTAAGTCAAGCGGAGGATCAGTCGGAATCATTGCTATTCAAAGAATACATACATTTTCACCTGTGTACTTTCCGTTTATAATGGTTGCCTCCTAAATCAAATCCGGCAAAAGTCTTTTCACCGCAAGTAGAGTACAGTTGCAAAGTCGCGGTGGATTCAAATTACGCAATATCATAATAACTGAACCACCTTTGAGTTGCAAGTTATGTGGTAGAAATCCTGGTAACTCCAGAGAGTTCAAAAACTCCGTTGGATAATTTACTACATCATCGGGATTTGTTATGGAATCAACGGATTTGTATGTCACCAAATCGCCATCGATTTTTGATTGAATGGTGCATTTACATGATTATTGTTTGCAGCGAGAATTGCTCGTTGACTTAACCAAGCATAATTCTGATAATTCTCACTAATGTTTGGGAAAACATTTTTAATAAAAGCTAATTGAGAGTCTACAAACGGCAAAAGTCTACAATCGGCAAATTGTGCAGCACTTTGATCATTTTGAAGTTGAACTCTCATATTAGTGGTTAGTGATAATGTTTTTACGTTATTCAACAAAAGTGATGCCTTCAGGCAAGCATTCAATTCATCTGCAGGCGTTCGACGGGGAATTACTGGCAACGCCTTCCTGACATCGCCTGCCAACAATATCATCAAGCCGCCAAATATGTTGTTATTTCGCCGAAGATTTTTCAGTGTGAAGTTAAGTGCTTCAAGTAATTTCCTTGTTCCTCCAGGTGCGTCCAGGAAGAATGACTACCACTTGCATATACTTGTTTTCGCTGTTCATTCAGCAACGGCACATTATTTCGAACGAATTCCTGCAATGTATCAACATTGTGTTGCAGCTCTAGATTTAATTCTTGGTTGAATGCATCGTGCATCGATCGTACTATAGACCTTTCAGAGCCCGAGACCTTTCCAACGAATGCAAAGCCGTGGAAATCGGCTCGTGCGTTCTGGAGTTATAGCGTCAAGAAGGAAAACTCGACTTATTTTTATATTATAGAGATTATAGATTTCAACTTTTTATTGGTATCCATTTCGTGGGGTATTTTCAGTTTTCTGGAAGGTCATTTGAAAAAATTATGCCCGTCACTTAACAGCGTTAACAGAAACGACCCTCATCAAAATAAAATTTAGTGACAAACTGCTGCTAGTTTTATTGATTTAATGCAAGTCACACATGCACATACGAACAGTTTTCTACACAACGAACTTATTTCAGGAACACGACTATTTGCTTTAATAAAAAAAAAAAATATACTTATGTATATATTTCTCTATAACAAAGTTATTTTTTGATCCCCTTGAGATTTGCTTAAAAGCTCGACCTAATTCAAATAAACTACACTGATAGAAATAATCAAGTATTCCGTACTCAAAACCCCACATTTCGAACTTGATTAATTAACTAAGTACGGAATTACTGAATCCGAGAATGTCGTACTCGATTAAAGTACGTTTGTTTTAAGTTCGTTTGTTTTTGATTTGAGTTCTCTTTGAACTTGAATTAAGTTCTTTCAGAACTCGATTTAAGTTTTTGAGTACTTAAAATGATAAATCATTAAGTTTTTAAAATAAGTACGTGCAAACTTGGTCCGAGAATTTGATACTTGATCCAAGCATGATAATACTTGATTTTATTAATTCCTGAAAGTCTTATATAGATACATGGCGCAGCTAGAGCTTTTTAAAAGCTGGCTATCATTCTCAGGATTAAACTAGATATGAAAGAAATTAGAAATAACTTTTACAATATTGTCTGTATATGCTTACCGCACCGGGATTTGAACCACAGATCTCGTGGTATTGCGTCGTGTGCCTTAGCTGTTGAGCCAATTCCAGGCACATTACGACTGCAGTTAATTTTTATGTTAAAAGCACTTGGCTTACCTCAGCTTTTTTTTTGGCATTTTTATGCTTATTAATGATTTAAAATAAATATAGTTAAAAACAAGTGGAAACGTTGCAGTCGGACGCAACCGACTGCGGTATACTCGATACCAGTATTAAAAATTTTGATGCCCATCCATGTGGGATGGCAATTGCTATCTTCAAACCAAATTTGGTGACTCTAGCTCGAAGTTTGTATAAAGTGGGGAACGGGGGGCTGGGGGCGGTATGGGTGGAATTGCATCCAAATTTTTGATGCAGATCTTTGTGGAATGTCAATTGCTATCTTCATACCAAATTTGGTGACTCTAGCTCAAAGTTTGTATAAGGTGGGGAAAGGGGGGCGGAATGGATGGGCTAGGCTCCAAAACTTTGATGCAGATTGTTGGGGGTCGTTGCCAAGTATCTTCCTACCAAGTTTGGTGGCTCTAGCTCCACTACTCTGGAATATACACGCATTCCCGTTTTTGACGAAGCGTTGGGGCAGATGGGGGTGGCTAGGGCGGTATTGGTGGGCGTGGCATCCAAACTTTGGATGCAGTTTTTGGGGGGTCATCATCACCTATCTTGGCACCAAATTTGGTGGCTATAGCTCATAAACTGTGGGAGATATAGGCTTTTTTGACTTTAAAATGCGGGGGGGCTGGGGGCGGAATGGGGGCGGGGCTCCAAAATTTTTGATGCAGTTTTTTGGGGGTTGCTAGTAGCTATCTTCTCACCAAATTTGGTAGTTCTAGCTATCAGGATGTGCGAAATATGTGGATTTATCGGTTTTGAGTTATCGAATTTATCGATTTGCGAGCCCCCCAGTTATCGTAGAACCCCCATCTTGACACTTTGATTTACTATCCCATAGATAAAGAGAATTGGAAAGTTTCAAGTCTCTAGCTTGAAGGGTGTGGAAAAAAGTTGCGTTCATACAGACGGACAGACACCATGACGGACATTGCACAAACCCAATATACTCTTTACCTTCGGTATCGAGTATAAAAACTAAAAAACACGCTTTTAGAGCATATTAAACTAAAAAGTTAAAAATAATTTTTCAAATAAGCTTAAAACAATAATAAATGATAAATACTAGCATTGGCTGCGTTCAGGGAACTAAGCGCTTACAATACATGTTTAGTAATCGTTCGCTGAACGTTCTGCTTAGTAAGCGCTCTTTAAACATGTTTAGTCAGCACCCGCCATCTTTGTAAGCGTAAAATTTGTTTGCTTTTGCGCTTAGTGATTGAACAGCTGTTAATTGTTTTGTGCAAATGGTTTATTTTAATACGACATGTATTTTAAGACTTCATTTAAATAAAAATAAAAATATGAAATTAATGAAAAATAAAATAAACTAGTAATAATAAGATAAATAATTTTCGTTTTAACATATCGATAGTGATAATCAGCTGATCAACTAAGCAGTGCGTTCACAAGTTTTCAGCGATTAGCACTAAGCGCATCGTAAGCAGCTTTATAACCGCTTAGTTCCCTGAACGCAGCCATTATTGTAAAAAAAAAAGCGTTGGGCGCTCGATGTACGAGAAATATGGACAAAGCGACCCACGCTTTTTTTTTACAATAATGCTAGTATTTATCATTTATTATTGTTTCAAGCTTATTTGAAAAATTATTTTAAGCTTTTCAGTTTGATATGCTCTAAAAGCGTGTTTTAGTTTTTTTAAACTATATTTATTTTTCAGTTTTTAGTTCGATGTATTACAAAAGCGTGTTTTTTAGTTTGTTTAAACTATATTTATTTTTTAATTTTTAGTTCTATTAATTATTGAAAAAAATAAAATTTGTAAGTTCTAGTGAACATGGTGCAGATTTAAAAAAAAAAAAACATTTTTTTTTTTCGGCCGTGGACGGGATTAGAACCCACGATCGGTGAGTCCGGGAGCGAAGACTCGCGCCATAGACCGCTCGGCCAACGAACGAACTTGAGGTAGTGGGATATACTGACAGTAATAAGCCACTTGCTTTAAGTCCAAAGGAGAGTTACATACATACAAACATACATACAAGTGAAGCTAATATAAGCGTGTTAAAAAAAAAGGTACAAAAGTAAACTATTAACATGTAACCCGTTTTTAAAAACCAAAAAAAAAAAAAAAATTCATGTCCGCCGGGATTTAAACCCGATAATCGTACTTGAATCAAGAATTTCGTATTGGATTTAAGTATTTCTGGAATTATACTTGATTCAAGTTCTCTTATTTATAATTCAAGAACGTTTGTACTTGATTTAAGTATTCTTAAACTCATTTCAAGTATTTTATTCTTGGCTTATCAAAAGGTGACAGTTACCTAGCTATAAAGTTAATATTTGTGAGGCACATAAAAAGTGACGGGCCGTCATAGAGTCTGAGGTAAGATAACGTAAATGCTTGATTAAATTTTTTTACACCGAGTCAACGAAACTTCATCGGCGATCGGAATAGGTGTGTAACATCGGTTTTTATTGGATTCTTTTATGTTCTAGGTAAATCTATATTTTGAGTAAAAGGTCTATTATTTCCAGTGCAAAATCAAAATCAGTCTGCCAGCACCCGATTTGCTTAATTTAAGAACGGATTTTTTGAGACCGCCGTTCTTACTTTACAAATGAAATGGTTTTGACATTGTTTTTAATATGATAATATTTCGTTCTTAATTTATAAACAATTTTTTCTTGAATGTGGACCATTTATTGTTGTCTTTTAAAAATAATTTTGAATAACAGCCCGAAATACGATCATAACATTGGTTAATTCAATACAGTGTAGCATACTGTAGGAAATTGTTTACAAACTTTATGCTGGGTGACAGCAGCGGGGTGGAATTGCACTTATTACACTGCTGCCAAAAGTTCAAATGCTGCTAGAAATATTATAACTATAATTTAAATTCATTCTCTTAAAAATTTTGCCGAAGCGAACCAGTGACTTCTTAGCTACTATGCGGATGCCTAAGCCATTGCGCTGTTGTCGAAAGTATTTCGCACGCAGTTATGTCTAATGTTACCCGAGCCAACTATGGCACATTTTATGGACATTATTTTTTATTTGGTACGAATGGAACCAAAGTTATTTTTATGCGCAATAAACAAACGTTTCTTTAATCAATTAAATATATGTCTATAATAAAAGAACAAAAATTATATGTTATATTTAGGGATATGTTCGTTTTTGAATACCAATACAAAAACGAAAAGTCAGAAAAACTAAGAACATTGGTTCAAAATTTTTTTCTCAGTGTATGAACATCCGAGCAGTTTCCGTGACCGATGCTCAGCCATAACAGTGCCAAATTTAGTTTATAGGTCCACAAAATAAGATGTATGTATGTTGATAACATTTTGGAGTCGTTTCCAAAGTATTTTTGTGCGCGGAACGATCCAGAAATTCAGTATCATGTTATGATTTAACAAAAAAAAAAAAAAAAAAAAAAAAACAGGTTATAGAGTTTTTGCTTCAGTATGTTTTTTTTATCCTGACTAGCTATAAACATAAAAGTTTCAGCCGTACACTGCAAAACCCATGTTTGTCAAACCACAAATATTTTAAAAATTTATTAAAAGTTGCAAGAAAACAAAAACAAAGAAAAAACAAATAAATAGTTTTGGTTACAGGAGACACAACACATACATCAACCTGCTGGTTCGTAACAGATTCTGTTAGGTCAATGCAGAATTCCATTGATGCACTGATGCAGCGAAGTGGAATCGAGGTGTTAAGGTCTAAACATAACTGAGGTGTAAATAACAATCACATGCAATAAAATGCTTCAAGTATTGCAAGAAAATCTTTGTGGAATGTCAATTGCTACCTTCATACCAAGTTTGGTGACTCTAGCTCAAAATTTTTAAAAGGTGTGAAAAGAGGGGCGGAAGTTGTGGGCGTGGCTCCAAAACTTTGATGCAGGTATTTGTGGAATGTCAATTGCTACCTTCATACCAAATTTAATGACTCTAGCTCAAATTTATAAAGGTGGGGAAAGGGGAGCCGGGGGAGTCATGGGTGGGCGTGGCATCCAAGTTTCTGATGCAGGTCTTTGTGGAATGTCAATTGCTACCTTCATACCAAGTTTGATGACTCTAGCTCAAAATTTTTAAAAGGTGTGGAAAGAGGGGCGGAAGGTGTGGGCGTGGCTCTAAAACTTTTATGCAGATTTTTGGGGGTCGTTACCAGCTATTTTCCTACCGAAATTGGAGGCTCTAGCTCCACAAATCTGGAAGATACACGCATTCCCGGTTTTGACGAAGCGTTTTTTGGAGGTAAAGAGTATATTGGTTTTTTTTTTTTTTGGTTTTTAACCGATAAAATGGGAAAAAAAGGGTATAATGGTTTTGTGCAAAAGTATGTAACAGGCAGAAGGAAGCATCGCCGACCCCATAAAAAATATATATTCTTGATCAGCAGCCGAGACGATATAGCCATGTCCGTCTGTCAGTCTGTCCGTCTGTATGAACGCATGGATCTCAGAGACTACAAAAGCTAGAGACTTCAGATTTTGGATATAAGTTCCCCTATACCATGAGCAGAACAAGTTTGCTTCAAATTACGATAACTATTCTGGTTTCCTATATACACATGGTATCGATTACAAAAATATATCAAATTTTGAATTTGTAAAAATGAGAGTTGAAATAATGGGTAACGATAGAACTTTTCTGAAAATTTCGTCCAATTCGGTTAAGAAACACCGGAGATATCGAATTTAATCGATTGAAGCTAAGTCAGTATACCAAAGTCAACTATAAATTTCATTTATTTATTGCAACTGGGCTCTTCTAGTCGGACTCTCCCGAGTTGCGTTAACAGAGTAAATAATGTTAAGAATTCGGGTGTTGCAATAATCGAAGTGTGGCGTGTAACGAGGGTTACACAGTACTATATTTTTTTAACATATGTATGTGCAAAATTGTACATTTGCTAGGAGAGAGGGTTGCACCAGATCCCAGACCTCAGTTGTATGTAAGTATTAAGTTTATTTATTCAAATATTGTTTAGTTTTGGTAGTTCTTTGATTTAACTAGAGGTTATAGCATCATCTGCGTACATAATCAATTTGATTTGCTTAGATACAATTTTGCTGATTTCTTTAAATGCTATAATAATTAAAGCTACCGATAATGGTGATTCTTGAGGGATGCAAGTATATAAATTGTAAAAGTTGGAAAGTACGTAGTTTATCCTAGCTCGAAATGAGCGGTAAGATATAAAAGCCTTCACATTATTGTAGTAGCTAGAAATTTAATCAGACGGCTTGTTTTGGTTTGGGATGGGTACACACGTACCCTGGTGTTTTGCCCTTGGCTTTGTCAGGGAAGTTTCTAGCTCTAATTCTGTGAAATCGTATTCGAGTTGTTTAGGAGATAGACTCTGTCTACAAGGAGCATGTACATACTCAAGGGATGTTAACTTTTGTTGCCTGAAATTATTGCTAAAATTGCAGTCCTTTGAATACTCTGACCAAGTTGTGGCAAATTTGTTAGATATTGCTAAGGGTGCATTTAATAATGTATTAATAGAACTGATACACTTAAGGCTTCGGCCACGCACTGAGCGATTAGCGACTGAGCGACGCTCTCTCGAGCGACGTTAAAAATTAAAACATATGAAACTCCATAAGAGCGGCCACGCAGCTGTTGAGCGACGTGCGAAAATCGCGAGCGTCTAAGCGACGTCGCTCAGCGCTGGAATCGGTTCTAATTTTTAGTGCGTCGCTGAGCGATTATATGAACGCAATGCAGAAAATCTGTGCTGAAAGCTTAATTTCGGCTGTTCAAGGCCGCTGTGTTTTATGGAATGACACAAATAAAGACTACAAAAACAAAAAAATTACTGATAAGGAATGGAATGAAGTAGGCGTAATATGTGATATGTGTTTAGGAAAGTTTATTTTTTAAGGTGTATTAAGAAAAGTTATGAAATATATATATATATATATATGTATTGATAATAAAATACAACAAATTATATTATTATTAAATAACACTTAAAATATATTTATTAAGCTACTAACGAAATATACCTTGGTGCAAATGCAGCTTTTACAAAAAAAAACTCTAGAAACAGAAAAAAATTATGAACTAATTGCTCCAAGAAGTGTTATTGGTACTGATTGACAAATATGAAAATTAATGACTGAAATCCCACAGATATTCAGTTAACTCATTTCTGACATTTATTGCTAATTGTCCGCTTCTATTGGATTGCGAATGTTCTTCAGTACCAATAACACTTCTTGGAGCAATTAGTGTAACATTTATTTCTGTTGTTGTGTTTATGTAATCAAGATCCGAATCTCCATCCCTCTCTCTTACATAATTATGCAAAATGCAAGCACATTTTATTATGTTTATAGCTGTGCTTAGTTGTGTCTCAATTTCTTTTTGCAATATACGCCATTTTTTCCTTAGTATACCAAACTCACATTCAATACATTTACGGGCAGTTGATAGCCGTTCATTGAATTTATCTGTAAAGCTCTCGACCTTGCTCAATTGGTTTATAGGGTGAACACCAAATCTTATTTTTTGCAAATATTTTAATTGCCTGTAACGGAAAATGCGGCTCTTGCACAAACTTTTCATAATTAATTTTGATGAAGGCATTTTAATAAGTAAACAACCTAAGCGACGTCGCTCGACATGTGGCCACTTCACCCAGAGCGATCGCTGACATCGCTCGAGAGAGCGTCGCTAAGTCGCTCAGTCGCTAATCGCTCAGTGCGTGGCCGAAGCCTTAAGAGGGAGGAGAGACTCCCACCAGAGATTTAATATTGCGCCAGATTTGTTTTGAGGTTTATTGAGGTGAAATATTAGCTATGAACGCACCAAAGCTTTCACGTTTGGCTTTTTTCATTTCAAGTAAGCATATGCTCTCTTCTAAGCTATGAGGTTAGCATCGGTCATTTTGTACATATTGGCTTGCCATAACTTAAGCATTTTATCCCGAAAATCTCCCAGGTCTTTATTTGACCAAAATATCTTTCTTTTAAATGTGTGAGGTTTGGTATAAGGGATTGCCTTATTTGCCGCTGTACGAATTGAAATGGTACTTTGGGAAACTTGCCGTTGAATATTTGCATTTTTTGTAAATGAAGAATGATTATCATAATTAAAGCGAAACAATTCCCAATAAGCTATTATAATGTGACATTGACAGATAAAACTATATTAGCTCGTTATGCTGTCTTTAAATTGCCGTTTCAAATGCCTCTTTATACCCTTCACACATGTAAAACAGGGTATATTGAGTTTGTCATGAATCTGTAGCACCTTAAAGGAATGATGGGAGACCCCATAAACCATACATCAAAATGATCAGGACGAGCTCAGGAATTGATTTCCGCGTGTCCGTCCGTCCGTCTGTCTGTCTGTTTCAACACGATTTCCGGCCAAACTGCTGAACCGATCTTGATGAACCTTTCACAGATTGCTTAGATCATGTCGGATATGTTCACTATGAAATTTCATCCCGCTCGGAGCATTCTACGACATATTCACCATACAAATTGACCATATCGTACTATCAAAAAAAAAAAAAAAAAAAAAATTTATGTGTGAAGGGTATAATAGTCTTGGCATAGCCAAAATTAACTTTGCGGCACTTGTTTGAATCCATTCCACATTTTATGACAAAAATATGTTTATTATATACATTTCTAACGGATAATTCTTCTAATGTTCTCCCGCTGAATCACAATCAGGTGTCAGTAATGTTTGTTATCGAGCATTGACTTCTTATCCGAAACTCTTTAGATGAAACCCATTTCAACGGCATAAAGCATTCGTTCAAGCAAAGGAAACCGATTGTTTCAAAGTACGCACATCTTCGCGTAGCTGACTGTGGCAAGCACTGCTATCGGCTGTCAGAGACATATGTATAAACAAATATTAAATTACTGTCATATAAGTTTGAATAAAATATATGTAGAAACCTTAAACACATTCCCCATTTCATTTTCCATGCCCCCTTGGTATACTCTTTGTGTGAGCGCTGAGTTGCTTATTTGCAAAATGATTAATTTGATCATTTTATTTTGTCAGCACAATATGCACCCCTTGTCTGCCTGCCACAGCCTGCTAAGCCAACCCCACCCCTCTCCGTTATATATTACTTCCACGTTTTTCTGCTGTGGCTTATTTAGGAATAGCTTCTACAGTTTCAACGTCTGACATTTTATGGCTGTTTGTCAACACTGTTCCATGATGTTCACACCTTTTAAAACCTTTGCCTTTTACTTGAGACTGTTATTAGTTAGACTTGAGAACGCTTTAAGTTCAGCTGCAACCCTTCAGGACGTGATTTGAAAGCTCAGCTCGTTGTTAATTGACATGCTTGTATGTACGTTTGTATGTGTATAAAGCATCCCTGCAGTCACGTTGACTAGGCCAAACATAGTGTTTGGACTAGTCTACATGGGCTACTTCTAGTCCACGCCAATGCTATTTCTATGTATTTCTCCTATTCCATTTAACACGGGGATGTCATTGGAGTGGACGTATCGGCCGCCTCTGCAGCCACGTGGACTAGTCTATAAAACAGGCCACGTGGACTAGTCTATAAAACAGGCCATCAGGACTAGTCAAAAAACAGACCAAATGGACTAGTATTTGGTATCTGGGGTAAAAAGATGCCAACGAAGCCAATCATATAATAATATATATATTACTTAAATGTAATTTAAATATAAATTATGCAAGTGTTAGAAGAAATAGAATACAAATAAACTTACCGATTATGAAATATGATGGTCTACGACGGGATTCGAACCTGGAACTCTCGTTCACTAAGCAGATGCCTTAGCCATTGCGCTGTTGCCAAACATATTTCATAAGCAGTAAGTTGTATTGTAAATTGAAAAATGTATAAATTGCTTTTCACTCGTTCGTTTTTTGCCGCTGCAACGAACATCAAAGAGGCGCAAAATTGTGTTCGTTTTTCATGATTCGTAAAATTTACGTTTTTGTTCCGCATCCACGTCTGCATTCACTTTGGCGCATCTATGAACTGGTCCACGTGGAATAGACAGTTTACACACAAATGCTCAATGATATTTTTAATAAATATAGTATAAAAAATGTAAGAAGGCTCTAGTCGGGAGAGCCCGACTAGAAGATACCCTGAACCCAGTTGCAATAAATTTTATGTAAGACTTTGGTATACTGACTTAACTTCAATCGATTAAATTCGATATCTCCGGTGTTTCTTAACCGATTTGGACGAAATTTTCAGAAAAAATCTATTATTACCCATTACTTCAACCCTCATTTTTACATTTTCCAAATTCGATATTTTATTGTTATCGATATTATGTGTATATCGGAAACCAGAATAGTTATCGATAATTTGAAGCAAACTTGTTCTGCTCATGGTATAGGAGAACTTAAATACAAAATCTGAAGTCTCTAGCTCTTGTAGTCTCTGAGATCCACGCGTTCATACAGACAGACGGACGGACAGACGGACATGGCTATATCGTCTTGGCTGTTGATGCTGATCAAGAATATATATACTTTATGGGGTCGGAGATGCTTCCTTCTGCCTGTTACATACTTTTGCACAAAACCATGATACCCTTATTTACCCATTTTATGGGTTAAGGGTATAAAAACTAAAAAACACGCTTTTAGAGCATATCAACCTAAAAAGTTAAAAACAATTTTTCAAATAAGCTTAAAACAATAACAAGTGGAAACGTTGCAGTCGGACGCAACCGACTGCGGTATACTCGATACCAGTATTAAAAATTTTGATGCCCATCCATGTGGGATGGCAATTGCTATCTTCATACCAAATTTGGTGACTCTAGCTCGAAGTTTGTATAAAGTGGGGAAAGGGGGGCTGGGGGCGGTATGGGTGGAATTGCATCCAAAGTTTTGATGCAGATCTTTGTGGAATGTCAATTGCTATCTTCATAACAAATTTGGTGACTCTAGCTCAAAGTTTGTAACAGGTGTGGAAAGGGGGGCTGGAGCGGTATGGGTGGGCGTGGCATCAAAATTTTGTGATGCAGATCTATGTGGAATGTCAATTGCTAATTTTATACCAAATTTGGTGACTTTAGCTAAATGTTTGTAAAAGGTGGGGAAAGGGGGGCGAAATGAGTTTGCGTGGCTCCAAAACTTTGAAGCATATATTTGGGGGTCGTTACCAGCTACTTTCTTACCAAATTGGGTGGCTCGAGTTCTACAACTCTGGCAGATACGCGCATTCCCGTTTTTGACGAACCGTTGGGGCGGGTGAGGGCGGCTATTGCATTATTGGAAGGCGTGGCATCCAAACTTTTGCAGCTTTTGAAGGGTCATCATGACCTATCTTGGCACCAAATTTAGCGGCTATAGCTCAAAAAATGTGTGAGATATAGGCATTTTTGTCTGGGGGCGGAATGAGTGGGCGTGGCTCCAAAACTGATACAGTTTCTTGGAGGTTGCTAGTAGCTAACTGCTCACCAAATTTGGTTGCTCTAGCTGTAAGGCTGTGCGAAATATGTGGATTTATCGGTTTAGAGTTATCGAATCTATCGATTTGTCATCCCTCCAGTTATCGATGAACCCCAATCTTAACACTTTAATTTACAATCCCATAGATAAAGAGAATTGGAAAGTTTCAAGTCTTTAGCTTAAAGGGTGTGGAAAAAACTTGCACACATACGGACGGACAGACGGAAAGACAGCATGACGGACGAGAATAAAAAGCTATTAATAAAAGGGAGTGTGTGTGGCGTTTTTCCATATTAACTCTGAAACCGTTGAACCGATTTTGATGAAATTTTGGTGAGCTGTTGTGATGAGTAACATAAGCAAAAACTTTTTACGCCCACCTTGTCTTGCCTGTAATCATTATCTCGCAAATATTTTGCCAGTTAAGAAATTTCTCTACTTTGTCTTATTTTTCATTATAACGTCACAAATGTTTAAACAGTTAATATATATCTTGAAGAGCTTTTAAAATTGTAAGATAAAAACATCGAATGCAAGTAGAGTGGGAGTGCAAAAACGCTCACCGGGACGGCTAGTTTTTAATAAGCCTAATGCTGGGAGACTTAAGCGGGCGAAATAGTTTTGTTTTAAAATTGCCAAACATTCTCATGCGTCTCTGCCAGATAATTTAAACTAAATCTTAACCGAACCAACTTCGTCTCAGCTTCGGGTGGTGAACTTGTGCTTTTTGATGATTATTGTTCATTTTTGGCACTGATGGATCAAATTTCGATCTTTTTGTACCAAATAAAATTACCAAATAAATCAAAATCGATAGCTGTTCTAAAAACTTTAGAGTCTAAAGTTTAGACAGAATAATGAAAATCGGTGATATTTTTATCGAAATCGATAAGTAAAAACCGTGGGGGCGTGCAATAACGCCTAGTGCAATAACGCCAGCAACAACGCCGTTATTGCATTTCTAAAAGAGCGATAACGCCTGATCGCGATGTGAAATAACACCTGCACCATGCGGAAAAAAAATAATTCACCCGCTCTTTGTCCGTACTAATATATGTATTAAGCATTTGGAATGTCAAAAATTTATTTTTTTGTCAATGATTCATGTTTATATTAAAAATAAAATAAAATAAACTGAAATATCGTTATTTACAATTTTGTTGCTTTTAATATTAAAAATTTTTAGTAATACAAATCATTTAAAATGTCGCAGGCAAAAATTTTTTTTAACAAAAATTGCGCGATTTTTTGTCAATGATTCATGTTTATATTAAAAATAAAATAAAATAAACTGAAATATCGTTATTTACAATTTTGTTGCTTTTAATATTAAAAATTTTTAGTAACGCAAATCATTTAAAATGTCGCTTTTCTAATAGCAAGCCTCAGTCTTTTGCGCGATCATATTTTCCCTAAATACATATTCTCGGAATACACCATTGATGATTTCGAGAATCAAAACAAGTTGTTAAAAAAACAAGTGGAAACGTTGCAGTCGGACGCAACCGACTGCGGTATACTCGATACCAGTATTAAAAATTTTGATGCCCATCCATGTGGGATGTCAATTGCTATCTTCATACCAAATTTGGTGACTCTAGCTCGAAGTTTGTATAAAGTGGGGAAAGGGGGGCTGGGGGCGGTATGGTTGGGCGTGGCATTCAAATTTTTGCGCAGATCTATGTGGGATGTCAATTGCTATCTTCATACCGAATTTGTTAACTCTAGCTCGAAGTTTGTATAAAGTGGGGAGAGGGGGGCTGGGGGCGGTATGGTTGGGCGTGGCATCCAAATTTTTGCTGCAGATCCTTGTGGAATGTCAAATGCTACCTTCATACCAAATTTGGTGACTCTAGCTCAAAGTTTGTATAAAGTGGGGAAAGGGGGGCTGGGGGCGGTATGGTTGGGCGTGGCATCCAAATTTTTGCTGCAGATCCTTGTGGAATGTCAAATGCTACCTTCATACCAAATTTGGTGACTCTAGCTCAAAGTTTGTATAAAGTTTGGAAAGGGGGGCTGGGGGCGGTATGGTTGGGCGTGGCATCCAAATTTTTGCTGCAGATCCTTGTGGAATGTCAAACGCTACCTTCATACCAAATTTGGTGACTCTAGCTCAAAGTTTGTATAAAGTGGGGAAATGGGGGCTATGGTGCTGGGGGCGGTATGGTTGGGCGTGGCATCCAAATTTTTGCTGCAGATCCTTGTGGAATGTCAAATGCTACCTTCATACCAAATTTGGTGACTCTAGCTCAAAGTTTAAATAAGGTGGGGAAAGGGGGGCTGGGGGCGGTATGGTTGGGCGTGGCATCCAAATTTTGCTGCAGATCCTTGTGGAATGTCAAATGCTACCTTCATACCAAATTTGGTGACTCTAGCTCAAAGTTTGTATAAAGTGGGGAAATGGGGGCTGGGGGCGGTATGTTTGGGCGTGGCATCCAAATTTTTGGTGCAGATCCTTGTGGAATGTCAAATGCTACCTTCATACCAAATTTGGTGACTCTAGCTGAAAGTTTGTAAATAGTGGGGAAAGGGGGGCGGAATGGGTGGGCTTGGCTCCAAAACTTTGATGCAGATTTTTGAGGGTCACTGCCAGCTATCTTCCTACCAAATTTGGTGGCTCTAGCTCCACAACTCTGGAAGATACACGCATTCCCGTCTTTGACGAAGCGTTGGGGTGGATGGGGTCGGCTAGGGTAGGATCGGTGGGCGTGGCATCCAAACTTTTGATGCAGTTTTTAGGGGGTCATCATCACCTATCTTGGCACCAAATTTGGTGGCTCTAGCTCAAAAACTTTGGGAGATATAGCCATTTCTGATTTCAAAATGCGGGGGGGCTGGGGGCGGAATGGGTGGGCGCGGCTCCAAAACTTTGATGCAGTTTTTTGGGGATCGCTACTAGCTATCTTCCCACCAAATTTGGAAGCTCTAGCTCCACAACTCTGGAAGATACACGCATTCCCGTTTTTGACGAAGCGTTGGGGTGGATGGGGGTAGCTAGGGCAGTGTCGGTGGGCGTGGCATCCAAACTTTTGATGCAGTTTTTAGGGGGTCATCATCACCTATCTTGGCACCAAATTTGGTGGCTATAGCTCAAAAACTGAGGGAGATATATGCTTTTTTCACTTTAAAATTCGGGGGGGCTGGGGGCGGAATGGGGGGGCGTGGCTCCAAAATTATTGATGCAGTTTTTTGGGGGTTGCTAGTAGCTATCTTCTTACCAAATTTGGTAGTTCTAGCTGTAAGGATGTGCGAAATATGTGGATTTATCGGTTTTGAGTTATCGAATTTATCGATTTGCCAGCCCCCCAGTTATCGTAGAACCCCCATCTTGACACTTTAATTTACTATCCCATAGATAAAGAGAATTGGAAAGTTTCAAGTCTCTAGCTTGAAGGGTGTGGAAAAAACTTGCATACATACGGACGGACAGACGGACAGACGGACAGACACCATGACGGACATTGCACAAAACCAATATACTAGTTACCTTCGGTATCGAGTATAATTATTTGTCGGAACTCACAATAGCTTGTTCAACAACATTGGCACTCTTTTTCTACCGACGTAATTGCTTAGAAAAATATTATAAATAATCGCAAATAATGCTAAAACTATATATAACTATATAAAATAGCTATATCTCGATAACCAAGCGAGTTATCGATAACATAATTCTTCATATTTTCGTCTTACTTTTTCGAGTTCTACAAGAATCAATCTTCAGACCTTGTCGCCGGAGTAATCGTAGACGTGCCACGATCTACATACCTAGTTTAAATGTAAAACAACTAAAAATGAATTAAATAAAAAAGTGCAATATTGCACTTTTGGAAATGCAATAACGCCTGCAGGCGTTATTGCACTAGGCGTTATTGCATGCACCCAAAAACCGTAGGTATCGAAAATTTAAGTTTAGTTAAGCATGCAGTAAAACTTAGGGTCCAGGATATCTCCTAGTAAAGCTTTCTTGACTACAGTCTTCTTACTTGAGCTTTACTGTATTTGATTGTGACTCGGTTCATTTACAGCTGGCGACGTGTTTTAAAAGCACGAACAATTTTGTATTATGTGTCGAGGTGAGATCTATGTAATTTAGAAAATAAGATAATTACATATAAAACAGGTAAAGCAGATGCAAATATTATTTTTTCATAATTAATTTATGAATTTGTAGCAACGTTTGTTTCTAAGTTTATCTCTTACTTAAATAAATTTGTTTCTTGTATTTAAACTTAATATTCGCATATTGGGCTAAATTTATTATAGCTTAACACTTTAGTTATTCTCAAGACCAGTTTAAATGCTTACAACATTTAATTTAATTTGAATAGCCTTGGTGTTTGTACAACAAATACATGAAAATGTGTGCAAGTAGTATACATACATGCACAGAAAAAAAAGTTTACGTTTCTCGCGTGCAAGCTCAAATTACTCTAGCAGCTCTTGTTACTTTCTTTTATTTTGGCTGTCAAAAGGAACTTTATGTGAATATATTATTTTTATGCTTTAATGCTGCAGATAAAGAGTATATTGGTTTTGTGCCATGTTGTCATGGCAAGTCATAAAGAAGTGATAGTATGATTAAAATCTCGCCACGGTTAGAATTATCAGGAAACAAGTCTTGACTCAAGAATAAAAATGATCTTCTTATTTGTTCCACATAATACTACATTTTAAGACCACAAGAAGACTTAAACTAAGAACTCCAGAAAAAAAATTGTATTGAGTATTTCGTAATCAATTTAAGACATGCCAAACTTAAGCAACTTCTGACACCATTGCTTTTAAGTACGAATTACTTGATAATTGTCTTCAGTTTATTAATAATATAAAATTCACTATTGCTTTCGATTCAATTCGCTTGGAATATTGAGCTAGTATTTGCGCATGTATTGCTTTGCATACCAAACTTGTTTTGCAAATTTCAAAATGACATTTATAGCTGTTTGAGACAGTACCAATAGTTTTAGCAAGCCGCACGCTGACTATCTTTTAACTTAACACTCTTTAAGCAAATAACTTTATGTGTTGTTTTTGTCCATAAGTGCTGGTTCTGCTGCTTATGTAAACTGGTAAATAACTTGGACTTGAATTGTCAAGGTGACTTGAATCTAGTCGTTTGGTTTTTTGATACGCTTTAAAATGCCTAGCAGCTCAATGTGTGTAATCTCTTAAGAAGAGCTTTGCATAATTAATTAATAATTAGATTTTTCATTGTTGGACAGGTGAAGTCTGTGTTGAATGCCTTACTTATCTCAAAAGTTGTTGTGCCCCTTCGCTCGCTCATCATTAAATATTTATATTAGCTTAATTTTCATATAGTATATACGCTTTCCGCGTTTTGGTCACTCTCCTCTATCAGCCAACCATATAGTTGTCTTTGTCTGTTTTGTAAACATCGATCGACTCAATAATTAGTTGCAATTAAGTACACATTAGATAAATGTGCGGTTATACCGCTGCGCTGAGTTGATGTGTTGACATTTCCTATGGTAAAAATGATTAAAAGTAAATATTTTCCATACAAATTGGTTTTGATCTCCCTCTCTCTCGCCCTATCTCTCTTTCTTTAGGGTTCGTTGCTTAAAACACAAATTTTATATTTCTGCTACTAACGTGGGGCAATTGAAATTTTTTAATTCAACATTTCTCTTTTTGGGGCCATATTATTAATTTTTCTGTGGGCGATTTGCCGACTTGTTATTTACTTGTTCCTCTGCTGAGTGCTGGTAGGCCCTTGGTTGTGTGTGTGTTTGTTTATTTATTCAATGTTTGTTAGACCCGAAAATTATTTGGGTCAAATCAGCAGGATTGTAATCAATGAACACACGAAAGCGCGAACAACAGCAAACAAATATCAATTCAGCCCGACAAAACTTAAAGACTGCAAGAATAAATCGAAAAACGAATCGGATAACAAAAATCAAATATTTAAAATTTCGCTTCCTGATTAGTGCACTTATCATGTTGTGGCTCTCTTTGATATTCTTGTTCAATTTGTTTATCAGTTATTGGATTGAAATTTATGTTCTTTATTTTACTCAGTTAGGAAGTAAGAGAAGGAGACGAAATCAGTCGAACTTTCATACAACGTATTTCAAGGGGACAAGAAAAAACTTCGTTAAATAGAAAATTCTTTATACAGAAATGTTTACAAAATTGAACTTCAAAGTAAAACAATCAGTAATTTTTGCTTAAGTGTGGTTTTTCCACTTCTCTTCATCGATTAATACTTCAAGCACGTTGAGTGAAGCCAATACATTTTTCAGTCACATTATTTTCCCTTTCCACAAAGGTGATGGATCAAGATCGCATTCACTATTTTGTGTATGCACTTATTCGCTTAGAAGAAGATCTACAATTTTTATAGATGAGTACAAATTTTATTTTATTTTTTTTAATGATTTTGTGACCCAGCTTCAAGTTTCATATATGGGCTGTGTTTTTTCAAAAATCTGCTTGTGCTGACGACAAAAGGCATGCACTCAACGATAAAATTTAAAGCTGCGAAATGCTTACTTAAAAAACAAATCAACAACAAATTCCACTGGCGCCACATTTTTAATTATTTATTATTATACTCGTTACCGAAGGTAAAGAGTATATTGGGTTCGTGCAATGTCCGTCATTGTGTCCGTCTGTCTGTATGTTCGCATTTTTTTCCACACCCTTTAAGCTAAAGACTTGAAACTTTCCAATTCTCTTTATCTATGGGATAGTTAATTAAAGTGTCAAGATGGGGGTTCAACGAAAGCTGAGGGGGCTGGCAAATCGAAAAATTCAATAACTCAAATCCGATAAATCCACATATTTCAAACATCCTTACAGCTAGAACTACCCAAATTGGTGAGAAGGTAGATACTATCAACCTCAAAAAACTGCACCAAAAATTTTGGAGCCAAGCCCACCCATTCCGCCGCAGCCCCCCCCCCCCCCCTGCAAGTCTAAAAAGCTTATATCCCTCACAGTTTTTGAGCTATAGCCACCAAATTTGGTGCCAAGATAAATAATGATGACTTCCCAAAAACTACATCAATAGTTTGGGTGCCACTCCCACCAATACGGCCCTAGCCGCCCCCATCCGCCATAAAGCTTCTTCAAAAACGGGAATGCGTGTATCTTCCACAGTTGTGGAGCTAGAACCATCAAATTTGGTAGGAAGATAGCCGGCAACGACCCCCAAAAATCAGTATCAAAGTTTTGGAGCCACGCCCACTCATACCGCCCCCAGCCCCCCTTTCCCCACCTTTTACAAACTTCGAGCTAGAGTCACCAAATTTGGAAAGAAGATAGTTGGTGGCATCCCCATCTGCATCGGAGAATCGTTAAGGCAGCGTATACCCCTGCCCCATCCGTACCCCTTTGCAATCAGGCATCTTTTTAAGCGGTTTTAATACTGGTATCGAGTATGCCGCAGTCGGTTGCGTCCGACTGCAACGTTTCCACTTGTTATTTATGATGTTATGATGTAATATTTTACTTGAGTTAAGTAAATCAAATGCAATTTCATTACCCGATTTAAATGGAAGAAAACAATTATTTCAATACGGAGAGTTAAAAATAAACAATACATCTGTTCCATTAGATATTAAGCGACTACGTTAATTTAATTTTAAAATGACTGCAAGTGAGGTGAACTGGAAATTTTTACAATTTTTTTAGTATTGCTAGATATTGTCGATTTGCTCTTTAGGTCAGAGTATTGTGAAGATGACTTGAATAATTTTAATTTATTGACAAAAAAAGCCTAAGTGGGCCTTTAAAGAACATTTGGTGCATGCGCTTCGAAGCAAAACACAAAGAAGCAAAAATCTACTTTTAGAACATTACTTGTCGGATAAATCCCCCTCACACATTAGCCTTAAAATCGAGCTTTAAGTTTTCTTAATTTTTAATTGATCATGGTAAGTCAATTGAGCAAGTTTTGAAGTAAAAATTGGCTTTAAACATAGATTTAACTAAAGAAAATTTTTTTTGAAATAATCAATATACATGAAGTGGATATTAATTATAAGGATTGGCACAAAATATAAAAAAAGTTTATGTTGCATCTAATATAAAAAATGTACAGCTGTTAATAATTAAGTCATTCATTGTTAAAAATGAAAACATATATGTAATTCGCCAACAAATTTTTTTTTAAAAAATTCGAACGTCATTTTCATGCGTTCGAAATAGGTCATCCTCTTAAAGTAATGGAAATACGAAATATTTTAGAATTTATGAGCCCGCCTTTACATTTGTATCCCTTAAATAATACAAAAACTTATTGTAGAATTAAGTATATTTAATGATTTTCAGAGTTAAATTGAATTTTTTATGTTTTGTAAAGTACTTATGATGTCTTTTATTTTCCAAATATAACAGCTGTAATACTTAAACCAAGAACTTGGATATTTGATTGAAGTATACAAATTCTTGAATTAAGAATTCAAGTACTTTTTTCAAGAATTTCCGTACTCAATTTTAAAGTTTTGCAACACTCGAATCAAGTCTTTGAATAGTTAAATCAAGTTCTTGGAAGAAAGCTAGAAAACAAATTTTAATATCAAGAATTTTCCGTACTCAATTTTCAAGTTTTGAAATACTTGAACTAAGTATTGCCATACTTGGGTCAAGTACATAATAATTAATTTAAGAACTTTATGAACTTACATGTTAAGTACTCGAAAACTTTAATCGAGTTCTGAAAGAACTTGAATCAAGAACGGTTGAGTTTAATTCAAGTTCAAACAGAACTTAAATCAAGACAAAAACGAACTTAAAAACCGTACTTGAAATAAGTACGACATTCTCGTTTTCAGTAATTCCGTACTAAGAAAGAAATCAAGTAAGAAATGTGGAGTTTTAAGTACGAAATATTTGATTTTTTCTATCAGTGTATTTACATAAATTTAAAATAAAGCAAGATGAAAAGTGTATAAATGTGTACCCTTATAGCAACTTTTCAGACAATACTTGAGGAAATAAGACGATCAATGGCCGAATATCCGCTACCTTTTTTGGCTCTAAGAATTTATTAATTGTGTGAAAATCAAGGAAAAACCAGTGGAAACGATGCAGTCACAACCGTCTGCGGTATACTCGTTACCAGTCTTAAAACCGGTAAAAAAAAAGAGCACTGATTGCATAAGGGTACGGATGCGGCAGGGGTTTACGCTGCCTTAAAGATTCTCCGATGCAGATTCGGATTCCACCAGCTGTCTTACTTCCAAATTTGGTGACTCTAGTTCAAAGTTTGTACAAGGTGTGGAAAGGGGGTCTGGGGCGATATGGGTAGGCGTGGCATCCAAATATTTTATGCAGATCTTTATAGAATGTCAATCGCTATCTTCATGCCAAATTTGGTGATTCTAGCTCAAATATTGTAAAAAGTGGTGCAAGGGGGGCTGGGGTTGGTATGGGTGGGCGTGAGATCCAAATTTTTGATGCAGGTATTTGTGGAATGTCAATTGCTATTCTCATACCAAATTTGGTGACTCTAGCACAAAATTTGTAAATGGTTTGGCAAGGGGCCTGGGGGAAGTATGGGTGGGCTTGGCATCCAAATTTGTGATGCAGATCATTGTGGAATATCAATTGCTATCTTCACACTAAGTTTGGTGACTCTAGCTCGAAAATTGTTAAAAGTGGGAAAGGGGGCTGGGGTTGGTATGGGTTGGCGTGGCATCCAAAGTTTTGATGCAGATCTTTGTCGAATGTCAATTGCTATCTTCATACCAAATTTGGTGATTCTAGCTCGAAGTTTGTAAAAGGTGGGGAAAAGGAGGCTGGGGCAGTATGGGTGGTCGTGGCATCTAAAGTTTTGATGCAGATCTTTGTGGAATGTCAATTGCTATCTTGATACCAAATTTGGTGGGTCTAGCTAAAAGTTTGTAAAAGGTGGGGAAAGGGGGGCGAAATGGGTGGGTGTGGCTCCAAAACTTTGATGCAGATTGCTGGGGTTCATTGCCAGCTATCTTCCTACCTAATATGGTGGCTCTAGCTTAAAAACTCTGGAATATACACGCATTCCCGTTTTTGAAGAAGCTTTATGGCGGATGGGGGTGGCTAGGGCCGTATTGGTGGGAGTGGCACCCAAACTATTGATGCAGTTTTTGGGAAGTCATCATTATTTATTTTGGCACCAAATTTGGTGGCTATAGCTCAAAAACTGTGAGAGATATAAGCTTTTTAGACTTTAAAATGCGGAGGGGGGGGGGACGGGCTGCGGCGGAATGGGGTTGATAGTAGCTATCTTCTCACCAATTTTGGTAGTTTTAGCTGTAAGGATGTTTGAAATATGTGGATTTATCGGTTTTGAGCTTTCAAATTTATCGATTTGCCAGCCCCCCAGTTATCGTAGAACCCAAATCTTGACACTTTAATTTACTATTCCATAGATAAAGAGAATTGGAGAGTTTCAAGTCTCTAGCTTGAAGGGTGTGGAAAAAAGATGAGCTCATACAAACGGACAGACGGACAGACACCATGACGGACATTGCACAAACTCAATATTCTCTTTACCTTCGGTATCGAGTATAAAAAAAAACAATTTGTTTTATCACTTCTATTAAAGACTAGCAAAGACTAGTATACAATTGTGATTTGAGAATATTGCTTAATTTAACTTTACTTTCACAAATTTTACATGGTTTTCTATTGAAAACAAGTGGAAACGTTGCAGTCGGACGCAACCGACTGCGGTATACTCGATACCAGTATTAAAAATTTTGATGCCCATCCATGTGGGATGTTAATTGCTTTCTTCATACCAAATTTGGTGACTCTAGCTCGAAGTTGTATAAGGGGGAAAGGGGGGCTGGGGCGGTATGGGTGAATTGCATCCAATTTTGATGCAGATCTTGTGGATGTCAATGCTATCTCATACAAATTGGTGACTCTAGCTCAAGTTGTAAAGTGGGGAAAGGGGCTGGGGGCGGTATGGTTGGGCGTGCATTCAATTTTGCTGCAGTCCTGTGGAATGTCAATGCACCTCATACCAATTTGGTGACTCAGCTCAAGTTGTATAAGTGGGAAAGGGGGCTGGGGCGGTATGGTGGAATTGCATCCAATTTTGATGCAATCTTGTGGAATGTCATTGCTATCTTCATAACAAATTTGGTGACTCTAGCTCAAAGTTTGTAAAAGTGTGGGAAAGAGGGGCTGGGGGCGGTATGGTTGGGCGTGGCATTCAAATTTTTGCTGCAGATCCTTGTGGAATGTCAAATGCTACCTTCATACCAAATTTGGTGACTCCAGCTCAAAGTTTGTATAAGGTGGGGAGAGGGGGCTATGGGGCTGGGGGCGGTATGGTTGGGCGTGGCATCCAAATTTTTGCTGCAGATCCTTGTGGAATGTCAAATGCTACCTTCATACCAAATTTGGTGACTCTAGCTCGAAGCATGTAAAAGGTGGTGAAAGGGGGGCTATGGGGCTTGGGGCGGTATGGGTGGGCGTGGCATTCAAATTTTTGCTGCCGATCCATGTGGGATGTCAATTGCTATCTTCATACCAAATTTGGTGACTCTAGCTCGAAGTTTGTATAAAGTGGTGAAAGGGGGGCTGGGGGCGGTATGGGTGGGCGTGGCATCCAAATTTTTGATGCAGATCTATGTGGAATGTCAATTGCTATCTTCATACAAAATTTGGTGACTCTAGCTCAAAGTTTGTAAAAGGTGGGGAAAGGGGGGTGGAAGGGGTGCGCGTGGCTCCAAAACTTTGATGCAGTTTTTCGGGGGTCGTTGCAAGCTATCTTCCTGCCAAATTTGGTGGCTCTAGCTCCACAACTCTGGAAGATACACGCATTCCCGTTTTTGACGAAGCGTTGGGGTGGATGGGGGCGGCTAGGGTGGTATTGGTGGGCGTGGCATCCAAACTTTTGATGCAGTTTTTGGGGGGTCATCATCACCTATCTTGGCACCAAATTTGGTGGCTCTAGCTCAAAAACTGTGGGAGATATAGCCATTTCTGATTTCAAAATGCGGGGGGGCTGGGGGCGGAATGGGTGGGCGTGGCTCCAAAATTTTGATGCAGTTTTTTGGGGGTCGTTACCAGCTAGCTTTCTACCAAATTTGGAGGCTCTAGCTCTACAACTCTGATAGATACACGCATTCCCGTTTTTGACGAAGCGTTGGGGTGGATGGGGGCGGCTAGAGCAGTATCGGTGGGCGTGGCATCCAAACTTTTGATGCAGTTTTTGGGGGGTCATCATCACCTATCTTGGCACCAAATTTGGTGGCTCTAGCTCAAAAACTTTGGGAGATATACGCTTTTTTGACTTTAAATTGCGGGGGGGCTGGGGGCGGAATGGGTGGGCGTGGCTCCAAAATTTTGATGCAGTTTTTTGGGGGTTGCTAGTAGCTATCTGCCCACCAAATTTGGTAGTTCTAGCTGTAAGGATGTGCGAAATATGAGGATTTATCGGTTTTGAGTTATCGAATTTATCGATTTGCCAGCCCCCCAGTTATCGTAGAACCCCCATCTTGACACTTTAATTTACTATCCCATAGATAAAGAGAATTGGAAAGTTTCAAGTCTCTAGCTTGAAGGGTGTGGAAAAAAGTTGCGAACATACAGACGGACAGACGGACGGACACCATGACGGACATTGCACAAACCCAATATACTCTTTACCTTCGGTATCGAGTATAAAAAGTTCGAGATATTTGTTCGAACTTGAGCCCCCCCCCCCCCCCCCCCCCCCTCTCTAAAAAACCACACGTAATTTGTAAAAATTGTCAATATTGCGATAGCTACAAGGTTACTTCTCAATAAGATACAAATTTAAGATAAATTGTTGATTGATTAAACATAAGCCAAACCTAGTCTTTATTTAACCCCACCCATTCCAAAGCTTGCGCTTGCTCAGGTTTGGGTGACAAAACAACTGTACTGCAGAAGTGTCAAGCATTTCCACTTAAAGGCCTACCAAATAAACGCAAACAACATCTTTGACGCTTACAGAGTCAAAAGATTTCCAAGCTGAGTCTCAATTCGAGCTTCATTTACAAATATTGAAATTCTCATCTAATTTTTCGCTAATATTTTTACTCTTGAGCGTCATTTACTTGTTCGTGTGCGACAAGAACAACAATTTGACATGTAGGTACTTGAAAGTGCACGACAGAGACAACAATTGATATACGATATGGTAAATTTGTATGGTGGCTATGTCGTAGAATGCTCCGATCGAAATGAAATTTCATAAGGGAACAAACCCGACATCAAGATCGGTTCAGCAGTTTGGTCGGAAATCGTGTTGAAACAGACAGACGGTCAGACGGACGGACACGCGGAAATCAATTCCTGAGCTCGTCCTGATCATTTTGATATATAGTTTATGGGGTCTCCCATCATTCCTTTAAGGCGTTACAGATTCATGACAAACTCAATATACCCCGTTTCACATGTGAAGGGTATAAAAAAAGCACAAACAAAGAGAGGAAGACAGCACCTACAAAATTCCTGGCTCTGCAGAATACGCAAAACCGGTTCGTTATTGATGAATTTGTACAAACCAAAAACTCATAAGAAGTTACCACTCGTTGCCCTGGACAGTATCAAGACAATACCAACACCAACTTTCATGACTTGTTATTGAGTTGAAAAACTGAAGCTGAAGGTATAAATTACATGCAGCTCTGGACTGACAGCCAACAACAGCAGCAAAAACAGCTAATAAAAATCCAACAAAGCAAAATGTTGGACATTAAAGTTTAAAGCAAACTTAATTAAAGCTTACTCTGGAAAATTGTTCTGCATGGAAGTTTTTTATTTCGTTTTTTGTTGCTGGAAAACACTTAGTGTGAATTTATCGGTAAAGAAACACAAACAGAAACAAAATTAAAATTCGCTTGAATTGATAAACACGAAAAATTCGCCGCTCGTTTGTTGTATTAACGGCAAATGTATCTGTTAGATACGTTATTGGTGGGCACTATTTTTATAAACTTTTGCACACACACACGCCGCCCCGAAAACGGTTTAACGCTGAACACTACACACACAGTTGAACACAGAGGAAGACAGGGGTACAACCGGGTTGCGGGAACTTGCACTAGCGCGAAAAAACTACAAAGCACGTGGGCTGTGACACTCGGACTTGCAACTTAAATTGCTTAGTTGCTGTTTTCGTTAGCTAACGGCGCAATTAAAGTTGTAGCTTAGGTTAATGTTTGGATCTCGGTTTTAGTTTCAGTTTTTAGTTTCGGACCACGTCTCAGTGTTGGACACTATCCAATCGTTTGCCTATAAAAACAACTAAGCACGTTCACGCACTCGGCTCAACTGGCAAAAAGTATCTGATAGCGCGGCCAACACAGCACTCAACGAAACTTGTTTGTCGACTGAGTGTTGCATTTGACAGAAGTTCAGTCTCTCTTTCTCTCGAATGCGGACCATGATACAATAACAGAAGGTAGTCTCGTCGGCGGCAGAGGCTCGACGTTTTTGTAGCTTATCGACAGTGCATGCTTGCTTGTCGAACAGAAAGGTTGTACGCGGACGATTTTCGTTTGATTTTTGAGGTTAAATTAACCCTCACGTGACAGTAAAAAAATGAACTACTGCTATTATTGCCGCAAGCATGTACCGGGTGTAAAAATTATTCATGCACCGAAAAGTGATACAAAAAGAAAGATATGGGAGGAAAGCCTGGGGTGCAACCTTGGTGTCAACTCCCAAATCTGCGACACTCATTTTAATGCTTCCCAGTGGAAGACTGCACCCAACAGAGGGCAGACTTATAAAAGGAGACGCTTAAATAATGATGCCGTTCCCACAAGAAATGAATATCTTCATTGACTTAATGGAAAATGATGAAATGGATGAGATCGATAAGCTCTGCGTCTTGGCTTTTGACGAGATGAAGGTTGCTGCTGCTTTCGAGTATGACAGCTCAGCGGACGTTGTTTACGAGCCAAGCAACTATGTGCAACTTGCTATTGTTCGTGGCTATCTATTTGACTTTAACGCCCGAATGGATGTGGACACTCTTAACACAATTATAAGAAAGCTGCATTTGAAAGGATATCCTGTAGTGGCAATTGTCTCCGACTTGGGTGCAGGAAACCAACGACTATGGAGAGAGCTTGGTATCTCAGAAAGTAAGTGTGTTAGAGGAATTAAAGCAATGCAAAGGTTCAAACTGGTTTTTCGTTTTCAGCAAAAACCTGGTTTAGTCATCCAGAGGATGAGCAACAAAAAATTTTTGTTTTTTCGGATGCGCTGCACCTAATTAAGTTAGTCCGCAACCACTATTTGGATTCTGGCTTAATATTAAACGGAACTGAATTGACTAAGACGACAGTTCAACAGGCACTCAGTCACTGTGCTAAGTCAGATGCATCGATTATGTTTAAAATAAGCGAAAACCACATTAATGCTCGCTCGCTCGCGAAGCAAAATGTTAAATTGGCAACGCAATTGTTTTCGAACACAACCGCCAGCTCCATCAGACGCTGCTATTCATTGGGCTATGATGTCGAGAATGCGTGCGAAACTGCTGATTTATTTAAACTACTAAACGATTGGTTCGACATTTTTAACTCCAAAATGTCCACTTCAAACTGCATCCAAGCAACGCAAGCTTATGGAAAGCAACTGCTATTCCAAAGAGACATTTTAGGAAAAATTTCGCAAATTATGAACACGGATTTATTTGGCAAATTGAAAAGACTCCCATTCCAAAAAGGGATAATTGTAAACAATGCATCCCTTGATGGATTATATGGTTACTTGCTTAAAAATACAATTTAAGTTATATTTTAACAAGCCGCCTTAATCAAGACATTGTAGAAAATTTTTTTGGAGCCATGCGGTCAAGGGGTGGACAATTCGATCACCCGACACCGCTTCAATTTAAGTATAGGTTAAGAAAATACATAACAGGTACGACAAAATTAAAACCATTATTTAGCAAATAACTTATTTTAATAATAATATTTATCAAATGTTTAGCTTTATGTTTCAGCAAAGTTGTTATCGTAAATGTTGGTAGCTATGTTCTGTCTTTTGTGTTACATGTTATATTTTCCTTTAACTATTATCATTCATAAATAATCTTTATATTTTGTTTAGCCAAGAATACAGAATTGTTGTCTCATAATGGAAATGTAGACGATGACAATTGCGATAATTGGCTAAATATCGATCTGTGTACTTAGCGTACGGAAAACAAAGAGATTGAGCATGAAGATATTGAAGACTTAGACATTGTCAACAATATACCTGCAGATAACGACATGGAAGAGTTGACGGAGGATGCCATCGAGTATCTAGCAGGCTATGTTGCTAAAAAGCTTAGGCTATGTTATGTTTCAAACAGTTCCACATATACCTATGTTGACGAGGTGTCGCACGGCGGGCTTGTAAAACCGTCTGTTGATTTTAAAAATAAGCTTAAGCAACTTGAAACAATTTTTCTTTATAACGTGAAAGAGGATTTTAAAATAACAAAATATGTAAAAGAAAAATTATTGCTGGCAGCGGAAAATGTTGACATTGACAAGTCGGTCAAAAATTTTTATTTTAAAATAAGAATATTTTTTAGAATTAAGAATCTTAACAAAAAAAAAATCAGCATTCAAAAACAAAAACAACGTTTACTTGCGCATTCAAAAATATTAAAAATAAAACTTTAAAAAAAAATTTACATCTTTGTATTATAAAATTATATTTTAAACAACACGGGCCGTCAGAGGGTTAATCAACACGCTATACTGCCGTTCCATTCGAACTCACACTACAATGTGCCTTTTCACTCGCACTAATTGCAAGCATACGTTAAGCTACCCTCTGCCGCCGACGAGACTACCTTCTGTTATTGTATCATGTGCGGACCATGTGACGGAGCACGAGCGCTCGAACAATTTGGGATATGCCAAAAATATCTGAGAGCAGTCATATGAAATAAGAGAGGGAGTGTGAGAGCGTGAGTGTAACTCAAATTGGATTCTCGTTGAGTAAGATTAATTTTAGGTTTGAAGCTTAACTAAAAATTCCCATTTGGCGATTGCTATTCATTTGTTTTTTATTTTTTATTTTTTTTTTAACTGTTTATAAAGAGACAAGAAGGTGTCAATTGGGTAGGGAAGTGTTTGTGCATGATTATAGAATGGCAGATTAGTGCAAAGCGCTCATGTAAGCAAAGTTCTTGCAGAGTCCATGAAGTTGTCGAGCAAACTAATTTTTGCACAGCATTGAATGCTTCAGAATGTTCACGTGTATTGACAACTTATAACTATAAAATGTTAATAGCCAAAAAATTATTATAAGCGTGCATCAATAAAATGTCGTTTTGTTCTGAATGAAGTCCACACAATATGAAAATAATAATTTTTGGGAGCGGTCATGGTAACAACAACAATTAAAAAAATCAAATGGATACAGACAAAAAAAAAAAGAGAGAACGAGAGAGAGAGAGAGAGAGAGAAAAAAATTGTTAGCTTTGTTTTTACCGGCATTCCATTAACTCGACCGTTCAATATCTCTCTTTCTCTGTCTCTCTCTATCTTTCTCTCTCTCTCTCTCTCTATCTTTCTCTCTCCTCGCTGGTCTCTTACTCAGATAAAAATCCAGTTTTCTCAACCTTGTCGCATTTAAAAGTTCAACTAATAGACAGCAGATGGCGCTAGCGTGTCTCACATAGGAAAGGCCGCATGCAAATACACTTTTCATTCCTTTTTTTTTGCTTTTGCATTTACCACAGCTTTTTTACTTTCTGTTACAAAAAAAAAAAAGAGGAAACGTTGCAGTCGGACGCAACCGACTGCGGTATAATCGTTACCAGTATTAATACCGGTAAAAAAGCCTGATTGCAAAAAGGTACGGATGCGACAGGGAAGTACGCTGCCTTAAAGATTCTCCGATGCAGATGGGAATGCCACTAGCTGTCTTCGTTCCAAATTTGGTGATTCTATCTAAAAGTTTGTTAAAGGTGGAGAAAGGGTGGCTGGGGCGGTTGGGGTGGGCGTGGCATCCAAATTATTGATACAGATCTTTGAGGAATGTCAATTGCTATCTTCGTACAAAATTTGTATTTCTAGCTCAAAGTTTGTAAAAGATGTGGAAAGGGGGCCTGGGGGGTGGCGTGTCTCCAAAATTTTAAATTCAGTTGTTTTGGTTTTGCTAATTGCTATCTTCTTACCAAATTTGGTAGTTCTAGCTGTAAGGATGTGCGAAATATGTTGACTTATCGGCTTTGAGTTATAGAATTTATCGATTTGCCAGCCCTCAGTTATCGTAAAACCACCATCTTGACACTTTAATTTACTATCCCATAGATAAAGAGAATTGTAAAGTTGTAAGCCTCTAGCTTGAAGGGAGTGAAATAAACTTGCGTAGATACGGACGGACAGATGGAAGACGGTAAGTCGGGTTAGCAGTCTGTGGTAAGTCCAGGTGAATCGGCGGCTCATGAAAAAAATATGTCAAAAAGCGTCGCCGGTTGTTGCCACAAATGCCGCGTAATCAGTTTTTGTACTTCGACTGCGACTCTGGTTGTGACTGCCGGAAGTTGCATATGCTGCCTTAGTGTAACGTTGCCGTTGTTAGCTGACACACCCCAACGATTGCACACAGCCTTCCACCCAAGCACCCAAACCACCCATTCAAAAAAACATATGCGGGTAAATTAATCGCAAATTTTCAAAATGTTAAAATAACTTGAAAGTTGTGCGAGCTTCTAGCTGAGTTATTTTTCGGGTGGTGCCAGTTACATTGTTCGACGACTGTTTGCCTCAAACCACACTTGGCAATACTTTTTGGTGAACATGTGTGAACAACTGTAGTCAGCGTCAATCTTAGTCTCGGTCTCTGTCTCAAGCAACCCCCAAGGAACACATATATACATATATACTCAGATATGGCTGTGGCGATTCTGGCCTTAAGGCAGCGATTAATCATGATATATTCCCAGAAAATATCCATTAGATGCGAATTAAGTCATAATTGAGAGTGTAGGCCGTGGAAGTGCATGTTTAGTGCGACAAAAAGAATGGCTTCGAGTGCTGCAAAACTTTCCCTGAGGTGTCCTTGTTTGGGGGTTGCATTGTATCCCCCTGTTTACGTGTCTGTGTGTGCCTTCATTATTGAAGTTTGCCTCAGGGTACTTGTTCAAGTTACTACGACATATTTATTAATTGTATGCATATGGAACAAAAAATATGCAAAGAATATTCTATGAAGCTGAAATTAAAGGTCTTGTATATTTTGGGCTAAATAAAATCATGCGCCTGAGAAGCTTTGATTACAGATCGAAGGCCTCAAAATGATGTGAGTGGATTTTTGATTGAAAGTATTTTGAATGGTAAGTCTACAGTGAGCTGTCAATCGTTAGTGACTAAAATCGATTATTATCGCAGAGTCTTAACTTTTTATACACAAAATGTGTAACGCATTGAAGCAGAAATATATGAGTATTCTAATTTGTCTTTGTGTGGAGCTATTTAGATATCTTGATCTGATTTTCAATTTCCTTTAAAAACTAAACGTGTAGCTTTTTGTACTTAAATAAACCATTTTGCGCTGGACTGAAATTCAAAGTTTAACCAATACTGCTTCATAGCATTGGGTGCACTGAACAGGCAATATCGTCCTATAAGAAAACTTAAACAAATCTCCAATAAAAAAACAAGTAAGGAGACTCTAGTCGGGAGAGCCCGACCAGAAGATACCCTGAACCAAGTTGCAATATATAAATTAAATTTATAATTGATTTAGATTACTTACTTACTTAACTACAATCGACTAAATTCGATATCTTCGGTGTTTCTTAACCGAATTGGACGAAATTTTCAAAAAAGTTCTATCATTACCCATTACTTCAACCCTCATTTTCAGATTTTCCCAATTCGATATTTTTGTGTTATCGATAGCATGTGTATATCGGAAACTAGAATAGTTATCTATAATTTGAAGCAAACTTGTTCCGCTCATGGTATAGGTGAACTTGTATCCCAAATCTGAAGTCTCTAGCTCTTGTAGTCTCTGAGATCCACGCGTTCATACAGACGGACAGTCGGACAAACAGACAGACGGACAGACAGACGGACAGACAGACGGACAGACAGACGGACAGACAGACGGACAGACAGACGGACATGGCTTTATCGTCTCGGCTGTTGATGCAGATCAAGAATATATATATATACTTTATGGCGTCGGAGATGCTTCCTTCTGCCTGTTACATACTTTTGCACAAAACCATTATACCCTTATTTACCCATTTTATGGGTTAAGGGTATAAAAATTGCCATATTTTAACATTTTGGCAACAATGCAATGATTTGCCATTGTTCCAACGTCTTCTGCCACCAGCGAAAGGGTTTTTTCAACTTCCGGTAGAGTTTTGGAAGAAAGAAGAGGATCTCGATTAATTATAAAAAATTTTGTGAGAATATTGTTTTCAAACAAAAATTTAAATTTAAAGTAAGATTATACTTAAAAAAAAAATAATATGCACACTTTTTTGAAAAAAAAATTTCGGGAAAATATCGGGACCCGTGGGATAAACACAAGATTTTTCGGCACAATCGGGATGGGAAAAGCGAGTTTGATTTTTGGACGGGACGGAATGGGAAGCAGTTTCTTTCCCGATCCCATCTCTAATTAGTATTATAAAACGATCTTCCTAATTTTTTACGTTCTTAATTATAAATAAGTTATCTTGTTTAATGTACTGCTAATATATATTGGTCCATTATAAGAACTTTGGTTCTTAATTTGGTACAAATAGATCAAAATTGGATTAACCCTCTAACTGGTATGACCGTCTCCAGACATTTGACATTTGATTGAAACAAGGCATTGTAAAAATGCGTCAAAAATGAACACGACAGAAACAATTTTTGTAGTGCGAAAAAAATAAAGTCAACGATTTTCAAAGTGTCTAAATATTTGCAGGTATGTTCATAGAACTGTGTTTTAGAGAAAAGCACTTTAAAATTTTAAAAAAATTTAAAATTATGTGTTTTTTAAGCAAAAACATAATGACCGTCTCAAGTCGGTCATGCCGGTTTAAGGCAAAATAAGTATATGAAATTGCTCAACATAGCTGTAGTATTTATACAGTGTACCCACATACCTAGCGGTAAATTATTGGTGATTGCGAGCAATTCTACACTCATTTATTTTTTTTTATGCATATTCGGCTACCGTACAGTAGACAAAAGTCAGTTACATATTCTACGCTTCATGAAGTGGTTCTATATATGTAAACTTTCAAGCGAATATTTATATGTAAATGCTGAATTATTTATTAAAATTAATAGGAGTTTGAAAAAGGTTTAGATTGTCTGAAGTGACGGATGAACAGGTGCTGGAGTTGATGGATTCGGTTCTATCTGATGAAGAATTAGTCATCAGTAGCAGTGATGAAGAAGAAGAGCCAACAATTGTGCCAGATATTTTTACCAGCTCCAGTAAAAGATACATTTCTAAATGCATAAAAGAAATGGAATCGGCTGAAACAAGTGCTGCTTTCTTGGAGAATATGAGCACAACATTTGATGTTTCTGCAGTATGTAGAAGAAATTGCTGAAAGCTGCCCAGCTACGTCCAGGACAAAGACACCGAAAAGGGTCGAAAGGGTGAAATCACCCTTGGAAATGATTACATATTTTTTCAATAATGAAATAGTTGAGATGATAGTAAAAGAAACATGCTTAGCTGCTCATGTAGAAGACGTAAATACGACTTTTTCCATAAGTGCCGATGAGCTTCGACAAAATGTTGGCATACTTATGTTCATGTCTGTTTACCGTTACCCAAACATAGAGAGCTATTGGGGAAAAAATTCTTTCACGGCAATACAAAAAACCATGCCGATTAAAAAATTCATGGCAATAAAAAAGTATTTGTGCTTTCATGACGATACAAAAAGAATAAAAAAGGGCCAGCAAGGATATGATTCATTATTTCGAATAAGGAACTTGGGCGGTCATTTTTATTTTTTACCTGTGCGCAACCTGACGCAAACTATCACAAATCGGACTTCAAACTTGAGTTTAGGTGGACCAAATCACCAAATAAATATGGATGTTTTTGCTTCACTTTTAGAGTTTTGCCAGTTAGAGGGTTAAGAGCCAAAGTTATTTTTTGAGGAAATAATTTCGTTTTATTGTACCAAATTAAGAACAATGTTCACAAAATATAATTGCAATTACCACACGAAGCCGAGCCGCAATGGCTAAGGCAATGGCTAAGGCGTCCACGTATTAATTGAAGGTTCTCAGGTTCGCTTCTCGGCAAAGATATTGGCTGCGTTCAGGGAACTAAGCGGTTATAAAGCTGCTTACTAAGCGCTTAGTGCTAGTCGCTGAAAACTTGTGAACGCACTGCTTAGTTGATCAGCTGATTATCACTATCGATATGTTAAAACGAAAATTATTTATCTTATTATTACTAGTTTATTTTATTTTTCATTAATTTCATATTTTTATTTTTATTTAAATGAAGTCTTAAAATACATGTCGTATTGAAATAAACCATTTGCACAAAACAATGGCTGCGTTCAGGGAACTAAGCGCTTACAATACATGTTTAGTAATCGTTCGCTGAACGTTCTGCTTACTAACGGCTCTTTAAACATGTTAAGTCAGCGCCCGCCATCTTTGTAAGCGTACAATTTGTTTGCTTTTGCTAACAACAATAATATTTTTACTCTTGAGCGTCATTTACTTGTTCAATTTCGACAAAAACAACATATTGACATGTAGGTACTTGAAAGTGCACGACAGAGACAACAATTGATAGTACGATATGGTAAATTTGTATTGTGGCTATGTCGTAGAATGCTCCGATCAAAATGAAATTTCATAGTGAACAAACCCGACATGATCTAAGCAATCTGTGAAAGTGTCATCAAGATCGTTTAAGCAGTTTGGCCAGAAATCGTATTGATATGGTAAATTTATATGGTGGTTATATCGTAGAATGCTCCGATCGGGATGAAATTTCATAGTGAACAAACCCGGCATGATCTAAGCAATCTGTGAAAGTTTCATCAAGATCGGCTTAGCAGTTTGGCCGGAAATCGTGTTAAAACAGACAGACGGACAGACGGACGGACGGATGGACGGACGGACGGACGGAAATCAATTCCTGGGCTCGTCCTGATCATTTTGATATATAGTTTATGGGGTCTCTCATCATTCCTTTAAGGCGTAACAGATTCATGACAAAGTCAATATACCCTGTGAAGGGTATAATAAAATAAACTAGCAACAATTAGATATATAATTTAAATTTTTACATATCGATAATGATAATCAGCTGATCCACTAAGCTGTGCGTTCACAAGTTTTCAGCGACTAGCACTAAGCGCTTAGTAAGCATTTTTTGATGCCGTTTTTTGGGGGACTTAATGAGCCATCTTAGCTTTAAATTTGGAAATCCCTATCGATTTTAAGACTCCAGTGAGGATAGAATTTCAATTTTGAGACGTTATATGTTTTGCTCTATAATGATGGAGAGTAATGATACTTGCCGGAGCGTTCTGGTCAACGCTATGCTCCATTCGGTTTGCATTTAGAGGCAGCACTGAAGCATTACCAAATTCTTCAACTGTATACAGCTGATTATTGTTAAGAAATGGAGAACGCAAGTAAATACTTTAGGATAAACATTTTTGAGTCTTATTCAATAATTTTCTAATTCTTATTTCAGTTGATGAAATTAAGTGGTAAGGCATTTATTCTCTTTATATATGGACAGTAAAGGTGAATTTCAAAAAAAGAAAAGAAAAAACATAGTGACGCATAGTTAATTTTGGCTATGCCAATACTATGATACCCTTCACACAGCCAAATCAATACTCCCCCCTCTTATGTTTCTGTGCAGTTGTTGGTAATTTTTCGCTAATATTTTTAGTCTTGAGCGTCATTTACTTGTTCGTGTGCGACAACAACAACAATTTGACATGTAGGTACTTGAAAGTGCACGACAGAGACAACAATTGATAGTACGATATGGTAAATTTGTATGGTGGCTATGTCGTAGAATGCTCCGATCAAAATGAAATTTCATAGTGAACAAACCCGACATGATCTAAGCAATCTGTGAAAGTTTCATCAAGATCGTTTCAGCAGTTTGGCCAGAAATCGTATTGATATGGTAAATTTATATGGTGGTTATATCGTAGAATGCTCCGATCGGGATGAAATTTCCTAGTGAACAAACCCGGCATGATCTAAGCAATCTGTGAAAGTTTCATCAAGATCGGCTTAGCAGTTTGGCCGGAAATCGTGTTAAGACAGACAGACGGACAGACGGACGGACGGATGGACGGACGGACGGACGGAAATCAATTCCTGGGCTCGTCCTGATCATTTTGATATATAGTTTATGGGGTCTCTCATCATTCCTTTAAGGCGTAACAGATTCATGACAAAGTCAATATACCCTGTGAAGGGTATAATAAAATAAACTAGCAACAATTAGATATATAATTTAAATTTTTACATATCGATAATGATAATCAGCTGATCAACTAAGCTGTGCGTTCACAAGTTTTCAGCGACTAGCACTAAGCGCTTAGTAAGCATTTTTTGATGCCGTTTTTTGGGGGACTTAATGAGCCATCTTAGCTTTAAATTTGGAAATCCCTATCGATTTTAAGACTCCAGTGAGGATAGAATTTCAATTTTGAGACGTTATATGTTTTGCTCTATAATGATGGAGAGTAATGATACTTGCCGGAGCGTTCTGGTCAACGCTATGCTCTATTCGGTTTGCATTTAGAGGCAGCACTGAAGCATTACCAAATTCTTCAACTGTATACAGCTGATTATTGTTAAGAAATGGAGAACGCAAGTAAATACTTTAGGATAAACATTTTTGAGTCTTATTCAATAATTTTCTAATTCTTATTTCAGTTGATGAAATTAAGTGGTAAGGCATTTATTCTCTTTATATATGGACAGTAAAGGTGAATTTCAAGAAAAGAAAAGAAAAAACATAGTGACGCTTAGTTAATTTTGGCTATGCCAATACTATGATACCCTTCACACAGCCAAATCAATACTCCCCCCTCTTATGTTTCTGTGCAGTTGTTGGTAATTTTTCGCTAATATTTTTAGTCTTGAGCGTCATTTACTTGTTCGTGTGCGACAACAACAACAATTTGACATGTAGGTACTTGAAAGTGCACGACAGAGACAACAATTGATAGTACGATATGGTAAATTTGTATGGTGGCTATGTCGTAGAATGCTCCGATCAATATGAAATTTCATAGTGAACAAACCCGACATGATCTAAGCAATCTGTGAAAGTTTCATCAAGATCGTTTCAGCAGTTTGGCCAGAAATCGTATTGATATGGTAAATTTATATGGTGGTTATATCGTAGAATGCTCCGATCGGGATGAAATTTCATAGTGAACAAACCCGGCATGATCTAAGCAATCTGTGAAAGTTTCATCAAGATCGGCTTAGCAGTTTGGCCGGAAATCGTGTTAAAACAGACAGACGGACAGACGGACGGACGGATGGACGGACGGAAATCAATTCCTGGGCTCGTCCTGATCATTTTGATATATAGTTTATGGGGTCTCTCATCATTCCTTTAAGGCGTTACAGATTCATGACAAAGTCAATATACCCTGTGAAGGGTATAATAAATAAACTAGCAACAATTAGATATATAATTTAAATTTTTACATATCGATAATGATAATCAGCTGATCAACTAAGCTGTGCGTTCACAAGTTTTCAGCGACTAGCACTAAGCGCTTAGTAAGCATTTTTTGATGCCGTTTTTTGGGGGACTTAATGAGCCATCTTAGCTTTAAATTTGGAAATCCCTATCGATTTTAAGACTCCAGTGAGGATAGAATTTCAATTTTGAGACGTTATATGTTTTGCTCTATAATGATGGAGAGTAATGATACTTGCCGGAGCGTTCTGGTCAACGCTATGCTCTATTCGGTTTGCATTTAGAGGCAGCACTGAAGCATTACCAAATTCTTCAACTGTATACAGCTGATTATTGTTAAGAAATGGAGAACGCAAGTAAATACTTTAGGATAAACATTTTTGAGTCTTATTCAATAATTTTCTAATTCTTATTTCAGTTGATGAAATTAAGTGGTAAGGCATTTATTCTCTTTATATATGGACAGTAAAGGTGAATTTCAAGAAAAGAAAAGAAAAAACATAGTGACGCATAGTTAATTTTGGCTATGCCAATACTATGATACCCTTCACACAGCCAAATCAATACTCCCCCCTCTTATGTTTCTGTGCAGTTGTTGGTAATTTTTCGCTAATATTTTTAGTCTTGAGCGTCATTTACTTGTTCGTGTGCGACAACAACAACAATTTGACATGTAGGTACTTGAAAGTGCACGACAGAGACAACAATTGATAGTACGATATGGTAAATTTGTATGGTGGCTATGTCGTAGAATGCTCCGATCAAAATGAAATTTCATAGTGAACAAACCCGACATGATCTAAGCAATCTGTGAAAGTTTCATCAAGATCGTTTCAGCAGTTTGGCCAGAAATCGTATTGATATGGTAAATTTATATGGTGGTTATATCGTAGAATGCTCCGATCGGGATGAAATTTCCTAGTGAACAAACCCGGCATGATCTAAGCAATCTGTGAAAGTTTCATCAAGATCGGCTTAGCAGTTTGGCCGGAAATCGTGTTAAGACAGACAGACGGACAGACGGACGGACGGACGGACGGACGGACGGAAATCAATTCCTGAGCTCGTCCTGATCATTTTGATATATAGATTATGGGGTCTCCCATCATTCCTTTAAGGCGTTACAGATTCATGACAAAGTAAAAATACCCTGTGAAGGGTATAAAAAACGTATTGGGGGTACGGATGAGGCAGGGGCTTACGCTGCCTTGAAGATTATCCGATGCAGATGTGGATGCCACCAGCTATCTTCCTTTCAAATTTGGTGACTCCAGCTAAAAGTTTGTAAGAGCTGTGGAGAGGGGGGCTGGGGGCATTATGGGTGGGTGTGGCAAACAAATGTTTACTGCAGATCTTTGTGGAATGTCAATTGCTATCTTCATACTAAATTTGGTGACTCAAGCTCGAAAATTGTAAATAGTGTCGAAAGGGGGGCTCGTGGATGTATGTGTGGGTGTGGCATCAAAAATTTTGATGCAGATCTTTGTGAAATGTCAATTGCTATCTTTCTACCAAAATTGGTGACTCTAGCTCGAAGTTTGTAAAAGGTGGGGAACGGGGGGCTGGGGCAGTATGGGTGGCCGTGGCATCCAAATTTTTGATGCAGATCTTTGTGAAATGTAAATTGCAATCTTCCTACCAAATTTGCTGACTCAAGCTCGAAAATTGTAAATAGTGTCGAAAGGGGGGCTCGGGGATGTATGTGTGGGTGTGGCATCCAAAGTTTTGATGCAGATCTATGTGGAATGTCAATTGCTATCTTCATACCAAATTTGGTGGCTTTAGCTAAAAGTTTGTAAAAGGTGGGGAAAGGGGGCGAAATGGGTGGGCGTGGCTCCAGATTTTTGGGGGTCGTTGCCAGCTAATATGAAGGCTCTAGCTTCACAACTCTGGAAGATACACGCATTTCCGTTTTTGACGAAGCGTGTAGTGTTAACTGTGATGGGACACAGGGATGCCTGTAAAGGCATCCGTAGCTCACACTGTCTGAAGGACAATGCGTACAGAGGATTCGGCGGTCGTGCACTTCTAGCGTTGCTCTGTGCTATGCTCGTCTGGGTTGGCGTGGGATTTTGCCTCTTCCTGCTATATGACGCTACTCGACACAAAAAAATAAGAATTAAGTGCACTATCGGATATCTAAAAGGAATGGTCCAAAAGAGTGTCCGGGCTGTACCCACGTATAAAAATCGGAAACAGTATATGGTCGCGTTAACCTTTAGGGTGTCTGAGGTGTTATTCGCCCCCTTCTTCTTTACCGTTCCTACCTTGGTAACTGATAAAACATTTGGAGGTTACCCCTTGTCAAAGACTTCATTTACTTCACATCAAATAGTATAATAGTAAACGCATTTTTTTCGATTAGCGACGGAATTCAATATTAAATCTACTCAAACATTGTTGATTTAAGCTCTAAAATTCAATAATAACATACTAATATATTTAGCATGATCCTTATGGATTGCATTACTTCAATTAAACTGATACGGAAATTTATACGCGCATTTTTAGTAATCGCAGATATTCGCTTAAATACCCAACACAATATTCTTGCTAATGCAAGTTATACTCACGAAAAAGTAAACAGTTTATGTTTTATTTTTTCTTTACTCACAATCCTTCCATCGATGAACCTTCGCTGAGCCCGTTGAAGTTACAGCTGATGTTTTCTCACTGTATGGAGCAACAAAATATATTTAAGCGAAAGTTGCAAACACTAATTACAAATTATTGACGTATGATTTGCGCGTAACAAAGTATTTAGATTTTAATTATTAATTAACTTCGCACAAATTGCGTTTATAATCACTACATTACGCTCAAAATCTTATTTAAAAATTCAAACTATTCTGATTCTTGCGGGTGAAAATCACTCAACACACATGTGTACGATTCCACTCAATTTTAATTCTGCTTTAACAGAGATGTGCCGATCACACAACAACTGTTGAGACTTGCGCTGTTATGCCGGTTGTGCTGGTTCGTTGAACTCGCTGTGCTGTCGTCTGTCGCTCTCCTGCTGCTAATATACCCTATGCCCTATGCATGTGGTGGAGTATATTTTCTTCTCACAATTTCGCTGTCGCTGGGATGTGGGATGTCTTGGCTTGCCGACCGGTGTGGCTTTTTGGAAGGAAAGCGCGAAAGCGCGATGCACTGACCGGCCGGCGACAATTAGCTGCTTCTGCTTATTTCGTTGCCTTTTTTCACTGCGGTACACGTTGCTCAATCTTTGCTGCTCACGCTGCACTCAAACTGATGCTATATATATTTGCCGGGCCGATATTCTCAAAGCTTTTTAGCGAGAGGTGGTCGCAATATACTTTGCGTATATATAAAACTTGGCTTTGTGGTTAGACAAACGTGCGTTTCGAATAAATTTGCTCGCAGAAAAAGATCATGCGGCCGCGTGATCTGCCTTATATATCTCAACTCAGAATATGCTTGCAAAGCGAAAATTGGCCTACGTGCAGTTTTGCTTTGCAGACTTTGGAAGGATATAACGGTGCTTGATCTTGCATTCGCCTATCCTATGCTCATTCGTTCGTTTTCTCTCTTTCTCGGCTATTGCTTTTAAAATCATTCGTGAGCGTGGCCGCTATTGACATAAGCGACAGAAGAGGGCGATGTAAAAACACGTAGTTAAACAAAAAACATAGATGGCTAGGGGCGGCTAGGGCAGTATCTGTAGGCGTGGCATCCAATCTTTTGATGCAGTTTTTGGAGGGTCATCATCACCTTTCTTGGCACCAAATTTGGTGGCTCTAGCTAAAAAACTGTGGGAGATATTGCCATTTCTGAATTCAGGGGGGGGGGGAAGGGGGCTGGATGCGGAATGAGTGTTCGTGGCATCCAAACTTTTGATGTAGTTGTTGGGGGGTCATCATCATTTATCTTGGCACCAAGTTTGGTGGCTATAGCTCAAAAACTGTGGGAGATATAGGCTTTTTTAACACGCTTATATTAGCTTCACTTGTATGTATGTTTGTATGTATGTAACTCTCCTTTGGATTAAAAGCAAGTGGCTTATTACTGTCAGTATATCCCACTACCTCAAGTTCGTTCGTTGGCCGAGCGGTCTAAGGCGCGGGTCTTCGCTCCCGGACTCACCGATCGTGGGTTCTAAACCCGTCCCCGGCCGAAAAAAACAATTTTTTTGTAACTCTCCTTTGGACTAAAAGCAAGTGGCTTATAACTGTCAGTTTATCCCACTACCTCAAGTTCGTTCGTTGGCCGAGCGGTCTAAGGCGCGGGTCTTCGCTCTCGGACTCACCGATCGGGGGTTCTAATCCCGTCCACGGCCGAAAAAAAAATTTTTTCTTTTTAAATCTGCACCATGTTCATGTTCACTAGAAATTACAAATTTTTTTTTTTTCAATAATTAATAGAACTAAAAATTAAATAAATATAGTTTAAAAAAAACTAAATAAACACGCTTTTAGTATTATTGTAAAACAAGTAAGAAGGCTCTAGTCGGGAGAGCTCGACTAGAAGATACCCTGAACCCAGTTGCAATAAATATATTTAATTTATATAAGACTTTGGTATACTGGCCTAGCTTCCATCGATTAAGTTCAATATCTCCGGTGTTTCTCAACCGATTTGGACGAAATTTTCAGAAAAGTTCTATCATTATCCATTACTTCAACCCTCATTTTTAGATTTTCCAAATTAGATATTTTATTGTTATCGATATTATGTGTATATCGGAAACCAGAATAGTTATCGATAATTTGAAGCAAACTTGTTCTGCTCATGGTATAGGAGAACTTAAATACAAAATCAGAAGTCTCTAGCTCTTGTAGTCTCTGAGATCCACGCGTTCATACAGACGGACAGACAGACAGACGGACAGACAGACGGACAGACGGACATGGCTATATCGTCTCGGCTGTTGATGCTGATCAAGAATATATATACTTTATAGGGTCGGAGATGCATCCTTCTGCCTGTTACATACTTTTGCACAAAACCATTATACCCTTATTTACCCATTTTATGGGTTAAGGGTATAAAAAAAGCGTTGGGCGCTCGATCTACGAGAAATATGGACAAAGCGCCCCACGCTTTTTTTTGCAATAATACTATTTATCATTTATTATTGTTTTAAGCTTATTTGAAAAATTATTTTTAACTTTTTAGTTTGATATGCTCTAAAAGCGTGTTTTTTAGTTTTTTTTAAACTATATTTATTTATTTACTTTAAAATGCGGGGGGCTTTGGGGCGGAATGAATGGATGTGGCCCCAAAATTCTTGATGCAGTTTTTTGGGGGTCGATAGTAGCTATCTTCTTACCAAATTTGTGCGAAATATGTGGATTTATCGGTTTTGAGTTATCAAATTTACCGATTTGCCAGCCCCCCAGTAATCGTAGAACCCCCATCTTGACACTTTAATTTACTATCCCATAGTTAAAGAGAATTGGAAAAATTCAAGTCTCTAGCTTGTAGGGTGTGGAAAAAACTTGCAACCATACGGGCGGACAGACGGACAGACACCATGACGGACATTGCACAAAACCAACTTACTCTTTACCTTCGGTATCGAGTAAAAAAACAAAAATATATTGAATTGCAAAATACAAATAAATTCGAAGCAATTGAAATAAGAAATAAAAAATGAATGTAAGGAAGAAATTAAAAACTTGCAATATGAGTTGCAAGCACTTAATAGTACGGAACATTAGAACAAATAGATACTTGGGGTGTTCAACAGCTCCGTTTCATCGTTTCATGTTTCAAAGTTGAAACAATTAACTCGTGAACGGCATTTTGGGTGTCAATGCGTTTCATGTTTGTGCAGTCAGCTGTTGTTTGTTTACATTTCTTATTCTTAAATTGTTGTCACTGTTGCTGTTTACTGCAGTTATATTTTATTTGTAAAAATGCCATTTAAAAGTGCTAAAGACATGCTATGCGATGCTTTAGCAAAGCAAGTTATTAGAGAAATAGAGGATATTGAAGGTGAGAAGAGCTCGTTGTTTCAATTAGTTGCTCAGTTACATGCTTTCAACATTTGTAGATACTTCACGGCCAGCCGAGTTTTAGGTTACGAACCTTGTGTCGGACAGAGTTCCATATCGCAGCAATGCTGGTTTCGCTAGTTAGCTTGCTATAATAGATTTGAGCGGTAGGTTTCTGCAAGATTTGTAAGAATAAAGTAACTTATATAAAATTTAATTGAAATGTTGGTCATTTCTTACCTCCACGTTTTTATGAATTCTCATGTAATTTAATATATCCATCACTTCTGCTCCAGACCGCTTCCCGTGCTGAATTTTCCGCTCGGGAGTCTTGCGCTTCAAATTATTTGGTGTTTCCACTGTATAGAATAAAAAGAAAATTAGTTTTATCAAACAAAACCTGTTTTACTTACTTTTGTTTTCGGCGGCCATTAATCATATCAAGGCATACTTATATAGGTAGTCTCACTCCGCTCTCTCGTTGCCTTACGAAAATAAAACGCAAAAAAAAAAAAAATCGTGCGCGTGTGTGCGTCGCTCACAACGTTCGCAACAAGACTGAATCGTAAGGCAACAGAAAAAGAGAGCGAGCAAAAGAGCTGGACCAAGGCGTATTTAACAAGGTGGCAGCGACGTCAACGTCGCCCTCTTTGCTGTTGCCTTACGGTTTCTCGAACGTTGCAAGCGACGCACGACAACGGACGAAATTTTAGCTGCTTTGTGTTTTTATGCATATGTGTGTGTGCTCTCACTTTTCGTAAGGCAACGCGACGTCGACGATGCTGCCACCTTGTTAAATACGCCTTGAGCTGGACTACATATATAAGCATGCCTTGATCATACGTGTTTATACTTTTTTGCACAAAAATACACCAAATATACTAAAAAGTATTGAACATCGATAGTAAATATCGAATAAATATCGTGCTCTTCTCATCTTTACTTTGTTGAAACTTGAAACACTTTTTGTATACATAGGCTGGGGTGTTTCAACGTTTCAAGAAATTTTCTATATATGTATTGTAAAGTCTTTGAATCTAAGCTTCTGCCTTTTACTTTAAATTTTACATCTAAAGTTTAAATCACGTTTACGTTACGTTTACTTTCAGAATGTGAGTTTTTCTAAAAACAACGATGATATTATTTTTTGTTAAACGACAATTACCTAATCGTTACTGTAGGTAAAGTATTTTTATACTCGATACCGACGTTAAAGATTATATTGATTTTGTGCAATGTTCGTCATGGTGTCTGTCCGTCTGTTCGTCTGTCCGTCTGTATGAACGCAACTTTTTTCCACACATTCAAGCTAGAGACTTGAAACTTTGCAATTCTCTTTATCTATGGGATAGTAAATTAAAGTGTCAAAAATGGGGCTCTACGATAACTGGGGGGCTGGCAAATCGATAAATTCGATAACTCAAAACCGATAAATCCACATATTTCGAACATCCTTACAGCTAGAACTACCAAATGTTGTAAAAAGATAGCTACTATCAACCCCAAACTGCATCAAGAATTTTGGAGCCACGCCCACCCATTCCGCCCCCAGCTCCCCGCATTTTAAAGTCAAAAAAGTTTGGATGTCACGCCTACCGATACTACCCTAGCTGCCCCCATCCACCCCAACGCTTCGTCAAAAACGGGAAAGCGTGTATCTTCCAGAGTTGTGAGGCTAGAGCCACCAAATTTGGTAGGAAGATAGCTGGCAACAACATATAAAAATCTTCATCAAGTTTGGAGCCACGCCTACCATTTCGCCCCCCTTTCCCCACCTTTTACAACATTTAGCTAGAGTCACCACATTTGGTATGAAGATAGCAACTGACATTCCACACAAATCTGCATCAAAACTTTGGATGCCACGCCCACCCATACCGCCCCCAGCCCCCCTTTCAGCACTTTTTACAATTTTCGAGCTAGAGTCACCAAATTTGGTACGAAGATAGAAATTGACATTCCACACAAATCTGCTTCAAAACCTTGGATGTCACGCCCACCCATACCACCCCCAGCCCCCCTCTCTCCACTTTTTACAATTTTCGAGCTAGAGTCACCAAATTTAGTATGAAGATAGCAATTGACATTCGACACAGATCTGCATCAAAACTTTGGATGCCACAGCCACTCATACCGCACCCAGCCCCCCTTTCTCCACTTATTACAATTTTCGACCTAGAGTCACCAAATTTGGTATGAAGATAGCAATTTACATTCCACACAGATCTTCATCAAAACTTTGGATGCCACAGTTACCCATACCTCCCCCAGCCCCGTTTCCCCACGTTTTACAAACTTCGAGCTAGAGTCACCAAATTTAGTATGAAGATAGCAATTGACATTCCACAAAGATCTGCAGTAAACATTTGTTTGCCACACCCACCCATAATGCCCCCAGCCCCCCTCTCCACAGCTCTTACAAACTTTTAGCTGGAGTCACCAAATTCGGAAGGAAGATAGTTGGTGGCATCCGCATCTGCATCGGAGAATCTTTAAGGCAGCGTACACCCCTGCCGCATCCGTACCCCTTTGCGATCAGGCCTCTTTTTACCGGTTTTAATACTGGTATCGAGTATGCCGCAGTCGGTTCCTTTTATATTTCTTATTTCATTGCTTCGAATTTATTTTTTTCCTGCAATTCAATTTGTTTTTGTTTTTTATTATAAAATTTCAACTTTTATTTAATATAAATTTATGACTGTCCGGCGTTTTAATGTTTGGTTGCTTGCGCAACTGTAAATGCTTTAGTTGTTGTTGTTTTTTGTTTAAGCCCAGGGAAAAAATTTTCAAATGTAGACTTTTACTTATATTTAAATCTTTTAATGGGCACTTAATGGGTTAAGAAGAGTATTGTATCATTCAAACGGATGCTGTTGTTGCTGATCAAGAGAATTTATAATTAATGGCTTCGGAGATGTTCCTTTCTGCCTGTTACATTTTATTGCACAAATCAATTATACCCTTTTTTACCCATTTTATGGGTTCAGGGTATAAAATTAATGTAATATTTTACGCATGGATTTCTTGCCGAACAAAGTTTTCTTATATTATGTAGCCACACTAAGATAAGAAAGAGAAGACAAAAGAAGAAGAAATATAACTGTAAATAGTACTCACTGCAAGCAGCATGCACAGCTGAGCGAATATTTTTTTTTTTTTTTTAACTTTTAGTCTTTATTTGCAATCAGTCCCTATGGGGAATATCAGCGAATTGTACTGCGTAACATTGACTTTTCTGTGTAATGAGTTTTATGCCCTGACTTGAGAGTTGTTGTTGGTGTTAAAAGGTGGTTTGGGGGGGGTGTTGGAGGAGGGAGGAGGATTTGAAATTTTATATGTGTGGCAAATCCAGTGGGTGTAGCCTCTTCAGTCGCCGAGTCGTTGTACTGTTGTCCAGCAGGTTTATGGCCAGAGGGTTGACATGGTTGTCCAGCCTGTCCAGATATACCTTCGAGAGCCTAGCCACCTCCTGGCTTATGCGAGGGACTTCTAGTTCTTGGTGAATTTCTGCATTTGTGTGGTATGGGTGCGCCTCAGAAATAATGCGCAGGACCTTGTTTTGGAAGACTTGGATTATTTTCCTGTTGTTTCTCTTTGCAGTGCCCCAGAGTATTAAACGTCCACATAGGTTTTAGTATGGCTTTATAAATGAGGAGTTTGACCCTTAGATTGATGGTGGACCTTCTATCTAGCAGCCACAGATGCTTGCGAAACCTCACGTTCAACTGGGAACGTTTTTGTGTGAGGTGACTACTCCAGGTTAGGCGCCTGTCCAATACCAGGCCTAGGTACTTTGCAGTAACGCTGCTGGGTATGGCAACGCCGTCCAGGCTGACGGTAGGGCAGTCTCCTCTTCTCAGGGCAAACGTAGTGTGTGTGGATTTGTCTGGGTTGACTACAATATTCCACCGTCTTAGCCATGTGTTTAAGCGGTCCAGCTGAGTTTGGATTATGCTGCACGCCACGATTGGGGACTTTTCATTGGCTAAAAAGGCGGTGTCATCGGCATAAGTGGCAGTGAGCATTCTAGGGTCGCTGATGGTTGGCATATCTGCTGTATACATTGTGTATAGCGTCGGGCCCAGGACACTTCCCTGTGGGACTCCAGCTCTGACTTCTCTTATTGCTGAGCTCTCCTCGCCGCATTTAACGTAGAAAGATCTACCAGTTAGGTAAGATCTGAGCAGCAGATAGAGAGGGGCTGGTAGCGCTAGCTTCAGCTTGTAGAGCAATCCTGCATGCCAAACCCTGTCGAAAGCTTGCCTGACATCAAGGAAGACGGCCGAGCAGTATTCCTTTTCCTCAAAAGCTTCCAGAATTTTGTGAACGATCCTATGGCATTGTTCCGGAGTGCCATGCAGCTCCCTGAAGCCAAACTGGTGATGTGGAATCAAACCGGCCTCTTCCAGTATTGGTCGAACTCTACGTAAAAGTAGTCTCTCAACTACTTTGGAGAGTAAGGCCAATAGGCTAATTGGGCGATAGGAGGCGAGATTGGCTGCAGGTTTCCCAGGTTTTCGGATCAGTATCACCTCGGCGCATTTCCACTGGGTGGGAAAGTGTCCTAGCTGGAAGCATTTGTTGGCGATTTTGAGGAGAAGGGAAGTCTCCTTTGGCGGTAGAGCTTTAATGGCTGGGACGTCGATACCGTCATATCCAGGCGATTTAGAGGACTTGAGCTGCTTTATTTCGCCAAGGAGTTCGTCATATTCAATCTCCGGGATGGGAAGAGACATTTGGAGGGGTATATCTAGGGAACGGATAGTGTCTTCCTCGTCTTCTGGAGAGCACCTTGTGAAGGGGGAGAAAGAGCAGTAGAGGTGTTCGGCGAATGCTAAGGCCCTTTTTTTTCGGTTCTGCACCAGGAACCGGATACATCCTTCACAGGTTCCACTCTCCTTGCGGGTCTCTTGATCCCCTTAGTGATTTGCCATAGGTTGTGGTCGGGTTGGCATGGTTCCGCTTGTAGCAGGTACTGCTCAAGGGACTCTCTCCTCAGACTCTGGAGCAGCTCCTTCAGGGCCTTGGCTGCTCTGTTGTACGCCGTCTTGTCGCGCGGGTTACGAGAAATGTGCCATACTCGTCATAGACGCCTCTTCTCGGCAACTGTGGCAGCAACATTAGGAGACCAGAGATGCTTGTCTCTGTGTGGCACTGTGTTGCGCGGTCTCTGAGCAGGGGTGGCATAGCGGGCGGCGTTGTGGATTTCCATGTTTAGTTCCTCTACGGCATTGTCCAGGTCGTCGCCGTTTTCGATGATAACCTCAGGATCCAGTTTTTGCTCCAGCCATCTTTGGTACCGCTCGAGATTGGTGTTTTGCTTGAACAGCCTGGTAGTTTTCGCCTTTGTATCTGCTGGTAAGTTAACCCAGAGTGTGACAGCGCTGTGATCGGAGTAGAGATCATTGGCATTTGAGCTGGTGATTTTGTGCCTGGCTATGCCTTTTGATATGGCAAAGTCGAGCACATCCGGAACCCTATTGCTGTCAGTGGGCCAGTACGTCGGCTCACCTGATGAATGGCATTCCAGGTGTTTCTCCATGATGCAGTTGTACAGCGCTTTGCCTTTGCGGTTATTGAGCCTGGATCCCCACCAGATGTGCTTGGCATTAAAGTCGCCACCTATTATAAACATTGGGCCAAGGCTTGGCCTTCAGACATTCCACTGAGTTGTGGTCTCCTCCACACTTGACGCACTTAGGAGCAAGGCGGCAGTAGCGCTGGGAGTGTCCAAATCCTTGACAGCGGAAGCATTGAATGACCTCCCTGGTTTTGTGAGGTGGCTCGACAGAGACCACGCAGCGACCCAAACGCTTGATGTTAAAGGCATCCTTGTTGTTACTGGCAGGTTCCAGGTTAACGAAAAATATGGACATTGGCGTATTTGTATTGCGGCTAATGGCATTTTTGATTTCGTTGCCACGAACTGTATGCCCTAGCGCAGCCAATGCGTCTTTGATTTCGTCGGTGTCAGTGGAGTGGTGGAGTCCTTTGACCACTATACGGTATGCGCGCTCGTCCCTGGGCTGGAACGTTTGGTAGCGGATTTCGTTGCCATTTAAATAGTGCTTGAGTTTGGAGTAGCCGTCTTTGTCGTCTAGGGTGATCCGCACTCTTCCGTCTCTCCCTGACTTATAGTCATATTTTAAATTGCCGACTGCAATTTCCACGTCGGTTAATAACCCTTTAATGTCACCCACATCCGGGATAAAAATGGGGGGAGGTTTGATGGTCCTTGGTGCGGCTGTGGCGGCCTCTTCACTTGCAGTGGGAACAGTGGATGCCGGGGGCATGTCGTCGTCTTTGTCGTCGCTGTCATCGGTGAGCATTGCAAACCGGTTGGAGTTGTCCGTTTTCGACTTAGGGTGGGCTTTGCGAATGGGGGTTTTACGTCTGACCTCCACCGGTTCCGTTCCAGAAAAGCTGTCCGAGCCGTTGTCCATAGCATTCGCCATAGCAGCTTTTTTGGCTTTGGTCTGCTTGACCACAGCCATGATCTTGAACTTTGTGGGGGCCAACTGCCACCTCACCTTGGCACTTTCTGATGTTGACGGCTCCATACTGAGTGCCCTTCGTAGGCAACAACAGCGTCAGCGGAACAGCTTGTTTCCCTTGGGATTTCTGGTCTCGCCTGGAGGTATGCAGTACTTTTCCTAGAAACGAAATTTAATCGCACAGCCTTAGCTTATGCAATGGTTTCTTTTTAATGCACAGCCTATAAGTAGGCAGCACTTTTTGGGGCTCGGCCCTGACTGGCTGGCCGGTCAAAGCAAAGCAACTGTTCTTGCTGCTGCTTATCAGCGATTGTCTGCTTTAAATAGATTTAAATCAGTTGTTGTTGATGTTTGGCACTCGCGATTGAAAAATAGTAGAATTGTGGCACTTTGTAAACAAAACTGACTGCGAAGTTTGCTGTCGTCCGAATACCTTGGCTGTCACAATGCAACTGAGCGAATATATGCTGCAACACAAAGAGCAGATTAAGGCTTGATCAGCGCGCTCGTCGCTCTTATGACTGCCGCTAGGTATAACATAATTTGAATGCAATAATGCGTCTTTGTTGTAACCATAACTAAGAGGTTGCAGTTAAAGGAATTGCATTGCCTAATTTGCACCACCTAGCTCTTAAGTGCAAGCGTTGCATATATGAACTGGGGATCTGCTGCTAAGAGGAATAACTTCAATGCTCTTTCCAACATTATGTTTTTACATACAATGGTAAGGGAATTGGTTCTGCATTTTAGTTCATAATTAATGTGAACAAAGAAAGTTACTTGTCGTTTCAGTTAATATTTAAGATCGTTATATTAAGGATAAGGATAATAACAACGAAAGTTTCTTTTTGGATCAGTGAGTTTTTATACTCGATACCTAAGGTAAAGAGTATATTGGGCTTGTGCAATGTCCGTCATGGTGTCCGTCCGTCCGTCTGTATGTTAGCCACTTTTTTCCACACCCTTCAAGCAAAAGACTTGAAACTTTGCAATTCTCTTTTTCTATGGGATAGTAAATTAAAGTGTCAAGATGGGGGTTCTACGATAACCGGGGGGCTGACAAATCGATAAATTCGATAACTCAAAACCGATAAATCCACATATTTCGCACGTGCTTACAGCTAGAACTACCAAATTTGGTAAGCAGATAGCTACTAGAAACCCCCAAAAAACTGCATCACAAATTTTGGAGCCACGCCCACCACTGCCGCCCCCAGACCCCCTGAATTTTTAAGTCAAAAAAGCTTATATCTCCCAAAGTTTTTGAACAAGAGCCACCAAATTTGGTGTTAAAATAGGTGATGATGACCCAACAAAAACTGCATCAAAAGTTTGGATGCCACGCCCACCAATACCACCCTAGCCGCCCCAAGCTGCCGCAACGCTTTGACAAAAACGGGAATGCGTGTATCTTCCAGAGTAAAGGAGCTAGAGCCACCAAATTTGTTAGGAAGATAGCTGGCAACGACCCCGAAAAATCTTCATCAAAGTTTTGGAGCCACGCTTACCCATTTCGCCCCCCTTTCCCCACCTTGTACAAACATTTAGCTAGAGTCACCATATTTGGTATGAAGATAGCAATTGACATTTCGCAAAGATCTGCATCAAAACTTTGGATGCCACGCCCAGCCATACTGGCCCCAGCCCCCTTTCCCCACTTTTTACATTTTTCGAGCTAGAGTCAATAAATTTGGTATGAAGATAGCAATTGACATTCCACACCGATCTGCACCAACACTTTGGATGCCACAGCCACTCATACCGCCCCCAGCCCTCCTTTCTCCACTTATTACAATTTTCGACCTAGAGTCACCAAATTTGGTATGAAGATAGCAATTTACATTCCACACAGATCTTCATCAACACTTTGGATGCCACAGCTACCCATACCTCCCCCAGCTCCCGTTTCCCCACGTTTTACAAACTTCGAGCTAGAGTCACCAAATTTATTCCATTCCACAAAGATCTGCATCAAAAATTTGGATGCCACGCCCAGCCATACTGCCCCCAGCCCCCCTTTCCCCACTTTTTCCACAGCTCTTACAAACTTTGAGCTAGAGTCACCAAATTTGGAAGGAAGATAGCTCGTGGCATCCCCATCTGCATCGGAGAATATTTAAGGCAGCGTACACCCCTGCCCCATCCGTACCCCTTTGCAATCAGGCCTCTTTTTAAGCGGTTTAAATACTGGTATCGAGAATGCCGCAGTCGGTTGCGTCCGACTACAACGTTTCCAATTGTTTAATATTCTGATTTTCGTATAATATATACGAGCCCAAAACACTATTAATTCTTACGACATGTTTTTTGAGGAATGTGCAATGTTTTTTGGAATGTATGGTTAAAGTATGGAATCAATGGAAAGGTCATTAAATTTCCGTTTGAAAGATACATGAATATTTTATGATTTTTTGAATATTGCAAAAAATTACTAAAATGACTATTTTGTATGAAAAGTGGGCGAAATTGCCATGTTTAGCAATATTCAAAAATTTATAAAAAAAACACATGGGAAGAAATTTTTGAAAATTTTCTTTTTCAGACACTATTAGAAGTAACTTTTTGCATAAAAACATTTTTTGTTTAAGCCAGGGGAAAAAAAGTTTAAAAAGTAGACTTTTACATGAATTGAAAATTTTCAACGGTTACTTAATGGATTGAGAACAGTACAGTATCATTCAAACGGAAATTTAATGACCTTTCCATTGATTTCATACTTTGACCATCCATTCCATAAAACATTTCGCATACCTCAAAAAAACATGTCGTACGAATTAATAGTGGTTTAGGCTCGTATATACATTCATTTAAGATACGTATGTATATACTGTAAGGGAGCTGTGCCAGAGTATACCTAGGAGTCTGAGCAAAAGAGGAAAGCGTAGGGGAAATAGCAGGGGGTGCGCTAGCATGCCTTACGCATTGGCGAGGATTTGGGAGACAGGAATAGGTTGGTTAGTCCAGAGTGATACCCGAAGAACTAGCCAACCACTCCCCCGAATGGCTCTTTGTCACCGACCAGGGCGTCGGGCGAAGTTCTGTGTTAGTACGGGAGGGTGAGAGTCAACAAGCCAGCTGGTCAGGCCGAGGGTCAGACCCGGAAGACCGCGCACTAACTACCTAACCTCATCCGCCCACACCAGTCACCGGCCGCGTCCTTGAGAAGCTCTTGGACGCATGTGAGAGATACGAGTGAGAGGACTTTGTCACGAACAGGGTAAGACTCGGAATGCGTGCCCATCCTCCACCCGATCACTCACAGCTGCAACGCCTGGGTATTACCCACTTGTCGCTACACCTGAGTAAAACTCGGAGGATTAGCCAGCTTACACCTCAGGTTTGCCCCACGTGGGCAGTTTGGTGAGGCGCACTGAACCACTACTACCCCACTTGTCGCTTTATGTGGGACATAACCAAGAGGCGGGCGTCGCAGAATCTAGAATAAAACTCGGCGGATTTGCTAGCATACCCCTCAGGTTTGCCCCACGCAGGGTATGTGGGCGAGGCACACTCGCTGAAAGGGGGAGAGGGGAAAAGGGGTACAAGTAAAGCACACACATATTCGTCTACCATAAAAATCTATATTTTTATATCAAATACAACGAGACATATCTATTACACAAGAGGGGCGGGGAGAATATCCTAGGCCTGAGCAACCTTTGGGCCCATCGCAGATGGCCGTCACTTACCCCTGTGTATGTGTGTATGTATGCCTGTGTGCCGGTGTGTGTGTGTGTGTAAGCCTGGGTGTGTGTGTGGATGTCGGTGGGTGCGTGTGTATATACCGTGTGTTTTTTTTTTTAATTCATTTATTAACTCTAACTAAATAAATATCTATATATACTACTACTAAATATGTACTATTCTTTATAAACAATAAGGCAATTTGAGAGGTTTTGAGAAAGAATAACATTTGCGGAACGGCCGTTAGGTATTGCGTCGCAAACGCCTTTGCTCTTCCTACTCCCGGTGCCCGTTACGCTCGCGCTCGGCCTTTCACAATTCCGTCAGTTGACGCTACTGGCTAGTATTAGCGTTACCAGGTTGGCTACCTCAATGGCACAACCAAAGGTCCTTTGCATTTCTGCGCGAAGGCCTGTGAAACGAACACAGTGGAACAGCACGTGCTCCACATCCTCTATGACGCTACTTCCGCAGTAGGTGCAGAAAGGAGCATCCTCATGACCGAAGCGGTGTAGATATCCTCGGAAACAGCCATGGCCGCTGAGGAGCTGGGTGATGTGGAAGTTAACGTGTCCATGTCTTCTGTACAACCACTCTGGTAGGCTCCCTTTAGAGGATGAATCCCAACGCCTCTGCCAGTTGGCGATAGTGCGCGATCTGGCCGAGGTGCGTGCTGCCTTCTTGTGGGCCACTGTATGGTCTCTAACATGTGTCTCCTCGTAAGCCTCTGCAGCTTCTCTTTCTATCTCGGCTATGGGGGCAACTCCAGCTAGCACCAGACACGCTTCGTCTGAAATAGTTCGGAAGCCGCTACACACCCTGATCGCCCCTAGTCGGTGAGTAGCCGCAACGGGAGTAGCTGTCGTAACGGAGGCCAGGGTGCCAGATAGCCGCTGGATAGTCACGCTGGAAATTAAAGCTCTCCTATACTGCTTCGGGCCTTTCGTATTTGGCATAATACGCGATAGTGCACGATATGTTGCAGCAGCTTTCGAGCTGGCGTACGCTAAGTTCTCCTTAAAGGAAAGTCTTGTGTCCAGCATCACTCCCAGGTACTATAATGGTTGCTGTTTCCACCACCACCAACGCAACGTCGTCTGCAAAACCGACTATGCGGACCTCTTCAGGTAAAGTGAGCCGGAAAACGCCATCGTACATGGCGTTCCAATGGAGAGGGCCAAGAACTGACCCTTGCGGCACGCCTCCAGATACGTGGTACTCCTCGGTCGACTCGCTGGTATTATAGAGCAGTATTCTGTCCTGAAAATAGCTCCTTATCAGCCTTAGAAGATAACTCGGCACTCCAAACGCTACCAGGGCCTCCAAGATAAAGTTCCATTTTGCTGTGTTGAACGCGTTTTTTACATCTAGTGTTGCGATCAGACAGTACTTTTTGGCTCCTCCTTGCCACCTAGTGCCGGCTATAGCTTCTGCGGCTATCTCCACCACCTTGCCGATTGCGTCGATCGTTGACCTCGATTTACGGATATGGCGCGCTCGAGACGTGTGCAGAAAATATGCTCCAATATCTTTCCGACCCAAGCGGCTTTCCAGGCTTTGGAAGCAATACCAGGCACTGCAATTTCCATCTATTAGGAAAGACTCCGCTGCGTAGACAGTTGTTAAACATCTCGGCAAGAAAGGGGGGGGGGTGTATGAAGTAGACCGCATCGGGCCCCTTCATTAAGAGTTATATTTATTAGTTATTTGATTTATTTTTATTTATCATATTATATTTATAGTTTAAAGTCGCAAAGGAGCGCATTGTTTATTTAATTTACATTTTTGTATTATATTTATAATTTTTAAGCCGCAAGAAGCGCATGGGTTGTTCAAGTTGTAGGTATAGTTTTGTTAGACGCAAGGAGTGCGCTGTATTTATATTTAATAAACGCAAGGAGCGTAAAGTATTTAGATTTATTGGATGTACATAATTTTGATTGACGCCTAACGCCTAAAAATTTAAATATAACCGCCCAAAAACGCAGAGTCGCAAGATGCAGCGCGCCAGCTGCGATCATCAAATCCACCACGGTCACGAGCAAGTGTGGGGAGTGACAAAATCGGCAACTTTGGCCGAAGCCGAAGCGTGGGCGAGGGAATTGTGATTGACCTCCGCAAGTGAGCAGACGCGTACGCGACAGAGGGAAGAGAAGGGTTAGGTCATAAGAACAGAAAAGAAAGGCAGCGTGTTCGCAGAAAAGGTATAGGATTTTATAGAGATAGTGTAAGAGGGGAAAGTTCATCGCAGTACATATACATATAGCTAGGTTTAGGTTTTTCTTGTAATATACAATATTTTAGAGAAGTGAAATAAATTGGTCGCGGTTAGTCCGTGACCCAGTGAAATTGAGTTGCTGTGTTTTTCTCTCCTTTTTTTTGTTGGTTGTGTACACACGCGCACGCGAGTTAAGCTGAGTCGTTTCATATCCTGGCTGCTTAGTGTGCCGGTCGTCGACGCCTGCGTTCCCGCTTCCAACTTGTAAACCGCACGCGTTATAGTCCCACCAAAATACATAAATATTCTTGTATGGTGTACCTGGCCAGACTGAGTTTATACCCCTGGCTAAATTACTCCTTTACAACTGAATATATGAAATCGAAGAAACAAAAGTAAAAGAGGCGTAGTGCAATTTGGCAATAAATTTCCAAACGCACTACGAACAAGTGTGAAGTTCATGAAACCATATATACCCTACAATACTCTGTTCGATTGCGCGTGGGTGAAATATGGGTGGGAAAAAATTTTTGAACAACTGTCGCGACACAAAGATTTTGACGGTTGAAACGGGCGAGCCGATTAAGTAAACGGGAGTTGAACACCTGCAAGTAAACGAAAGTGACGGCGAAGACGTAGACGCCGATTGCTTAACGGAGCAGGGTGAGGGTCAGCGCTCGAAGTACAGCACGCGCCAAATTGACAAAGTGTGACGAGTTTTGGGCTAGGCTGCGAAAAGTCGAACAGTATAACAATTTCGTCCGAAAGTGATTTTTTTTTTTTTTTTAAAGAAAAGAGAAGAAATATACGCCAACAATTGGATGAAAGCGGATTAAAAGTTAACAAGTGGGACAAGATCAAATTAAAAGCGATAATTAACTTGAAACGAAATTAAACGAAAATAATAAAATCGGAATAAAAGCAATTCAATCAAAATATTTAAATCCGAATTTAAATAATTAATACCGCTTAAAAGAGGCCTGATTGCAAAGGGGGACGGATGCGGCAAAGGTGTACGCTGCCTTAAGGATTATCACACCATGTTTGGTGACTATAGCTCGAAGTTTGTAAAAAGTGGGGAAAGGGGGCTGGGGGCGGTATGGGTTGGCGTGGCATAATGTTTGTTATTTAGATCTGTGTGGAATGTCAATAGCTATCTTCATACCAAATTTGGTAACTCTAGCTCAATGTTTGTAAAAGTGGGGAAAGGGGAGCTTGGGACAGATTGGATGGGCGAGGCTCCAAAACTTTGATGCAGATTTTTGGGGAATGTTGCCAATTGTCTTCCAACGTACCTATTTGGTGGCTCTAGCACCACAGCTCTGGAAGATACACGCATTCCCGTTTTTGACGAAGCGGTGGGGCAGTTGGGTCCGTTAGGGCGGTATTGGTGGGCGTGGCTCCAAAATTTTTGAAACAGTTTTTTGGGGGTTGATTGTAGCTATCTTCTAACCAAACTTGGTAGTTCTAGCTGTAAGGATGTGCGAAATATGTGGATTTATCGGTTTTGAGTTATCGAATTTATCGATTTTCCAGCCCTCCAGTTATCGTAGAACCCCAATTTTGGCACTTTAATTTACTATCCCATAGATAAAGAGAGTTCTGCATGAAGTTTTTGCGTCTGAAGCATTCGTTTGTAGGCACAGGGTGTAGAGGGGTTACAGCTGCATGCAATGATTCATGACTTGTGTAGCAATGATTTATTTTTCTCATTTTGCTTTTCTTATTCCGATTGCATGTAAACACAGAGATGCACAGTGTTTGATGTGAATAATAAATTTATCGATACGAAATATCGCACAAGCAAATATTAGCGCCAATAGTAAATACATTGTTTTGGTTAAGAAATTATTAGTAGAAATGTTCACTGAATCCACTTTATTTACTTGTCACTTCTTAAATAAATTATATGTTAACAAATAAAACAATCGATGGCAAAGATATATGTTTATCGACCATAATTTTAAATCAGAGTTGCATTTACAAAGAAAATACTGCATGAAAAAACTTCATCGTGTAAATGCGACCAGATTTGCGAAGATGTTTTAAAACAGAATGAAAAAAAAAACTTCATGAAAAAACTTCCTCGAGTAAAAGGGTCTTAGTTTATTTGGTTTGTACTTAAGGCAAACAGTGATCGCAAATATACATGGTATTAATTTACGTATGCGGATTCTAATTTTGCCGAAAAATTACTGATTTTAAGTCGCAGTCAAATTGACGCTGCAGTGCCTAACAATATAGAAAACAAACATACATATACATATATTGGCTTTGCATATTGTGCTTTGCATATGTTGTGATTTCCGTGCACTAACAAAAAGCAGATTATCTATTTTCTGGCTCTCACTCTCGCTCTCCAGCACCTCTCCCGCTTTTGTCCACTCTTGACCAACGTAATTGCGGTTCTATCTGCTCACGCTCTCTACGCGCTTAATTTATTTTTACCGTTTCCACGTACTCATTGCATCGAAACGTTAATATATACATATATACCTGTACTTTTCATTGTTTTGTTTTAGCATTTCGATTTGCTTATTTCATTGTTTAAATTTTCAAAATGTTTACCTGCTGCAGCAAGAATTGTAAAACGGTTGGTACAACCAACCAAGACTTTATTTTATGTAGATTGTGTGACAACGCGATCCACATGAAATGTGCTGGCTTTACAGCCAAAATAAGGGACTGCTTACTTGCAGACTCTGGCTTAAAATGGTATTGTGAGTCCTGCAACGAGGTTGAGAAGGAAACCGCTCAATTCATAAGGCAGACTCACCTAAGCTTTTTATCTGTGAACAAAGCTTTTTATAATCTGCATATGGCTTTTAAAGAGCTTGAGGAAAATTTTAAAAACGTGTGAGGTAGGCTGTCCACCGGCCTCCCCCACATTTATATTATTATAATAATGTTTAAATCCTTAGACTAAGAACACATTTAATTCATAATGAACCATAGTCTAGGAGACTCTATTATTTACACATAAATATAAAATACAATTATAACACTAGCACGTAACATAATCTACGATCAGAAGATAAGCAAGAGCGAAAAGGCGAGCTAGCATAAGAGAATAAGGGCAGGTTAGCGTAAGAGAGCAGAAGGGCCGAACAGCCGCATTCTCGCGACCCACAACCTCAAATGTCGCGATCCATAAGCGACGAAGGCAGCGATGAAGGCAAGCTCAGGCTGAGCGCGAGACCGGCAAATCAATTGCCCAGTAGAGCAACAAGAGTGCAGACGTGAGACTTCACAGCGGTGTTTAGGTTAAGTAAGTAAGCATAAGCGAGCCCAATGAAAAGGGAATAAAAGCAATCTATACTGATATAAAGCCCTACGTGTTATATTAGTTTTTATACCCTTAACCCATAAAATGGGTAAATAAGGGTATAATGGTTTTGTGCAAAAGTATGTAACAGGCAGAAGGAAGCATCTCCGACCCCATAAAGTATATATATTCTTGATCAGCATCAACAGCCGAGACGATATAGCCATGTCCGTCTGTCTGTCCGTCTGTCCGTCTGACCGTCTGTCCGTCTGTATGAACGCGTGGATCTCAGAGACTACAAGAGCTAGAGACTTCTGATTTTGTATTTAAGTTCTCCTATTGTTAGCGCAACTGTCGTCGAATGCAGACGTGTTTTCTCATCGTAGTCCGGTTAATTAATTCCCAAACGCAAAAGTGCAGTGATATAGAAGCTTATAAAATATATATTTTATGCGAAAAGACGCTAAGTGCAATGTATCTGCACAAATTGCTTTTTAAAAAATCTGCAATTCAAACAAAACAATTGACTTTTAACAAATAATAACATATAAAACAAAAGGCACTAACAAATTCTTCACCTCGCTTAAGACAATGAGTCAACGCGAGAATTGTGGCCAGCGAGCAACGCTTACTTTTCCGTAGTTTCAAAGCAGCCCGAGCGGTCAATTACCCCCAACCCGCAAATCGAACTCTCTTACACAGCGCGTGCCAGAGAACGTTCTTGCTCACCGTCTCCGTCCCTGTTATCTATCGAGTCAACGCAATCCGACCGCGCGCGGTCGGCAACACCCAATCCGACAAATGAAGTATTGCACACAGCACGCGACCGAAAGTTTTCGTGCTCCCCGTCTCTCTTAGCAACGACTGCAAGTGCCGCGGCCTCTCTAGGTACCGCAACAGCGACTACAACCACAACTGCACCGATACCTACTTCCCGTTCAACAAGCACAACGACTGCTGCGCCGTCAGCAAATCAAACTGCAAACAGCAAAAATGTTAAGCCGGCTACGCAGACTGGTATGGATCGCTACATTTATATCAAAAGAAAGCTAAGTCCGCAAAATTCTACGAATAAACCAAAAATGACCCGTAGCAATTTAAATATACCCTCGAATGATACTACATACAATAGCAATAGATTTCACATCTTGGCAGAAAACACAGATGATCTGCCTTCTGAAGCCGTTGGGGTTGTCACGAAAAAGCCGAAGCCACCCCCAATATATATACGCGAGAAAAGCTCCAGTGCTTTTGTTAACAAAGTTATCGAGCTCATAGGCAAAGATAGTTTCTACATAGTCCCTCTCGTACAGGGTAAAATTAAAGAAATTAAAGTCCAGACAAAGTCGGAAGATAATTACAGAGTTCTCATAAAGTATCTAAACGAAAAAAAAAAAATGAATTATTATACGTATCAATTAAAAGCTGCAAGGGCCTGCAGGTCGTAATAAAAGGCATAGAACCTGATGTAACACCAGAAGAAATAAAACAGGCGCTGCAGGAGAAAGGATTTCGAGCAAAAACCGTCATAAACATCTTAAACAGGAATAGGATGCCGCAACCACTTTTTAAAATAGAACTTGAACCAGAAACGAAGATGCTTAAAAAAACGAGGTGCACTCAATATACAAACTTCAGCTTTTACTTCACCGAAGAATCACCGTAGAAGAACCGCACAAACGAAACGGTCCGGTACAATGTATGAACTGCCAAGAGTACGGCCATACAAAAGCCTACTGTACACTGCGCTCGGTATGCGTATACTGTGGGGAACTGCACAGCTCCGCAAGTTGCCCAGTAAGCAAAGAAGACTCTAGCAAAAAATTCTGTAACAACTGCGAAGGCAAGCATACAGCCAACTACAGAGGCTGCCAAGTCTACAAGGAACTTAACAATCGTATCCATCAGCGCTGTACCACTGCACGCTCGCAACACGCACCGACTACCTTCACTCCATCGAAACACAACCCAAACGTCTTCTTTTCATCTGCAGCCAGATCCTCACTTGGCCCCGAGTTCTCAACCAATAACGCAACTTATGCAAGCGCCCTAAGATCCGGACTGGCTCTTCCTGCCTCAAACACACCGTACTTACAACCAAAACAAGTGAGCACAAACGCTGCACAGGAGCAGCAACAAAGTAACCTCGAAGCACTCGTATGTACCCTGCAGCAGAGCATGAACGAGTCATTCATGAAAACAACTATGCAGGAACTAATGCGTAATCAAAATCTCTTGATACAAATGCTTGTATCACAACAGTCAAAATAATCAATGGCTGAGATACGAATATCTACGTGGAACGCTAATGGCGTCTCACAGCATAAACTTGAATTAGCTCAATTCCTACTCGATAACGCACATCGACGTAATGCTACTTTCCGAAACATACCTTACAAACTGATATAACTTTAACATAAGTGGATACTTATTCTATGGTACAAATCATCCCGATGGTAAAGCACACGGTGGAACTGGTATTTTGATCAGAAGCCGCCTCAAGCACCACTACTATAAAGAGTTTGCTGAAAACTTTCTACAGGCCACATCTCTAAAAATACATTTAAACAACTTACTCTTGCCGCTGTATACTGCCCTCCGCGTTATACCATATCTGAAGACCAATTTATGGAATTTTTTAACTCACTAGGAGAATGCTTTATAGCAGCAGGAGACTACAATGCCAAGCACACACACTGGGGATCTCGTCTAGTGAATCCAAAAGGAAAGCAGCTCTACAATGCAATTATAAAAGCTAACAACAAGCTCGACTACGTTTCTCCTGGCAGACCAACATACTGGCCGACAGATCCCAAAAAACTACCCCATTTGATTGACTTTGCAGTTACCAAAAACATTTCGCGTAGACTGATAAGTGCAGAGTGCCTTTCGAATCTATCATCCTATCACTCCCCAGTCCTAATAAATCTGCAACGACACCCTGAATACATAAATCGACCCAGTAAGTTAACTTCACATAAAACTAACTGGCTCAGATACAAAAAATTTATAAGCTCACACATTGAGCTTAAGCCACGTCTCGTTGATGTAGCTGACATTGACAGTTTTGTTAACACTCTGGAGACTGTCTTCGTCGCCGCAGCTTGCGCCGCTACGCCTCAAATACCAAAAACAATACACAACCAAAGGACAACAAATCTACAAATTGAACAGCTCGTTCTTGAAAAGCGGCGCTTACGACGTGATTGGCAATCGAACAGATCGCCATCGGCAAAGCAAAAACTAAAAGACGCCACACGTAAACTCACCAAAGCGTTAAAAATCGAGGACGAGCGCGCTCAACGCCGTTACATCGAGCAATTATCAACCACCAGTACGAAAAACTCATTGTGGAGAGCTCACCCAACTCTAAGCTCACCAACAGAAACAGTAATGCCTATAAGAAACTTCGCAGGCGGCTGGGCTCACAGCTTGAAGAAAGAGCTAACACATTTGCTACTCATCTCCATAAAGTGTTCCAACCTAACCCTACAACAAATACGTTTGCACTACCGACTTCTTCAAACGGCTCTCAGCTTCAAGATGATCCAATCAAGTTTCGCCCGAATGAAATCGTTAGAATCATTAAAGAGCAACTGAACCCAAAAAAATCTCCAGGAGGTGACCAAATAACCCCAAAGATGATTATTGAGCTTCCTTACTGTGCAATCTGCATAATTGCCCAGCTCTTCAATGCTATCACCAAACTTGGCCACTATCCAGACAGATGGAAAAAGTCAATTATCATTATGATACCAAAGCCTGGAAAAGATCACACAGTTCCCACGTCGTATAGACCTATAAGCTTATTACCGTGTCTATCAAAACTTTTTGAAAAATGTTTGCTGTCCCGGATAAATCCATTCCTGAATCTTCATAACATAATCCCGTCACACCAATTTGGCTTTCGTGAAAAGCATGGAACAATTGAGCAGGTTAACAGAATAACATCAGAGATACGAAGCGCGTTCGAAAATAGAGAATACAGCACTGCAATATTTCTGGATGTTTCTCAGGCATTCGACAAAGTTTGGTTGGAAGGTCTAATGCATAAGATCAAAGCAATGCTCCCAAACAACACACATAAGCTGCTTAAGTCGTACCTATACGACAGGAAGTTCGCAGTAAGATGTAACACTGCAATGTCTGACGAACACAGTATCGAAGCTGGTGTTCCACAGGGCAGCGTACTGGGATCAACACTGCACGTGCTTTTCACAGCAGACATCCCAATAAGCAGCCGATTGACAACATCTACCTTTGCTGATGATACAGCTATTCTCAGCCGCTCCAGATGCCCAATACAAGCAACAGCGCAACTAGCCCTTCATCTGGTCAACGTGGAAAAATGGTTATCAGATTGGCGAATTAAGGTAAACGAACAAAAATGTAAGCAAGTAACTTTCACCCTTAACAGGCAAGATTGTCCACCGCTCACGTTAAACAACACCACACTTCCAAAAACAAACGATGTAACGTATCTGGGCGTACACTTAGACCGAAGACTAACATGGCGGCGACACATTGAAGCCTCCACTGGCTCATCAATGCTCGCTCTTCCATTAGTTTGGACTACAAGGTCCTGCTTTACAACTCTGTTCTAAAACCAATCTGGACCTATGGTTCCCAGTTATGGGGGAACGCCAGCAACAGCAGCATTGACATTGTCCAGAAAGCCCAGTCAAAAATATTGAGAACCATTACCGGGGCACCGTGGTATGTCCGAAACGAAAACATTCATAAAGACTTAATTATCTTGACAGTCAAGGAGGAAATAGCGGAGCAAAAAGTAAAATATTTTAGTAAGCTCTCATCGCACACAAATCATCTCGCGAGAGGTCTCACAAGGCTGCGCAGCCGATTCCGTCTTCGTCGTAACGACTAATCAACCCAGCGACTAGTTTTAAGGACGCGCACTCAGAATAAAGTCAAAAAAGAATATGAACTGTTAGCTAAGATTTATTAATAAGATTTGTATACTTATTGTTAGTTTTCTAATTTACAAGAAAAGATTCCATAAATAAGCCCAGCATTAAAAAAAAAAAAAAAAAAAAAAAAAATTAGATTTCTGGGTGGGGTCGTATTGTTGTTGCTGCTTCTAACAAATACCTCATCTAACATGCGTTGTTTTGATATGGCTTGATTATAACTACATAAAAAATGTAAATGTAATTATTAATCATCACATCAAAGATATAGTTATTTATACTAATGTGTTCATAGGATCCGAACAGGCACCGTGTTACAATCCAAAAGGTGTAAACACTATGAGTTCGAACACTCATTGAATTTTTTTTATCCTATTATTAATTTTCATCAAATTTACCATAAATTGCCAAAATCATAACAGTTGAGGCAGTTCAATCAATGCTAAAACAATTACCACTCATACAAACGTGCTTCGTATGCATACATGAACACACACATGCAAATGCAGGGCACAGCAGAAATATCAAAAATCTTGGCAAAGCTAGCCCAACCAAGAAATGAAACAAACGCACACGCATTAAAATACTACTCCGTTTTTACCGTTTCTTGCTTCCCGCTGGTGCGCCCTCTCTTTCATCATAAAAGTGCGGCTCGCTCACATACGAACACATACATACAAAAAAAGTCAGATCCAAACACTGGAAGCAAAGCAAGCAACAGAATGATGTGCAGTTCAGCGCGGTATACTTTTTCTGCAAGAATAGGCAATGAGAGTGTTCTGCAAGGCTCTCTGGAGCCAATAACACGGGTGCAGAATGATAAGATTCACTGCACGGCGTGACCCTTCTATATTATTCTCTGCTCAGTGATACAAGTCAAAAACGCATTTTTCATAGATGAATCGTCGGAATTAAAAACCACAGAGCAACGAGACCTAATTGAAGTAATTGAAATTGACAAGAGTTTATTGGCACAACAACAGACTCTACTTTGGAATGAGGATCAATGCCTCTATTTAGCACCTGGTCTTTTCTACTCGATGAACACTGTGAAAATTAGTCTTTTTCCTCTTTTTAATATAGAGGATTTAGGAATTTCAAAGAAAGTTTGACAGTGACTCAATTTATGATACAAAGCAGTGAGCTACGTAGATCTAATCGACGAGGAGTAACACAAACACACTTGCCTTATATGGCCATGAAAATCATGCGATTTTGTGTAAAGGAATCAATAACCATTGCGTTCAAATACATCGGCTGAAATCTTTATACATCCAGGAGTGAAGCACAAAATGAGCATTATTAAAATGAATCGAGAAAAATTTTGCATTCTTAATCTATAAGTACATATAAAAACAGGCCGTCAGCCAGTTGGGGCAACAAGGAGAAGAACGCGCGCTTCAGGGAAACGCATTCATACCGCCAATTTGAATGCGTGACCGTGCAGTTCGTGCCGTCCTGTGGCTCACAACTGGAAGTGCGTCTATACGCTACACACAAGGGCGGCTGGAAGCAGACCCTTGGTACATTTATGTATCTGCAAAGGGTGCTGACGAATGGTAGTCGGGTTTAAGAAGCTAACTCTATAAAATTAACTGGGTACGCTCATGTCTCTGCCAAGGGTGCTGACGAATGGTAGTCGGGTGAAAGAAAAAAACTCTATAAAATTACTTCAGTCCAAGGTGCCGAGGGACTCGTGGCCGAGGGGTGCTCGGTTGTTACTTTGTGAACTCTGGATACCAGCTGACCTCCAGTTTAATGAGGCTTCCCGCAGCACACAGGCAATGTCGCGGGTGACTTTCCATTCCCGTCTACTCGTGGGAGCAAAATAAGCGCAATACATAAAAACAAAAATCCAGTGTACGGATCACTCAAGTACCGGTGGGAAACCCCAATCCCTCTATTAGTGGTAGCACCCCTATAGGTGCTAGCACCCCCTTTCCCACGGCTGGAACGCCAATAGGTTTTCGCAGCGCTAACAAAGGCACAGGTGCAGGGCGAACAAGCCCTTTGTCCTCACACTCCGAACGTCGACCTGAAGCGGCTCCTGGAGCTCGGCGTGATCAGGCCACCCCAACGTCTTAAACAGCTCATTCGGTCATTCGCCGAAGCCGCAAGGGAGAAAGTCCTCATTTGGGGTCCTCGACAGGGGCCACAAAAAGGGCCATATTCTGGGGAATAGGTGGGAGGCCAACGAAATAGAGGTGCATGATTAGGTTGTCGACCTGATGCTGCTGTCCGGAGGACCGCCACCTTGATACTCTGATGCCGGAATGCAACAACAAAGCCATAGCCTGCGAAGACGAAAGATGCGCAGAGCTTTACAAAAAAACTGTTGCCCAACTGGGAGAGATTTATCCTGGTGCGAAGTTAGAGGCAGTTGACTGGAAGTATATGCCCAGCCGCCAACAAGCCAGAGTTTGGGTTTCCGCCAAGCTCGAGTAATCCGAAAGGATCTTCAAACTCCTTCAGATGACCCTGTTCTGGTTACGCACGACTGGAGAATCGCCATGGTCGAGGGGCCAGAATGCAACAATCGGCAGGTGATCCTAGTCCTAAATGATGATTCATCTGAGACCCGTATCGCATCCAATGGTTCGGCCAAATACGGCTTTAATCCGTTAGAAATACGGGTCTACCGCGGCTGGCAAACCTTCAGCTGAGGAAGACTCATTGGTAAAGCATGGCGTCACAGCCTCGTCCGAGCAACGGTGGAGGCCTTCGCTGGCGATACCACAGCCCATGGTACGCCAAACTCAGTCACCAAAAGCGACGCGACGGCCGAAGGCCAAGCAGGCCACCAGTCGGAAGGATCAGATCTAGCCGAAGATTTGGCTAATATGATTTACCTCGACGACGACACGATTGAGGAGGCTTATCTGACAGTGGTGGTGTTGAAACCTGGAGATTTCTCTGAGGCTCCTTTAGATCAATCTCCACCACTGTAAGGCGGCTGCAGCCGGACTGCTGCTCCGCATAAGCCAATGTGGAGCAGATGTTGTCCTCATCCAGGAACCTTGGGTTTGCGGTGGCAAGGTTTCTGGACTGGGGACTAAGGACAACACGTTAGTTGTAGCCCAAAAAGAAGGTATAATCCGCACCTGCAGACTAGCCAGAAAACATCATCTCCTCAATTTCAGTAATGGCAACAGCACTGCTGCGTGCCTTGAGCTGAAGTCGGGACAAGTCAGGCTCAGCTCAGCCTACATGGTCCACGAGATGCGACGCCAACGCTCACCACCATCATAGGGGAAGTACGGATATAAATGAACGGGGTGAGCTACTCTTTAATTATATCCTCTCGACTAGTCTGAATATTTGTAATATAGAAAATGACCCGACCTTTAATACAATAAATAAAAAAAAAAAGCTCGCCTGATTCCTTCTCTTGTTGTTGACTCGTTTCGTGGTCGTCGTTTTCTCGGTGGAAGGGTTTTAGTTGTGAGATGCTGACAGTTTTCCTCTTGCGTTCTCCGACTTTTGCGAGAGGTACAACGTTTGGTGAGACGAACTTCTTCACGATGAAGGGTCCGTCTTATTTCGCGGCCAATTTCGCTGCGAACCCATCACTAGCTTTGGACAACTGGTGTGTTCTCAACAATATCAGCTCGTTAAGGACTGGGCGCCATTCTCTCCTCCTTAGGTTATAACTCCTGCCCTGGTCTTTTGATGCTTGCTGCTGGTCACTTCGCGCTATGTCGAACACTTCCTTCAGCCTATTTGCTTTCTCCTCCGGCGTTTGCGGCGTGTTTCCTGTGCCTGGTGTCTTCTCCTCATATAATGTGGCTGGAGGACGCGGTTGCCTTCCTTGCATCAAGAATGCTGGGGAGAATCCAGTCGAATCCGCAATGCTTGAGTTGACGGCTAGTGAGATTTCTGGAATTAACTGATCCCACGAACTTTGATTTCCAGATATGTATTGGGCAATCATCGTCTTCACCGTCCTGTAAGTCCTCTCAGTCGGGTTTTCCTGCGGGCAGTACGGGGCGGTATGTTCCATCTCCACGCCCAGCGAACTCAAAAATTCTTTGAAATTCCGACTTGCTAACTGCACTCTGTTGTCGCAGACAAACCTTTTGGGTACCCCGAACCGGCATAAAATGCGCTCGCGAAAGGCCTTTTGCAACGTGGCCGCTGTCGCTCGTCTCAGGGGAACCAATTCTACCTACTTCGTAAACGCGTCGTGAAACACCAACAGCATTGTGTTGCCTTGTTTTGATCGGGGTAGGGGGCTCACAAAATCCGCGCTCAGAATGGCCATTGGTTCTGCCACCTGGCGGGTAAGCATGTATCTGGCTGGCTTCCTCTGCTCCGTCTTGAATCTTTGACATGTCTCGCAGCATTTGACGTATTTGGCTGCGTCCCGAAACATACCCGGCCAGTAGTAACGCTGTGATAGCCGCATTATCGTCTTGCGGATCCCTTGGTGTCCTGCCGGCGGTGCATCGTGGCATTCGTTTAACACTCTTTTTTCTGCGTCAACACTGCTCCTAGGCCGTAGTCGGTGGCATCCGTTTGCAACGTAAACTTTTTGGAAAAATCGGGACACGCGAGAACGGGAGCGGTCGTCAGACAGTGTTTTAAGCTGTCTAATGCCGTTTGCTGTTCCGCATTCCACGACCATTTCTTAGCCTTCTTTAGCAGGAGTGTCATCGGCTGTACCACCGTTGTGAAGTTTGGCACGAAGCGCCTGTACCAGGACGCCATCCCTAGGTAACGTCTGAGCTCCTTCAAGTTCGTCGGGGCCTTCAGATTGCTTATTGCTTCGACCTTCGATGGATCCATCTGAATCCCTTCGGCGCTTACCAGGTGTCCAGGTAGACCAACTTCCTGCGGAAGAACGAGCACTTTTCCCTGTTTAGCTTCAGATTTGCTGCCCTCAGCCGGCGAAAGACTTCCTTTAAGTTCTCCAATTGCTGTTCCTTCGTTGCGCTGATCACTATGATATCGTCCAGGTAGGCAAACGCGTGAGGCTCCATCTCTGGGCCGATTACCGTATCCAATGCCCTCTGGAAAGTTGCACCGGCCGAGTGCAGTCCGAATGGCATGACTCGCCATTGGAATAGCCCTCGACCGGGCACCGTAAATGCCGTGCATTCTCGACTGTCCGCCGCCATGGGGATCTGCCAATAACCGTGTTTCAAATCCAATGTTGAAATGTAACGGGCGTGTCTCAACTTTTCCAGGATGTGATTTATTCTTGGCACAGGGTACGCGTCTGTTATTGACTGTGCGTTGAGCTGCCTATAATCCACGCACATCCTCCACTCGTTTGTCTTTTTTTGGACAAGAACGATTGGGGCACTGTGCAGACTCCGTGATGGCTCTATGGCTCCTGCTGCTATCAGCTCGTCCACCTGCTGGTTTATCACGCGCTGCATTGCTGGGTTCTTGGGATAATACCTCAGCTTTATATGTTTATTATCCCTCAAGACGATCCGATGCTCGGCCACGTGCGACACGCCCTGCAGCCCCTCGAAGAGTTGCAGTTCCGCTTGCAAAAATTCCTGCGTTTCCGGCTCCAAGTCCGTCGGCCATTCCGACTCCTCCGCGGCGTCGCTTTCCGACCGTGATCCTGCCTTGGTGTTTCCTTCTTGTGGTTTCTTGACTCCTGTACTTCCCAACTGGCCCAGCGATGGCTCCTTGACGACTGTAACTGCGTCTCGGTCACCCTCTCGCTTGGCTGGCGTGGCGTTTTCCTTACGATATGTCCCCAGGACATTCCCTCGCTTTCCGCCTCTCGTACCGCGTGTCTCTTCCCCATCAGGCTTCACTTCGGCTCTGTAACTCGGCTCGGCCGGAGCGACAACGCTTTGCAGGACTTATTTTGCCTCACCACACTGTATGGTCGTCTCGATCTTTTATAGAAAGTCCATCCCTAGGATCAAACTGTCTAACATGGATGGCATTACGAGCATGTCCATCAGTATTTCTTTGCTAACTAGCCCGACCTTTATCCGTAACAGCTTATTTATGGCCACCTTTGACCCGTCTGCTAGATGCGTGTTCGCGGTTGCTGCCCGTGACCCTCACCCGTTATATATCCTCAAACTCCGCGGCTATCTTTGACAATTGGGCTAGACTCGTAAAATCTCTCCTCCGAATATACAAGCGGTACTCCCGTGTGAGGTTCTCCTACACCCTATTCAGCTCTTGTTCCGGACTATACTCGGCGTGTCGCATTAGTCTTTTCAGGCTAACTAGATACTCCTTATATCCTTCCCCTACCCGTTGCCGACGGGCCCTTATCTCGTCTTCCAGTTTGTCAAAATACTGGGGAGGCAGGAATAAATCCAAAAAGTTTATCCTAAACACTCCCCACGTCGCGTCCCTCAGGTCGCTCGTTGAAAATCAGTCCGACGCCATGCCGGTGAATGCTTTACTCAGGGCTCTGAGGATATGATCTAACACTATCTCGTACGTCCTCGCACACTCCTCCAATGATTCTATAAACACGAGCGGATCAGCATACCCATCGAATGTTATTCCCCACTTTTTGACTAGCTCTGGGACGACCTGTAGTGCCCCCCATGGCTGACTCCCCCATAGTCGAACCCCGTGTAAGGTCCACGACCCCCGTGCCCCTCCTGGGTGCTATTCAAAGGTGAGCATACCGATGGCATTACGCATCTTACCGGTGAGGTCTCTCTTTTAGTGTTCTGCCCTTTAGGCGGCATCTGTCGCGCGTGGCTGAATGGTGGGAACAGCCCCCCCGGCGACCCCGACAGCGTCAGTAGGTCAGATTCAGATTTCTGACGCTGACGCGAACCTAAGGTCAAAACGTCGAGCGTAGCGGGCGGTTCTGGTCCTTTGGCGAATTGCGCCTCCCATTCGGCCAACCGCGTCCAAACTTCAGTACGATGACCCCCGTCTTTGATGAAAGTACATACCCGTTTTCGAAGTTCATCTACCTTTCCTGCTCGATCCAAGCCAAGTTCTTGCGCAACCCGTTCTAATTCTGCTTTCCAGATATGGTTGATCCAGCGCACACCCACTCCTGGGTTGACCCGATCCTTCGGGGACGCATCGTTCGGCCCATCCATTGTTGGCTATATATGTATTATTTTTCCTCCTCCGGCGTTGTTGTTCTTTAAAAAATTTTCCTCCTTATTATTTTTTTTTTAATTATTATTTTTTTTGTGTAAGACGAGCGAGAATCGCAGCACATATATATATGCAATCATATATATATGCACGCGCGGAGTATAAGACGCATTACGTTTCGTTTTCATATATATTAAATAGTTGGGTTCGGCATCGCGTCGACGGCATCAGTTCGCGACACGTTCCCCCTTCCTCTTTTCCCCAGCATTCCTTCTAATCGGCGGATCAAGCCCCGATTCGTACGGAGCAACACTAGCGGAGTTAGCGGAGACTGTACGAATGTATGTCGAGCCCTGACATCCCTGTCTTTCGACGCGTTTCCCCTTCCTCCCCCGCATTCCTATTAATCGGCGGGTCAAACCCCGATTCGTACGGAGCGGCATTAGTGGAGTTAGCGGAGATTGTACAAAAGTACGTCAGTCCCTGACACTCCCATCTTTTCGGCCGCGCAACCTCAGGGTTGCATCGCTTATTGAAACTCGCCTCTATGATAGCTAACGGGTTTCGGCAATTTATAAATTTCTTGTAACGCGAGCCTTGACCAGACTGAGATCTGTACCTCGGCATAATTCACTACTTTACAAATGGCGCCCGAGCAGGGACCAGTTATCTAAAGAGAGGTAATATAAATCGGTAATAAAGCCCCGAAAATATTACCAAAGTTTGAAGTTTCGCGAAAAACCGATATACCCCGTCATACCCTGTTCTGAACACGCGCATCGAAATCGACGAAAACGCAACGGTGCCGGCGTCAATTGTCGCGGCACTTTGGTTTTTTTTGTAACGGAATCGAGCTAAGCCGACCGAAAGTGACGGTGGAAGCGGACGTGCCGATTAAGCGAGCGGTAAACGCAAAGTGACGACTACAATTGTTAGCGGCTAACGGCAAGTTGTAGCTCGACAAAAGTGATGTTGGTGTGGACAGCCAACAACCAAACGGGATAACGAGCGTGCGATCAATTCGAGTACAGCACACTCCAAATAACCACAAGTGTTTTGTGAAAGGGTATATCTGAGCACAGTGGGACGAGGATAGAAAAGTTAATGAACAGTGGAAAAGTCAAGAAATAAAAAAAAAAAAAAAAATTAATTATAAAGAAAATGTAATAAATTTAATAATAAAGAAAATTTAATAAAATTAATAATAAAGAAATTTAATAAAATTAATAATAAATAAAATTTTATAAAATTAATAATAAAGAAATTTAATAAAATTAATAATAAAGAATTTTAATAAAATTAATAATAAAGAAAATTTGATAAATGCTCCGTCTTGAATCTTTGACATGTCTCGCAGCATATGACGTATTTGGCTGCGTCCCGAAACATACCCGGCCAGTAGTAACGCTGTGATAGCCGCATTATCGTCTTGCGGATCCCTTGGTGTCCTGCCGACGGTCCATCGTGGCATTCGTTTAACACTCTTTTTCTATGTTCTTCGTCGACGCACAACTTCCATGGGATGTAGTCCTCATCGTCCGCGCGGTGGCCCAGGTGTCGGTACAGCTGTCGATTCTCCTCGACGTAATCCGCATACTTAGCTGGTTTCTTAGCAATTTTGTCCCTCATTCCTTGAATCCTTTTCCCTGGGGATTGCTGGAATACGACTTGCTGGAGTTTTTCCAACGGATCTCGCGACAATGCATCCGCTATCACGTTGAGCTTTCCTTTCCTGTACCGTACATCAAACTGGTACTGCTGAAGTTCTAACGCCCAGCGCGCGATTCTTCCCGACGGGCTCTCTATTGAATCCAACCACTTTTATGCCATATGGTGCGTCACTACATCGAAACGATATCCCTCTAGATAGCATTTCAGCTTCCGAATCATCCAAACTATTGCCAGGCATTCCTTCTCGGTTGCAGAATAGTTTTCCACGGCCTTGGATAGCTTCCGACTTGCGTAGGCGATGACTCGCTCTTGTTGGTCGATGGTCTGCGTCAACACTGCTCCTAGGCCGTAGTCGCTGGCATCCGTTTGCAACGTAAGCTTCTTGGAAAAATCGGGACACGCGAGAACGGGAGCGGTCGTCAGACAGTGTTTTAAGCTGTCTAATGCCGTTTGCTGTTCCGCATTCCACGACCATTTCTTAGCCTTCTTTAGCAGGAGTGTCATCGGCTGTACCACCGTTGTGAAGTTTGGCACGAAGCGCCTGTACCAGGACGCCATCCCTAGGCAACGTCTGAGCTCCTTCAAGTTCGTCGGGGCCTTCAGATTGCTTATTGCTTCGACCTTCGATGAATCCGTCTGAATCCCTTCGGCGCTTACCAGGTGTCCAAGGTAGACCAACTTCCTGCGGAAGAACGAGCACTTTTCCCTGTTTAGCTTCAGATTTGCTGCCCTCAGCCGGCGAAAGACTTCCTTTAAGTTCTCCAATTGCTGTTCCTTCGTTGCGCTGATCACTATGATATCGTCCAGGTAGGCAAACGCGTGGGGCTCCATCTCTGGGCCGATTACCGTATCCAATGCCCTCTGGAAAGTTGCACCGGCCGAGTGCAGTCCGAATGGCATGACTCGCCATTGGAATAGCCCTCGACCGGGCACCGTAAATGCCGTGCATTCTCGACTGTCCGCCGCCATGGGGATCTGCCAATAACCGTGTTTCAAATCCAATGTTGAAATGTAACGGGCGTGTCTCAACTGTTCCAGGAATTGATTTATTCTTGGCACAGGGTACGCTTCTGTTATTGACTGTGCGTTGAGCTGCCTATAATCCACGCACATCCTCCACTCGTTTGTCTTCTTTTGGACAAGAACGATTGGGGCACTGTGCAGGCTCCGTGATGACTCTATGCCTCCTGCTGCTATCAGCTCGTCCACCTGCTGGTTTATCACGCGCTGCATTGCTGGGTTCTTGGGATAATACCTCAGCTTTATATGTTTATTATCCCTCAAGACGATCCGATGCTCGGCCACGTGCGACACGCCCTGCAGCCCCTCGAAGAGTTGCAGTTCCGCTTTCAAAAATTCCTGCGTTTCCGGCTCCAAGTCCGTCGGCCATTCCGACTCCTCCGCGGCGTCGCTTTCCGACCGTGATCCTGCCTTGGTGTTTCCTTCTTGGGGTTCCTTGACTCCTGTACTTCCCAACTGGCCCAGCGATGGCTCCTTGACGACTGTAACTGCGTCTCGGTCGCCCTCTCGCTTGGCTGGCGTGGCGTTTTCCTTACGATATGTCCCCAGGACATTCCCTCGCTTTCCGCCTCTCGTACCGCGTGTCTCTTCCCCCTCAGGCTTCACTTCGGCTCTGTAACTCGGCTCGGCCGGAGCGTCAACGCTTTGCAGGACTTATTTTGCCTCACCACACTGTATGGTCGTCTCCATCTTTTATAGAAAGTCCATCCCTAGGATCAAACTGTCTAACATGGATGGCATTACGAGCATGTCCATCAGTATTTCTTTGCTAACTAGCCCGACCTTTATCCGTAACAGCTTATTTAAGGCCACCTTTGACCCGTCTGCTAGATGCGTGTTCGCGGTTGCTGCCAACACTTCCCCTTGTGCTTCAATCTCAATGAGGAACTCCTCACTCACGAAGCTCCTAGTAGCTCCGGTATCGACTGTCGCCCTTGCCGTCCGGTCTCCGATCTTCACCGTGGCGACTATGCGATTCTTTTCAACGCTGAGTGGGTATATTAATTCTGGGACTGGTTTCTGCCGTCGCCCATCCGATCCCGTTCCGGATGACGCGGCTGTCCGTTTCCCGCTTTCCGTCTACAACACGCCCCACTACTCATGCCTCGCGTACCCCATTGTCTACAGAACAACACTTTTGGGTTCGTACTGGCAAGGACACTTTGCCTTGCGAGCAGTTGTAACATACGCGACTCCCTTCTACCAGCCTAACCTGTTCATGCCCCACCATGCCGTTCGAAATCTTTTCACGCTCAGCGACTGGATGGCTACCCGGCTCGCTCCTCACCAACGGTACTTGTGCTGGTGGGCTCCGAAAAGGGTTCGCTTGCCTTGCGGGATCGTTTACGCCTCCTAGTCCGCCCAAATGTCTAAAACCTGTCGCCTGGCTATGCGCCGTTTTCCCGTGACCCTCACCCGTTATATATTCTCAAACTCCGCGGCTATCTTTGACAATTGGGCTAGACTCGTAAAATCTCTCCTCCGAATATACAAGCGGTACTCACGTGTGAGGTTCTCGTACAACCTATTCAGCTCTTGTTCCGGACTATACTCGGCGTGTCGCATTAGTCTTTTCAGGCTAACTAGATACTCTTTATATCCTTCCCCTACCCGTTGCCGACGGGCCCTTATCTCGTCTTCCAGTTTGTCAAAATATTGGGCAGGAGACCGGACGGCAAGGGCGACAGTCGATACCGGAGCTATTAGGAGCTTCGTGAGTAAGGCGTTCCTCATAGAGATTGAAGCACAAGGGGAAGTGTTGGCAGCAACCGCGAACACGCATCTAGCAGACGGGTCAAAGGTGGCCATAAATAAGCTGTTACGGATAATGGTCGGGCTAGTTAGCAAAGAAATACTGATGGACATGCTCGTACTGCCATCCATGTTAGACAGTTTGGTCCTAGGGATGGACTTTCTATAAAAGATGGAGACGACCATAGAGTGTGGTGAGGCAAAATAAGTCCTGCAAAGCGTTGACGCTCCGGCCGAGCCGAGTTACAGAGCCGAAGTGAAGCCTGAGGGGGAAGAGACACGCGGTACGAGAGGCGGAAAGCGAGGGAATGTCCTGGAGACATATCGTAAGGAAAACGCCACGCCACCCAAGCGAGAGGGTGACCGAGACGCAGTTACAGTCGTCAAGGAGCCATCGCTGGGCCAGTTGGGAAGTACAGGAGTCAAGGAACCCCAAGAAGGAAACACCAAGGCAGGATCACGGTCGGAAAGCGACGCCGCGGAGGAGTCGGAATGGCCGACGGACTTGGAGCCGGAAACGCAGGAATTTTTGCAAGCGGAACTGCAACTCTTCGAGGGGCTGCAGGGCGTGTCGCACGTGGCCGAGCATCGGATCGTCTTGAGGGATAATAAACATATAAAGCTGAGGTATTATCCCAAGAACCCAGCAATGCAGCGCGTGATAAACCAGCAGGTGGACGAGCTGATAGCAGCAGGAGCCATAGAGCCATCACGGAGCCTGCACAGTGCCCCAATCGTTCTTGTCCAAAAGAAGACAAACGAGTGGAGGATGTGCGTGGATTATAGGCAGCTCAACGCACAGTCAATAACAGAAGCGTACCCTGTGCCAAGAATAAATCACATCCTGGAACAGTTGAGACACGCCCGCTACATTTCAACATTGGATTTGAAACACGGTTATTGGCAGATCCCCATGGCGGCGGACAGTCGAGAATGCACGGCATTTACGGTGCCCGGTCGAGGGCTATTCCAATGGCGAGTCATGCCATTCGGACTGCACTCGGCCGGTGCAACTTTCCAGAGGGCATTGGATACGGTAATCGGCCCAGAGATGGAGCCCCACGCGTTTGCCTACCTGGACGATATCATAGTGATCAGCGCAACGAAGGAACAGCAATTGGAGAACTTAAAGGAAGTCTTTCGCCGGCTGAGGGCAGCAAATCTGAAGCTAAACAGGGAAAAGTGCTCGTTCTTCCGCAGGAAGTTGGTCTACCTTGGACACCTGGTAAGCGCCGAAGGGATTCAGACGGATTCATCGAAGGTCAAAGCAATAAGCAATCTGAAGGCCCCGACGAACTTGAAGGAGCTCAGACGTTGCTTAGGGATGGCGTCCTGGTACAGGCGCTTCGTGCCAAACTTCACAACGGTGGTACAGCCGATGACACTCCTGCTGAAGATGGCTAAGAAATGGTCGTGGAATGCGGAACAGCAAACGGCATTAGACAGCTTAAAACACTGTCTGACGACCGCTCCCGTTCTCGCGTGTCCCGATTTTTCCAAAAAGTTTACGTTGCAAACGGATGCCAGCGACTACGGCCTAGGAGCAGTGTTGACGCAGAAAAAAGAGTGTTAAACGAATGCCACGATGCCCCGCCGGCAGGACACCAAGGGATCCGCAAGACGATAATGCGGCTATCACAGCGTTACTACTGGCCGGGTATGTTTCGGGACGCAGCCAAATACGTCAAATGCTGCGAGACATGTCAAAGATTCAAGACGGAGCAGAGGAAGCCAGCCGGATACATGTTTACCCGCCAGGTGGCAGAACCAATGGCCATTCTGAGCGCGGATTTTGAGGGCCCCCTACCCCGATCAAAACAAGGCAACACAATGCTGTTGGTGTTTCACGACGCGTTTACGAAGTAGGTAGAATTGGTTCCCCTGAGACGAGCTACAGCGGCCATGTTGCAAAAGGCCTTTCGCGAGCGCATTTTATGCCGGTTCGGGGTACCCAAAAGGTTTGTCCGCGGCAACGGAGTGCAGTTAGCAAGTCGGAATTTCAAAGAATTTTTGAGTTTGCTGGGCGTGGAGATGGAACATACCGCCCCGTACTGCCCGCAGGAAAACCCGACTGAGAGGACTAACAGGACGGTGAAGACGATGATTGCCCAATACATATCTGGAAATCAAAGTTCGTGGGATCAGTTAATTCCAGAAATCTCACTAGCCGTCAACTCAAGCATTGCGGATTCGACTGGATTCTCCCCAGCATTCTTGATGCAAGGAAGGCAACCGCGTCCTCCAGCCACATTATATGAGGAGAAGACACCAGGCACAGGAAACACGCCGCAAACGCCGGAGGAGAAAGCAAATAGGCTGAAGGAAGTGTTCGACATAGCGCGAAGTAACCAGCAGCAAGCATCAAAAGACCAGGGCAGGAGTTATAACTGAGGAGGAGAGAATGGCGCCCAGTCCTTAACGAGCTGGTATTGTTGAGAACACACCAGTTGTCCAAAGCTAGTGATGGGTTCGCAGCGAAATTGGCCGCGAAATACGACGGACCCTTCATCGTGAAGCAGTTCGTGTCAGCAAACGTTGTAGTCTCGCAAAAGTCGGAGAACGCAAGAGGAAAACTGTCAGCATCTCACAACTAAAACCCTTCCACCGAGAAAACGACGACCACGAAACGAGTCAACAACAAGAGAAGGAATCAGGCGAAAGCCACTCAACGACCTAAAAACACTGCGAAAATCGCCAGTAGCGGGGTTTTTTTTCTCGTCGGTTTCGAGAATTTTTTTTTTGTCAAAAAAAAATAAAAAAAGTCACTAACAACTAATCTTGCCAAATTTTTAATAAATTGTAACAATTTCATAAACATTTCATATAAAGATGGACGATATCATGTCGATTAGTAGCGGAGAAGCGTCGGACACGGCAGTCGAACGAGTCGGCGAAACGGGTGCCTACGGACGACAGTCACGTACGGATAACGACGAGGAAGGCGAAGAGTCGGACACGACAGTCGATCGTGTCGGCGAAACGGGTGCCTACGGACCACAGTCACGTACGGATGACGACGAGGAAGGCGAAGATTCAGACACGACGGTCGAACGTGTTGACGAAAAGGGGTCCCACGGACGAAAGTCAGATGCGGAGAGCGGAGAGGAGTCAACGACCGACGATGACACAGGAGCCCACGAGCAAGACATCCGTAAGGAAGACGTCACCGACGAGGAGTCGGATACGCCCAACAACGGGAAACGCATGCGGAGCGGCTGCAGGACGGGGTGTTGTCTGACTCGACTTGTGTCTCCAAGCTTTCCTCCCATCCGCACACTCCTTCGAAAGGTTCTTCTGACCGGTCCGTGTCGCTCCGCATGCGTTTCCCGTTGTTGGGCGTCGGGTTGTCTGTCGTGCAGGGTGCCGCAAGGTCTTCGTTGTCTACGTTCCCGTCTTCGATCGCCTGAGGTTGCTCCGGTGGTGCCGGTTCTTCTACATACGGAGATGGCGCCTTTGCGTGTGGTGCCGCCAGGTCTTCGTTGTCTACGTTCCCGTCTTCGATCGCCCGGGGTTGCTCCGGTGATGCCGGTTCTTCTACATACGGAGATGGCGCCTTTGCGTGTGGTGCCGCCAGGTCTTCGTTGTCCACGTTCCCGTCATCGATCGCCTGGGGTTGCTCCGCTGATGCCGGTTCCTCTACATACGGAGATGGCGCCTTTGCGTGTGGTGCCGTGATGATGACTGTTGTTGTCTTTGTAATTTTTAAGACGACCGCACCGTCAACCCTGTACGCAACTACCTCATCGTTGTCGTACATCGTGTGTAAAAAGGTTTGAGGCAAGTTTTCTCTCTCATTTTGTTGGTATTTCGGGTGATTTCGGCGTGGATCTCGTGAACGCTGGTATGCGCTTGGGTCATCGCTTTCGTCTTCGCTGCCCTCTTCATCCTCCTCTGCACGGACGTTGTGTCCGTGGGCACCCGTTTTGGCTTCTCGCCGAGCCGTGGTATCCGGCTCCTCGTCGTTGACGTCTTCCACACGGATGTCTTGCTCGTGGGTTCCTGTGTCATCGTCGGTCGTTGACTCCTCTCCGCTCTCCGCACCTGACTTTCGTCCGTGGGACCCCCTTTCGTCAACACGTTCGACCGTCGTGTCTGAATCTTCGCCTTCCTCGTCGTCATCCGTACGTGACTGTGGTCCGTAGGCACCCGTTTCGCCGACACGTTCGACTGTCGTGTCCGACTCTTCGCCTTCCTCGTCGTTATCCGTACGTGACTGTCGTCCGTAGGCACCCGTTTCGCCGACACGTTCGACTGTCGTGTCCGACTCTTCGCCTTCCTCGTCGTTATCCGTACGTGACTGTCGTCCGTAGGCACCCGTTTCGCCGACTCGTTCGACTGTCGTGTCCGACTCTTCTCCGCTACTAATCGATATGATATCGTCCATCTTTATCTGAAATTTTTATGAAATTGTTACAAAATTTTATACATTTGGCAAGATTAGTTGTTAGTGACTTTTTTTTTTTTTTTTTTGACAGAAAAGAAAATTCACGAAAGCGACGAGAAAAAAAACCCGCTACTGGCGATTTTCGTAGTGTTTTTAGGTCGTTGAGTGGCTTTCGCCTGATTCCTTCTCTTGTTGTTGACTCGTTTCGTGGTCGTCGTTTTCTCGGTGGAAGGGTTTTAGTTGTGAGATGCTGACAGTTTTCCTCTTGCGTTCTCCTACTTTTGCGAGACGTACAACGTTTGGTGACACGAACTTCTTCACGATGAAGGGTCCGTCGTATTTCGCGGCCAATTCCGCTGCGAACCCATCACTAGCTTTGGACAACTGGTGTGTTCTCAACAATACCAGCTCGTTAAGGACTGGGCGCCATTCTCTCCTCCTCAGTTATAACTCCTGCCCTGGTCTTTTGATCCTTGCTGCTGGTTACTTCACGCTATGTCGAACACTTCCTTCAGCCTATTTGCTTTCTCCTCCGGCGTTTGCGGCGTGTTTCCTGTGCCTTGTGTCTTCTCCTCATATAATGTGGCTGGCAGACGCGGTTCCCTTCCTTGCATCAAGAATGCTGGGGAGAATCCAGTCGAATCCGCAATGCTTGAGTTGACGGCTAGTGAGATTTCTGGAATTAACTGATCCCACGAACTTTGATTTCCAGATATGTATTGGGCAATCATCGTCTTCACCGTCCTGTTAGTCCTCTCAGTCGGGTTTTCCTGCGGGCAGTACGGGGCGGTATGTTCCATCTCCACGCCCAGCGAACTCAAAAATTCTTTGAAATTCCGACTTGCTAACTGCACTCCGTTGCCGCGGACAAACCTTTTGGGTACCCCGAACCGGCATAAAATGCGCTCGCGAAAGGCCTTTTGCAACGTGGCCGCTGTCGCTCGTCCCAGGGGAACCAATTCTACCTACTTCGTAAACGCGTCGTGAAACACAAACAGCATCGTGTTGCCTTGTTTTGATCGCGGTAGGGGGCCCACAAAATCCGCGCTCAGAATGGCCATTGGTTCTGCCACCTGGCGGGTAAGCATGTATCCGGCTGGCTTCCTCTGCTCCGTCTTGAATCTTTGACATGTCTCGCAGCATTTGACGTATTTGGCTGCGTCCCGAAACATACCCGGCCAGTAGTAACGCTGTGATAGCCGCATTATCGTCTTGCGGATCCCTTGGTGTCCTGCCGGCGGGGCATCGTGGCATTCGTTTAACACTCTTTTTTCTGCGTCAACACTGCTCCTAAGCCGTAGTCGCTGGCATCCGTTTGCAACGTAAACTTCTCGGAAAAATTGGGACACGCGAGAACGGGAGCGGTCGTCAGACAGTGTTTTAAGCTGTCTAATGCCGTTTGCTGTTCCGCATTCCACGACCATTTCTTAGCCGTTGTGAAGTTTGGCACGAAGCGCCTGTACCAGGACGCCATCCCTAGGCAACGTCTGAGCTCCTTCTAGTTAGTCGGGGCCTTCAGATTGCTTATTGCTTCGACCTTCGATGGATCCGTCTGAATCCCTTCGGAGCTTACCAGGTGTCCAAGGTAGACCAACTTCCTGCGGAAGAACGAGCACTTTTCCCTGTTTAGCTTCAGATTTGCTGCCCTCAGCCGGCGAAAGACTTCCTTTAAGTTCTCCAATTGCTGTTCCTTCGTTGCGCTGATCACTATGATATCGTCCAGGTAGGCAAACGCGTGGGGCTCCATCTCTGGGCCGATTACCGTATCCAATGCCCTCTGGAAAGTTGCACCGGCCGAGTGCAGTCCGAATGGCATGACTCGCCATTGGAATAGCCCTCGACCGGGCACCGTAAATGCCGTGCATTCTCGACTGTCCGCCGCCATGGGGATCTGCCAATAACCGTGTTACAAATCCAATGTTGAAATGTAACGGGCGTGTCTCAACTGTTCCAGGATGTGATTTATTCTTGGCACAGGGTACGCGTCTGTTATTGACTGTGCGTTGAGCTGCCTATAATCCACGCACATCCTCCACTCGTTTGTCTTCTTTCGGACAAGAACGATTCGGGCGCTGTGCAGGCTCCGTGATGGCTCTATGGCTCCTGCTGCTATCAGCTCGTCCACCTGCTGGTTTATCACGCGCTGCATTGATGGGTTCTTGGGATAATACCTCTGCTTTAAAGGTTTATTATCCCTAAAGACGATCCGATTTAGCCCCTCGAAGAGTTGCAGTTCCGCTTTCAAAAATTCCTGCGTTTCCGGCTCCAAGTCCGTCGGCCATTCCGACTCCTCCGCGGCGTCGCTTTCCGACCGTGATCCTGCCTTGGTGTTTCCTTCTTGGGGTTCCTTGACTCCTGTACTTCCCAACTGGCCCAGCGATGGCTCCTTGACGACTGTAACTGCGTCTCGGTCGCCCTCTCGCTTGGGTGGCGTGGCGTTTTCCTTACGATATGTCCCCAGGACATTCCCTCGCTTTCCGCCTCTCGTACCGCGTGTCTCTTCCCCCTCAGGCTTCACTTCGGCTCTGTAACTCGGCTCGGCTGGAGCTTCAACGCTTTGCAGGACTTATTTTGCCTCACCACACTGTATGGTCGTCTCGATCTTTTATAGAAAGTCCATCCCTAGGATCAAACTGTCTAACATGGATGGCATTACGAGCATGTCCATCAGTATTTCTTTGCTAACTAGCCCCACCTTTATCCGTAACAGCTTATTTAAAGCCACCTTTGACCCGTCTGCTAGATGCGTGTTCGCGGTTGCTGCCAACACTTCCCCTTGTGCTTCAATCTCTATGAGGAACTCCTCACTCACGAAGCTCCTAGTAGCTCCGGTATCGACTGTCGCCCTTGCCGTCCGGTCTCAGATCTTCACCGTGGCGACTATGCGATTCTTTTCGACGCTGAGTGGGTATATTAACTCTGGGACTGGTTTCTTTCCGGATGACGCGGCTGTCCGTTTCCCGCTTTCCGTCTACAACACGCCCCACTACTCATGCCTCGCGTACCGCATTGTCTACAGAACAACACTTATGGGTTCGTACATTCCCTGGCAAAGTGTCCCTCTTGCGAGCAGTTGTAACATACGCGACTCCCTTCTACCGGCCTAACCTGTTCATGCCCCACCATGCCGTTCGAAATCTTTTCACGCTCAGCGACTGGATGGCTACCCGGCTCGCTCCTCACCAACGGTACTTGTGCTGGTGGGCTCCGAAAAGGGTTCGCTTGCCTTGCGGGATCGTTTACGCCTCCTAGTCCGCCCAAATGTCTAAAACCTGTCGCCTGGCTATGCGCCGTTTCCCCGTGACCCTCACCCGTTATATATTCTCAAACTCCGCGGCTATCTTTGACAATTGGGCTAGACTCGTAAAATCTCTCCTCCGAATATACAAGCGGTACTCCCGTGTGAGGTTCTCGTACACCCTATTCAGCTCTTGTTCCGGACTATACTCGGCGTGTCGCATTAGTCTTTTCAGGCTAACTAGATACTCCTTATATCCTTCCCCTACCCGTTGCCGACGGGCCCTTATCTCGTCTTCCAGTTTGTCAAAATACTGGGGAGGCAGGAATAAATCCAAAAAGTTTATCCTAAACACTCCCCACGTCGCGTCCCTCAGGTCGCTCGTTGAAAATCAGTCCGACGCCATGCCGGTGAATGCTTTACTCAGGGCTCTGAGGATATGATCTAACACTATCTCGTACGTCCTCGCACACTCCTCCAATGATTCTATAAACACGAGCGGATCAGCATACCCATCGAATGTTATTCCCCACTTTTTGACTAGCTCTGGGACGACCTGTAGTGCCCCCCATGGCTGACTCCCCCATAGTCGAACCCCGTGTAAGGTCCACGACCCCCGTGCCCCACCTGGGTGCTATTCAAAGGTGAGCATACCGATGGCAATACGCATCTTACCGGTGAGGTCTCTCTTTTAGTGTTCTGCCCTTTAGGCGGCATCTGTCGCGCGTGGCTGAATGGTGGGAACAGCCCCCCGGCGACCCCGACAGCGTCAGTAGGTCAGATTCAGATTTCTGACGCTGACGCGAACCTAAGGTCAAAACGTCGAGCGTAGTGGGCGGTTCTGGTCCTTTGGCGAATTGCGCCTCCCATTCGGCCAACCGCGTCCAAACTTCAGTACGATGACCCCCGTCTTTGATGAATGTACATACCCGTTTTCGAAGTTCATCTACCTTTCCTACTCGATCCAAGCCAAGTTCTTGCGCAACCCGTTCTAATTCTTCTTTCCGGATATGGTAGATCCAGCGCACACCCACTCCTGGGTTGACCCGATCCTTCGGGGACGCATCGTTCGGCCCATCCATTGTTGGCTATATATGTATTTTTTTCCTCCTCCGGCGTTGTTGTTCTTTAAAAAATTTTCCTCCTTATTATTTTTTTTAAAATTTTTTCAAATTTTTATTTATTATTTATTTTATTAAATTTTGTTTATAATAAATATTTTTCCAATTTTTATTTATTTTTAATTTTATCAAATTTTCTTTATTATTAATTTTATTAAATTTCTTTATTATTAATTTTATTAAATTTCTTTATTATAAATTTTATAAAATTTTTTTTATTATTAATTTTATTAAATTTCTTTATTATTAATTTTATTAAATTTTCTTTATTATTAATTTTATTAAATTTTCTTTATTATTAATTTTATTAAATTTTATTTATTAACAATTTTATTAAATTTTATTTATTATTAATTTTATTAAATTTTATTTATTATTAATATTATTAAATTTTATTTATTATAAATTTTTTTTTTTTTGTATTTCCTCACTTTTCCACTGTCCATTAACTTTTCTATCCTCGTCCCACTGTGCTCAGATATACCCTTTCACAAAACACTTGTGGTTATTTGGGGTGTGCTGTACTCGAATTGATCGCGCGCTCTTTATCCCGTTTGGTTGTTGGCTGTCCACACCAACATCACTTTTGTCGCGCTACAACTTGGCGTTAGCCGCTAACAATTGTAGTCGTCACTTTGCGTTTACCGCTCGCTTAATCGGCACGTCCGCTTCCACCGTCACTTTCGGTCGGCTTAGCTCGATTCCGTTACAAAAAAAACCAAAGTGCCGCGACAATTGACGCCGGCACCGTTGCGTTTTCGTCGATTTCGATGCGCGTGTTCAGAACAGGGTATGACGGGGTTTATCGGTTTCAAACTTTGGTAATATTTTCGGGGCTTTATTACCGATTTATATTACCTCTCTTTAGCTAACTGGTCCCTGCTCGGGCGCCATTTGTAAAGTAGTGAATTATGCCGAGGTACAGATCTCAGTCTGGTCAAGGCTCGCGTTACAAGAAATTTATAAATTGCCGAAACGCGTTAGCTATCATAGAGGCGAGTTTCAATAAGCGATGCAACCCCGAGGTTGCGCGGCCGAAAAGATGGGAGTGTCAGGGACTGACGTACTTTTGTACAATCTCCGCTGACTCCACTAATGCCGCTCCGTACGAATCGGGGTTTGACCCGCCGATAAATAAGAATGCTGGAGAAAAGAGGAAGGGGGAACGTGTCGCGAACTGATGCCGTCGACGCGATGCCGAACCGATTGAGTGATCGCCGGTTACCCAACTATTTAATTTATATGAAAACGAAACGTAATGCGTCTGATACTCCGCGCGTGCATATATACATGATTGCATATATACATGTGATGCGATTCTCGCTCGTCTTACACAAAAAAAACTAATATAACACGTAGGGTTTTATATCAGTATAGATTGCTTTTATTACGTTTTCATTGGGCTCGCTTATGTTTACTTACTTAACCTAAACACCGCTGTGAAGTCTCACGTCCGCACTCTTGTTGCTCTACTGGGCAATTGATTCGCCGGTCTCGCGCTCAGCCTGAGCTTGCCTTCATCGCTGCCTTCGTCGCTTGTGGATCGTGACATTTGAGGTTGTGGGCCCTTCTGCTCTCTTACGCTAACCTGCCCTTATTCTCTTATGCTAGCTCGTCTTTTCTCTCTTACTTATCTTCTGATCGTAGATTATGTTACGTGCTAGTGCTATAATTGTATTTTATGTTTATGTGTAAATAATAGAGTCTCCTAGACTATGGTTCATTATGAATTAAATGTGTTCTTAGTCTAAGGATTTAAACATAATCATAATAATATAAATGTGGGGAAGGCCGGTGGACAGCCTACCTCACACGTTTTTAAACTTTGCCTCAAGCTCTTTAAAAGCCATATGCAGATTATAAAAAGCTTTGTTCACAGATAAAAAGCTTAGGTGAGTCTGCCTTATGAATTGAGCGGTTTCCTTCTCAACCTCATTGCAGGACTCACAATACCATTTTAAGCCAGAGTCTGCAAGTAAGCAGTCCCTTATTTTGGCTGTAAAGCCAGCACATTTCATGTGGATCGCGTTGTCACACAATCTACATAAAATAAAGTCTTGGTTGGTTGTACCAACCGTTTTACAATTCTTGCTGCAGCAGGTAAACATTTTGAAAATTTAAACAATGAAATAAGCAAATCGAAATGCTAAAACAAAACAATGAAAAGTACAGGTATTTATGTATATATTAACGTTTCGATGCAATAAGTACGTGGAAACGGTAAAAATAAAGTAAGCGCGTAGAGAGCGTGAGCAGATAGAACCGCAATTACGTTGGTCAAGAGTGGACAAAAGCGGGAGAGGTGCTGGAGAGCGAGAGTGAGAGCCAGAAAATAGATAATCTGCTTTTTGTTAGTGCACGGAAATCACAACATATGCAAAGCACAATATGCAAAGCCAATATATGTATATGTATGTTTGTTTTCTATATTGTTAGGCACTGCAGCGTCAATTTGACTGCGACTTAAAATCAGTAATTTTTCGGCAAAATTAGAATCCGCATACGTAAATGAATACCATGTATATTTGCGATCACTGTTTGCCTTAAGTACAAACCAAATAAACTAAGACCCCTTTTACTCGAGGAAGTTTTTTCATGAAGTTTTTTTTTTTTCATTCTGTTTTAAAACATCTTCGCAAATCTGGTCGCATTTACACGACGAAGTTTTTTCATGCAGCATTTTCTTTGTAAATGCAACTCTGATTTAAAATTATGGTCGATAAACATATATCTTTGCCATCGATTGTTTTATTTGTTAACATATAATTTATTTAAGAAGTGACAAGTAAATAAAGTGGATTCAGTGAACATTTCTACTAATAATTTCTTAACCAAAACAATGTATTTACTATTGGCGCTAATATTTGCTTGTGCGATATTTCGTATCGATAAATTTATTATTCACATCAAACACTGTGCATCTCTGTGTTTACATGCAATCGGAATAAGAAAAGCAAAATGAGAAAAATAAATCATTGCTACACAAGTCATGAATCATTGCAGGCAGCTGAAACCCCTCTACACCCTGTGCCTACAAACGAATGCTTCAGACGCAAAAACTTCATGCAGAACTCTCTTTATCTATGGGATAGTAAATTAAAGTGCCAAAATTGGGGTTCTACGATAACTGGAGGGCTGGAAAAATCCACATATTTTGCACATCCTTACAGCTAGAACTACCAAGTTTGGTTAGAAGATAGCTACAATCAACCCCCAAAAAACTGTTTCAAAAATTTTGGAGCCACGCCCACCAATACCGCCCTAACGGACCCAACTGCCCCACCGCTTCGTCAAAAACGGGAATGCGTGTATCTTCCAGAGCTGTGGTGCTAGAGCCACCAAATAGGTACGTTGGAAGACAATTGGCAACATTCCCCAAAAATCTGCATCAAAGTTTTGGAGCCTCGCCCATCCAATCTGTCCCAAGCTCCCCTTTCCCCACTTTTACAAACATTGAGCTAGAGTTACCAAATTTGGTATGAAGATAGCTATTGACATTCCACACAGATCTAAATAACAAACATTATGCCACGCCAACCCATACCGCCCCCAGCCCCCTTTCCCTACTTTTTACAAACTTCGAGCTATAGTCACCAAACATGGTGTGATAATCCTTAAGGCAGCGTACACCTTTGCCGCATCCGTCCCCCTTTGCAATCAGGCCTCTTTTAAGCGGTATTAATTATTTAAATTCGGATTTAAATATTTTGATTGAATTGCTTTTATTCCGATTTTATTATTTTCGTTTAATTTCGTTTCAAGTTAATTATCGCTTTTAATTTGATCTTGTCCCACTTGTTAACTTTTAATCCGCTTTCATCCAATTGTTGGCGTATATTTCTTCTCTTTTCTTAATAAAAAAAAAAATCACTTTCGGACGAAATTGTTATACTGTTCGACTTTTCGCAGCCTAGCCCAAAACTCGTCACACTTTGTCAATTTGGCGCGTGCTGTACTTCGAGCGCTGACCCTCACCCTGCTCCGTTAAGCAATCGGCGTCTACGTCTTCGCCGTCACTTTCGTTCACTTGCAGGTGTTCAACTCCCGTTTACTTTTTGAGCTTCTTATTTTGAGCTATTGAACTTATCCATTTGCCAGCCCCCCAGTTATCGCAGAGCTCCAATCTTGACACGTTATCTGCCCTGGCCATAGATAAAGATAAAGCCGTGTAAAGGAGTAATTTAGCCAGGGGTATAAACTCAGTCTGGCCAGGTACACCACACAAGAATATTTATGTATTTTGGTGGGACTATAACGCGCGCGGTCTACAAGTTGGAAGACACCAACCCGACGACCGTCACACTAAGCAGCCAGAGTATAAAACGACTCAGCTTGACTCGTGTACGCAAGTGTACAAAACCAACAAAAAAAGGAGAGAAAAAGACAGCAACTCAATTTTACTGGGTCACGGACATACCGGCGACCAATTTATTTCACTTCTTTAAAATATTGTTTTATACAAGAAAACCTAAACCTAGCTATATATACATGTACATGAACTGCGATGAACTTTCCCCTCTTACCCTATCTCTATAATATCCTATACCTTTGCTGCGAACACGCTGCCTTTCTTTTCTGTTCTTATAACCTAACCTTTCTCTTCTCTCTGTCGCGTACGCGTCTGCTCACTTGCGGAGGTCAATCACAACTCCCTCGCCCACGCTTCGGCCTCGGCCCAAGTTGCAGATTTTGTCGCTCCCCACACTTGCTCGTGACCGTGGTGGGATTTGATGATCGCAGCTGGCGCGCTGCATCTTGAGACTCTGCGTTTTGGGGCGGTTATATTTAAATTCTTAAGCGTTAGGCGCCAATCAAAAATATGTACATCCAATAAATCTAAATACTTTACGCTCCTTGCGTTTATTAAATATAAATACTGCGCACTCCTTGCGTCTAACAAAACTATACCTACAACTTGAACAACCCATGCGCTTCTTGCGACTAAAAATTATAAATATAATACAAAAATGTAAATTAAATCAACAATGCGCTCCTTTGCGACTTTAAACTATAAATATAATATTATAAATAAAAATAAATCAAATAACTAATAAATATAACTCTTAATGAAGGGGCGCGATGCGGCCTACTTCCAGCTTTCTTAAGAGCTCTGTTAGGAATCTCATCGGGCCCTGGCGCTTTGATAGGCTTCGTCCTCGTTGCTGCTTGGCGGATCTCTTCCAAGGTGACCTCCTCGATGACGGCAGGCATGATAGACGCTGGCGCGGGATTAAGCTCATCAGCCATTCTGGGAAACAGGTGCGTCACAATCTCTTTGAGCGCCCTCGAGTCGGTAGGCTGGCAGCGGGAAAAGGCGTTGAAGCGTTTGACAAAGATTTTGTAGGCGTAATCCCAAGTATCGTTCTAAGCTGTGTCGCAGAGCTCAAGAAAGCATCTGCGCTTGCTAACCTTAATAAGCTTCTGAAGCTGCCTCCTGCATGTGAGAAACTCCTTTTGTCGAGCTTGGTACATCTGGGAACCGCGGGAGCGCTGGTAGCGGCGTCTAGCGTGGTTGCAAACGTTTCAAGCTTCTGCTATCTCCTCATTCGACCAGTATACTTGCACATGGTGCCTCTGGTACCTCTTGCTCAGCTTTATGGTTTTTGCACCACAGCCTCGGTGCTGTCTGCTCTATCCGGGATCCCTGCTGATGCAAGCTGTGTACCAAAGATTCGCGTGTCAAGCGTCTCAGCACGGTATTTCTGCCTAGGTTGGGCTGGAACATGTTGGAGATTATGACGTGCTCCGACGGTGAACCATATGGCAGCATGGTCGCTCCCATTGTGGGAGTCGTCGATGCTCCAGCTGGATGAAGTAGACAACGAAGTACTGGCGAACGTGATATCGATGACGGATCCCAGCCCTGCTCTGCTGAAAGTGTGCTGGGTCTCCTGGTTTAGTATGGCAACGTCCAGAAGCGTGAAGGCCTCAAGTAAGGCTCGGCCCCTAGCCGTGGACGAGCTAGCCCACTCCTCTGCAAATGCGTTGAAGTCACCAGCTATGATGACCGGGTGCCGGCCTCTAGCATCTGCCACGGAGTAGATCCACATGCCACCCGCCATCGCACGTACGAAGGTATCAGCCCGGTAAACTCTGGTCAGTGGTGGCGCAGCGCTACCACAAAACCAAATTGCTGCTCTTCCTGATGTGTCTAGTGCGCAGTTTGGTCCCTCCTGCATCCGGTATGGCTCACTCAGCACCGCAAGATCCGCAAAGCGTTCACGCACTGTTTGCGACAGCAAGTCCTGAGCCGCCGCACAATGGTTGATGTTCAGCTGGATGCAGCTTACAGCTTGCGGCAGCTGCTAGCGGTGTGTCCCATTTCCAGACATCGGTAGCACCTCGTGCGTACTTCCTGAGGGCGGATGGCGCATCTGGTCCAACCAACTCGAAACGTGCGCAGGGCAGTAATGCTGCTCGCAAGATTCGCTGGAACTGAGAAGTTGGCCACCTGGGTGTTGCCATATCCAGGTCGAATGCTTTTAAAATTGCATACATCGATGGGTATATTGGCCTGTTTCGGCAGCACAGCTACAATCTCCTCCTTAGTTGACAACTCATCCTGATCCCGAATTGCAGAGTGTGATTGCTCTGTAAACGAGCGAACCTCAGCACTCTTGCCCAGCACAAGCTCCTTCTCGTCCTTGAGCTGCTTGGTGCACTCCAGGCCTACTCCATTCAACTCCAGTAGCAGGTCGCCTTTTGCTGTGCGTGGAGCTTTGGAGACCTTGTCGGGGACTCCGTTGAATTTTCCGTCGCTTCTGCGCGTAACAAGCGACAGAACTTTGCTAAGGAAAGCTCGCTGGTACTAATAACCAGCGCATCCGATCTGCTAGATGCCTTACCGGTTGGCTTGCTAGCTTTCCTTCGCTTAGCCGCGTGTGTGTGTGTGTGTGTGTAAGCCTGCGTGTGTGTGCCGGTGTGTCTGTGGGTCTTACATGCCTGAGTGTGCCTGAGTGTGCCTGTTTGTGTGGCTGAGTGTGCCTGTGTGTATAAGCCTGGTTGTTTGGGCCTGGTTGTAAGTTTGTTTTTTTTCCTTTATTGCTTATCCTATATATACAATGACTAAGTATTAGGTAATATAAGCGAAACATAACATTGGCGGTACGTCCGTTAGGTAATGCGTCACCAATGCCTATGTTCCACCTTATCCTCTTGCTCTCTTCGCTCGCGCTCAGCCTTACGCAGATTGGTCATGACTGCCGCCGCGAACGCGCTGATTGCTTCCCAATTGATGCTGCTGGCCAGTATAAAAGTCACCAGGTTGTCCAACTCGATGCTACAGCTCAAAGACCTCTCCAGTTCATCTCGGAGCCCGGTAAAGCGTCCACAGTGAAACAAGACGTGTTCTGCATCCTCTACGAACCTATCACCACAGGAGGTACAGAACGCTGCACCCTCATGCCCAAGTTTGTGCAAGAACTCACGGAAGCAGCCATGACCACTTAGGAGTTTGGTGGTGATGTAGTTGAGCTGCCCATGCCGCCGGTTTTGCCACGCTGAAATGCTCGGGATGAGGCGATGTGTCCAACGCCCTTTGCTTGACCCATCTCATTGCCTCTGCCAGTTTTCCAAAGTGCGCGTTTTGGATTTCCCTAGCCAGCTCGGCTATGGAAGCTCTTCCAGCCAGGACCACACATTCGTCATCCGAGATGGTTCAGAAGTCGCTACAAACTCTGAACGCTTCAAGACGGTGAGTAGCTCTCAGTCCGCGGGTGTAGCTCTCAAAGCGCAAGCTGGTTGCCATATCGGCGCCGTATACAGCATCGTCGCTCTTATGACGCTGGATCAAAGGACTCTTGAATTGCTTCGGACCTATCGTATTTGGCATGATTCGCGAGATCGCACGATTTGCTAAGACGGCCTTAGTGCTAGCGTACTCCAAGTGCTCCTTGAAGCATAGCCTGGTATCCAGCATAACGCCCAGATATTTAATCGCCCTCTTTGACCTGACCGCAGTGCTAGCCACGATGATGTTAGCTGTCTTCATTACTTTGCGGCTGCTAATGAGCACTGCCTCTGTTTTTTCGGGTGCTATCTGCAGTCCTACTGAGGAGAGACACTGTATGGCTTTCGCGATGGCTAGGTTGCACTTTTCCTCCACTTCCTTGGGATCCTTGGCGACAACCACATCGTCAGCAAAGCCCACCAGCTGAACATTGACAGCCGAAAAACGCCGTCATACATGACGTTCCACAGTAGAGGTCTCCGTACCGACCCTTGTGGCACGCATCCAGAAACTTCGTGCTCCTCCATCGTCTCGCAGGTATCGCACCTAAGGATTCTATCCTTGAAGTAGCTCATTGTTATCCTAAGAAGGTACTCCGGCACGTTTAGCGCCTCAAGAGCCTCCAGGATGCAGCCCCATTTAGCCGTATTGAAGGCATTTTTGACGTCCAACGTTATCACTAGGCAGTACTTCTTGGCGCCGCCTTTCCATCTACATCCAGCTTTCGCTCCCGAAGCTATCTCGACTACCTTGCCGATAGCGTCCAGCGTAGATCGCGTTTTGCGAAAGCCATACTGCTGGGGTGAAAATGCACCAGAAATGACGCAATTGAGCCGGGTGCAAATCAAGTGCTCCAGTAGCTTACCCGCAGTATCGATCAGGCAGATCGGACGATATGCAGCTGGATCTTCGAGGTTTTTTCCAGGTTTCGGTAGGAGGACCAGGCGCAAAATTTTCCAATGGTTTGGAAACACTCCGCTTCGTAGGCAGCTTTTGTACATGCTCGAAAAGACATCTGGGCAGATCGTAATTGCTAGCTTGAGGGCTCGGTTGGGAATCCCATCTGGGCCAGGTGACTTGGTGGGCTTCAACTCCGTTGCAGCGTGGCGAATCTCATCTAGCATGATGGGCTCAATTTGAGAATGCTTGCTTGGCGCAGGTGGGAGCTCGCCGATATCCTCATCCACACTGGGAAATAGGTGCCTTACTATCTCCTTCAATGATCCTGGGTCCATGGGAAGGCAGCGTGGAGAGGCATTGAAGCGTTTTACAACCAGCTTATAGGCATTGCCCCACGGGTCGTTTTCCGCTGTGTCAGAGAGGCCAAGGAAGCATCTACGCTTGCTGTCTTTAATAAGCTTCTGGAAGAGTCTCCTACTGGCGAGAAATTTCGACTGACGTTCATGGAACAGCAGCGATCCACGTGAGCGCTGGTAGCGGCGTCTAGCATAGTTTCATTCGCTTCGAGCCTCAGCGATCTCCTCGTTCCACCAGTATACTGGGGCATGGTGCCTCTGGTACCTTCTGCTCCTAATCATGCTATTATCGCAGGCACGGCTTAGCATCCGCATCGTTTTGTCCACCACATCCTCGGTGCTATCAGTAGTATCAAAGTTCACAGCAGACTCCAGATGGGCACTGAAAGTCCGCATGTCTAACGTCTCGAAACGATACCTAGGCCAGTGGTGAGCTGGAGTATCACAGTGATCCAGGCGTATTCCAACGGTGCACCATATGACAACGTGATCACTTGCATTAAAGGAGTCGTCTATGCTCCAGGTGGACGAACAGAAGAGCGAGCTACTGACAAAAGTAATGTCAACGACCGAACCCATCCAGCTCTGCTGAACGTGTGCTGCGTTCCATGATTTAGGAGCGCCACATCGAGAAGAGAGAACGCCTCCAGCAACCCCCGTCCTTTGGCATTGGTTGACGAGCTGCCCCACTCCTCTGCCCACGCGTTGAAGTCTCCAGCGATGACGATCGGGTGACTGCCTTTTGCGTCTGCTACAGGAGTCCAGGTGTAGCGAACTCGATAGCTGCAGGCTAGGGTAGTAGACTGCGTAGACCACAGCCGCCATCACACGCGCACGTAGTTTTCGTCCCATGTACACTACCAAGGATCCGTCAATCCGCAGGACCTAGAGCCGCTTCCAGTTGTCCGAAGCGCATCTAGGGCTCTCAGAAAGCCGGTATGGCTCGCGTAGCACCGAAAGGTCTGCAGAGAGCTTACGCACTGTTTGCGACAACAGGTCCTGGACCGCTGCACAATGGTTGTGGTTCAGCTGTATGAACTTCATCTTGCACGATCAAGTACACTTCCGCTGAGTGGACATCTATTACTTCCCGCCAGGTGGCTGAATGAGGCACTGCCCTTTGCAACACAGATGAAGCACTTCGCTACCTCGCTCTTGCAACTCGCTCGCTTGTGGCCTGTAACTCCACATCTGATGAAGCACTGGGATCTATCCACGGGGTTACGGCAGCTGTTGCAGTATCTCCCACCTCCAGACAGCGGTAGCACCGCATACGTGCTTCCTGCTGGCGAATGACGCAGCTGGTCCAGCCAACTCGAACTGTGCGCAGGGCAGTAATGCTGCTTGCCAGATTTGCTGGTTCTGAAAATTGAGCCACGTATGTGTTACCATATCCAGGTCGAATGCTCTTGAAGATACAGACGTCGGCTGGTATGTTTGCCTGCACTGACAGCGCAGTCACTATCTCCTATTTAGTGGCTAACTCGTCCAGGTCCCGAATGACGAAGTGAGACTGCTCGGTAAATGAGCGAACCACTGCACTCTTGCCCAGCACAAGCTCCTTCTCGTGTTTGAGCTTCTTAGTGCACTCTGGGCCTACTCCATTCAACTCCAGTAGCAGGTCACCTTTTGCTGTGCGACGAGCTTTGGAGACCTTGTCGCGGACTCCGTTGAATTTTCCGTCGGTTCTGCGCGTAACAAGCGACAGAACTTCGCTGTAGGAAAGCTCGCTGGTACTTATTACCAGTGCATCCGATCTGCTCTTCGTATGTGGCTTGCCAGATGCCTTACTGGCTAGCTTGCTAGACTTCTTTCGCTGAGCCGTTTGCCACGTATTCTGTGGATAAGACTTCGAAACCGCTGGACTTGCGGTGCCAGTTTTGGTCCTCTTTGAGGGCGTAGCTCGCTGCCCTGGCTCGAGCTCGCGCCGCCTCTTGAGAGTCACTGTACTCCTCGCAGCACTGCAACTCTGCTGTTGCACTTTATCGGCTCCTCTAGTAGGCAGCTCTGCAAACGGCGACGTCTGTGTGGCCGTATCCGCGCTATCACTGGAAGCTGACTTGCTTTTTCCAGAGAAGGCTTTGTATAGCTAAAGTGCCTTCGCTGCTTGGTCAGCTGGGTAACGTGCCGCTGCCCGAACAGAAGGGCATTAAGGCCGTTCAGAATGGCACCCAGCTGCACAAAGACATCTTCTTCTTCTGGCTTCTTCTCCTGGTTTGAAGCGGCCACCGCAGGTGCAGGCATGTCACCCGGAGATACAAGGCTAAGCACCGGGGGTAGCGCACTCCCCAAAAGGAGTGGGGGGACCTAGGCATTGCCGAGCTTCGCTCAATACCTTCCACTATTACCACTTGTCTCCAGTCACTTGTAGATCTACAAGCAGTCCCGCGTTGACCAAAGGTTTCCCTAAGGTTTTTAACCGGTGGAGGTTATACCGCCCCGACACGGTCAGAGCCCCACTAAGCACCGCCGCGACGGAGGGGGTTGGTAAAAGCCGGTACCGTGGCCTTCTGCTTAATCTGCTTGGAGTTTCCTACTGGACAAATCGCCAAGTGGTGCGCCTGTTGGCTATGCAGCGCTTATCGCAAAATCCTTGCGCGTACGCAACAAAATCTTTTGTTTGCACTTGCACCCCGTCCACGAACCACTCACAGCTGAAACACCTCTTTTCGTGTTGGTGCCACCTATGATTAGCAAGCGAGGGTAATATTAGCGCTTCTCGCTCAGCTGGCACTGCCAAACACAGGCCTGGTACTCGCGATCAGCTGAGTAAGCAATACGTGTAATATTTACGTGTAGCATTTCCACTCACACCAGTTGGACTGCCCTAGATTGCGCGCAGCTTAAGGGAGACTCCACAACAACCCGGTGAATTTGAAAAATTGGTTTTCACTGCAGGTTTAGCACTGCGAAAACACTGCAAGGACGGAGCGACTGGAAAAACTCGAACGTACTTTGCGTGAGAACAAACACCTATGCCGGTGTGTGTATATGCCTGAGTGTGCCTGTGCGTGAGTATAAGACTGGGTGTGTGTGTGTGTTTTTTTTTTCTCATGAAACGCCATGAAGGGTGTGAATCTTTCAAAGATACTGGTGGCCCGTAACACCAAGCATGCACGATTTCCACGTTCTAAACACCCTACACAACAACGCGCCTCATCCCCAAGGGATCACGATTAAGTATTACATCTCGGGGATGAGATGTCTGAAAGGCCGTCTCCTTTTTCATCCCTTTCTCGGCCCATCTTTCTTTCTTAATTAGTATCGCTCATTGCTTCACATCGCTCTCTTTCGTACCTACGGAGATCCTTCTGGATGCAAACGATCCTCTGGACTACCGCATTCCAGTTCGAGTCGGATTCTAACATGTATGACACCAGCTCTTCCACTGATGGTAGAGGTGTTGCTCCTGTTAGATATCTCGGGCAGTGGTACAGGACATGCTCAGGATCTTCCGCACAGCCCAGAAAGACCGAACATTGCGGCGTCTCCTCGTGCCTGTACTTAACCAAGTATTTCCTATACCCTCCGTGGCCGGTAAGGAACTGCGTCAGATGGAAGTAAGTAGATCCTCCTCGTCGTTCTATCCACTCCTGGATTCTTGGGATGAGCCTATGCGTTCATCTACCTTTGGTTGAGAAGGTCCACCTGGCCTACCACATGGCCAGGGACGCCTGCCCCTCGGACCTCCTTACAGCTTCAGGTGGTGCGATGCCTCCCATAGACTCCCGCTAGGCGTGGACTTCCGTCATCTCGCGGGCTAGTAGGTCCACAGGCATCATGTTCGCTAACACAAGTGCTGCGTCATCCGAAACCGTACGGAATCCCGATATCACCCGTAATGCGCTTAATCGGTACGACACTGCCAGCTTCTTCCAAAGGGTAGTATTGCGGTCCAGGGCTGCAGCCCAGATCGGTGCAGCATAAAAAGCGACTGACGCCACTACTTTTCCAAGAAGTAGTTGCCATGCACCCCTGGGTCCTCCCAGGTTTGGCAACATACGGGAGAGAGCTGCTTGCAATTTTGCTGCTTTCTAACCGAAAGTTTCGATATAAGGCCGGTAACACAGCCTGTTGTCCAGCTTGACTCCGAGATATTTAATGTATGGCTTTGATCTGATGGAAACACTACCAACCTCCACCTCCATTAATTCAGTTTTTTTCCTGCTCATTATGAGAACTGCCTCGGTCTTGCCATTATGCTATTATCTTAATAGCTCCATTAGTTTCCACCACTACGAGGGCCAGGTCATCTGCAAACCTAATAAGCTTACATCCCTGTGGTAGGTGCAGTCTAAGTACCTCGTCGTACATAGCGTTCCACAGAAGGGGTCCCAACATTGAGCCCTGTGAAACGCCTGCAGTGACGTTATATCGTTTAAGTCCCTCCTCTGTGTCGTATTCCAAAGTCCTGTCTGAAAGATAACTCGCTTTAATTCTCATTCAGTAAACCGGCATTCTTATTCTTTTGAGGGCATTCAGGATGCGCGTCCAGCTCGCCGAGTTGAACGCGTTCCGAATATCCAGCGTTACTACTGCGCAATATTCCTTGTCCCCCATCTCCATCGTGTCCCTTCTATCTCTTTTGTTGTGATGTCGACCACTGTCTTGATCGCGTCTACCGCGGAATCCGTATTGGGATCCCGAAAGTGCATGTCTTGCGTCCAGTATCGTTAGCAGTCTTGCGTAGAAACTTTTTTCCAGAACCTTTCCCACTGTGTCAAACAGACAAATCTTGGGAATACTCCCCCCTGTAAGCAGTGAGTGTAGGTGTCCGCAAATTCCTGGGCCTTCGCGGCGATTGCAAGCTTTAGCACTTTGTTTGGTATAGCATCGGGCCCTGGAGTCTTTTGGTCACCAATCTGTCTTACTGCCGCAGTCAACTCGTCGGTCGTCGTTGGATTTATGTGCTCCGAGTCAAGTGTGGGGCTTCCCATTTGCGCCCGGGGGTGCTGTGGAAACAGGGCCACTACGATTTTCCGTAGCTCCACTGGGCATGTGGTCCTTGGCGTGGTTTGGCTCTTTACTTTCTTGGTTACCACCTTATAGGCTGTTCCCCAGGGGTTGATGTCGGCCTCTTCACATATATGGCGAAAGCATTTGGCTTTACTGCGCATGATGCTATGCTTCAAATCCCACTTAGCCCTCCGGAAGTCCTCGGCTCTGTGGTCAAAGTCCGGGCGATTTCTGGCTCTTTGGAAGAGTCACCTTGCACGTGTGCACTTTTTCTTCAGCTGGCTAATCTTGTCATTCTACCAGTAGCAAGGTGATCCCCGCCTGCTTAGTTTCCGCCTATACATGGTTGCGTTGCAAGCATCAGCTAGGTTTCTTCCTAGTTGGTTTGCCATATCCTCTGCAGGGCCACTTTCCCATTCCAGATAGTTTAGCAGGTCCACAAAAGTATGCTCGTCCAGACAGCTATCTTTCCACTTCGGTCCTGTTAGCTTGGGTGGCATCTTTGCCCAGATTATGCGCAGTTCATAGTAAATGGCCTGGTGGTTACTGTAGGTGAACTCTTCACTTACTTTCCATTTGACCCCCCTTCCTAACGAGCAGCTCATCCGGGTTAGGTCAATTATAGAGCAACTACCAGCTTTTCGGTAAGTAAGCGATTTCCTATCATTCATGAGAGTTACATCCAGTGCAGAGAACTCTTCCAAAAAGCAGAAGCCCCTTGTGTTTGTTTCTCTGCTGCTCCATTCTACTGCCAATGCGTTGAAGTCGCCAGCTATAACTATCGGGGATCGTCCGCGGGCATCATCCACGATTTCCTCCAGCATGTTTTTGAACTCTCCCAGTCCCCAGCTTGGAGATGCGTAACAGCTGTAGAATGTAACGCTGCTTATCCGTGCCCTAACAAATTCGTTGTGGTCTGTATTGACTTCTCGGGGTGGCGTGTTTATGGACCAAATGGCAGCCTTACCGTCTCTGCTGGCTACCCATCCGGTCCCTGGTATCCTTTTGAATGGCTCACAGATAAGAGCTATGTCAGTATGCTTCTCCCTTGCCGACTGCATCAGAAGCGCCTGTGCGGCCTCACAATGGTTAAGATTAAGCTGTTGAATCTTCATCTTCGCTGTTCAAGTGCTCTCCGAAATACTGGACATTTTCCACTGCCAGCCGCATGGTCAGCCCTTGTTTTATTACTCATGCACAGCATGCACTGTGGCTTTGTTGTGCAGTCCTTCGCGATGTGGTCCATCTGTCCGCATCTACGGCATTGCTTAGACCTGTCCACCGTGCTCTTGCATTCCCTTGCAAAGTGGCCGAACTCCATGCATTTGAAGCAACTCTTGACTGTACTAAATTCCCTATTTCGGGAAACAGCCCAACCGACCTTCACGACTCCAGCGGCAAGAGCCTTCCTAGCTTCGTCCACAGGCAGCTTGATGGAAGCCGTCTGCGTCGAACCGCAAGCCTTTCTTAAATGGATATCTTCCACCAAGATAGCTTCTATATGCAGCTGCTTTTTCAAGGCCTCGCATATGTCCTCCTTAGTGGTGAATTCGTCCAAATCCCTGCACTCGACTGTGACTCGCTGTGAGAGCGCCTGGACTTCCACTTGCTCCCCGAGGGACTCACCAAGAAGGTTCCTGATCGCCGTTGTGCCCTCTCCAGATTTGCTCAGCTGGAACAGGAGCTCACCTTTTTGGGTTCTCCTGATTTTGGAAACCACCTGGCCAACACCGCTTAGCGTTCCATCTGACTTCACTTTTCGAAGTATTTCGGAGTAACTTGCCTCTCCTTAAGCATGCCACCACCGCCATGCGTCTCTTTCCAGGGTTGCTCTCCTTATTTTTCTTTTTCCGTACCGTGGTCCATTTTTCTCCTTCACTCTCTTTGCTTGGGGGAGCTTTCGTGGCACTCTTCGGCCCTGGTTCATCCGTGGCTTGAGTGCAAGTCGAAACCTGCGTCGTCACCACTCCCTTACTCCTCTTGGTGGAGGGTGCACCCGCTCCAGGATTCTGCTTTCTCTTGCTATCGATGGCCTTTCCGAAGATTGGCGACGTCTGGGAAGCTTGGTGCATCCGTATCACAGCCTTCGCCCTATTGTCGTGTAGCAGTAAAGCTACAAGCTCGTATAGGTCCCTGATGCTCTCGATCGAGTCACGCATCGGCTGGTGAATCGACCGTCTCTTACCATCTTCCATCATCTCGACCAGCTTCGAGATTTCTTCTCCAAGGTCGCTGAGTGCTGTTCTGTTGTGTTGCTCCACAGGCTCCCTCGCGCCCTGGTGTAACTCTTGAACGGCTGGCGTCGAAATTTTGGTCGGCGACCTTAACACCTTACTGCTTCTAGCAAATCCATCACAGGGGTTCTGTGAAAGAATTCTAAAAGCCTCTCTCTCTCCTTCAATTTGGGGGGTTGTTTGTATATTCATGCTTTTGGGTCCCAACTCCTGGGCCGTTGTCTCAGGTCGTTGTACTGTCGCGTTGTAGTCCCGTGGTTAACTATGCAAGCAGTGAGGCCACGCTTGGGCTGACACCCACCTTCATGGGGTCGGGCATACAGAGCCAGACCCGCGTTAATCAGGAATATTACATCTGAACCGGTACTGTCAACTTAATGACTACGAGCCCGAGATCGTATCCTGGAGACTTGTTTTAGCGGGAAGGAGGTGGTCACAGGTTTAGCCTATCAGCCGTTTCGGCTAGATTTCACTCCGCTTACTCAGGTGATAGAATACTGCTAACCGTCAGGCCTGGTTTCGTCTATTCCAGAAGTGGTTCCAGAAGTCCTACCTAAGGCATAACTGGACTCTGCCTTAGAGCCATTTAGTCGCCTCTAACGACAAGCTAAGGCATGCTGAGGTGGGTATTCTTTTAAACCGCCCACCACACGGTGTGTGTGTGTAAGCCTGGGTGTGTGTGGATGCCAGTGCGTATTTATATGCCTGAGTGTGCCTGAGTGTGAGTATAAGCCTGGGTGTAAGTGCCTGTGTGACTGGGTTAGCCTGGGTGTGTGTTTATGCCTGTGTGCATGCTGGTGTCGATGCCGGGTGTGTGGACTGTTGTGGTCACTGCTGCTGACGTTGCTGCCGGGCGCTGCCACTGATCGTGGCCATTGTTGCTGTCCTTAGGTGTCACTGCGGTTACCACTCGCGCCTACCAACTTGTTAGAGCTCGCTCGGAAAACTGCAAACTGCCCCGGATTGGCGCACTTGCAAGACAAATTAAGCAAATCCGCCTAATTGCCTCGCCAGTCTTCTTCTTTCCAATTCTGGGTCTTTGCACGTTTTCAGCTAACCGTCATGCAAAAAATACCAACTGGTTCCGAGATACCTTTGCTCCGCTCTGCGTTGCGCTAATGCATGGTAAATGCAGCTTAAAGGTATCTCGGTCGTACATACAATAACGCCACGAACATTAAATAAATGTGCGGTAAATTTCACTACCTCACAATACGTTCATTTAAAATTCCTATTTAAGATAAGTTATAATAAAATTTAATTGCTATTATTTAAATAATAAAATAACGATCAACGTATTTTATTTTCTTTTGTTGTTTTTTAAACACACGAAAATTAAGTCGATTTTCGACTTAATAATTGAAGCAACATTATATATAGTTGTCTTATATTTAGCATATTTTATAATAGCTATACAGACGCTGTTTAAGTGCATTTAAAATCAAATAAAACTAAGCTTATATTCAATTTTATTGAATTTTATACTTACGTATAGACATATACATATAACGCATAAACTATAACGTTGTAACAATCGTTGACTCACAGCCAAATTTAAATATGTCTACTGAAACTTTAGATATTAGTGGTGTTTTGGTGCCGCATTCAGTTGTTGCTTTAATTAGTGATGGAGCCTGCCTTTTTAGATCTATTTCCTACCTTTAATTTGGTGTGCAAGGCTTCCATGGCATCATACGCCGACATATTGTAGCCCAATTCTTAACCAACTGGGAAACTTTTGCTTGATTCACCATAAACTTAAATGCAGAGTGTTATAGCTCTTCTAAACAATCTGAGTGTGCTATGTCATACTCATACACATATGGTACTGCAGGTGACCTTCAAGCAGCAGCCGACATTTTTGCTGTAAATTTCATATTTATTAAAAATTGAAATTTATTACAAGCATTTGGAAATAATCTGCATCCTGTCAAAATATTGCGTTTTACCGGTCCATTAATGAATGGACATTTTGATGTTTATATACCTTTAGAGGAAGTATTAACTCAAGATTCTCATACGTCAAATTAATGTAATACTGAAAATGTTAAAAATCCCGTTAAAAGACTTAGTCGGTTCGCCGACAAAGCAGAAAAAAAGGTACTAAAATATTAATATGAAAATAATCGTGATATCAATTGGGGTAAGCGCATAGATGCATCAAAAAGATTTCAGGTTAATCATTTTGAAGCTCATAGAGTTGCAGTGAGAAAACATCAGGCTAATAATCCTAATGCACGTCAAGAAAGGCGTTTGCGTGCATGGAGTGTTAAAGCCATGTCTGGCTAGAACTATGATTTTGAAATAGCTTACAAGTCAGATTAAGTTACTCAACTTGGAAGTATGAATTTTACATGCAAACATTGTAATGCTTTAAAATTGAAAAATGAGCCTCTGGGTATCTGTTGCAAGGCAGGAAAAGTTAAACTTTCACAAAATGAAAGTTTGCCTGATCCACTTAAAAGCTTAATAATTAGTGGACATCCCAAGCATGATCATTTCATTGATCGTATAAGAAAGTATAACAGCTGCTTTCAAATGACTTCTTTTGGTAGTACAAAAATTATAAATGGAAGTTGGTCAACCTTTAAAGTCCAAGGAGAAGTGTATCACTTAATTGGTAGTGTCTGACCTTTGCCAAATGAAGAAATGCAATTTCTTCAAATTTATTTTGTTGGTGATGATGAAAAGGAAGCTCAACTGTGTTGCAAAAATAATTCAAATGTTGATTGTAGCGTAGTAAAGGATCTGCAATGTATGTTTAATCAGCATAATCGTTATGTTAAAGATCTAAAAATGGCTCTCAATAAAATACCAACAAGTACTAAAGACTATAAATTGGTTATACATGCTGATAGAACACCCGCTGGTGCCCAGAAAGGGCTTTACAATGCACCTCAATCAATCAAAGTAGCTATAGTTATTGTTGGTCAGCAATTTGAAAAGCGCGATATTATTACTTAAAGCCATAATAATAAATTACATCGCATAAGTGAGGTGCTTCGATCATACGTTGCCTTACAGTAAGTAAGCTTACTATACCACAATGGAATCCATTATTAAAATAGGAAGACCTAAAAAAATTAGATATCTGCGTTAAGCTTTTACAGCTATAAAATAATGATTCGTCAATCTGAGATAAATCATTTAATTTATTGTCGTTCCCTTTTTAGCCAATTTTTAGTTGATATGTATGCTAAAATTGGAACAGAACGGTTAAATTATATTCGCTACAATCAAGCGAAACTCAGAGCAGATAGCTATATACATCTATAAGATGCAATACGCCAACAAGATTTTGACGCAGCTCAACTTGGTCAGATGGTAATTTTACCATCTTCTTTTACAAGCTCTGCACGATATATGCATGAAAAGACTCAAGATGCTATGACATATGTTCACCATTATGGGCGACCAGATCTTTTCATAACATTCACATGCAATCCACAATGGAATGACATCAAAAGTGATTTATTACCGGTTCATTTAAAAGTAAACGCTTCTATGTTACTATTGATAAAAGGTTCTTTGTTTGGAAGCGTGCAATGTTTCATGTACTCTGTGGAATGGAAATAGTTTACCACATATAGATATTCTACTTTGCCTAGAAAATTAAATAAGACCAGATAAAATCGATAAGATTATCTGTGCCGAAATACTTAACGCAGATGAGGATCCTTTGTTATTTAACATTGTTAAGTCAAATATGATTCATGGTCCTATCGGTGCATTTAATAATAAAACGCCATGCATGAAAAATGGAAATTGTACCAAAAGGTTTCCTCGACAATTACTTAAAGTCACTGTGACTGGAATAGATAGTTACCCTCTATATCGTAGAAGAGCGATAAAAGATGGTGGTAATGCAATTAATACAAATGGTAATTGCATAGATAATCGCTGGGTTGTGCCTTACAACTATGTGTTTTTGAGAACATTTGAAGCTCACATAAATGTTGAGTATTGTAGTATTAAATACATTTGTTTGGTCGTTAGATAAGTAGCTCAGAAGCGGTATGGAGAATCCTTGCATTTCCCATACATGAACGTTTTCCGGCTATTACACACTTAGCTGTTCGTTTAGAAAATGGTCAACGGATACATTTTAACCACAATAATCCGCAACAATTACTTGACAGATTAAGCACTACACCCAAAACCACTCTGCTAGCCTTCTTTGAGCTATGCACACGTGATGAGTTTGCAAGAACGCTTCTATATTGTGAAGTTCCATCGTATTTTACATGGAACAACAAATAATTTCAAAGAAGAAAACGAGGGCATGATGTGCCAAATTTTCCTGGAGCTAAAAGAGATTCAACTTTGGGAAGAGTTTACACTATTCATCTCAATAATACAGATTTTTATTTAAGACTTTTATTACATATTGTAAGGGGTCCAACATCATTTTTAAATTTAAAAACTGTTATTATCATTTCGATTGGCTTGTAAAGCTCTAGGATTACAAGAAGATGATAAGCACTGGGATTCAACTATAGCCGAAGCTGTCATATGTCAAAATCCTACAAAACTGAGAGAACTTTTTGCAATAATGTTAGTATTTTGTCAAATTTCAGAGACTCTTGAACTATGGAAATCTTATAAATAGAGTTTCTCAGAAGATATTTTAAGAGGCTTTCATTTTTCACAAGACAGAATGATGAGAGTATTGTGAATAACGTATTAAAAAAATGTTTTATTTACATTGAAGATATTGTACTGTCTACTGGTGGTCAAAACTTGACTTATTATGGACTTCCACTACCAATTAGATCCGAGGAAATTGTGCCAAATATTGAATATCATAGAGGAACAAAATTTGAAAATTGCGATAATTTTGTTGTTAATAATGAGCTATTCCTTAGTGCTGAGCAAAAACAAGAATACGAACAGATACTACATAGCGTTGAAGCAGAAAAGGGAGAAATCTATTTTTTAGATGCACCTGGTGGAACAGGTAAAACGTATCTTTTAAATTTATTATTGGCAAAGGTACGGCAAAGTAAAAAAATTGCATTGGCCGTTGCTTCTTCCGGTATCGCAGCCACTTTACGTAATGGTGGTCGCACAGCGCATTCTACACTTAAGATTCCATTTAATTTGATTCATTTAGAAACACCACATTGCTCAATTTCAAAGCAATCTAATATTGCTGCTCTGGATTGCAAGCTTATTGTTTGGGATGAGTGTACTATGGCCCATAAAGGTGCTTTTGAAGATCGATCTTTGAAAGACATTCGAGATAGTGAATACTTAATGGGTGGCATAACTGTTCTCTTAGCTGGTGATTTTCGACAAACTCTTCCAGTGATCCCCAGAAGAACAAAAGCTGATGAAATAAATGCGTGCTTAAAGTCTTCAATTTTGTGGCCCAAAATACAGAAAATTGCATTAACGAAAAATATGCGAGTGCACTTAAAAGGTGATAGCATAGCTGGTGAATTTGCAGAAATGCTTCTTAAAATAGGAAATGGATTATTTCCAACCCATGATGGCAAAATAACTTTACCATCAACTTTGTGTCATGCTGTGAAAAGTATTTAAGAACTAACTCTAAAAATATATCCGGATATTACAAATATCTCTCAACAATCACTCGAATGGTTTTTAGAACATGCTATTTTGAGTGCGAGAAATGACAATGCATTGGAAATAAACGAGTTTTTATTAAAATCATTTCAAAGTGAAGAAATGACATATAATTCTATTGATTCTGTGACTGAAATCGAAGATGCTGTTCATTACCCCGTCGAGTTTCTTAATTCATTAAATCCGGCTGGCCTGCCTCAACATAAATTAACTTTAAAGATTGGTTCACCTGTCAAGTTGATTCGCAATTTGAAACCGCCAAAACTTTGCAATGGTACAAGATTGCCAGTTAAAGTCCTTCATAAGAATGTTGTCGAATCAATTATCTTTACTGGCAATGGTATAGGGGAAACGGTTTTTATACCGAGAATTTCATTAATACCTTCTGATTCTCAATTGCCAATTCAATTTAAAAGATTGGAATTTCCTTTAAAAGTTTAGTTGTATTAGCACCTGACGGAAAAACAATCAATGTCGTTTATAAAGTAGCTCTTAACAGTTGTTAATAATTGCAAATTAAATTCAACAAGTGGAATAGAGAATATTAAACACTTTGTTTTAATTTGTTGTTAAATATTTTCTTATTTATTTATTTTATATCTATCTTCTATTGCTAAAATTTATATAAACTATCCGCGCAGCGAAGTAAGCGGGGCTCTTACTTTGTCGTATATACGCAAATTGTATGATTTCATGAGATGTTTAAGTGAATACACAGGGGTTTCAACACACGATTATTTTCAAACGTTATAATAGTATGCATTGCAAAATCGAACGTGCAGCGCTCGGGGGGGCTGGCGAGCGAATCGAGCAGGGGGGGACCCCCTAGTTATAAAAAAAAGATACAACTGGCACTCACATAGCGACAACTTAAGACAATTACTTTTTAAAAGACTGGACTTCATAAAATGCTTAGCCAGTTCTAAATTTAACTCTAACACGATTACATTAATATGAGTAACAAAAGCAATGTTTATATCAAAAATTGACTATGGACTATTTATCTATGAATATGTACCAACTACTACTCTAAACAAACTAAAAACTCCATTTAATGCAGCTATTCGCACCGCCTTGGGTGCGTATCGGACTACACCTATAAAAAATCGACTTTATGAAGTTAATATCCTTGAAATAGAAACTAAGAGGGGCAATCTTACGTCGACACTTTACAAAAATCTTATAAACTCCTCTAATACCCAAACATAAAACAATATATTTCTGTATCATCTCTGAATGCCATATCCAACTTCAATAACAACAACTTATACCCTACACAAGTAAGATGTTTATTAACCAAATTCTCTCCCATAATTAAACTACCTTGGAAACCAGGTCATTCAGATATCAAAGGTAACGAGTTTGCTGATCAAGCTGCAAACGCTGCAACTCAAGTGTTTACCTTTAACATAAACCCCACAGACATACACAATTACTTAAAAAAATAAATGCATAATAAGCAACAACAAACTTTTTCATTATGTTCAAATTGGTATCGTAATATCGACGAGAACAATATTAATATTAATCACTATCTACACCACGTGCCTCAAAATATTATTAGTAGACTGGATCAGATTAAAATAATAAGAGTAAGATTAGGCCACACAAAGATTACAAATCAATATTATATAGATAAAAACATTTCACCAAGTTGTCCATTATGTAGCTCAAATACTGTAACAAACACAGAGCATTTATTGAACCTTTGTCCCAGCCTTATACATACAAATCAGAAATAATATTTTTTATGTAGATCTATGTGGAATGTCAATTGCTATCTTCACACCAAAATTGGTGACACTAGCTCAAAGTTTGTAGAAGTGTGGAAAAGGGGGCTGGGGGCAGTATGGGTGGGCGTAGCTCCAAAAAATTTAATGCAGTTTTTTAGGGGTTGCTATGCAGCGTATTTCAAGTTGAGATCGCGGCCATACAGGAAGCACTCTCATGAATTTCCGAATGTGAATGCTCAGCAGGTAGAATCTGCATTTTTTCCGATAGCCAGGCGGCTATCAAATCTCTAAAAGCGATATCATCCAATTAGATATCCGTCACAAAATGCCGTAGATCTCTACACGAGATGGCAGAGCAGTTCGAAATACACCTCATTTGGGTGCCCGGACACAACGGCATCGAGGGCAACTGCAAAGCAGATAAGCTGGCAAGGCATGACACTACCATGCCTCTCCTCACATACAAGGAGGTCTGGAGTATCCCCATGGCCAGCTGCAAGCTAAGAGTTCGATCGCAATTCGAACTCGAAGCAAACAAGGGGTGGCAGATTACCACAGCCTCAGGTAGGACTGCTAGGCAAACCTGGCCAACGCGCTGCAAAAAGCGCTCCTAAGACCTAATCCACCTAAGCAGTTTAAGCTGTGCCGCCGTAATCAGGGCCATTACGGGGCACTGGCTGGTGGGATCGCACGCAGCGAGACTTCTAGCCCCTTCAAATTATTTCTGCAGAAGCTGTCGTGACGAGGAGGAGGAGGAAACAGTTTCCCACCTTTTCTGCGACTGCCCGGCACTCTGCAAAAATAGAAATCGCTATCTAGGGTCCATCTTTTTATTGGACCTCACTCAAATTGCGGATATTAAACCGAAAAATAACCTGTCTTTCCTTAAAACCTCGGGCTGGGACCACGCCCTCAAAGGCAGTAGGACACGCTCATTGTCTGGGTAGACGGTTTTTTTTTGGATTAAGTCCAAGCACGGCACCACAATGGGCCAACATGTGGCCTATGTGAGAGGGGGGAAATCTAACCCTTTCACTTCCGCCCTAACCTAACCTAACCTAACCTTGGGGGTTGCTAGTAGCTACCTCCTTACCAAATTTTGTAGTTCTAGCTGTAAGGATGTGCGAAATATGTGGATTTATCGGTTTTGAGTTATCGAATTTATCGATTTGTCAGCCCCCCAGTTATCGTAGAACCCCAATCTTGATACTATAATTTGCAATCCCATAGATAAAGAGAATTTGCAAGTTTCAAGTCTCTAGCTTGAAGGGTGTGGAAAAAAGTTGCGTTCATACAGACATACAGACGGACAGACACTATGACGAACATTGGACAAACTCAATATACGCTTTACTTTCGGTATCGAGTAAAAAAATCTGGATTCCTACACATGTAAATTGAAGGAGGAGCGAGCCTTAGAGCGTGTATTAAATGGTCTACACTTTACAGCTACATCAAGTTAAAGCTTTACAACTAAGGCTTCAAAGATTGTCCTTTAGTTATTGCTAAAGACCAGTGTCAAAATTTTTTGTCGATCTCGAGCCCAGCACCAACAATAAACAAGTGGAAATGTTGCAGTCGGATACAACCGACCGCGGTATATTCATTACCAGTTTTAAAACCGGTAAAAAGAGGCCTGTTTGCGAAAGGGTACGGATGGGGCAGGGGTGTACGCCGCCTTAAAGATTCTCCGATGCAGATGAGGATGCCACCAGCTATCGTCCTTCCAAATTTGGTGACTCTAGCTCAAAGTTTGTTAAAGGTGGGGAAAGACGGACTGGGGGAAGTATGGGTGGGCGTGGCATCCAAATTTTTGTTGCACATCTATGTGGAATATCAATTGCTATCAGATGAAAGGAGCGTGGAAAAACGCAAAGGTTCAGCACCAAACCCTTCAGGTTTGTTTAGTGTGCTTAAAACCGAAACAAATCTTGCTGCACCAAAATATCCTACAAAAGCTGTAAAGTATACAAGTAAACAGCTTCAAGACTGTCTGAATCGCAATGTAGAAACTTCTATCATGGCAATCAGTTGCACCTTGCCTCGCTCCCAGTCAATCCAGCCCAACCTTTGCCAGCTTACTGAGAAACGACCCTCAGCTCCTATTTTTATGCAAATCATAAAAAATGTAAGTTAGTTTGAAAATTACCTTTTGATATTTTAACGGCCATTGCAAGAAGATACCTAACGTTGAACACTGTGACAGAAACCTATTTCAACGAGAGCTCAAATCTAAACATCCCAGGTTCTGAACTTAATTGATTTACTCATATCAAGTGGAAATGCATGAGGCGGGAATCGCCCACGCTAAACTCCAACCAATACAAGATCCCTGGCTACAGGCAGCGGTCGTCATTTTGCATTATTCACTTGTAAACCTTAAAATGAATGCATACACAATTTTTCTCTGGTCATGTACGTAGTACATTGTACGAGCATTTTATGCACCAATTTGGCATAACAAAAATATCGTCAATTCGCTTGGCAACGTGGCAAACATTTTTTAATTACATAATCTATGGCAAATCAGCAGAAACTCTTGTGAAACAGTACATTTAAGCCACTTAGGTACTCCCTTAAGGTATATCGTTTTGCTGCAAAGCTGGAATATCCGGCTTACAAATTTTAGGACAAAACAAGGCAAAGAGAAATGTTGGTCCCCAGATGGCCAAGGTGTTTGCCACAGACCTTAACAAGTCAGTAACTTTAAAGTCGTTGCTTGTCAACTGGATCGACCGATTGCAGAAGTAGGAAGCACTGGAGAAAATTATAGCGCTGGATAATAAAAAGTCAACAGGCTTTGATATGACCCATGCACTTGCCATGAAAGCACTACCTAGTTATGCTTTCAACTAATCCCAAATCAGTTTGGATTCAGAAAACACAGAACAGTTAGTGTTCTGCTGCATTCCTTGATGTCCACCATGCCGATGACAAGGTCTGGAACATAGGCCTGCTCCACAAAGTGAAGAGTAAAGTCGCGCATTCTAAGTCAGATACCGTGAAGGCGATTCGATACGTGCTGCAAGGTGACGTGCTAGCCTCTACTTGCTAGAGACTTCAGATTTTGGATATAAGTTCTCCGTTACCATGAACAGAACAAAATTGCTTTAAATTATCGATAACTATTCAGGTTTCCGATATACACATGCAATCGATAACCAAAAAATATCGAATTATGAAAATGTTAAAATTAGGGTTCAAGTAATGGGTAACGATATAACTTTCATGAAATTTTCGTCCAAACTGGTTAAGAAACACCGGAGATATCGAATTTAATCGATTGAAGTTTAGTCAGTATGCCAAGGTCAATAATAAAATTAATTTATTTATTGCATCTGGGTTCGGGGTATCTTCTAGTCGGGTTCTCCCGACTAGAGCCTTCTTACTTGTTTTTAGTTCAAAATGAGTCCTAAACGCAACGAAGAAGTTTCACCGTCGGATTTGTTGGCCGCAATCAGACTGGTTTTGATCGAAAAAAAAAAACAAAATAGAAAGTTTCAATGGAATTTTCGATTATTTTATTTTTTCTTCGACGACCTACCGAATAAGGTGGCTCTAGCTCCACAACTCTGATAGATACACGCATTCCCGTTTTTGACGAAGCGTTGGGGAGGATGGGGGCGGCTAGGGCATTATTGGTGAGCGTGGCATCCAAACTTTTGATGCAGTTTTTTGGGGGTCAACATCACCTATCTTGGCACCAAATTTGGTGGCTCTAGTTCAAAAACTTTGGGAGATATAAGCTTTTTTGACTTAAAAATTCTGGGGGCTGGGGGCGGAATGGGTGTGCGTGGCTCCAGAATTGTTGATGCAGTTTTTTGGGGGTTGCTAGTAGCTATCTTCTCAAAAAATTTGGTAGTTCTAGCTGTAAGGATGTGCGAAATATGTGGATTTATCGGTTATGAGTTATCGAATTTATCGATTTACCAGCTTTTCAGTTATCGTAGAACCCCCATCTTGCCACTTTAATTTACTATCCCATAGATAAAGAGAATTGGCAAAATTCAAGTCTCTAGCTTGAAGGGTGTGGAAAAAAGTTGCGAGTATACAGACGGACGAACAGACGGACGGACGGACGGACGGACACCATGACGGACATTGCACAAACCCAATATACTCCATACCATCGGTATCGAGTATAATAATGATTAGGCATTTTGTTTTATTTTATAGGCTGGATTTTTACAGGATAAAGGGGGGCTTTCACCATTGGTACACTTTTTTGAAAATGATTTTGATTTTTTCATCAAATGTTATAGATCTCAAAAAAAATTAATAAAAGGTATATATTGCCTTTGACGAATCGATGCGCAATTGAACTAGCTTGTCAACGATACCAACAGTTAAGCTTTACGTTGATTTTTGATAGTTATATGTAAAAAAAAAACAAATGGGGTGTCCACCACTATCACTTCTTTCTAACATATTTGTAAGTTTTCTGACTAATTCTGCCACACATACCTAATTGTTATGTCATAACCAATGCTCACGAAATTTAGTTATTGTGTAATTTTTGCTGTAGTTTTCTGGGGGACGGCATCGTCTTTCTCGGCCCCAAATTTGGTGGGCTTAGCTAAAAAATATGTTGAAGCTGCAGGCGTTTATTTACCTTCAGTTTCAGAGTATAAAAGAAAATATTTTTATTCTTCCAGTGCCCATCTGTTAACTTATCCAATGTAGTTGCCTTTCTATATTTGTTAGTTGACAAGTGGATTTAAATAAGTTTTTCTTACTATTCTGTCTGTTTTTATAAATACAATGTTGGCACAAATCACAAAGTTTATTCGCAAGCCCATTGCATGGACAAGCAAAAACGTGTATTGTGCAATCTATGGAAACGAGAGAGAAAATACAACACATATTCGAATGTTGCGCTTCTTGTTGAGTTTCTTGTCTGGTATTCTGTTCGCATATTTGATGTGGCTGCTTGTTGCCATTAATGTAAATGTAAGACAATTTTATGGACATGTGGTGAACAAGGCCCTAGTAAGAGCAGTATTCATATTGCTTAACGGAGTCTTATATGTGCTCAGTCGGAATGTACGAGTGGTGACGTTGCTGATATTTGTGAGTCTTCTTGGCAGAGAGGGACGTCGATATTTCCGTGCGATTGCCTTTGCATTTATAATAGCAGGACCCATTGCCAATCTGGTGAAAAATGCTGGGGAGGTGGCTCGGGTGTTCGCTTGCACCACGGAATTGACTTACAATCTGACAAAGACGCGCTTCGATTTGTTGGCAAAACCGTTTTCGAATACGCTTCAAAATATGTCACAGGATTTGGCCGAAATACAAGACAGTTTCAAGGAACTGCAAGAAATCCTTAGCGATCTCAAGTACGCTGTAAAGCACTCCGATATTGAAACTAATAAATTCAGCGACTATAAACACCAAAGGGCTGCGAATATTTCTGTCAAGGATAACCATAATAATACTTACTCCAGTCAACAAATGTCTAAAGCTTCCGATCTGGAGACTCAGTTTTTGCGAAACTTGCGTAATCGCTGCAAGCATCAGCTTCGAAGTGGCCTAAGGGTTTGCAAGGAAGTTTTCCTACAGGGCTATCGCAAGTGTGGCACTAATTTTCCCGATTGGCTGGCCAGTGCCATATGCTGGCCCTATCGTGTCGATGTCATATGCAAGATCAATATGTTTGGCAAACCAGATAAAATCTGTGATGCTTCTAAGGTACGTTTATGTAAGGGCTTATTATATTGTTTGAACAATTAGAAACGTTGCAATCGGACGCAACCGACTGCGGTACACTCGTTACCAGTATTTAAACCGGTAAAAAGAGGACTAATTGCAAAGGAGTACGGATGCGGCAGGGGTGTACGCTGCCTTAAAGATTCTCCGATGCAAATGGGGATGCCACCAGCTATCTTCGTTCCAAATTTGGAGACTAGCTCAAAAATTATAAAAGGTTGGGAAAGAGGAGCGGAGTGGGTGGGCGTGCCTTCAAAACTGATGCAGATTTTTGGAGGACATTGCCAGCTTTCTTCCTACCAAATTTGGTGACTCTGCTCTACAACTCTGGAAATACACGCATTCCCGTTTTTGACGAAGTGTTGGGGAAGCTGGGGGCAGCTAGGGCGGTATTGGTGGTCGTGGCACCCAATCTTTTGAGGCAGTTTTTGGGGGGTCATCATCACCTGTCTTGGCACCGCATTTATTGGATCCAGCTCAAAAACTGTGGGAGATATAGACTTTTCTGATTTCTAAGTGCGGGGGGCTGGTGGCGGGATGGGTATGCTTGGCTTCTAAACTGTGATGCAGCTTTTTGGGGATCATTAAAAGCTATCTTCCTACCAAAGTTGGTGGCTCTATCTCCACAACCCTGGAAGATACACGCATTCTCGTTTTTGACGAAGCGTTGGGGCGGATGGGGGCCACTAGAACAGTATTGGTGGGCGTGGTAGCCATACTTTTGAAGCTGTTTATGGGAGAGTCATCATTACCTATCTTGGCACCAAAGTTGGTGGCTTTAGCTCAAAAACTGTGGGAGATATATGCTTTTTTGACTTAAAAATGCTGGGGGCTGGAGCGGAATGGGTGGGCGTGGCTCCAAAATTTTTTAAACAGTTTTTTTTAAGTTGCTAGAAGCTATCCGCTCACCAAATTTGGTAGTTCTAGCTGTAAGGATGTGCGAAATATGTGGACTTAGCAGTTTTGAGTTATCGAATTTATCGATTTGCTAGCCCCCCAGTTATCGTAGAGACCCCATTTTGACACTTTAACTTACTATCCCGTAGATAAAAAAAATTGGAATGTTTAAAGTCGCCAGCTTGAAGGGTGTGGAAAAAAGTTGCGTTCATACAGACGGACAGACATCATGACGAACATTGCACAAAGCCAATATACTCTGTACCTTCGGTAGCGAGTATAAAAACGAAAAACACGCTTTTTAAGAACATTGGACTTCGAATATCAAAATTAATTTCTAAATAAGCTTATTGTGCGTGGGCGCCTTGTGCATTATTGTTCGTGTTTCGAGCGCCAGACGCTTTTTTCGCAATTAAGGTCCATTTCCAGCAGCTGCGAAACGGAATTTTTATGTGCAACTCTATAAAAAAAAATTAAAAAAATGGTCAGAAATTTTCTTGTCTGCGTTTTTAAATTCCCAGCAACCATCAGAAAAGTTAATCGACAGTTCCGAGAGTGGAGCAATTGTGGATTCCAAAATCAGTTGTTCTTAAAAACGGAATAATAGCTTTACAATTATTACGGGTAGCATATGAAATGGACGCACAAAAATGGACGCGGTTTGAAATAGCGATGGCATCGGGAAAGAAATTGCCTCCCATCATATCCCGTCCCGTAATCCAATTCACTTTTCCCATCCCGATTGTCCCGAAAAATTTTGTGTCTATCTCACGGGCCCCATTTTCCTAATATTTATTTTTTCAAATAAGTGTGGATATATATATATAAATATTTTTTTTTTTAATATAATCTCACTTTAAATATAAATTTTTGTTTAAAAACAATATTCTCTCAACATTTTTTCAATTATTGTAGTTCTTTTCTCTTCCAAAATTCAAATGGAAGTAGAAAAAACCCTTTCGCTGGTAACAGAAGACGTTGGAATAGTGAGCACTTGCCTGGAGAGCACTTTCAATAATGGCAAATCACTGCATTGTTGAAAAAATGTTAAAGTATCGCAATTTTTCTTAAATCTATTATGCTTAATATAATTATTTATTTCTTCATCGATGTTGTCTTCCTTTTCGGGTGCTTTAGTATATATGCATTGTGCACCACGCACAGAACTCTGAAAACCTATGTGATAAATAATAATGTTGAAGTTTTCCCACACATCAACTTTTGAGGAAGAATTTAAAAAGACAATTTCTTCCGTTTGTTTTTTTTTAGCAATTAAATGCAAAATTTCATCTCGCGCTGCCATAGCTGCACCAATTATTGGAAAAGAGAGACCGAATTTCGTAGTAGTGAAAATACATTTATTGCACTGGCGATTTATTGTGTCACTAAATAATGCAATCGGTGGGTAATTTCTATAAATAAAGAGCATTTATCGAGTACATTTTGTTTGGGTCCCGTGGGATTTTCGGGATCGACCACTTATCCCGACTTTCCCGGAGTTTTTTAAAATCGTTCCCATCCCGCCCGATACCGAATAATTTTTTCAGGACCAACGGGATTCCCGAAAATCCCGATCCCGACGCCCATCTCAAGTTTGAAATATTTTTTCGAGAAGATAGAATCTTATTTATCAATGAGCATGAAAATTATAAACAATTCAATTTATTATAAATGAGTTCAATGTTTTGTTTAATTGAAACACCAGCCAACAGAACCTTCGCTTGAGTTTACATATTCCTGAATGTTATTTAGAACAAATTTTTCACAGCCATCGATTTGGCGATCAAATACATTTTCAATGCCGCGGCGACCTGTAGAGGAAACGCATCGTCTGCCACAACAAAATATGGTGTTTCAACTCCATTGAGAACGTTATCTGGCGGAATATTTAGACAATCTGCCAAAATTGCATTACCAAGCGAGCAATGCGAGAAGGCGCTAAATTTGAACAATTTAATCAAATAAGGTGACTAACAAATATTTACATTTTGAAAATATTATATATACATATATTTACATATTTGGCACAGCTGGTCACTTTTACTTTGTGTGGAACCTAACGTCAAAATTTCCCACTTTCCATAAGTGAAATTTTTATACTCGTTGCCGAAGGTAAAGAGTATATGGGTTTGTCCATCATGGTGTCCGACCGTCTGTTCGTATGTTCTGTATGTTCGCAACTTTTTTCCACACCCTTCAAGCTAGAGACTTGAAACTTTCCAATTCTCTTTATCTATGGGATGGTAAATTAAAGTGTCAAGATGGGGGCTCTGCTATAATTGGGGGGCTGGCAAATCGATAAATTCGATAACTCAAAACCGATAAATCTACATATTTCGCACATCCTTACAGCTAGAACAACGAAAATTGGTGAGAAGATAGCTACTAGCAACCCCCAAAAAACTGCATCAAAAAATTCGGAGCCACGCACACCCATTCCGCCCTCAGGCCCCCCCCCCCCCGCATTTTGAAATCAGAAAAGCCTATATCTCCCACAGTTTTTGAGCTGTAGCCACTAAATTTGGTGCCAAGATAAGTGATGATGACCCCCAAAAACTGCATTTTAAGTTTGGATGCCACTCCCACCAATACTGCCCTAGACGCCCCCACCCACCCCAACGCTTCGTCAAAAACAGGAATGCGTGTATCTTCCAGAGTAGTGGAGCTAGAGCCACCAAATTTGGTAGGAAGATAGCTGGCAACGACTCCCAAAAAACTGCATCAACGTTTTGGAGCCATACCCACCCAGCCAGTCCCCGTCTCCCAACCATTTACAAACTTTGAGCTAGAGTCGAAAGATTTAATAAAAAGATAGCAATTGACATTCCACAAAGATCTGCAGCAACAATTTGGATGCCACGCCCACCCATACCGTCCCAGCCCCCCTTTCTCAACTTTTTACAACCTTCGAGCTATAGTCATCAAATTTAGTATGAAGATAGTAATTGTCACCAAATTTGGTATGAAGAAAGCTGGTTGCATCCACATCTGCATAGGAGAATCTTTAAGGCAGCGTGCACTTCTGCAGCATCCGTGCCTCTTTGCATTCAGGACTCTTTTTACCGGTTTTAATACTGGTAACGAGTATGCCGCAGTCGGTTGCGTCCAACTGCAACGTTTCCACTGGTTTTAAAATAATTGGAGCTAAAGCACCTATATTAATTTTTTCCAAAACGAGAGTCCGGCAACAAATCAATGTATTTTATAGTCGGGCATTCTTGACTAGAGCCTGCTCGTTTGTTCCCATTTATTTGATTTATTTCGTAACAGTTATTGGTTATTGTACGTTATGATTAAATAAACCTTAATATTTACACTAAGGTGGTGCCTGATGACTTTGGCAAGACATATTTCAAGATGTTACAAGCTGAACATGAACTGTTTTATAATGGCAGCAGCATCGCAATAACATACCAGCTACAAAACATATCAACAATAGAACAATTGCGAAGCGCCAAGGCGACATCAAAGGAGTTTATAGAAGATTTCGAAAAAAGACTTCGAGTATTTCATCGAATTATGCTGATTATGGAGAAATTTCTGTGTCTGATTATATTTGGCGTCTTCTATACTTCAATGCAATACCATTATTGTTATCGTGTGGACATTGAGTTCGATAACATATACATTACGGACTATTTCAAGCACATAGATGCTCGCCGTAAAAGCGCCAAGTTACGTTCGGTTTTACCCCTACGCAACCATGAAAAATCTCAGTTGGTGGATGTTGATCAAATGTGCAAACGCACTCAGAAGGAAACCACTGAGCTTTTTTGTTACATGGTGCAGTTGTCGCTTGAGATAGTTACCGCCGGTTTATTTCTCTTACTTGACCATATGGTTGTCAGTCTGCTGCTTATCATACACCAACGATCTCAGATCACCTTCCAACAGGAGGGTGAACATGAGGTTCGATTTCGCGTGAGTTAACGTAGAGATAGATTAATACGTTTGTTATTTTAATTTGCGATTGTCTTCATTTAGATTAATGGCACTGGCCTCATGGCACGTCTGCTGCGAGCCACCATGACAAACTTCAATATTCACGAACGCGTTTCCACCTCGTTAAGCAATGAGGAGTGTCTTCCAGTGGCACGTGCTCTGCCTCAGAGCTTTTATATCAAACTTCTTTTGCTATATCTGGCCATTATAATTCTGATCTATAAGAGCTTTGCCTTTCTGCGAATACGTCGCATCATTTGTAGCTATTTTTACTATAAGCGGGAGAAGCAGCGCATCCTATTTTTATATAGTAACTTGCTACGCAATCGGTATTCATATTTTGATGAGCTGCGTAAGCGGGCTGAAGAGAATATGGCCTCGCGACATGTATATGGTGAGGTCAACTTATTTTTTGTCCTCCGTATGTCCTATCCTAATAAATTTGGTTGGCTGCGCAAATACAAGTGTGCCAAACGAAAGTGCATCATTTGCAACGCTCTCGAAGATAGCAAATTTGTCTTCTGCGTACAATGCGGTTTTTCCTACTGTCGAGAGTGCTGTCGTGAATTAAAGAAGATATGTATCAACTGCGACGAGCTTCTCCCAGTTGACATAACAACAAATAACACTATCACAAGCGATGATACCAGCGCGACTTTAAGCACCTATAGAAAGGAAGAGTAGCTGTATCTTATTAACTGCTTCTTATTTGATTTGGCACTAAGTTCAAACATGAAAAACTATACATTAATCAAAATATTTGTGAAATAAATTTGTATTATTATTATTTATTTATTTATTTAAATATTAATTATGATACATTAATAGTAAATAATATTATAACTTATAGTGCAATAGGGGTGTTTACGCGAAATAAGCGCATAGGGCTTATGGCCGGGAGCTAACTAGTAATTTGTGTAGATAAAATGAATTTGTAGAATTAAGGTATTCAATTGTAGCATTAAGAGATTGAATTGTATTGAAAGTAGGTACAGTGCATACTTACAGAAGATTATTGCTATAGAACACGTATGTAAGATGTAATATCGATATAGAAAGAGGAAGAGAATAACATATCCAAAAAAACAGTATTAAATTGATTGAATTCCGACTCGGTCGAACCAGCAGCACTTGGCTTTTCATTTCGAGATTTTAATTCCGAACTGGTTTGAAGAGTTGCGGGAACATTAGGCGCCCGAGCAGGGACTTCTCGGAAAAATTTCACGTCCCATTAGAAACTCATCGTTGGAGCTTAATTCGTTTAGGAGTGCATAATTACATACGGAGGCTTGGAGCTGCTGGCGCATTGGAAGCGGCAGTGTCGGCTATGTAATCGGACTGTGTGTAGTGTATAGCTTGGTGTAACCAAAATCGCTGCACAGTGTATATGTATGTTGCTGATCGATAGTAATTAAACTCAACTTAATTAAAAATTAAAAATTGGCATTCAAAGCTGGTGTGTTTGGTAAAAATTTTTAAATACATTTTGGTGCTTAATATATATACTATATTAGTGTTCTGCTAACGCGAGATAATTGAGGTTAGAGTATATACAGGTGTATCAGTGTACTTAGTTCAATTGGAACTTAAGAAAAGAGAAAAGTCAAAAGAAACACTCACATATGCATGTTCATATGTACATATGTACATACGTATTTCTGCAAGTGCATAGAGTTCATAACCTTGATCTGATTTTCAAATAGCATGTGCAAGCGCAGTTGCAGAAAATAGTTAAAAGAGATAACAAAAAAAAAAAGAACAAGTAAGAAGGCTCTAGTCGGGAGAGCCAGACTAGAAGATACCCTGAACCCAGTTGCAATAAATATATTTAATTTATATAAGACTTTGGTATACTGGCTTAGCTTCCATCGATTAAGTTCAATATCTCCGGTATTTCTTAACCGATTTGGACGAAATTTCCAGAAAAGTTCTATCATTATCCATTACTTGAACCCTCATTTTTAGATTTTCCAAATTCGATATTTTATTGTTATCGATATTATGTGTGTATCGGAAACCAGAATAATAAATCGATAATTTGAAGCAAACTTGTTCTGCTCATGGTATAGGAGAACTTAAATACAAAATCAGAAGTCTCTAGCTCTTGTAGTCTCTGAGATCCACGCGTTCATACAGACGGACAGACGGACAGACGGACAGACAGACGGACAGACGGACATGGCTATATCGTCTCGGCTGTTGATGCTGATCAAGAATATATATACTTTATAGGGTCGGAGATGCTTCCTTCTGCCTGTTACATACTTTTGCACAAAACCATTATACCCTTATTTACCATTTTATGGGTTAAGGGTATAAAAAGAAGCTAACGCGTATTTGAGACATACAGAGACCGTAGTCAGTTATTTATTCGCGGCAATTCTGCGATGCACAACGTTGAGTGCATTTGTTTAACTGATTTAGTTTCAGTAGCTAATTTGAGGGTGGGAGCATTGTAACACCTAGCTCAAATAGCTATAATCGGTTGAATTAACTTTGGTTAATTATAGTGCGAGCAAAATGGCTCCAAAGAAAAGTAAAGATGCGGACTTTAGTGCTTCGCGAGAAAGTTTAATGGCTTCACTAAATCGAAACAAGGCATATATACATATATGAGAAATGTACATCTATGGAGAGTTAGAAGTGCGCTTGAGTCTGGTCGAATCAGTGTTTACGCAATTATGCAGCATTCAACAACAAATAGAAAATGGTAGTGAAGATGTAAGTGAATTTGGGACTAGAAAAGAAATTGAGAATTTATATTGTGAAATAAAGTCTAAAATTCTGGCACAATTAGCCCAAATGGGCCGTCAAGCTGCATTTAGTTCAAGTCCGTCTGCTAATTCTACACTGTTCCGTCGGCAAATTCGCGTTCGTCAAGTTAACCTAAATTGAAGTTGCCCGAAAAGGTTACAGAGTGGACAAGTTGGTTTAACACTTTAAAAACATTGATAGAAGCAGATTGTGAAGTGGACGAACTGTCAAAATTTATCCACTAAAGGTCATGTTTAGGCCCAATTCCCTTGCGTACAATTGACTGTTTGGAACTTTCTGCAGATAACTACAGAAGGGCATTGTAGCTGCTTAAGAATCGATTTAAGAATAAGTCCATAATTGTTAAAGCCCATAAGCACGAACTTTTTTGCAAAAATAAGCTTAAACATGCTACTTCGGATTCATTAAGAGGATTAGTTGATGCTGTTAACTCTCTTTTGGAGGCTCTACGCTCATTGGTTATTGAAAGCGAAATCTTAGACGCTTTTTTGTTCCACTTAGTCCAAAATAAGTTGCATGATGACTCACTGGAAAAATGGGAGAACGAACTCGATTGCTTCCAATTGCCATCATGGACAGAAGCATCATCAACAGAAGCACTAATCTAGCGGGTCGAGAAGTGAGAAAACCAGGTATTTTAACACTAGCAACTGCGGAAAGAGAGCAAGTTTAACGACCGCAGTAGAGTCAAATGGAACTTCATGCTAGTGCTGCTCAAGTTCTCATAGCATAAAGGTGTGTCAGAAATTTGCTGCTCGGACACCTCTGCAAAGATATTTTGAAATTAGGAAATATGGTTTGTGCTTTCGTTGTTTTAGCAAGCGGCATCAAACTATGGAATGTATGGCGCAATCGTTCACTTTCTGCAATGAGCCACATCATTACTTGTTACATAGAGAAACAATTAATGGAATTTCAACAAGGTCTCTGGGCAATGGCCAAGCATCGTTGCAAAGCTCTCTTCTTACTAATAGAGGAACCAGTTTTTTAGCAACTGCAATTGTTCTGGTTAAAGGTGCCGATAGTAGATTCGAAGTGCAGTATTCACTAAATGGAATTGGAAACTTAAAATCCGAGGTTGTCGAGGAGATTGAAACAACGAGTAACAAATTTCGTTGCAGCAGGCAAGTTTAGTGTTTTGCCAGAAATCACAAAGTGTCATCCTACAGCTTCAGGAGTTTTAAGGTCACTAGTTCCCAAGATTGTTAAACTTGCAGATCCTTCATTTGATTCGTCAGAAGAATTAGTTAAATATTTTAATTGGATTTAATTTGTTTTTTCAGCTAATAGTAGCTGGTCAGATTAAAATGGGATCAAACAAGCCAGTACTTCAAAGATCGTTGTTAGGTTGGATAGTGGTAGGCGAGTGTATTCCTGACTAGAATTTTGTGTTGACTGTTAATAAGCCTGATGGTCCAAGGCAACAGGAGATTGATCTGATTGCAAAATTTGGTGCAGCAGTTCTGGCAATGCGAGGAAGTGTCGCGACCAGAATCGGAAAGAAGAAGACATGTTCGTGGCTACAGTGAAACGGACAGACGATAATCGTATAGTAGTTCACTTGCCTTTTGCACGGCCACAGAAGCCGCTGGGGGATTCATATAATACCGGCTGGACTAGTTTTGAAATTTGAACGAAAGCTCAATAAGCATTCAGAGCTCAAGAGCCTACGCTGAGTTTATCGATGAGTACAAAAAATTGGATCATTTGGAGGAGGTAGCGGCTGATAAGATACACGAGGTGAAATATGTCATGCACCACCACCGAGTGATTCGCCCAGAAAGTTGGACGACTATGTTGCCAGTCGTATTTGATGCATCGTGTAAATCAAGCAATGGGCTTACCTTAAACGATACAATGCTGGTAGACCAACGTTGCAACCAGATTTGTTCGACACACTTACTCGATTCCGGTTCTATCGACCCACATTGACTGCTGACATCTCTAAGATGTATAGGCAAATATTAGTTGAACCAAGCGACTGTAATTATTTGTGTATTTTATGGCGTAGTTGTAGTACCGACCCAATTAAGGTACTACGCCTTAAAAAGGTTACCTATGGAACTAGCTCAGCACCTTTCTTAGCAGTAAGATATCTTTATAATTTAGCGGATCAATTCGGGAAGTCGTTTCCATTAGCTACTGAAGCTGTAAGGCAAAACTTCTACATGGATGATTTGCTAGGTGGAGCGAGTTCTTACGAGCAGCTAAATTAATTGAAAAATGAAGTTACCGATTTGTTAAAGTTGGGGCGATTCGAGCTTCATAAGTGGCGTTCTAACAGCTATTGTAATGGAGATCGTGCAGAAGCAGTACAACCTTTAGAGCAACAGGTAACAGATACAGCAAAGACGCTTGGATTATATTGGGCTTCGAGGGTTGATAAGTTTCAGTTTTCGTATGTCGCAAGTAATTCGGACAGCATTTCGAAGCGTATCGTATTATCAGAGTTAGCACAGTTGTTTGATACAATAGGATTTCTAAGCCCGCTTCTGATTTTAGGAAAGATTTTCATGCAAGAACTGTGGCTGCTGAAGCAGCATTGGGATGAGGAGAAGCGAATTGGAGCTTGTTTATGAGCGTTCGTTGCCCCGAGTTGTAGTTCCAGTCCATGCAGTGGCAGACAAAATTGAGCTGTATGGCGTTTCAGATGCCTCTTGTAGAGCTTACGGAGCGGTGGTATATGTTCGCGTCGTTGATGAGCATGGAGGCATTTCAGAAAATTTGTTGGCAGCCAAATCGATTGTTGCACCTGTTCGAGTAGTATCGCTACCTAGGTTGGAATTAGAAGTTGCTAAGCTGTTAGCGCAGCTTATGGCAAAAATCAAAGGGTGTACACGCGAATCCTTTTCTAAGGTCGGTTACTTTACAGATTCGACAATTGTTTTGAGTTGGATCGCATCGCATGCTAGTCGTTGGACAACCTTTTTTGCCAACAGAGTAGCTATAATTCAAGAGTTATAGAATCGAAGCAAAATCCGGCAGATATTGTTTCTCATCTAAAGGCATCGTCGTTGTGGCGGCAAGGGCCAGAATTCTTGCAGTTACCTGATGAGCAGTGGACCCTTGTGAAATGGCAAGGTCCAGAGAAGCTCCCCGAACAGCGAAACATTAAATTTAGTCTGCTAGCTTGTCCAAAGATGAGAGTAGATGATATAAGAGAAGGTAGCCAATATGCTAAACATTTATTAAAACTTACGAGAGTATCTGGTTATGTTTATCGTTAGCGTCGAATTGCACAAAAGATTGATTCGACTAGAGCTAAAGAGCTAACGGCACTCGAATTAAAAGCTCGAATTATATAGTGTTCAATTTGCAAGCGTTATGTTTTTATGTGGAGGTCGAAAAATTACGCAGTGGAAAAATAATAAGTTTTTCGAAAATTCAAGCACTTAATCCGTTCCTAGACAAGTCTGAGGGTATAGAAATAATTCGTGTAGCTGGCAGACTGTCTAGGGCAAATGTACCATTTGACACCAAACACCCCATGCTTTTGCCAAATAATCATATTGTTGTAAAATCATTGTTTGAATATACGCATGTCGGAGAACATGCGTTATGTGCTTTTGTGCGACAGCGTTTTTGGGTCACCAATGCTAGAAAACAAGCTCGCAGTACGGTAAGGAGTTGCATTGCTAGTTTTCGACAACGTCCAATATTATCTACACAAATTATGGGTTCTTTACCAGCAGGCCGAGTGCAGCAAGGAGTGAAGCCTTTTGAACGTACTGGACTTCATTAAGCCGGACCGCTATGGATGCACTTCAACCAAAGAGGACGACGGCCTATCAAGGTTTACTTATGCGTTTTTGTGTGCTTTTTGACAAAAGCTTGTCATCTAGAGCTTGTGTCAGACCTGAGCACAAACGCATTTATAGCCGCACTCAAACGATTTTTTGCTCGTCGTGGGATCAGCGCAAAACTGTTTTGTGACAATGCCACTAACTTTTTTGGTGCTTCACGGGAGCTGAAGGCTATAGCAGATTTAATATGGAATGACAGTGGCAAGCACCAAATTGTGGATCAGTGCAGCCACCTCGGTGTCAATTTCCATTTTATTCCGCCCCGAACGCCGCATTTTGGAGGAATTTGGGAGAGCGCGGTCAAAGTGGCGAAGCAGTTGTTGGTGCGAAGTTTCAACAGCACAGCGCTAAACTACGAAGAAGTCACAGGGATAGCACAAGCAGAGGCAGTGATGAACTCACGACCGATTCATCCACTCTCATCGGACAGTAATGACTTAGAGGTATTGACGCCGGGTCATTTCTTAATTGGTCGACAACTGAACTGCATTCCTGAGCCATTTGATGAGGACATTTTGAAGTTGTCTGCTACTAATCGATGGAAAAGAATCGTCGCAGTATACCATGCATTTTGGAGACGCTGGTCGCTGGAGTATTTGACGTTGTTGCAGGAGCGATGCAAATGGTCTTCCGTTTGCAACAACATTCTACAAGGCGTTTTAGTCCTAATTAGAGAAGACATTATACCCCCAGGGCAGTGGGCTCCTGGCGCTGATGGTGTTGTTCGTGTAGTCACCATAAAAGCTAAATCAGTACTATACAAGCGTAACATACACAAAATCTGCCCGTTACCTAATGAAGACACAAAGTAGAATGTTGGAAAGAGCTTCCAAGGCCGGGAGTATGTTTAAGCCAAATAAGCGCATAGGGTTTATGGCCGGGAGCTAGCTAGTAATTTGTGTAGATAAAATGAATTTGTAGAATTAAGGCATTGAATTGTAACATTAAGAGATTGAATTGTATTGAAAGTAGGTACAGTGCATACTTACAGAAGATTATTGCTATAGAACACGTATGTAAGATGTAATATCGATATAGAAAGAGGAAGAGATTATCATATCCAATAAAACAGTATTAAATTGATTGAAATCCGACTCGGTCGAACCAGCAGCACTTGGCTTTTCATTTCGAGATTTTAATTCCGAACTGGTTGGAAGAGTTGCGGGAACAAGGGGAAAACTTGTAACAAGACCTTATGCATTTTATTATTTCTGTTTAGGCGTATATACACATAAATAACAACATACATAAGAAATGACACCCAATCATAATTTATCTATTACTACGTTTATGCTTGCAAAAAAGCATGAATTCAGATCAAGCTTTTTTAAAAAAATACTAGCATAAACACAAAATCGTGATTTTTTCAACACACGTATTTTGACTATGATTTTTTGGATATATGATTTTTTGTGTAAGCAGTCTGGCAACGCTACTGTGTGAAATCAGCTGTTCCGCACTAATTAAATTGCTGCGAACAGCAGCTCCATTCTTGACTTTAAAAGACAACGAACCATCTCTGAATTTCGCGTTTGCCGTTGAATTAAAAAAAATTTGCATTTTCATTTAACATTTTGAAGATTTAATTCGTTTAACGTTTTGGCTTTCGGTTTATCAGCTGTTTGTGCTGATGTGCTGCCAACTTTTTCATATGAAGCTGCATAGGTGGCTCCACCCTTCAGAAAAATCATGATTTTTATAAAATGCCATAAACAGGCGTATTTTAAAAAGCGTGATTTTAAAAAATCATGAAACAGCAAGCATAAACGTAGTATATGTCAATTAATTTCAGTACCATTTTTCTTATTTACGGAATACTGCTAACTAACTACACATAAAACCGACTACACAGCACGGGGAACCAGAGCAGCGGTCAGCCAACCCGGAAGTTTCCAAAACGCAATTCGGCATTGACAATCAACTGCTGCGTAAATAATAACATAATCTATATTGACTTTACACTAACTTTGTAAAATAAGCTATTTTTACCTATAAATATTCATTATGTAACACTCTTAATTATTTATTTATATATCTAGGATGGTTAATAGTTTAATCGATTCTTTTCGGCAGCTGTTACATATACATGTTGTCAGCGTAAGGTTACCGGAAAAGAGCCAGAGGCAAGATCAGTGTGGCCGAACCACACTTTCTGATAAATCTTAATATTAACATCGATACCTTAATACTAGCTTACAATATATCGGTATACACGAGCATAACATAACATAAACAATCGATAGAAATTAAATATAAATGTTGCACAAAATAAATACTTTACAACTCGGCCGTCCTGACAGGGAATCGACCTCGACTCCACCTACTCTAGATCATAGAGGGCTTGAAATCTTACCAAACGGCGGGTAATGCCTGCGGTCAGACATCAAAAGCACAATTTCAAACAGACGTGAGCCACAATTTTAGTTTAGAGGACTCCAGCACACCATCATACGGAAGCTATGTGAGCTGGGAGCCTTCAACATCTCGGATGACATAACGATCATTCGGAAGTTTCTTGTGGATGACATAGGGACCGCGGTATCGCTTAATGAGTTTTTTTATTTAGGCCGGCCGTCGTATCAACATTCTTGATGACGACGAAATCACCTTCTTCAAAATTAACGGCAGGGCGATGTTATTTGCTAAAGTACTCTGTGTTATACTCTTGAGATTTGACAATGTTCTGCAGGGCAATATTACGGGTGTCTACTAAGGGCACTTCACTAATAAGCCTATCATCTAAACGCTCAGTTAACTCATCTATAACAGCACCACGCTGTTCGACACCAAAAAGGAGGACGGAAGCTGCAAATTTAGTTGTGGAGTGGATTGAATTATTCAAGGCGAACTCAATTTTCGGAAGTTGCTTCACCCAATCGGCATGATCCGATGGCTCGGCCAATTTTGCAATCATGGGACTTAAGACACTATTGACACGTTCCACTTGCCCATTAGCACGGGGGGAGGCAGTGGCATTCTGGACATGGATTATATGGTGGGACTGCAGAAAATCAGCGAATTCGGCGGAAGTGAAGCACGTACCTCGATCGCTAACAATTCGGCGAGGTCGACTATAGTTGGGGAAATACTGCGTCTCTAAAGTGTGACATACTTCTCGGGAATTAGTTGTAGCGGGAGGGTACAATTTGACAAATTTCGTAAAGGCATCAATGACGACAAGAAGATATTTTTTTTCTAGACGGCGTGGACGGAAGGGGTCCTAAGTGGTCAATATGAAGAGTATCAAATGGCAGAGGGGTTTTCGGAATACTATGCAGGGTAGCATTACCATTATTAGCGGAAGGGGAATAGTAAATACATTTGAGGCAGTTTTTAATAAAGTTGTTAACGTAAGATTTCATATACTGAAACCAATAATGTTTTTTAATGTGTGTACAACACTTTTCAGTGGCCAGATGGCCTAGCTTCTCATGCACTGTTCGTATGACACTGTTAATCATTTCGGCAGGGACATAAAGCTGAGGTACATCAGTCGGTGATCGGCGATACACGACACCATCTTGCAGCTCAAAACCAGCAACTTCTTGGTTCTCCAGGACACTCCGAAGTTTGACAATTTCTGGATCACGGTTTTGCGTCAGTTGTAGTAGGAAATCCAGGTTCACATCATCAACATATGCAGACGTGTCTATTCTACTAAGTGCATCAACATGCGGCATACAAATACCGGACCGATGTACAATGGTATAGTTATAATTTTCTAAAAGTAATGCCCAGCGGGCAATTTTCGCGGAAGATCCACCATTCTTAAGGGTTAACGCTAATGAATTACAATCTGTTATTATCTTAAACGGAATGAACTTCAGGTATGTCTCAAAACGCTTTAAGGCGTATACAATAGCCAGGGTTTCCAATTCATAACTATGCAATTTGGATTCTGGGACGGAAGCGGTCTTCGAAAAATAACACACAGGATAAAATTTATCATCAGTTTGTTTCTGCAGGAGCATCGCTCCAAAACCGGCGGAACTAGCATCACAATGTAATTCAGTTTCAGGCTTCGGGTTATAAATAGACAGCACCGGTGACTCGATCAGTTTGGACTGCAGTGTTCGGAATGATTTAAGACACTCATCAGAAAAAACGTACGAGGCATCTTTTTTCAGCAGGCGCGACATCGGATAAGCAATTTTGGCAAAGTTGGGTACAAAGCGGCGGAAGTAAGAAAAGACACCCAAACAACGTTCAAATTCTTTCCTATCCCAGGGTTCCGGCAGACTTTTTATGGCTTGAAGGTGACCTGGTTTCGGGGTGATACCGGAAGAATTCGCTAAATACCCCAAATACTCCAACTCTTTGTGCGCAAAACGACACTTAGACAGTTTAAGGCGTAACCCATTCACTCGTAAGGTATAAAGTGCCTCTTTCAACACTTGCAGATGGGTTTTAAAATCACTCGACGCGATCAATATGTCGTCCATATAAATCACTAATTGACCTCTATTGATCAAGTCCTTCAGCACAAAGTATACAAATCTAACAAAAACTGGAGGACCATTACATAAGCCAAACGGCCTGCGTACGTACTCAAATTGACCATCAGGTGTTACAAAGGCTGGGTATTTAATCGAATCAGGATGCATTTTGACATGGTGAAATCCACTTTCTAAATCTAGTACAGTGAAGTACGATTTACCCCCCAGATGTTCAACACAATCCTCTAACAGCGGAATTGGAAAGTGGTCACGGACAGTTATTTTATTCAGCGGGCGATAATCAACACACTTCCTTAAGGTATTATCTTTTTTTCTAACGGGCACTGTAGCGGAAGCGTAAGGGGAACTACTGTGACGGATAATGCCGGCAGTTAATAAGTCATCACATATTTGGCGCACTTCGTTACGCTCTTGATGTGATAATCGGCGGGGTCGGCAGAAAATAGGGGTCTGACTTGTCAATTCGATTTTCATTTCGTAATTGGTCGGTTTAATAAGTTCGGAAGGGACATCAACATAGGAGGCGGAAATAACAGTCTGCAACTTTGTAGATTGTTCTAACGTCAGAGTAGGCTGTATATTAAACTCATTTTCACTAACAGGAGGTAACTCGATTGCATTAATGGCTGCTAGGGCATCACTCAACGAATACTCAGACATGACGGAACACTCTATTTTAGTGGTACACGACTGTGATTTGGCAGGTATAAACTCATTTTCATTAAGCGACCGGGTTGACTCATTTTTGGTCATTGTGCGTTTGACATCTTTCCTAAACAAATCAAGTGAATTAAGGACAGCAGTGAGTTTCTTGTTACAATTCATTTTATATTTATCTAACTTCAGTAATTTACTTTTTGCATAAGACACTTTTATTTTACATAATCTCAAATTTGTTTTAACAAAAAAGTCTCTACCCAAGATCATAGGCAAATTTGTGGCACTGCTAGGCAGTACATCAAATTGATGGAATACTGTTTGTTGGAATATTCTAATTTCACACTGAATTTTTCCTAAAGACGTAAGTTGGTCGTTACCTAGACCACGGCAGTTCAGCAGGGTTGGCTTCAGGCTATATGAAGATTGCACTTCTGATTGCCGAATGAAATTTCTAGGACTACCAGAGTCGAGAAGGGAAAAAATATTCGTAAACTCACTGCTTTTCACTTGATTTGACATAAAGGCAACACTCACCATTTGTAGATGATCTACTTTATCTATCAAGGCGTCTCCGCAATGGGGAAGAGTGACTGTGTCGGCAGCGGCGGCGTTGGAGGCACCGGAAGTTCCAATCTTGGACGGGCAGTTCTTGTATATATGGTCCAGTTTGCCGCATTTAAAGCAGGAATTCGCTGGTCTGATTGGCTTCGGGCACTGGGACTTATAGTGTCCAGATCCAAAACAATTAAAGCACCGCACATCCTTACAGCAGGGAAGGCATTCGTGGACGGAAGGGAAACACTTGTAGCGGCAGGTTGTCGAGGCAGAGGCTGGTTCACGGCAGCCACTTGTTTGTCTAGATTCAACAACACTGGAAGCTGGGTTATCGCTAGAACAGCAGACGGCGGGGCAGCAGCTTGAACAGTTGATGGTAAGCTTAGCACTTAGGCTTCGGCCACGCACTGCGCGATTAGCGACTGAGCGACTGAGCGACGCTCTCTCGAGCGACGTTAAAAATTAAAACATGAAACTCCATACGAGCGGCCACGCAGCTGTTGAGCGACGTGCGAAAATCGTGAGCGACTAAGCGACGTCGCTCAGCGCTAGAATCGGTTCTAATTTTTAGTGCGTCGCTGAGCGATTATATGAACGCAATGCAGAAAATCAGTGCTAAAAGCTTAATTTCGGCTGTTCAAGGCCGCTGTGTTTTATGGAATGACACAAATCAAGACTACAAAAACAAAAAATTACTGATAAGGAATGGAATGAAGTAGGCGTAATATGTGATTGTTCAGAAAAGTTAATTTTTTAAGGTGTATAAGAAAGATATGAAATATATATAAATAGATATATATATATATATATATATATATATATATATATATACACACATATATATATATATATATATATATATGTGAATTGATAATAAAATACAACAAATTATATTATTATTAAATAACACTTAAAATATATTTATTAAGCTACTAACGAAATATACCTTGGTGCAAATGCAGCTTTTACAAAAAAAACTCTAGAAACAGAAAAAAATGATGAACTAATTGCTCCAAGAAGTGTTATTGGTACTGATTGACAAATATGAAAATTAATGACTGAAATCCCACAGATATTCAGTTAACTCATTTCTGACATTTATTGCTAATTGTCCGCTTCTATTGGATTGCGAATGTTCTTCAGTACCAATAACACTTCTTGGAGCAATTAGTTCAACATTTATATCTGTTGTTGTGTTTATGTAATCAAGATCCGAATCTCCATCCCTCTCTCTTACATAATTATGCAAAATGCAAGCACATTTTATTATGTTTATAGCTGTGCTTAGTTGTGTCTCAATTTCTTTTTGCAATATACGCCATTTTTTCCTTAGCATACCAAACTCACATTCAATACATTTACGGGCAGTTGATAGCCGTTCATTGAATTTATCTGTAAAGCTCTCGACCTTGCTCAATTGGTTTATAGGGTGAACACCAAATCTTATTTTTTGCAAATATTTTAATTGCCTGTAACGGAAAATGCGGCTCTTGCACAAACTTTTCATAATTAATTTTGATGAAGGCATTTTAATAAGTAAACAACCTAAGCGACGTCGCTCGACATGTGGCCACTTCACCCAGAGCGATCGCTCGCTGACATCGCTCGAGAGAGCGTCGCTCAGTTGCTCAGTCGCTAATCGCTCAGAGCGTGGCCGAAGCCTTAGTCAGCAGACAGCAAGGCGGCAGCGGGAGCAGTTAACAGCGAGGTTCTCGTTGGAACAGCAGACATAAGCAGAAGCAGTTGATGGCGGGGCTAACGTTGGAACAGCAGACGGCGGGTCATCAGCAGAAGCAGTTGACGGCGGCGTTAACGTTGGAACAGCAGAAGCAGTTGACTGCAAGGTTGACACTGGAACAGCAGACAGCGAGGCGGCATCAGAAGCGGTTGGCGACAGAGATGACGCTAGAACAGCAAACAGCGAAGCATCAGCAGAAGCAGTTGACTGCAAGGTTGACACTGGAACAGCAGACAGCGGGCCAACAACAGGCGCAGTGGGCAGCGGGGTTACCGCTTGGACAGCAGGCAGCATGGCGGCAGCCGGAACAGTTGACAGCAAAAGTGGTTCGGCAACAGCAGACAGTGAGGCGGCAGCAGAAGCGGTTGACGTCAGAATTGTTTCGAAAACGGCAGACAGCGGGGCGGCAGCAAGAACGGTTGACGGCAGGGTTGCTGGTGGCGCAGCAGACACAAGTGCAGCAGCGGAAGAAGTCGACGGCAGAATTGGTGCTAAAACGGCAGACAGCGGGGCGGCAGCAGGATCGGTTGACGGCAGAATTGTTTCGGAAACAGCACACAGCGGGGCGGCAGCAAGAACGGTCGACGGCAGGGTTGCTGGTGGCGCAGCAGACACAAGTGCAGCAACGGAAGAAGTCGACTGCGGAATTGGCGCTAAAACGGCAGACATCGGGGCGGCAGCAGGATCGGTTGACGGCAGAATTGTTTCGGAAACAGCACTCAGCGGGGCGGCAGCAAGAACGGTCGACGGCAGGGTTGCTGATGGCGCAGCAGACACAAGTGCAGCAGCGGAAGAAGTTGACGGCAGAATTGGCGCTAAAACGGCAGACAGCGGGGCGGCAGCAGGATCGGTTGACGGCAGAATTGTTTCGGAAACAGCACACAGCGGGGCGGCAGCAAGAACGGTCGACGGCAGGGTTGCTGGTGGCGCAGCAGACACAAGTGCAGCAACGGAAGAAGTCGACGGCGGAATTGGCGCTAAAACGGCAGACAGCGGGGCGGCAGCAGGATCGGTTGACGGCAGAATTGTTGCTGAAACAGCAGACAGCGGGGCGGCAGCAGGATCGGTTGACGGCAGAATTGTTGCTGAAACAGCAGACAGCAGGGAGGCAGCAGGATCAGTTGACGGCAGAATTGTTGCTGAAACAGCAGACAGCGGGCGGCAGAAAGAGCGGTGGACGGCAGATTTGGCGCTGAAACAGAAGACAGCGGGGCGGCAGAAAGAGCGGTGGACGGCAGATTTGGCGCTGAAACAGAAGACAGCGGGGCGGCAGCAAGAACGGTTGACGGCGGTGTTGCTGATGGCACAGCAGACAATGGGGCGGCAGTGGAAGAGGTTGATAGCAGAATTTTTGCTGAAACGGCAGTCAACTGGGCGGCAGCGGAATTCGTCGACGGCAGCGTTGACACTTGAGCAGCAGATTTTGCGGCAGCAGCAGGCGCAGGGGGCGCTGGGACAGCAGGTGGTGAGGCGGCAGCAGATTTTGTCACCTCTGATACTAATTTGCGTATCTGCAAATTTAACATCTCTTCCTTATTCAAGCCCATCTTTGTTGATTGGGCGTTAAACACAGGTTGGGCGTTGGGCGTATCCCACTTCTGAGTTGTAACACTCTTAATTATTTATTTAAATATCTAGGATGGTTAATAGATTAATCGATTCTTTTCGGCAGCTGTTACATATACATGTTGTCAGCGTAAGGTTAACCGGAAAAGAGCCAGAGACAAGATCAGTGTGGCCGAACCATACTTTCTGATAAATCTTAATACTAACATCGATACCTTAATACTAGCTTACAATATATCGGTATACACGAGCATAACATAACATAAACAATCGATAGAAATTAAATATAAATGCTGCACAAAATAAATACTTTACAACTATTTTGTTAATAAAAATCTCTACGTTACTTTGTATGCAACAAAACATGTCTTTCACTCATCATACCGGAATTTCCTCCGGTATTCCTCCTCCATAGTCCAACTATAAAGTTACAAATGCTAGTTGCGACGCCTTTTAGCAGTCGATTTATGTAATAAATGCTTCCCAAACCAACACAAACGATTATGTTAATGCGCTGAGATCAACAAGAATACACTAAATAGAGTCGCCAACGACCGATAGTCCAACCACCAGTTGGAACTGGCTAGCGAAGCTACCACTCGCTCTGAGAGCGCATTTCGTGCGTTTCTCGTGTTTTTTTCCTTGTTTTCCTTATGTGCGCTTATTTTATTGCTTATCTTATTGCGTCGACCTAGCACCAGCAAAGCAAATGAGCGAATTAATAAAAACAAACATATATAATATATATGCATGCAGTTTTAGTGGTAGCCAGGCATTGAATTTGGATTTTTGCTAGCCGAAAGGCTAGCTACCATAAGCATGTGTGTGTCCCTGTCTCTATGCATGTCCATATTTTAATGTATGCGTACCATTTGCCAGGCAATTCATTGACCTTTCTCAACTAATATGAATTTCTTCGGCAAACGCTAAACAGCAAAATTTTATATTAAATTTGTATTATGCCTTCAAAAAACCCAAGAAAAACCAGAAGAACAATACTTCCAAGGCAGTTTTGGTGCTCATCGGACATTTGCTGATCAGGCGAACAGCAAAATTAACAAGCGTCTAGTAAAATAAGCAGGCAATTATCAGTTTTGCATTGCTCGTCATACATACTCTTTCATGTTTTCAGCTCTATGACTCTTTCCCAATCATTTTGTCATCGCAACCACCATACAGCTATGCTGCGATGCATACAAATTGCACAAGTGTATTCAACACGTCCATTTGCCCAAGTCATTTGCCTAAATTCTAAAGCAGAAGCAACACAAGAAACCGCTCGGCGTAGCCAAATTTAACAAGTGCAAAAGAGAAATAAAAAAACGGCCACGCACTGCACGCCAAGGCTATGCAGAAGCAGAAGCAACACGCAAAAAACGAACGAACAGAAGAACACTAAGATAGATTTTTGCTTCGCCCAGCGATGTTGCACACACATTGAAATATTTACATGTATGCTAAACACACACAGCGTGCAGTGCGTGGCCGTTTTCTTGAATCTCTTTTGCACTTGCTACGCCGAGCGGTTTCTTGTGTTGCTTCTGCTTTAGAATTTAGGCAAATGACTTGGGCAAATGGACGTGTTGAATACACTTGTGCAATTTGTATGCATCGCAGCATAGCTGTATGGTGGTTGCGATGACAAAATGATTGGGAAAGAGTCATAGAGCTGAAAACATGAAAGAGTATGTATGACGAGCAATGCAAAACTGATAATTGCCTGCTTATTTTACTAGACGCTTGTTAATTTTGCTGTTCGCCTGATCAGCAAATGTCCGATGAGCACCAAAACTGCCTTGGAAGTATTGTTCTTCTGGTTTTTCTTGGGTTTTTTGAAGGCATAATACAAATTTAATATAAAATTTTGCTGTTTAGCGTTTGCCGAAGAAATTCATATTAGTTGAGAAAGGTCAATGAATTGCCTGGCAAATGGTACGCATACATTAAAATATGGACATGCATAGAGACAGGGACACACACATGCTTATGGTAGCTAGCCTTTCGGCTAGCAAAAATCCAAATTCAATGCCTGGCTACCACTAAAACTGCATGCATATATGTATATTATATATGTTTGTTTTTATTAATTCGCTCATTTGCTTTGCTGGTGCTAGGTCGACGCAATAAGATAAGCAATAAAATAAGCGCACATAAGGAATACAAGGAAAAAAATGGGGGTACAGCAATTGAAGAAGCCACTGCGCGCTTGAAAATCGCTGGCTAGCGGCGCATACACAGAGTATGGCTGGCTGGTTGTGCTATCAACAAAAATGTTGTAGCAAAGTTAGCAAGAGAAGTGGCTGGCGAAACACTCACGAAACACGAGAAACGCACGAAATGCGCTCTCAGAGCGAGTGGTAGCTTCGCTAGCCAGTTCCAACTGGTGGTTGGACTATCGGTCGTTGGCGACTCTATTTAGTGTATTCTTGTTGGTCATATGTTTAGATATCGATGATAGTCAATCGATAGTTCGACTTACTGGAACAGTGCTGGAAAATTTTTTTATAACCGATTATAATAGTATGCAGAAATTCAAATTCTGTTGAAAAATTTTTGCAAACAAGCGATATTTGCTCATAGGCGATTTCCATATAAGCAATTACATTTGCATATTAAATTTACGCATGATGTACTGTTATTTGAAATTTTTGCATATAAGAGGTATGTGCATATGAGCAGTTCGTCATATAACCGATATTGCCACACTCACATTTATATGCATAGATGTACACAAACAGTCAAATTTCAGCTTAGCAATTGCTCGTCATTCATACTCTTTCAGTTTTTTAATTCCATAACACAAGACACAAATTATGCAATCGCAATTTATGCAGCGATGCACACGAATTTCGAAAGTGTATTCAGTAATGCACTTGTCGATGTCATTTGCCGATACACAAAAACAATATATGAAAACAAGTAAGAAATTCTAGACAGCAGGCCCTGCAAGAAGTGAAACACACACACACACATACAGTGACAAATTTTTACCGTTGGCTTGCGGCTTGTCGTACACTTGACGGGCCGCTTAGTGCAAAAGCAACTGAAACAAAAGTCTATCGCGCTCCCTCACACTTATTGCACAGATTATTTCTGAGAGCGGAACCCTGAGACGAAATAACTGTAAGCCCTTTTCTTAACAATTGCAACATCTTGATATTCCACGCTCATTTGCCAGCTATCTTCCTACCAAAGTTGGTTGCTCTAGCTCCACTACTCTGGAAGATACACGCATTCCCGTTTTTGACGAAGCGTTGGGGGAGATGGGGGTGGCTAAGGCGGTTTTGGTGAGCGTGGCATCCAAACTTTTGATGTTGCTTTTGGGGGGTCATCACGTATCTTGGCACCAAATTTGGTGGCTCTAGCTCCAAAACTGTGGGAGATATAGGCTTTTTTGACTGGGCTGGGCGCAAAATGGATGGGCGTGGCTCCAAAATTTTTGATGCAGTTTTTTGGGGGTTGATAGTAGCTATCTTCTCGCCAAAATTTGTAGTTCTAGCTATAAGGATGTGCGAAATATGTGGATTTATCGGTTTTATGCTATCGAATTTATCGATTTGCCAGTCCGCAGTTTACGCAAAGCCCCCATCTTGACACTTTAATTTACTATCCCATAGATAAAAAGAATTGGAAAGTTTCAAGTCTCTAGCTTGAAGGGTGTGGAAAAAACTTGCAACCATACGGACAGACAGACGGACAGACACCATGACGGACATTGCACAAAGCCAATATACTCTTTACCTTCGGTATCGAGTATAAAAAAAATTGGCACAGACAGCATACTGGCCTTTGCTTTTGCGATTGTAACGGTAAAGTCACGTTTTTTTTTTTTTTGCATCACACTTTGCGTTCAGCTTCTGCAATATGCACATTATATGTACCGCTTCAGTTTCGGTTTTGATTTCATCACAAACAAACAAAAATGGGCAGAGGATCCGAAATCACGAAAATTGATTATAAAACATTATATTCAAAACAAAACTTATTGGGAAGTTGGTGTATTAGTTAAAATGTCATCGTCAAGTGTTCGTTTTATTATTAAACATTACGTCACCAGCGGAAAATTAGAGCCAGAGAGCCGAATTGGACGTCAAAAAAAATATACTCAGCGCCAAGAGAGAGTTATAGTGGCTGCAGTGGCTCAAGATCTTCTGTAAAGCTATGTCAGAGGTTGCAGGAATCTTTTAAAGAAAACTTTTGCCCACAAACCGTGCGGAATACCCGCTATAAGGCTGCGTACAATGCTAGAGTACCACATCGCAAGCCTATCATAGCAAAGGCAAACAAACAGAAGAGGCTGAATTTGCTAAGGCTCACGTAAACGAGCCGGAGTCTTTTTGGAATACTGTTATATTCAGTGACGAATCCAATTTTAACATTTTTGGATCCGATGGTGCCCAAAAAGTTTGCCGTAAAGGCCTGTTCCCATGAGCCCCGTACAGCTCCCGTACCGTATACATGAGTTTTACGATCGTAACAACAAGTGTTGAAAACAGCACATATTGTGGCGGTAGGCTAATAACTTTCCCTTAATAAATCGCAAATGCAACTGTGTTTTGTATATTTACATTCAAAATAAGGATTCACGACCAAAACTCGCTTCTTTTTGTTTGAGTACAACTAACGCCCTATTGCTGGCGTTTGTGAAAAAGCAGGCTGCAAAACCAAAAAGCATTTTAGTGAACCCATATTTGATGGGCCGCAGAGCTGAAATTACCAAAGATTATGCTAAACATAACCGAAACGACTCAAAGCAAATTCACCTTACAGATCTTTACCCTGTAATAGATCAGTGGCAGTACAATCCTGTTTATCTTAATATACAAAAATCGTGTCACAATGTTTGTCCTCAATGGACCCCTAAACCACTTAACCGATTATAATAAGATTCGCACACCATGTACAGTTCGATTCAACTTGAGAGATAGGATAGTTTAAATCTCAAAATATAGTCGAAATTTTAATTTATTGCTAATTATTTGTCTGTTATTATTTGACAGTCACAATTATCTGTTAACTACAAATGATTCTAACAGATGTTGATACCTTTCGACTGGGTTGAATAAGTAATCAATAGATGGCGCTGCTATGGTAAATCTACGAACGTGTCATATAAGCTACATTTTAACAGCATAATTACCACGTGTTGTTGACGCTATAAAATTAATTAAATTTATTTTGTAGTGAACGAAATACCGTATAATTCAATTATTTCCACTTTTTAAATTTTTGGTGTTAGCATAGCCGGCCACGTGTTACTTAGACTGAAGTGTAAATTGAAACCATATTATAATGAAGCTAATACAGTGAAATTAATCCTGTTTTTTACTTATTTGTGCTTCATTGATCAAAGCTTTAAAATTTAATTTGAATATATGTATGTAATTATTATCACATAACTATAAAATTTAATTAAAATGCCAATGAAAAAATGATACATAATTTCCTACACTTTTTCAATAGTTGTACAAATATTTTTTTTTATTGTTTTTATTTAACCTCTATAAAAAATTATTTAGCACTTATTATTTCAATGTGCTATGATAACAATTTTTTCAGATTTTTTTTTCTTATATTTAAACGATTAAATTAGTATATCAATTCTTATTGAAATTATTATTTAAACTCTATAATTTAAATATGTACATGTCAGTATTATCACATAATTATAAAAGTTAATTAGAATGATTTTCAATTTTTTTTTTTTTTTCTCATATTTAAACGATTAATTTATTATTTTCAGTCAGCCGCTCATTAACACGTGCATCATTCGTTCGGTTTGCCTTTGAATATGCACCAGATATTAACTACTCAGCGCATTCAAAAATTGCTATCGGTGGAATGGATAAAGTATGTCAATATTGTCAGGCATTGAAATTTCGGAATGAAGCAGCCGGCATGGTCTGCGCATCAGGAAAAATTGTGCTGTCACCTCTACCCGCTCCGCCGGAGCCTTTATTATCCCTTCTTACTGGCAATTCAGATGATTTCAAATTATTTTTGTGTAAGATACGCAAATTTAATTCTTGCTTCCAAATGACGTCATTTGGGGCAACTAAAATTTGCGATCGTGCATCCGATGGACGTAATTTTGAAACTACATTCAAAATTCAAGGCCAGGTGTACCATAAAATCGGATCACTGATGCCAATGCCTAATAACAATCCGAAATTTCTTCAAATTTATTTTAAGGGCGATTGTGAAGAGCGCGTGACGACTCGGTGCCTGTATAATTTTATTGAACAAGCAGAGGAAAGAGCAATTGTGATATTATTGGAAAATTTTTTAGAAGATCACAATCAACTAATTCAATTGATCAAAAGAGTTTCGCCACGACTGCAAAAAGACAATTATCAAATCGTCATAAAAGCCGACAAAGTACCATTAGGTGAACATGCTGGTATATTCAACGCTCCAACTGTTGATGAGGTTGCTGTTATCATGGTTGGTGATCCAGTTGACAAAAGATCTATAAAAATTACACGGCGAGACAACACTGTCAGTACAATCTCAGATCTACACCGTTCATATGACGCACTACAATATCCATTGATATTTTGGCAAGGACAAGATGAATATCACCTTAATATCAAACAGTACAACGAGAAAACCAATATGACCATGGAAGTTTAGCAACAATTATCATGAACAGTGAACCATTACTAACAGCAGAACAAAAAATTATTTATGATCGGATTATGCTGGCTGTTGCTGCTGAACAAGGCGGTTTTTTTTTTCTTGGATGGACCCAGTGGAACCGGTAAGACATTTTAAATATTGTTTATACTTGCCAAAATACGGTCGCAACAAAAAATCGCATTAGCAGTAGCATCGTCAAGCATTGCGGCTAGTTTACTGGATGGTGGGCGAACAGCACATTCAACAATCAAGCTGCCATTTGACGTTCATAGTAAACCAGATGCAATGTGTAACATCAAAAATAATAGTGGAATACCTGCAGTGTTGCGGAAGAGTTCTATAATAATTTGGGATGAGTGCACAATGGCACACAAGTATTCACTTGAAGCATTAAACAGAACTATGCAAGATTTAAACAGCAATAATAAACTTTTCGGTGGTGCTATTTTACTTTTGTCTGGTGACTTCCTGCAGACCTTACCGGTTATACCTCGCTCTACTTTCGCGGATGAGATTAATGCATTTTTGAAACAATCATTCTTATGGCGAAGTGTTGAAACACTTCGATTGACCATATATATGCGAGTACAATTGCAAAGTGATCCATCATCAGATATTGGGAACGGTAAAATAGAACTGCAACCAAATACGCAATGCATTAAACTACCAGACAATTTTTGCACTGTTCTTCAGGATAAAAATGAATTGATTCAGAGTATTTTCCCGGATACACAGAATAATTATTAAAAGCATGAATGGCTTAGTCAACGGGCGATTTTGGCAGCCAAAAACGTTGATGTTGACGAAATTAACTTCCAGATACAACAGTTGTTACCAGGCGATCCGATGTCTTTTAAATACTGTTGTTGATGAAAATGAAAGTGTAAATTTTCCGATAGAATTTTAAATTCATTAGATATCCCTGGAATGCCACCACATAATCTTCGATTAAAGATTCGTTCCCCTATTATTCTCCTCCGTAATTTGAACCCACTTCAATTATGTAACGATACGCGTTTGGTTATAAAAAATATCACCGGAAACATTCTTGAAGCAACCATTTTGGCTGGGAAGTTTAAAGGAAAAGTGGTCCTAGTAGTTTAAGACTGTCTGCCTTGCCTACCTCATTCATGAGTTTAAGCGTCACATGTTATTTACTGTATTATATTGTAATATACTTATTTGTTATAAAATTAAATGGAAATAATAAATCTGATACATTTTTATTTTGTATTGATTTCTGCTTAATATCAAGTGTAAGAACATTTTAATTAATTGTGTTCAACGTACTTCCCCTTCAAATCTCAATCCAGTGAATTTGAATACCAACATCAACATTTTCGTCTTTGTTCGTCAATAATTTCATTGTACTAAAGGGTTATAGTAGTAGAAAGTCAAATAAGGAGATCACTATATTTTTTACAAATACCATCTGTGTGAAAAAGCATAGTGGACTCCGTGACTGATGTTCTCTTATTGTTCCTCTTAGATTGTTTACTATAATGTAGTATAACAAAAACTTTAGCCACAGCAACGCGTGGCTAGGTCAGCTAGTTTAATTTATATATTGCAACTGGTCAGGTTCTAGTGGGCTCCCGACTACTTCTACGTTTTCGCGACAATACCTCGCTTTGCGCATCGCTGCATAACTGTGTGATAGATGCGATGGCAAAATTGTTAGAAAGTGTCATGGATCTAAAAACATGAAAGAGTATGTATGACCAGCAATGCAAAACTGATATTTGCCTGCCTATTTTACTAAACGCTTATTTATTTTCCTGTTCGCCTGTTCCTGCAAATGATCGACCCGCACCAGAAATTAAATTTGACTGCCTTGGAAGTATTGTTTTTTTTTTGTTTTTTTTTAGGTTTTTGTAGGCAAATACATATATGCACCAAATTGTAATCTTAATATGGGCTGTTTAGGGTTTTCCGAAATTCATAATAGTAGAGAAAGGTCAATGAATGCCCTGGAAAATACATTTAAATATGCACATGTACATATTCAGGGACGCACACACAATCTCACGGGAGCTAGCCCAAGCAAAATACATATAAAAAATTATAACAAAGCCCAGGCCCACCAAAACTGCGTGGCTACGACGAGCTAGCACTTGTTGTTGTTGGGACTTAACTATTCTCGAATGGCACACGCACATGCATACACACAAAATTACAAGCATATAAAAATTAACTTATTTGCCTAGGCAACTAGTTAGCTGGCTTTGCACACAAAAGAAGACAGAAGCGTATTGTAAACAAAAAAGCAATAATCATAACTAGCGCAGCTGTTTGTCATTAGGGGAAACCGACTTTTCTACTCGTTGGTCTGTTCGCTTCGTGGTTGCGACTTGGTTTACAGCATGTTAACTTGAACAATTCTTAAAACCCGTCTATATGTTAAATGGTTTTTGGTAACAGCAGCAGCGAACAGAACTGCATACCTAATATGTAAGTACGAGACCAATTTTTTTATTATGAAGTTTTTGCCGTACGGGAGCTGTACAGGCGTCTGCGTACAGGCCATAAAGCTAACAAGTCGCTCGAAAACTTTTTTTATTAAAACTGTTAAGTATGGTGGTGGCAACGTTATGGTGTGGGGGTGTTGTGCAGCTTCTGGCGTTGGTCAATTTGCATTTATTGATGAAACAATGGATAAACACGTCTTTCTCAACATTTTAAAAAATAATTTGACACCCATTGTTGAGAAATTGGGGCTGCATGGGACGAATTGGCTGTTCCAACAACAAGACAATGATCCCAAACATTCGCCATATTTAGTGCAGGAATGGCTGATATACCACTGCAAGCAGCTGAAAACACCCCCACAATCACCGGACCTCAACCCTATCGAGCATATTTGGCATCTACTGGGCAAAAAAATACGTTCTCAGCCCATAACGTCGAAGGAATCCCTCAAACCAGCGCTCGTTACCCATTAAATAAATATCGTTATTTTTAAAATAGCATTTTCAATTCGGATGTCGTCCTTCAGGATCAAAAGCTTTAACGTTCGGAACTTGAAAATTGGTCTTGTGCCAATACTTTTTTGGCCCACTGTATGGATTGGGTTTCTGCAATGGTGTCTGTCCGTCCGTCCGTCTGAATGAACGCAACTTTTTATCAGAACACCTTTATCTTCCACAGCTTTTAAGCGAGAGCAACCAAAATTGTTACCAATATAGATGATGGCGACTCCCGAAAATTTGAATCAAAAGTTTGGATGCCACGCCTACGAGTACTGCCCTGATATAAATAAAATATTGTAAACCTGCCGCAATTTTACCGAGCTGTAGCAGGCTGGTAGTGGTAGTACCACATATCGATACTGATGAATGTTGTGGTGTGACGAGCTGATTGATAAACAAGTGGAGGTGACGCATTCCGTAAATAATTTTAAAAGCGACGCGCACTTAAAAAAGACGAAATTAAAATAAAAGATTAAAATATATTAAAATATTATGAGCCGGCCACATTATTTATACTGTCCCCAGCTTCCCTTCCCTAACCTATACCGCTCTCAGCACCCCTTCCACACCTTTTACTATTTTTGAGGCAGAGTCACCAAATTTGGTATGAAGACAACAGGAAACGTCCCCAAAAAATCTGCATCATACTGCCCTTAGCCCCTATTCTCCAACATTTTTTAAACTTTGAGCTAGAGTCACCAAATTTGGATGAAAGATATCAATAAACATCCCATCTTCAGCAAAAACTTGGATGCCATGCACACGCATACCACCCCCAGCCTCTTCCCCACCTTTTACGTGCGTTGATCCAAAAGTTCTTAATGAAGCGGCTATAAATTTGTCCACGCCTTGCCGGTATATATTTCTTATTATAAAACGATTTGCGGGATATACTTTTTCGTATGTTTAAATGTATATCATGCTGGCTTTGTGGTTAGACACACGTTCATTTTCAAATTAGTTCTTTTGCGAAAAGGGAAGCATGTGGCCGGGTGATATGCCTTCTATACCTTTACGAAGTATATGCTTGCAAAGTAAATCTGGCCTACGTTCAGCTTTGCTCTCCAGACATTGGAATGACATAACTTACTTCTATGCTTACTCGTTTGCTCTTACTTTATTTCTCCCTCTCTCTCTCTCTCTCTCTCTCTTTCTCACTCTTTCTGTCTTTTTGTCTCTCTTTTTCTCTCTCTTCATCTCCCTATCTCTCTCTCTCTCTCTCTCTTTCTCTCTGTGAAGCTGTTATAAGCTTACTCGGATTCTTGTGTGAGAGAGCTGAGAGCTCGCTCATTAGTAGTGCGTTAGCACAAGTGATAGAAGAGGTCTACGCTAAGTATCAGAGTTATAAAACTACAAAGATGAGAAATAATTTATGCTGACGAAACTGGCCGCATCAATCTCGCAAATCCGTTAGCGGGCGAAATGGCGTTATCGCTTGATCATTCTAAGCCCCGTTATTCGAAATCCGATTCGAGCTTAGGCAAAGGCATCATAAGAATTAACGTGGGCGATCATTCGAATGGGATGATCCAAACTAACCAGACCTATCGTGCTTTTCTATTACGTGAAACACGTTTATAATGTTTTTAAACAAAGTACAGCCACCAAACTCCCTTTTATCTATGTGAAAAAATATATATTGAACGAACTATCATAAACCCGAAAGCGGATAGGCTGCAGATAATTCAACTCAAATAGCTTCGTGCGAGTACACTAACGTAATATAAAGTGCATGTGGTGTATTCAACCTAACCAGATTCGTTTTCATAGCGCTCAATCGGCCTCTCGTGTGCGCTTGAGTGGAGTGCTTAGCAGATTTGCATATAAATTGGAACGTTTCTAATAGTGTGAGCAGCGTAGGCTGCCAAAAGGCCAGCCAAAACTACGCCAACCATTCCTTGTTCTGGCGTTGGAATTGCTCAGCAAAACTGGGATTTGTGCTTCGGAAGCCTGGTGCGCATTGCGACATCTACGCGCGTCGGAGCCCTAAGAACGCGAGGAGAAAAGACCGAGTTTTGAGTAACTGGACTAAGGTCCAAACACAGACCACCTCATGGACAATAAGTTTTTAGCAAATTTGTTTTAGTGCATAAGGGCAATGAACCAATAGTTTTGCGTTGATTTAACTTCCCCTTTATTAATGCCGGAGTTTGTGCTGGTGATTTAAAAATTTCTTGCACGCTTACGTAAATTTTGAGGTTACAATTTGTGCGAATTATCTTGAGTTAAAATACTTGCATAAATGAGAGACTAAAGTTAATATTTATATTTTTTTCGTCATCTTGAATTTATGATTTAAAGAAAGGAAGTAGTAATAAGTTACAACAATTGTTAGAACTATGAGCGTGGTAGCCAATGCGAATTTATAACAAGTCATGTATATATTTAATTTCTAAAGTAAATCTTATTTAGCAGTTTAAAAAAAAGGAGAAAAAAGGGAAACAACACATCAACTCGACTTGGGCCCAAGGAACGACGATGGAACGTTAACAAACATTTCTTCTTCATTTTGTGAGTCGAATTTAACTGGAACAAAATAAGTCCAAACAAATACATACCTGACATATATTTATATATTTATATAGATGTTTATATTATTTTAATTTCGCTATGGCTTCGCCTACATATTGGTTATTTAGCAACGTTTGTATTGAATTGAATTGAATTAAATTCGGATCGAATTAAATAGCTAAAAATGTTAACGATATTACTAATTTTTAAATTTATTAAAGAATAATATGAAGATCAGTATAATGACACTGGCGTAATTTGATTTAATTCTGTCTGTAGTCTAATAACCCACTGTCACACGATTTCATCTTCTATAATATTATGATTATTATTATTATATTTTGGGGGTAAATACACTGCGACCAAATAGATCTATTGTGCCCCTCCTTGGCATATAGCTCTTCCATCAGGCCCAGGTGTTGCATAAAAGCAAGTACCTTTGTTGGGTCGATGGTTTCTAAATCGCTAAATTGCACAATATGTTTTCCTAGAAAACTACTTATTTTCCTTACTTAGGCTACGCATTCTGCTATAATGTGCAAGGAGGATTCTCCTTCGATTTCGCAGAATCTGCAAATCTCGCTGCTGACTATACCTAGCTTTGCCAAGTGACCTCGTAGTCTACAATGTCCTGTCAAGAGACCGGTGAGTATCCTGAGTCTATTTTTACCCATTGATATGACTTGCTTAAACTGTTTAAGGTTATAGCTACCCAAGAGAATCTTTGCTTGTCTGAGTCCTGGTGTCCTTGCCCAGCTCGTTCTTCGCAGAAGTCTCTCTTCATTCCTAAGCTCTTGCCGTATTGTGCTTCATCCTATACCACAGTACGGCTCGGCTCCTATTAGGGGTGTCGCTGCCCCCAGTCTTGCTTGCTTGTCTGCCTCTTCGTTCCCCGCTAGTTCAACATGTCCCGGGACCCATCTTAGGGCAAGCCTATTTTGTGATCCCAGAGTGTCTAGCTTGGTTCGTACCTCACGAACTAACTTTGACCTGATTTCAGTCTTACTAAGTGCTATTATTGCTGCTTGACTATCGGATAGGACGGCTATATCCCTATTCCAACAGTTACGCTTTAGATTAAAGTCCACACACCTCCCGATTGCACATACCTCAGCTTGGAATATGCTGGTGTGCATACCTAGGGGCTCATGGTACATTAGACGACGGCCTACCACACCAAGACCGGACCCTTGTTGCGTTAGGGATCCATCGGTGTACCGTTTTATGGTGTGTGGCTTCATGTTGTGGACCTCTTCCAGAGATGTCCACTCCTTTTTATTACAGAGGTGAACTTGAAACTTTTGGCCGAACATGTGTTCGACTTTCATTTCGTCCCTTGGCTGTGCCAGTAGGGGAAGTTCACCCGATAGCATATCTGCCTCTACTCGACTAAGAATGTGTCCTCTCCCAACTCCTTCAACGGACATTCTTAAGAGGGTTGCCTTTTGTTGCAGCCTAATTGTGTGATGGAGTGGCGTTATCTCCAATAGAACCTCAAGCGCTGATGTGGGACAGGTCCTCATCGCTCCCGTGATTCCTACACATGCCATTCTATGTAGCTTCTGAAGCTGATTCTGCACAGTGATTTGCTGTGCCTTAGCTTTATCTTATACAATCACTCCGTACGTGATCATGGGCCTTACTACCATAAGGTATAGCCATCTTATTATCTTTGGTGATGTTCCCCATGACTTCCCGGCTATGCTACGACACGTATACAGCGCTCTGCAGCACTTTGCGATCGTATTCTGAACATGGAAGCAAAAGTTTAATTTGCAGTCGAAATTGACCCCAAGGTACTTAACTTCCTTGCTTTTTTCTATTGGACTCCCCGCAAGCCTAATCTCCCTCATCCTTTGTAGCTTGTATCTTCTGGTGAACGGAACGATGATTGTTTTAGTAGAGTTTAAGTTGAGACCAACCTCCCTACACCAATCATGCGTAATCCAACCATGCGTAATCCTAAGTCCCAGTTGAACATTATCACAAAGAGTTGCTTCATACTTGCTCCGAGCTATTATCACAATGTCGTCTGCATAGCCTTGACATTAAATACCCCTGTTCGCAAGTCTACTTAATAGTTCGTCTACTAGTATACTCCATAAGAGGGGTGAAAAACCCACAATCATATAGAAAATTGTTAAAAATGCGTGGCGTTTTCACCCCAAACGGGAAATACAGAAGGATTTCTACACAGTATACCAAAAGGGATAAGCTTTTTGAGTTGATTCATATTGACTATTATAGACCTGTAACCACTGGAAGAGCAAACAAACACATATCTTTAATTATTGACGGATTAAAAAAATTTTTCAGACTGTACGCAACAAGTACAACAAATACAAACGAAGTCATAAAGTCATTAAGGGACTACTTTAGTGCATACAGTAGGCCGAAATGTATTGTGTCAGATAGAGGCAGTTGCTTCACGTCTTACGATTTTTACCAATTTTTATTGGATTTAAATATAAAGCACATTAAGATAGCAGCTGGATGCCCACAAGCTAAGGGGCAAGTAGAACGCGTTAACAGAAACATAGGTTCCATGATAGCCAAACTAATAGAAACAGATAAAGGAATACACTGGGACAATGTTATTGAGAAAGTTGAATATTCATTTAACAATACTTTACATCGTAGCATTAAACAGGTACCCAGTAAATTACTATTCGGGGTGCAACAGAAAGGCGAAATTATAGATGAGTAGAGAGAAAAACTAGAGGAAATAAATAATTAAGATAATGGGAGATATTTAACAGAAATAAGAAAAGAAGGCATGCATTGAGAATTGAAATCTCAAGCATACAACGAAATAAAATACAATAAAGCTAAACGAAAGTCCAAGGAAAATAAAAAAGGAGATTATGTCATGGTAAAAATTTTAATTGCACTATAGGAGCCGCTTAAAAGTTAATGCCCAAAAACAAAGATCTAGGCACTATTCTTGATCCTAAATTAAAATTTGACATTCATATATTGTCCATGGTCAATAAGGCCATAAATGTCCTTGGCTTCATCAAGCGGTGGTCGAAAGAGTTTAATGATCCCTACACCACTAAAACGCTTTATACATCCCTAGTTCATCCCATCCTGGAGTATGGATCTTCTGTGTGGTCCCCACAATATTTGATTCACCAGGATAGAATTGAATCTTTGCAAAAGAAATTTCTTCTATTTGCCCTTAGAAGTTTTAACTGGGTTCCTGGAGTAGACTTACTCCAGTATTCAAGTAGACTTCTTTTGATAAATCTTCCCTCTCTGTTAAACCGTAGAACTATTCATGGATTATTATTTATTACTAATTTACTAATGGTCAAATCGACTCATCAATTCGTTTGAGTCTTATTAAATTTAATGTCCCAATTAGATCTTCACGTAACTTTTTACCCCTTAGCCTGGATCGTTGCTTGAGCAACTATTTAACTCATGAACCATTTCGCGTTATATGTTCTGTCTATAACAAACTTTATTCTCTTGTCTCATTAGAGGCATCAATTCCAGTACTAAAAAGATCGATCCTGTTTGCTTTATCTAATCGTAACCACTAATTACTAATCAAACGCAGGTGTGATTGGGGTTTTCTGGGTTTTTCCCAATCCACGACACAAATGTTGGACTACTAAATTTACTTACTGAATTTCGCAGAGCCTTAACGTTTACTTTTGAATTTTTGCCACCAATTATTATTTTTAGATTTATGTACAATTCTATACCTTACCTTATTTAATTATTTTAACTATTTTTTAATTTATATTAAATTTGAATTCATTATTATTATTATATTGGGGTAAATTTACTGCGACCAAATAGATCTATTGTGCCCCTCCTTGGCATATAGCTCTTCCATCAGGCCCAGGTGTTGAATAAAAGCAAGTACCTTTGTTGGGTGGATGGTTTCTAAATCGCTAAGTTGCACAATATGTTTTCCTAGAAAACTACTTCTTTCCTTACTAGGGCTACGCATTCGTCTATAATGTGCTGGGAGGATTATCCTTCCATTTCGCAGAATCTGCAAATCTCGCTGCTGAGTATACCTAGCTTTGCCAGGTTCTGTCAAGATGCCGGTGAGTATCCTGAGTCTATTTTTACTCATTGATATTACTTGCTTAAGCCGTTTGATCTTACTCCGAACTATTTCTCAATCGTTCTTGCTGCGCAGAGCAAACCTTCGTTGAGAGCTTTTCTTATTGTCAAAGCTTCTAAGCTTTGAACATTTTAAGCTTTTATCAAAAAGTGCCAATTCGGCGATCTCACGCTTGTGGCGTGATTTTGGAAATATGTTTATGTCTCGCGCTTGTGGCGTGATTTTGGAAATATGTTTATATTTTATGTTTATGTTTAATATGCTTCCTGTGTTGGGATTTTAGGGTGTAATGTGATATCTTATTGTTGGGCTGTGTGCTATGTGCTGGGTGCGTTCTATGTGTAACATATTTGAGATAAGAATATGTGTGCATATTGGATATCTTACTCGCCCACACTTAAAAAATTTGCGTTACGTTAGACTGCTCCTATCTTGGGATACAGTGCGGGTTGATCTTGTTCAACTATTGGTAATTCTATTTTATCGTTGTTTATTTCTTGTTCTTTAGGTTTTCTATACTTGACAATAAGTGTTTTGGGTAAACTTTTGAACTTATAAATTAAGTACAATAATATGCTTAATATGATTAATTAATATGGTTAATGATGTCAATGTTATTATTTAAAATGTATTATAATATTTTGTATGTTCCAAATTATTTTCTTAGTTTAAATATATGACAATGGCTCGAGTTTTGTTACGTTATTACTGGCATAAATGTTTTGTGTAAAATCCAGTCTTGAATTTGATATTGATATTTCGTTGATTGTAATTCACAATTATAGATATTTATAATATTGATTCCTTTAATTTTAATTTCATTGTTCATACAATTTTATTTACAATGGTTTCTGGCAAATTCCATGTTAAGATTATGTTTGGTTCTATATAATTTGTTTGAAAGTTTTTAATTGTTTTCGTGTATTTACATTCGGTTTTGATTTGTTTTACAATGCCTATTATGCAATTATTCATTATTTGTTTCTGAGTAATTGTGCCATATACTTTATTATTATTTATAAAATATTTTTCTCAGGGACTGTAACGATTATAATTTTTATATTAAAAATTGAAAAATAAGAATTATTTTCCAATATTTTTTATTCAACTTAATCAATAACTCTTATTTTTTTGACTTAAATGAATAAATTATTATTTAATTATTAAATTACAATTTTTTATAAAAATTGTGAAATAACTCTTAATTTTCAATCTTTATTATAAAAATTAAAAATAAGAGTTTCTTTTCAATTTTTATTTTAGAAATCAAAAATAAGAGTTATTTTCCAATTTTTATTTTAAAAGTTGAAAATAAAAATTGATTTTAAATATCTTTTGAACCGAGCAGCATAGCACAAAAGTTGATATATATTTATGATCTACACTTAAATACCTTTCCATTGATATATCACATGTCCTTCAAGGATCAATACTAAGGAACAAATTTATGTGTTGTCTTTATTTATGGACAAAGGAAGAAAGAAAACGCTTTGTGGCTACGTATGAGAAATTAAAAACATCCATAACAAAAAGTTTTTTTATGCATTATTTATTTAACTTCAGAAACAATAACTTTTTGATCGACTCTGAAGATAAGTTGCACCTCAGGTCGGAAAGAACCAATTTTAAAGCGGAAAAAGCTCTTTCGACTGAAACTTGCGTTGCTGGTACGCAATGCAAAACTTTTGACAATTTGTAGAGTCTGGGGTATACAAATTTTTTCTCTTCCCAATACGTCATTATATTTTGCCCAATACTAATGCGCTTTGGCCTATACCCGTTCAACTCCGTCATAGCTAATTTGAGTTCTGGGTCATCCTCATCATCCGACTCCTCATTTCCCAAGCACCCATCAAATGATTTTAAATAGTCGTCTAACAAGGAGCTGGTGCCCTGCCCCGTATTGTCACCCTGACTCGTCGGTAATTGATAGTTTGGTGACGAAACGGGTTCTTCCAGCGCATCGTCGACCTGATAAATAAGAATACAAATTAATAAAAATCGTAAATTCAATATAAAAAAAAATACCTTCTTGCTAACGGCAATTATTTGCCTCATCAGTTTAGTCAAATGCCTTCTTGCAATTAAGACTTTGTTTTGATTTTGAAGCAATGCCCTGTGCACCCGAGGATCCAAATATATTGCTGAGAGGGCCACTTCGTTGTCTAAAAGACATCCTTCTCGATTTTCCATAAATCTCGCCAAATCGTTGCTATGAGCATTTTTCATAGCTTGAATTGTTAGCTTCGTCTCCAACCAAAGCATATAAAAATCGCCAAAATAAAGTTGTTCGCTCTGTAATTTTTGTGTTGCTACAAATACAGGCTCCAACACAGCTTCAAGGCCTTCAATTTCCTCCCACTCAGCACATGTCAACTGCAAGTTTTTCCTCAGGTGCTCCGTTGAAAAATCCCTGTAAATTAACACATTTTTCAACATGGTGTATGTTGAATTCCACCTTGTAGGAATATCAACGACCGGCTGAGGTAAACCCTGCGTATGAATTGCCAGTCTGAAAAAGTTTAAGGTGGTTTTAAACATATTTGAACTTGAAATAATTTTAGTTTCATAAAATTACCTGTATGTTGGTGTCCTTAAAGTTTTGGCGATTGCTCTCGCTCTGTCGACGACTTCTCCGCGTCTGCTGTCCTTCAAAAAATCTTTAACTGCCAATTGCAGGGAATGTGCGGCACATCTGACTGACCCAATTGAAAAGATGCAAACGTCTGACAACACCTCATCATTACCGGGTTCTTCTGCATCGGTTTCATCATTTAATAGCTCAATAGCCTTTATCATATTTCGGCCATTATCCGAGGTGACTGAATAAATTTGGCTCTTTGAAATTGAAAATTCGCTCAATATATTTTCAATTTCTTTGCTCAAATTGGCTCCCGTGTGTTTTTTATCAAGCTCAATGACTCCCAGTGTCCTTATATAAATATTCTTATTGCGATAAAACTGCACATTAACACCCAAAATGCCTCTGCTATGCCGTGATGCTGTGTCAATTTTCAGCGATACAACTTTGTTTTTCATATTCGCAATAAGACTTTCTTTAATTAAATCGTATTTTTCGCTCACATGCAGCATAACATTACGTGATGTTATGGGGCTCATGTCCAATCCGCTAAAAATTTGTTCCGTCAACTTCCTAAAAGGCACTGAATCCAATATTGCAAAAGGCATCTTCTCTTCGGTTACCAATTGCACGCACGCATCTTGCACTTCATTCTCCGTTAAAGCAATTGAAAATTTTTTTTTTTTTTGTGGTGTAACATGTTTGTTTTGATCATCCATTTCACTTTTATATTGTTCGTTGTGACACTCTTGCAAGTGTCTTCTTAAATTGGTGAAATATCCTCCTTGAAATGAACGACTACATAGCTTGCACTTTCTTTTGTTTTCACTGCTGTTCAAGGTGAAAAAATTTCGCACTACTAAGTCACACTTACGGCCCATCGCGATCAACACTCTAATGAACCACAAAACTTTGCAGAGATAAGCTCATGCCAGACAAGCATGCAGTTTTGACTATTTGTTACTGCAAGCCAAATTTTTCTAATGTATTTTAGTCAAGATCTCGACATGAAGATACCCTATACGTCTTTTAAACCTATTATAAAAATATTCAGACTAAGAACATTGCACAAAAACTCATTGCATTAAAATTATATTTTTTTTTTTTACTTTAATTTTTGCAAAATTTCAATATACCCTTTTAATAATATATGGATGTGTATATATGGTATGTGTATATATGTGTATATATATGTATATATATATATATATTGATTATTTTCAATTGTATTACTAATTGCATTATTATTATATTATTATTCACAGGTAAAATATACCCTATTCACCATGTTTTTTAGTGAGGGGTATACAAATATAGCTGTAATAGCTGATAAGAATTTCTTCGAATGCTGTTTAAAGTAAACAATGACCAATTTTATTGTAAGACGTTTACAATTTTGTAAACATTGTATGCAATCAATCAAAACATTAGCTAGCTCCTTAGTATTGATCCTTGAAGGACATGTGATATATCAATGGAAAGGTATTTAAGTGTAGATCATAAATATATATCAACTTTTGTGCTATGCTGCTCGGTTCAAAAGATATTTAAAATCAATTTTTATTTTCAACTTTTAAAATAAAAATTGGAAAATAACTCTTATTTTTGATTGCTAAAATAAAAATTGAAAAGAAACTCTTATTTTTAATTTTTATAATAAAGTTTGAAAATTAAGAGTTATTTCACAATTTTTTATAAAAAATTGTAATATAATAATTAAATAATAATTTATTCATTTAAGTCAAAAAATAAGAGTTGTTGATTAATTTATTTATATAAATTGAAAATAAATGTTTATTCGATTTTTGGATTCCCAGCAAAAAAAAATAGTATATAGTTGCTTTCGCATTAACCTTATCTCTATATTTCGCTTTGATTTTTTTCAACTCCATAACTCTTATTTGCGGTCCCTGGTTTAATGATATAAAATAATAATACTGCTGCTTCCAATAATGTATTGTGGGGAGGCCGGCATTTGGCCTACCTCACACAATTTAGAAATGAAATTTAGCATAAGCTTCAAACGCACATCTTGTTGAATACCCTGTAATATTTTAATTTAAATTAAAACTCATTTCGTTGGTTGCATAATCACACTCGACTAGTTTAGAAACACATTAAAATACATATTTAAAATAAATTACATAGAAAAAGATGGAAAATATTATACAATTATGGGCTAGCTGAAGCCACCGGACGGGTCGCAGGTTGCGGATAGCGCAAGGCCTCCAGTGGAGGTTAGCTGCGAATAGCGACTTGTCGTAATAAGCAGTCCCGGACAACAGCGGGTACCACACCGTTAGTGGGACCGACAAGGCGCTTGTCTGACCGTCTTTAAAACATAGTCTCACCTACACCCAATTCCTACACAAGATCCTATCCATTCCTATCCCCACATCTCATACGGGCAGTGGTGACGTCCTTAGGCAAGGGTGCCTCTTCACTCCCCTAAGCCAGGGTGTTACGTGGTCCGTGCCCATTGGTTGGTTTGCAGTCAGGGGTTACCGACTGTAATAGAACGGAGCCTCACCGATACCTGGCCGCCTCGGTGAGTATACCTGGCCCCGGCGTGTTAATGGGGCTATGACACGCCGGTACTACTTTCCCCCATACTCGTGGGACCAAATATATGGACAGAAGAAAATTTTTAATGATATGCGGGGCTTAACCGCTACTCAGCTAGCAGAGCGGATGGAAGAGGCGGCTCTCGAGGAGTGCTGCCAAACCAAAGGGCTCGTCCCCGAAGCAAAGCACCTCCAGAAGTGCAGAGGCTTTCAAGCCGCAAGTGGTGGACAGTGGGGACACCAAACGGACGAACGCAGGGGGTGGGAGCGCAGTGCCTGGCATTGCCCCAGTGGCTGTCCCGCAGACAAGCAATGTCGGCGGGAAAGACACTGCAACACCCTTTTCTGGTCCGCAGAAGAGGAAGCAGATGCCGCCCATCCCGTCACCAGGCCAACCCGGTGGGGCTGGTGACCCGCTAAGGCATGGCCAAAGCGGAGCCGGCCGCAAATGGTATCTTCGGTACCTGGAGCGTGGCTTGAAGCCGGAGGAGGCGCGCAGGAGAGCGCTGGAGCACCGGGCTCCGACCGTGTCTCCAGGCGAGAGGAAGGGAGAGGAAGCTGGCGTGAGGAAGAAGCGGTAATGGCAACAAACATCACCTGCTGAGGCCCCCAATGACGCCAACAAAAATAAGAAACCGAAGCGCAAGGGCAACGCGGCTCCTGAGGGCTCTGGAACCTCAAGGGACACGAAGCATCCGAAGGCAGCCTCGTACGCCAGCGTAGCCAAGGGCACAATCTTGGCTATAACGGCGAGCGAGTACCCGAAGAGGCTTTTGTCCAAAGAGGAGCTGACGGCGGTGGAACTGGCCCTCGTCGAGGAGATGAGGAATGGCTGGACCGCAAGCCTGAATTTCAACGGCATCCATTTTCGCACAGGCCTGGTACTGGTGGAATGTATGGATGATGAGACCAAGAAGGGGCTAGAGCTTAAGGTCCCTAGCATCAGCTCTGCGGTGGGCGTGCAGCTCTGCACCTGCCCAAAGGACGAGATTCCGATGCCCAACATCGTGACCGTCTTTTTGCCACGGACTGCTGGAGAGCCGGGGGCAAAGTCCTTTGGTTTGCTCACGGAGCAGAACAGAGGGCTCAGCTCTGACACCTGGAAGCTGCTCAGGTGGAAGGAGGCTGAGGGAGGCAAGATCCTGACGCTAGGCGTGGAGGATGACGCACTTGCTCTCCTGAAGAACCGGGGCATGCTGATGAGCTTCCGATTTGGGAAGCTCAAATGCAAGCTTCATGGGAAGAAGGAGGAAGCGGCAGCGGCTGATGCGGAGGCGAAAGCTGACGATGTGCCTGGCACTTCAGCAGCCTCAGCCGAGACGACGCATGAATGTCCGCCAGATGGAGCAGCGGAAGCAGAGGCGTTGGCGGTGATGGAGGCCGAGCTAGACTCGGTGTCCCTCAAGGGTCTGGACCTGTACAGACTCAACGTCCGCGAAGATGGGATCACCAGTAAGGATGGGCCATTCGATGATGAGCGAACACCCACCGGGGCGCAGTCAGAGGCATATCTGACGCTCTCGGAGGGTGAAGAAGAGCTCTAGGGATGGAGACCACCAGCGTTGCTCAGATTAACCTGTATCATGCGAGGGCAGCTTCGGCTGTCATCGGCAGGTTGGTCACCAGGTTGGACCTGGGGCTGGTGCTCATCCAGGAGCCATGGGTCGTCAGAGGCAGGATCTGCGGCCTTAACCACGTAAGTGCAAGAGTAATTGCGGATGTAAGAGAGGCATCGCCAAGAGCTTGTATCTTGGTACGGAAGAATACTAACTTTCTATGTCTTTCTAACTTTCTCACCAAAGATTAGTAGCAGTGCTGATCACTGGAGAGCGCGGAAGTATCGTGGTGGCGTCGGCTTACTTCCCGGGAGATGAGGCGGAGGCTCCTCCATTAGAGGTTCAGGCTCTAGTGGACTACTGCAGCAGCAAGAAGCTGCCATTGCTGCTGGGGTGCGATGCCAACGCACATAGCATCACATGGGGCAGCACAGATACAAACAGCAGAGGTGAGTGTTTACTTGATTTTCTACTAGTTAAGGATCTCACTGTTTTCAACGTGGGGGCAGAACTGGAGAGTCTCTACTGAACCATCAGTGTCGGACCATAGGATTATCCTATTCGACATTTGCAGTAACCTAAGTTTTAGTTAGGACATCAGAAATCCTCGACAGACTGATTGGCGACAATATCGGTCCTGTCTGGGGTTAAATCTGAGCAGACTAAACTACAGTAAAAGAGCTTCCTCACAGGAAGAGATTGAGCAGCTATCTATTGACGTGGGCAAGACTATCTTGGATGCTTATCATTCAAGCTGTCCTATCAAGAGCATTAAATCCAGCAGGGATAATCCATGGTGGACTAAGAAGCTAGGACTACTTCGAGTGGAGGTCAGGAAACTGTTTAACTCAGCTAAAAAGAGTAATGATAAATGGGATTGTTATACCATGAAGCTTACTGAGTATAACAAGGAGATACGTAATAGCAAACGGGATCATTTCAGGAAGTTTTGCTCCACTCTAGAGCAGGCCACGCCCGCTGCAAGGGTGTTCAAAGCCATCTCAAAAGAAAAGTGCTCTTGGAACTTTGCCTTAAGAGACAGGATGGGACTTTCACGGACAATGAGGTAGAGAAGGCTGAACTTCTCTTACAAACTCATTTCCCGCCTTGTAGGACCATTTCAGATGTGATAGCAGCTACGTACAAACCTCTGGGATGAGACCCGAGTGGAGATTAGCTGCAGAAATTGTAACTGATCATAGGATCAGGTGGGCCATCGGATCACTCAGTCCCTATAAGGCCCCGGGGTGGATGGCATCCTGCCCATCCTCTTACAGAAGGGTATAGACCCTCTCTTAGTATTTCTAATCAGAATCTTCCGTGGGAGCATTGCCCTGGGGTACATACCTAGGGAGTGGAGGACGGCGAGGGTGATTTTCATCCCGAAGGTAGGAAAGAAAGACCCATTCTTCCCAAATCCTTCAGGCCAATCAGCCTTACCTCATTCCTGCTAAAAACCCTCGAAAAGATAGTAGACAATCACATTAGATCTGTGCACCTAGTGGCCAAGCCACTACATGCACATCAGCATGCGTATAGGGCAGGGATGTCAACGGAGTCAGCTCTGCTTGACCTAGTGAACGCTCTCCAGAAGTCTGTGAAAGCAAAAGAGGTCGCACTCTGCGCCTTTATGGACATAGAAGGTGCTTTTGACAACACGGCGCATGACGTGGTGGTCAGAGCTCTTGAGAGTAGAGGAGTTGAATCAGGACTCACGTCCTGGTTAAGCAAACTCCTGGACTCTCGCATAGCAGAAGTAACCGTCAGCAACTCGACGATTAGAGCACAAACCACCAGAGGCTGTCCTCAAGGAGGTGTCCTATCACCTCTCCTTTGGAGTCTAGTGGTAGATGATCTCTTAGCTAAGCTGATGGATAATGGCTTTCGATGTCTAGGATATGCCGATGACATAACCATTATCTGCAAAGGGAATTTTGAGAGCACATTATGTGATAGAGTCACCCTGGGCCTTGATGAGCTGCAGAACTCTTGCGGGGAAAAACTGGGGCTTTCACCTAAGATTCTGATGTGGATGTATACTGCTATGGTAAGGCCCATGGTGTGCTACGGAGCTGTGGTCTGGGCTGGACGCAAGGACCGGGAAGTTGCGAGAAAGCAACTGGGTAAACTCCAGAGGCTTGCATGCTCGTGCATCTCGGGCGCAATGCGCACCTGCCCCTCCACGGCTCTAGACGTTCTAATAGGGCTTCCCCGCTGCACATATACATAAAACACAACGCAAGCAGAAGTCATATGAGGATAACGGGGGCATTAGCAACCGGATCGGCCTGCAGGAGCCACAGGCTCACTGTTAGAATACCCACAGGATGCGCAGTTGGCGCAATTTAGCTTCAGTAAGCTCTTTAACATAGAGCTTAGCAATAAGGCAGAATGGACCAACCTGTCAACTACCTATAATGTGAAAACACATGCTATTAGGTGGTACACAGATGTTCGCTTACAGAGGAGGGGGCCGGGGCCGGAGTCTGCGGACCTCGACTCAATTACCATGAACCCCTTGGCAAGTTCGCCAGTATCTTCCAAGCGGAAATACACGCGATAGAGAGATGTGCCGCTTTCAACATCGACAGAGGGTACGATCGCAGAGACATAGCCATCTTTTCAGACAGTCAGGCAGCTATAAAACCACTAGGTGCTTATAAAATAGCTTCCAGGTTGGTTTGGCAATGTATAGAAACATTAAACAGGTTGGGGACTAATAATAGAGTCACCATCTATTGGGTCCCTGGGCACGCGGGAATCCCGGGTAATGAGGTAGCGGACCAAATGGCCAGGAAGGGGGCAAGCACTCCTTTCTGCGGGCCGGAACCCTTCTGTGGGTTGGGCCCTGGGGTCATCGAGCAGAGCAGCCGCTCTGACCTTTGGTCCGATAGTACGAACTTCTGGTTGTGTTCGCAGCGGGCGAGACAAAGTAAAAGGCTTTTAGGCAACTACAACAAGACGAGGACTGAGGACTGTCTGAAGCTGAGCAAGGTCTCTCTTCGGATTGTCACAGGCTTCTTGACAAGATTGCGTAAGCATTTACATAGGATACGCATAGGGAACGAGGCTACATGCAGGCTCTGTCTGGAGGGGGACGAAACTCCAGAACACCTACAAGAGGAGTGCCCTGCCATAGGTCGGCTGAGATTATCTCAGCTCGGGCGGGTCACACTAAACACTGAGGAGATGAGGGCTCTCCATCCAGGCGACATCATCGCGTTTCTGCGATCGATTGCACAGTACGGGGAGCTGTAGCTCAAACACTAAGACGAGGGCACAATAGACCCAGGTGGTCGCAGTGCACTAACCTCCTTTTTCATAATAATAATAATAATAGGTTTATATACACTTTGAAACATGAATAGATATTCAATACTGGTCAAGTAATTTTATTCTTTTTAATCTATTTTTTTCGTTTTATTAAAAATATGGCTCAACGAAAACGCCACACATATTTTGGATTATAATTATTTTTCTTTGAGACATATTTGTAAAATAAATTGAATGCCCATGGGATAATGATTTTGATTGTATTGATATTAAATTTAATTATCAGTTGCAGGATGCATTGTTAAGGTATCGGGTTCCTGTTGACATGGTAACATAAACGGTAGTAACATACTTTAGATTTTAGAAACATTTCGCTATTTAAAGTTCATGGTTGGGTAGGGTAAAGAAAGCGGTTGTCGACCTCCAGCTTCAGATACCGCACACACCAGTCAATAATAAAAGAAGCTTCAAGTTTTTTTATGCCTATCGGTCCTGGAGACACAGCTCACCAAGCTGTCTCTGCCATTTATCGGGACGATATTTTGCGATGTATTTATTTTAGTTTCTGGAGGGATCTTTAATAAAAAAATTGTAAGCGAAAGTCAAGGAGATAGCCAAACCCACCCCACCCCGAAAGAGCTACGGTATAATATAAGGTCCCGCTCCGCTATCACTCCTCTGATTCATTGGGTGCTATTGACAAACTCGCCAACACCCTGTCAATAATTTCCCCCCAAGTGGTTACAAAGTGACATCACATCACCCGTTTTTATACTCTTAACCCATAATATGGGTAAATAAGGGTATAATGGTTTTGTGCAAAAGTATGTAACAGGCCGAAGGAAGCATCTCCGACCCCATAAAGTATATATATTCTTGATCAGCATCAACAGCCGAGACGATGTAGCCATGTCCGTCTGTCCGTCTGTCTGTCCTTCTGTCCGTCTGTCTGTCTGTCCGTCTGTATGAACGCGCGGATCTCAGAGACTACAAGAGCTAGAGACTTCAGATTTTGTATATAAGTTTTCTTTTACCATTAGCAGAACAAGTTTGCTTCAAATCGATAACAAAAAATATCGAATTTGGAAAATCAAAAAACGAGGGTTGAAGTAATGGATAATGATAGAACTTTTCTGAAAATTTCGTCCAAATCGGTTGAGAAACACCGGAGATATTGAACTTAATCGATGGTAGCTAAGCCAGTATACCAAAGTCTTATATAAATTAAATATATTTATTGCAACTGGGTTCAGGGTATCTTCTAGTCGGGCTCTCCCGACTAGAGCCTTCTACTGTTATGTCATACCATTGTGGATTGCATGTTAATGTTATAAAAAGATCTGGTCGCCCATAATGGCGAACATATGTCATAGCATCTTAAGTCTTTTCATGCATATATCGTGCAGAGCTCGTAAAAGAAGATGGTAAAATTACCATCTGACCAAGTTGAGCTGTGACAACATCTTGTTGGCCTATTGCATCTTGTGGATGTATAAAGCTATCTGCTCTGAGTTCCGCTTGATTGTAGCGAGTATAATTTAAACTTTCTGTTTAGCAAACATATCAACCAAAACCTGACTAAAAAGGGAACGACAATAGATTAAAGGATTAATCTCAGATTGACGAATCATTATTTTATAGCTGTAAAAGCTTAACGCAGATATCTTTTTTTTTTTTTTTTGGTTCCTCCTTTTTATACTCGATACCGAAGGTAAAGAGTATATTGGGTTTGTGCAATGTCCGTCATTGTGTCTGTCCGTCTGTCCGTCTGTACGAACGCAACTTTTTTCCACACCCTTCAAGCTAGAGACTTGAAACTTTCCAATTCTCTTTATCTATGGGATAGTAAATTAAAGTGTCAAGATTGGGGTTATACGATAACTAGGGGGCTGGCAAATCGGTAAATTCGATAACTCAAAAACGATAAATCCGATAAATCAAAAAAGCCTATATCTCCCACAGTTTTTGAGCTAGAGCCACCAAATTTGGTGCCAAAATAGGCGATGATGACCCTCCAAAAACTGCATCAAAAGTTTGGATGCCACGCCCACCAATACCATCCTCGCCACCTCCAGCTGCCCCAACGCTTCGTCAAAAACGAGAATGCGTATATCTTCCAGATTTGTGGAGCTAGAGCCACCAAATTTGGTAGGAACATAGCTGGTAACGAACCCCAAAAAACTGCATCAAAGTTTTGGAGTCACGCCCACCCATTCCGCCCCCAGCCCCCCGCATTTTAAAGTCAAAAAAGCCTCTATCTCCCACAGTTTTTGAGCTAGAGCCACCAAATTTGGTGCCAAGATAGGTGATGATGACCCCCCAAAAACTGCATCAAAAGTTTGGATGCCACGCCCACCAATACCACCCTAGCCGCTCCCAGATGCCCCAACGCTTCGTCAAAAACGGGAATGCGTGTATCTTCCAGAGTTGTGGAGCTAGAGCCACCAAATTTGGCAGGAAGATAGCTTGCAACGACCCCCAAAAAAAAGTTTTGGAGCCACGCGCACCCCTTCCACCCGCTTTCCACACCTTTTACAATCTTTGAGCTAGAGTCACCAAATTTTGTATGAAAGTATCAATTGACATTCCACATAGATCTGCCGCAAAAATTTGGATGCCGCTCCCACCCATACCGCCCCCAGCCCCCCTTTCCCCACTTTTTACAAACTTTGAGCTAGAGTCACCATATTTGGAAGGAAGGTAGCAATTGACATTCCACACAGATCTGCATCAAAACTTTGGATGCCACGCCCACCCATGCCGCCCCCAGCCCCCCTTTCCCCACATTTAACAATTTTCGAGCTAGAGTCACCAAATTTGGTATGAAGATAGCAATTGACATTCCACAAAGATCTGCATCAAAACTTTGGATGCCACGCCCACCCATACCGCCCCCAGTCCCCCTTTCTCCACATTTAACAAACTTCGAGCTAGAGTCACCAAATTTGGTATGAAGATAGCAATTGACATTACACACAGATCTGCATCAAAACTTTGGATGCCACGCCCACCCATACCCCCCCCAGCCCCCCTTTCCACACATTTAACAATTTTCGAGCTAGAGTCACCAAATTTGGTATGAAGATAGAAATTGACATTCCACACAGATCTGCATCAAAACTTTGGATGCCACGCCCACCCATACCGCCCCCAGTCCCCCTTTCTCCACATTTAACAAACTTCGAGCTAGAGTCACCAATTTGGTATGAAGATAGCAATTGACATTCCACACAGATCTGCATCAAAACTTTGGATGCCACGCCCACCCATACCACCCCCAGCCCCCCTTTCCCCACATTATTAATTTTCGAGCTAGAGTCACTAAATTTGGTATGAAGATAGCAATTGACATTCCACAAAGATCTGCATCAAAACTTTGGATGCCACGCCCACCCATACCGCCCCCAGTCCCCCTTTCAACAGCTTTACAAACTTTCAGCTAGAGTCACCAAATTTGGAAGGAAGATAGTTGGTGGTATCCCTATCTGCATCGGAGAATCTTTAAGGCAGCGTACACCCCTGCCCCATCCGTACCCCTTTGCAATCAGGCCTCTTTTTACCTGTTTAATACTGGTATCGAGCATGCCGCATACGGTTGCGTCCGACTGCAACGTTTCCACTTGTTTAATAATGGATTCCATTGTGGTATATCCACTGAATAGCCATCTTCGCCATAAAGAAATAGCAAAGGGTACCGTAAGGCATCGTATGATCGATGCACCTCACTTTTACGATGTAATTTATTATTATGGCTTTCAATAATAATATCGCGCTTTTCAAATTGCTGACCAACAATAACTATAGCTGCTTCGCTTGATAGAGGTGCATTGTAAAGCCATTAATGTGCACCAGCGGGTGTTCGATCAAGATGTACAACCAATTTATAGTCTGTAGTACCTGTTGGTATTTTATTGAGAGCCATATTTAGATCTTTAAAAAACGATTATGATGATAAAACATACATTGAACAACATAGTTGAGCTTCCTTTTCATCATGACCACCAATCTAAATTTGTAGAAATTGAATTCTTCATTTGGCAAAGGTCGGACCCTAACAATTAAGTGATACACTTCTCCTTGGACTTTGAAGGTTGACCAACTTTAATAACAATTTATGTACTATCAAAAGAAGTCATTTGACAGCAGCTGTTATACTTTCTTATACGATCAATGAAATGATCATGCTTGGGATGTCCACTATTATAAAGCTTTTAAGTGGATTAGGCAAACTTTCATTTTGGGAAAGTTTAACTTTTCCTGCATTGCGACAGATACCCAGAGGCTCATTTTTCCATTTTAAAGCATTACAATGTTTGCACATCAAATTCATACTACCAAGTTGAGTAACTTAATCTGACTTATAAGCTATTTCAAAATCATAGTTTAGGCCAGACATGGCTTTAACACTCCATGCACGCAAACGCCTTTCTTGACGTGCATTAGGATTATTAGCCTGATGTATTCTCACTGCAACTCTATGAGCTTCAAAATGATTAACCTGAAACCTTTTTGGTGCATCTATACGCTTACCCCTATCGATATCTCGATTTTTTTCAAATGAATGTTTTAGTACCTTTTTTCTGCTCTGTCGGCGAACCGACTAAGTCTTTTAACGGGATTTTTAACATTTTCAGTTTAACATTCACTTGACGTATCAAAATCTTGAGTTAATAGTTCCTCTAATGGAATATAAACATCAAAATGTCCATTCATTAATGGACCGGTAAGACGCAATGTTTTAACAGGATGCATATTAATTCAAAAAGCTTGTAATAAATTTCCATTTTGAAAAACTTGAAAATTACAGCAAAAATTTCTGCTGCTGCTTAAAGCTCACATGCAGTACCATAAGTATATGAGTATGACCTAGCGCACTCATATTGTTTAGAAGAGCTATAACACTCTCCATTTAAGTTTATGGTGGAGCCAGCAAAAATTTCCCAGTCGGTTACAACATCGGCTACAATATGTTGGCGTATGGTGCCATGGAAGCCTTGCCTACCAAATAAAAGGTAAGAAATACATAGATCTAAAACTCTCTTATGTATGCGCGCGCTCTGCAACTCATACAAGAGCGTAGTATCGCTACCTTCTTCGCAAGCACTGAATCAATGCAAAACATCTCTAAGAGGCTCTAGTTAAGTGAATTGTATATTGCCTTTAGCTTTAATTTAGTGTGTGTGCAGAGCTTGCACATAAAATAGTAAGTGAACGTAAATGAGCAACAACAAAGGAGCATGATCGGGGCGAGATTTAAATTTATCTGATTATAATAAGAGCAACACGCGCGCTTATGTGAACGACCTTTGCTTTTTCGAAATTGTATATCAATAATATATCAATATGTTAGTGTGTTACGTTTTGTCTAAGTTATATAAGCAGCAAGTAGGTGAATCCATCCCCATAACATATTCTGGTGTGGGAAATTTTTCTAGACGCACCAAGTTTTGTTATCTTGCTGTTGTTTTTTTTTTTAAATCAATGACACCAACAAAAAGTAGCAGTGCTGGCCCAACAACAACACTTACAACAACAACAAACGCTACTTGGGTCGTAAATCAATTCTCAAAGGCACACAAATCTGAAAAAAAAAATTTGCACTGTGCGAAGTGAAACATTTACATAAAATTATGATATTTGAATTTTCTAGCGAATTCTTCACTATTTGTGTATGCACTTATTCTTTTTTGCAAGTGTTACGAACCTCTGTTTTTATGACTTTTCTTGTGCGCCGCGAATGCGTCACTGCGCATTTGTTATGTTTTTTATTCTCGCTTGCGATCAAACTCTCAGCTTGTGCGCCAATCAGGCGACAGTAGTGGAATGGGTACTTGTTGTAATTGTAATTTGTTTGTTTTTTAATGGAGTTGTCCAAATAAAAATTCTTCTTCTTCTTCTTAGTGCTCACTTTCAACCTGCATTAAATATTGGTGAAATTTTCAGCCCTCTAGCTCTTTTCGTTTAGGCTGTGGCGATTCGGACAATCAGGACATACTCTTTTATATATAGATTTCTAATGTTACGGTTAATAGTATTAGGCTGTCTTGTTCTGATGCATTTGAGTGCAAGCTCAACTTGAGCTTCAAAGCTTTAAGCTCCTAACTGCACTTGTCATACGTTGTTGTTTATGATTGCGAGCATAAAGCTTTGGCACAGTGTGCCTATGTTTATTTGCTTATAGTTAATTATATGTGTCATACATAGTTAATTATAATGTGTTATGCATTCGTACTACACCTCCTTTCTTTTCGAAAAAATTTATTTTAAAGTTTGTTTTTTAAATTGTATGCATTGCTTTATTCTATCTAGACCCCCATTTACCCGCTGAAGTTTTTTCGTGAATTTTCTCTCTGAATCTTTTGTTTGTAGGCAAGGGGAGTAGAGGGGTAAAATTTCAAGCAAAATTCACTACTTGTTAAGTCGTGAATTTTCTTTTATTTTGCTTTGCCTTATTCCGATAGAATGTAAACACAGAGTTGCACAGTGTTTGATGTGAAAATAAAGTTATTGATTCGAAATATCGCACAAGCAAATATTTACGCAAATAATAAATATATTGTTGTGGTTTATAAATTATTAATAGAAATGTTATGAACGAAAGAATAAATTGAACTGGTCTTAACTGTGTATGTTTATCGACCATAAATTTACACCAGAGTTGCATTTTCAAAGGAAAAAATTCACTGAAAAACTTCAGCGTGTAAATGCGACCTGAACTCCGAATAAGTTTTAAAACAGAATGAAAAAAAAACTTCATGAAAAAACTTCAGCGTTGTAAATGGGGTCTAAGAGTACTGTTTGTTTTTTTATTTTTCTTACCTGCTACGGTTACATTATTCTTATTGTCTAAATTAATTATTCTATATTTTCCTGTATATTTGTTTTCTAATCTGTGTGCTGTATCATTTCTTATTAGAATATCCTGACCAATTTCGATTTCTGCGTTCTTTGCTCGTTTATTTTATATACCCTTAACCCATAAAATGGGTAAATAAGGGTATAATGGTTTTGTGCAAAAGTATGTAACAGGCAGAAGGAAGCATCTCCGACCCCATAAAGTATATATATTCTTGATCAGCATCAACAGCCGAGACGATATAGCCATGTCCGTCTGTCCGTCTTTCTGTCTGTCCGTCTGTCTGTCTGTCTGTCTGTATGAACGCGTGGATCTCAGAGACTACAAAAGCTTGAGACTTCAGATTTTGTATTTAAGTTCTCCTATACCATGAGCAAAACAAGTTTGCTTCAAATTATCGATAACTATTCTGGTTTCCGATATACACATAATAACGATAACAATAAAATATCGAATTTGGAAAATCTAAAAATGAGGGTTGACGTAATAGGTAATGATAGAACTTTGCTGAAAATTTCGTCCAAATCGGTTGAGAAACACCGGAGATATTGAACTTAATCGATTGAAGTTAAGTCATTATACCTAAGTCAATTATAAATTGAATTTATATATTGCAACTGGGTTCAGGGTATCTTCTAGTCGGGCTCTCCCGACTAGAGCCTTCTTACTTGTTTTCATATATTGTTTTTGTGTATCGGCAAATGACATTGACAAGTGCATTACTGAATACATGCGATGAGAATGCTTTTTATAGACATCCGCCTACTGTTTCTGTTAAAAAGCAGGAATGCCAATTATGGGCAAAACAGTGATAAAAAGCAATAATACACACATTAAATTACTGATGTACCCCCTCCACACAGACCCCTCTGAAAATTACATTGAAATCGGATCGTGCGTTCATGGAGGAAAACCCGACTTATTTTTATATAGTAGATTTTGCTTTTACATCACAGGTTACATCTATTAAGAGAATTTTACGGCGCGATCTTGTCAAAAACTTTGACTGTGTAATTGGAAAGGAGATTATTTTACAATTTAAATATGAAAATATGAAACAACAAGCAACCATTTAAGGATTATTTCGCCATTAACGATGCCCTATACAGTAAGTTAAAATGATTTAGTTCCTCATTTATCGACCATAAATTTAAATCAGAGTTGCATTTACAAAGAAAATGCTGAATGAAAAAACTTCATCGTGTAAATGCGACCAGATTTGCGAAGATGTTTTAAAACAGAATGAAAAAAAAAACTTCATGAAAAAACTTCATCGTGTAAAAGGGGTCTAAGCGTAGACAATTTAATTAATGAAGTCTTTTTACGCCCAGCGCTATGGGACCAAAAGAGCAAAATCTATTACAATAGAATAGTCATAAAGCGTTGGGCTATCAGACATCTTAAAATTTAAAACAAGCGTGGAATCAGTACAAACGCACAAGAGTCAGATTAGCCGTTAATTGAGGGAAGTTGTTTCGACAATGTTGAAGTGACCCCTAATTGCACGTTTTGGTGTTTCCCACAGGACCGTTACTACCGGAAAAGCAGCAAAACCACCACTCTCCACCCTTCGACTATGTACACATTGTGTTCACAAATCGGATTTAAGATTTTCATTAATTTCTTTGGTTTAAAACTTGCTCGCTGCGCTCGACAGTCCACAATCCTTGGTACTGGTGTTGTCTGGTGGTGTTATAAACGCTTCTCTGGTCGTTTTTGGCGCTGCGCTGATAAATCCTCTTTGATTGCACTAAATTGCAATCGAGACGAATGCGCGAAACGTGGCATGTCATGCGGCATGCATCACTACGAGTTTGGGTTAGTAAGGCTGCTTTTTTGTTGCCACAGTGCCCATTTATTCTCCACCCACCAAAACGATACCTTATTCCGAAGGTATGTGATCGAATTTCGATCACTTGACGGTTGACGGAATAAATACTCGTTATGTCCGCCATGGTGCCCGTCCGTCCGTATGTGTGCAAGTTTTTTCAACACCCTTCAAGCTAGAGACTTGAAACTTTCCATTTATCTTTATCTATGGCATAGTAAATTAAAATGTCAAGATTGTGTTTCTACGATAACTAAGGGGCTGGCAAGTCGATAAATTCGAAAAGTCAAATCCGAAGGTAAAGAATATATTGTGTTTGTGTAATGTCAGTCGTGGTGTCCATCCGTCCGTCCGTCCATCCGTCCGTATGTTCGCAACTTTTTTCCACACCCTTCAAGCTAAAGACTTGAAAATTTATAATTCTCTCTATCTATGGGATAGTAAATTATAGTGTCAATATTGGGAATCTACGATAACTGGGCAGCTGGCAAGTCGTTAAATTCAAAAACTCATAACCGATAAATCTACATAATCGGACATTCTTACAGCTGGAAGTACCAAAATCGAAGAGAAGAGAAGATACCTACTAGAAACCCCCAAAAAACTGTATCAAAAATTTTGGAGCCACACCCACTCATTCCGCCCCCAGCATCACCCCCCCCGCATTTCTAAGTCAGAGAAGCATAAGTCTTAATTATTTATTCTTCTTTTGTGCCTGTTTAATCTGGTAAATAATTCTATCCTCCACAAGGTCAACAAGTATGTGCTGATTGCAAAGGGATACGGATTGGGCAGGGGTGTACGCTGCCTTAAAGATTCTCCGATGCAGATAGGGATACCACCAACTATCTTCCTTCCAAATTTGGTGACTCTAGCTGAAAATTTGTAAGAGCTGTTGAAAGGGGGGCTGGGGGCGGTATGGTGGGTGTGGCATCCAAAGTTTTGATGCAGATCTGTGTGGAATGTCAATTGCTATCTTCATACCAAATTTGGTGACTCCAGCTCGAAGTTTGTAAGGAGTGGGGAAAGGGGGGCTTGGGGCAGTATGGCTGGGCGTGGCATCCAAATTTTGATGCAGATCTTTGTGGAATGTCAATTGACTATCTTCATACCAAATTTTGTGACGCTAGCTCGAAAATTGTTAAATGTGGGGATAGTGGGGCTGGGGGTGGTATGGGTGGGCGTGGCATCCAAGTTTTTGAATGCAGATCTGTGTGGAATGTCAATTGCTATCTTCATACCAAATTTGGTGACTCTAGCTCGAAGTTTGTTTAATGTGGAGAAGGGGGGCTGGGGGTCGGTATGGTTGGGCGTGGCATCCAAAGTTTTGATGCAGATCTATGTGGAATGTCAATTGCTACCTTCCTTCCAAATTTGGTGACTCTAGCTCAAAGTTTGTACAAAGTGGGGAAAGGGGGGCTGGGGGCGGTATGGGTGGGCGTGGCATCCAAATTTTTGCTGCAGATCTATGTGAAATGTCAATTGCTACCTTCATACAAAATTTGGTGACTCTAGCTCAAAGATTGTAAAAGGGTGGAGAAAGGGAGTGGAAGGGGTGCGCGTGGCTCCAAAACTTTGATGCAGTTTTTTGGGGGTCGTTACAAGCTATCTTCCTACCAAATTCTGTGGCTCTAGCTCCACAACTCTGGAAGATACACGCATTCCCGTTTTTGTCGAAGCGTTGGGGCATCTGGGGGGGCTAGGGTGGTATTGGTGGGCGTGGCATCCAAACTTTGCAGTTTTGGGGGGTCATCATCACCTATCTTGGCACCAAATTTGGTGGCTCTAGCTCAAAAACTGTGGGAGATAGAGGCTTTTTTGACTTTAAAATGCGGGGGGTCTGGGGGCGGAATGGGGGGGCGTGGCTTTATAATTTTTAATGCAGTTTTTTGGGGGTTGCTAGTAGCTATCTTCTTACCAAATTTGGTAGTTCTAGCTGTAAGGTGTGTGAAATATGCGGATTTATCGGTTTTGAGTTATCGAATTTATCGATTTGCCAGCCCCCTAGTTATCGTTTAAGCCCAATCTTGACACTTTAATTTACTATCCCACATATAAAGAGAATTGGAAAGTTTCAAGTCTCTAGCTTGAAGGGTTTGAAAAAAGTTGCGTTCATACAGACGGACAGACGGACAGACACCATGACGGACATTGCACAAACCCAATATACTCTTTACCTTCGGTATCGAGTATAAAAATACCTAACAAAAAAACTGTTTTGCTCGAAAAGGACTCGAACAGGATGACAGCACCATCAATGCGATAGTATCATATCGATTTAACTTAACTATAAATTGAGAAAACCATATTGGCTTAACGCGAGCCTTAAATTTATCTAGTTGTTAGCTAATTCTTACATTGAGAAACCCTTAACCTTAAACTTAAGTTAAAATACTATCGCATTACTGGCAGTGTTGCCAATTCCGTTTTTCCCCGTCAGGATCTGGCTTTTTTCAAAACGCGATTTCGGGAAAAGTTTTCAAATATTGTATGTGACAGCTTTTATCTGTATGAGTTATTTGGTATCATTTGCTCTATTCTTTAGCCTATCTAGCTTTTTTTGCTCAACAAAAGTTAGCAACACTGATTACTGGTGCTGCCAGACCTTACGAGCAAATGAGCTGTTTTGGCTTTTTGTGTTTTTTGTTTTGTGACTACATAGTTCTTATTCTATTGCAACTTCAAAACTGAAATTTTATTTAAAATGGAAAATAAATTGCCTTTAATGAGCCCGACTGAAACCCGCAAGCGGCAGCAGGGTAAAAACTTTTCTGTCTCTGAAGAGCATATACTTGTCGACCTTTTGGAGGCAAATAGTAACATTTTGGAGAACAGAAGAAGCGATGCTGTGTCTTTGAAGCAGAAGAGAAGCATGAAAGAAAGTGTCCGCTCAATTCAGTTTTCGTATATTGGCAAAAATCATTTTGCATGCTGATTTTGTCAACCTGAACCGTTGCACAAAATTTACTTCATCCAATGCAGTGAAATAATTCACACTATCTCTATCATTTCTAGAACTGTTCACTCGTTGCTCCATTTCTCCCAATTCAATTTCCATTGCGTGATTGTTCAAAATGCGCTTATGCAATGCCAAAATACAATGCAAATGTCGGCTTGAGTCAGCTGTGTGCCTAACGATGGTTTTTGCGATATTTATATCGGCAGTTAACCGGGCTATAAATATTGACCTTTATTCAGGCGTCAGTTTAATTTATGTCTCATTTAACCCTATCCGGATATTGGGAAACTTAATTTTGATTTAACTTAGGATAGTAACTCTAACCGGACTTTGAAAAAATTGACCTAAATGATCCTCTACGTGAGCCCTCTGGTTCGACAGCTTGTGAGCTTAGTAATTACACAAGCGGTTTAGCCAGGGCTCCCAAGCCTCTTTTTGTTGTGCAATTCAATAAATTTATATTCGTTTCTAGGCTGCCATCCGATACTTCATCGGATGATGTTTCAGCTTATGTTAAAAATAAGATTGGTTCTCCTCTTATTATTGTTGAGAAGTTTAAATTTAAACACGCCCAAAGTATATCTTTTTATACCCTTAACCCATAAAATGGGTAAATAAGGGTATAATGGTTTTGTGTAAAAGTATGTAACAGGCAGAAGGAAGCATCTCCGACCCCATAAAGTATATACCTATATTCTTGATCAGCATCAACAGCCGAGACGATATAGCCATGTTCGTCTGTCCGTTTGTCTGTACGTCTGTCCGTCTGTATGAACGCGTGGATCTCAGAGACTACAAGAGCTAGAGACTTCAGATTTTGGATATAAGTTCTCCTATACGCCACGAAGCCCGAACACAGTTAGCTTCAAATTATTCGATAACATATTCTGGGTTTCCCCGATACACACCATAATATCGAATAACAACAAATATCGCAATTTGGAAAATCCTAACAATGAGAGTTGCACGATACGGGGTCAGGATTAGGATGTCCCAATCGGTGAGAACCCCGGAGATATTGAAACTTAATCGATTAATACGGTTGAATTGAAGCTAAAGGCGGGCGTCTCCCGACTCGAGCTCCTTTGACTTGTTTCAAAGTTGAGGAGCGTGCCGCCTGAAAGTTTTTTTCGGAGCCATTGTCTCTGAAAAGTTTTGGCTGCCGCAAGCTTAGGATCGTTAGAGTAGACGTAAGAATAGGCGCATTACATAAATAATCATGGGTATCAAGCCATTCTGTCTGTTGCCACTCACCTCGGCGGCAAAAAACTAGCTGAAGAAATTAGCTTGGCCTATCCAAAAATGTTTATAGGCCCTTAACACTAAACTGCTAAATTATATCATTAACGGCTTTATCGTTTGGATTCTCAAGTAGTTTAGTTCACCTCTCACTGAAACCTGGTTAAAACCTGCTACTTCTCGAGATTCCATTTTTCCATTCATAACATAACTTGTAACTGTATGTTTCCTGTTCTTATATTCCTCATCATTCTGATAGAACATTGCTCATCCACCGTAGTGCACTGCAACTTGTTTCGTCATTGTGTGACAGCTATGGATAGCCCTGATAGTGGTTGGTGATATTGATCTGCACCTGTGTATGGTCCTGTGAATGACAACTTCTCGGCGCTATTACCCGTCCCTTGACTGATGATTTTATCGATGGCCTACTGGAGTTAGGCCTATCACACGGTTACCAGTGGTGCATTAACCGTAGTGGCAGAATGTTGGACTTAATATTTTGTTCGGACTCAGATTGCAGTAATTGCTAGTAGAATACCCCCTCTAGTGCTCTCGGAAGAGACCTCTACGCATCCACAACCTTAGAATTATCCACCGGAGTTTTCTTAACCCTAGTTCAGTATCTAATTATACTTTAAAAAAAACACGGTTGCTTTCGTCAACAACTAACTTTGTACATAAATTAGAGTATCTCTCTCAACAATACGGACTGGCCCTCGCCTTTACTCTTTTAGTAATATATGAAAACTGCCACGGCCATATTTTATGGGACCTTGAAGCCGGCGTGTAGATATTTGAGTTCCCCTCATTTGTTCTTCAAGTGATAAGACACCACCCTTGGTTCCCAGGGACTATTCGAAGATTAAAAAACGCGAAGACAAGATCATATAAACATTTAAAAAAGCGGTACGAACTTTAGGTTTATCTTCTTATTCGTTAGAAAATCTAGTTTTCTTATTGGTTACCACATCTGTATAATACTTATCTTAATCGTTGGTAGACCTAAACTTTTCCGTGCACCTAAAACATGTTTTATAAAATTGTGTTAACTCTAAACGTAAGTCTTCCGTGTTGCCATATTCAGTATTACCTTGATAATACAAAAACAAGTTCTGAATCAGGCAGTAGCCGATCTATTTGGCTGAGTATTTTTCAAGCAGTATACGCAAACAGAGTTTTCTATAGTTGCAGTCATTTTTGAAGCCTTTTCCAATTCAAACGTCAACTTGCATATATGTCCCAGTAATTAACGGAGTCTACCCTACTGAGTGGAGTTTAACGTCTATCAACCATGGCTACTTGCCTGGTCCTGATGGAGTGCCAGGCTGTATTCTTAGATACTTTACTTTTGACTTAGTATCGGTTGCTGCCAACCGAAATATGCAGAATGCAACGTAGTTGTTTGTCCCTCTGATTCACCTTCGTGTCAAGACTCGTGCCGTGTCGATCAGCTGATTTCTAGAACCGACAGCCTAACTTGACGCTGGTCATTTCTTTTATGTTTGTAACGCGTTACCACACACAACACATTACCAATTAAAATTTTGTTGATGATTGGAAAAATGTCTAGCAATAGAAAAGTCAAATGTGCTGTTGTGGAGGATTGAAGGAAAAAGTGTTTGGAATGTGTTACTCGAACGACGTTGTGTAACGCGTGGAGCACAGTAAATTCCGTGATACTGAACCACAAAAAGCCTTATGTGGTTTAAGTTGCCAACCGAATTGCCTATGGATGGTAAATTTATTTTGCGTGCTTTGTGATTAAGTTTTTATTTTTTTTTTTGAATGTTTGTTTTATGTTTTTATAAATCTTTCAATACGTTGATGTCGTGAGGAAGAAAATGGGAAGCGATGCGAGAATATTTGTCAAAAATAATGGAAAAAAAAAAAACAACGGCTCCAGCAGCGCTAGCAACTAGCAAAGAGCGAGTCGCTTTCGTTTTTGCTTGCAAACATCGATCGTGAAGAAAAAATAAGTTTATTGTTGAATGTTTGTAAAATGTAATTAATTCGATGTATTTGGTTTTCTTTTTTTCTTTTTTCAGATCTTTGTAATCAGTACAGTTGAAACAGTACGGCAGCCATGAAGCGGAATGTGGTTTTGATGAAAGCACAGAAATCACCGATCGAAGAAGAATATTCATTGGATATGTCACCGTTGATACTCTGTGTTCTGAACCGCTTGTTCTGCCCGAAAAAACAAAGCGTCGTATATGGAGGAATTATTTTGTGCATTTAAAAGATGATCGGCAAAGGAACCGATTTTTTGCCACAAAATCCACACGATGCTGTCCACAAGCTCTGTGATTAGCCTGCAATAACATCTGCGTCATTCGATCGGTGCGATGGCCCGAGTCTTCACAAAAGGAAATTAATACAATTGGTAGGAAAATTAAGAAATGATATGGGCGGCGGAATCAAAAATGCACTTCAAGAATTTATTTCGATGAGGACGGCACAAGTCAACAATCCAACCACGGATGAAGAACAAGAAACGACCAGAAGAAGAAACAAAGATGAATATGAAAGTGAAGGACATGTGATTTCGGCTGAGTTTCTAAGCCCTTCACATGTGACACAGGGTCTATTGAACGTTCGTCATGAATCTGTAAACGCCTAAAGGAATGATGGAGAGACCCCATAACTGATATATCAAAATGATCAGGACGAGCTCAGAAATGATTTCGCGTCCGTCGTCCGTCCGTGCTGTCTGTTTCAACACGATTTCCGGCCAAACTGCTGAACCGATCTTGATGAAACTTCACAGATTGCTTAGATCATGTCGGGTTGTGTCACTATGAAATTTCATCCGATCGGACAGCATTCTACGACATAGCCACCATACAAATTTACAATATCAACACGATTCCCGGCCAAATGCTGAACCGATCTTGATGAAACTTTCACAGATTGCTTAGCTCAGTCGGGTTTGTTCACGATGAAATTTCATTTCGATCGGAGCATTCTACGACATAGCCACCATACAAAGTATACCTATATCATAAACCATTAAATTAAAGGACGCTCAGAGTAAAAATATTAGCGAAAACTTACAACAATGCACAGAAAACATAGAGTGGGAGCCTTGGTTTGGCTGTGGAGGGTATCCAGTCTTGGCATAAATAAAACTATGCGCAATAGGCTTTTTATTTAAAAATAATTTTGAATAACACTTTTTGGTATTGTTTTTATTCATGAATCACTGTTTCTGCCCAATGCACAGACACCAAATCCGTTGAATAATCTTTACATTATCTCGATGGCTACTACTTCGCTCGTGGTCCTAACCAATTCAATTCGATTCCCAATCAAGTTTCTGAATGGCTGAAGCCACATATCGGTGTTTCGAATAGCTTCCGATGGACTGGGATTTTTTCCTTGCGCATCGAATTATGCAGAAGAAACAAACAAACTTTGTCAATTGTTTTAGGGGTTGTTTGAATGGGGTGAAGAAAATCCGAAAATACAACAGCAATAAGATACCCAAAATACATTTTCAGTTGTTCTTCTTACACGGGCAAGGTCTATAGTGGTATTGATTTGTTGCTATCGTGCAGCGACGTGGCTTTTGACATGGTTTCATCATGTGGCTGGGTCAGAGCAAATAATAACCGAGCAGCAGGAGGCGGGCATATTAAAAATTTCCATTTTGTTTGAGCAATTTGGCCCATTTACAATTTTTGGAAAATGCTGGTTAAAATTTGAATTCAAGATCAATTGAAATTTTTTCGAAAAAGCATCGTATTTTTTAACCTGAGTCTCCTTCTCTTCCATATGAACCAAAGTATACTGCCATATGAATGTATGTGGCATCAGGGTTTTAATTAAAATGTACTCGCGCTCGGTCTCTCGTCTCTATTCACTCTAAATGGTCAGTCTGTTAGCAGAAGTTGTGAGCGACCGCTCGACGCGGAGATTTTTTTTGTGTCAAAAACTCTTGTGCGACTTGACTTTAACGTCATTGCTCTATCTCTCTCTCTGTCATTGAAACTTGAAGTAAAGAAGTCGTGAGCGAGCAGTGCGGCTACCTTTTTAAGTATACCTTGTCATCAACGATTGTACCAATACGAGTTGAATGAAAGCGCTTCTTAATAAAACTAGGCGAACCCGCTTTTGGCGCGACATTTTATCCGGCCTTCAATCGACCCGCAGCAATTTGGGAACTTCCATAGAGGAAAAATCATCGTACGAATTTCCGAGGAAATGCATAAATGATAAAGTTTACGGTATTATCTACTATTCGCACAAATAGTGGAAGTGGTGCAACAGGATTGAAACGATAGTGATAAAATAATCGCCGGTGCCAAAACGCCAAGTAAGCACATTTCGAGGGAGCTTAGTGGGTGCAGACCGTCGTTGGTTTGTACAAGGTCTTGTTTTCACCACATCTAACAATTTTTCAAACAAAAAGGGGTCACTCGAAAGTAATCGAGGAGAGTTGTATCCCCCCCCCCGGCAGTCCATCAAAGGACGTTCTATTAAAATGTTCCCAGGCCCCTTCTTAACCATCATTTCCCTGTAGATTTGTGTGGGCTTCTATCTGAGTTAACTTGGTTCTGAGCAACATGAACAGCATTAAAAAGATTTTCACAAAAATAATATGCAGCAAGAAACGCGCGCATTCTTTTTTGATCTTATGAATTGTTTTGCATTTGTTAAGTGAATAAAATACGATGTGGATGAAAATGAGCGAATTAAAAGGAAAATAAATATCAGTTCGGTTTCCAGTTATTGTTTAAACCCACGCAAAAGTCAGCACCCACGAACCGAAACCAGAAATGTTGATTCGGTTTCAGTTCAGGTTCGGTTTCAGTTTCCGTGGCATGCGACAACCAGGCTTAAGCCCTTAAATAATTATTTTACTTGTCTGTGGACTCAATTGGTTCCGGATATATGGAGGAATATTTTATCATTCATCTCCATAAAAATTCCTTCTAAGGCAACATTAACAGTGGAAACGTTGCAGTCGGACGCCACCGAATGCGGCATACTCGATACCAGTATTTAACAACCGGTAAAAAGAGGCCTGATTGCAAAGGCGTACGGATGCGGCAGGGGTTGTACGCTGCTTTAAAGATTCTCCGATGAGATAGGGATTGCCACCAATATAGTTCCTTACAAAATTTGGTATTTGAGGACTCCAGCTGCAAGTTTGTAAAAGCTGTTGAAAGGGGATGGGGGCGGTGGGGTGGGTGTGGCATCCAAATTTACACTGCAGAGCGATGGAATGGCAATTGCTATCGTCATATCCAAATTGGTGACTCAGCTGAGTTGGTTGAAGAGTGGGAGAAAGGGGGGGCTGGGGGCAGTAGGCTGGGCGTGGCATCCAAATTATTTGATGCCGGTTCTTTGTGGAATCGTCAATTGCTATCGTTCATACCACAGCGTGGTTGACATCGAAGCTCGAACAATTGTTAAAGTGGGGGAAAGAGGGCTGGGGGCGGTATAGTGTGGCGCGTTGGGCTTCCAAGTTTTGATGCAGTGCTGTTGTGGGGAAATGTCAACTGCTGACTATCTCAGACCAAAAGTTGGTGACTCTCAGCTTCGAGACGTTCTGTAAAATGTGGTAGTGAAAGGGGGGCCTGGGGGCGGAATGGCGTGGGCGTGGGCAGCCAATGTTGGGTGAATGCAGAATCTAGGGGGGAAGTGTCAATTGCTTACCTTCATTACCAAATTTGGTGGACTCTAGCGGTTCGCAGTTTTGCAAATAAGTGGGGAACGGGGCGCGGGGGGCGGTTATGAGGTGGGGCGTGGCATCAAATTTTTGCAGCAGTCTATGTCGAATGTCATGCTACCTTATACAAAATTGGTTGGACTTCTAGCGCAAAGATTGGAAAAGGGGGGACAAAAAAAAAAAAGGGGGAAAGGGGTGGGCAGGGGTGCGCGTGGTTTTTGGGGGTCGTTGCAACGGCAATCTACTGCCAAAATTTGGTAGGCTACTAGCTCCACAAATTGGAAGATACACGGCTAGGGTGGGTATTGGTGGGCGGGCTCACATAATTTTGAGGCAGTTTTTTGAAGGTGCTTGTAAGCTATCTTCTTACAAAATTTGGTCGTTCTAGCGTAAGGGTGTGGAAATATGCGGATTTATCGGTTTGAGTTATCGAATTTTCGATTTGCCAGCCACCCAGTTATACGTTAGAGAACCCCAATCATGACCACTTTCCTTACTATACCCATAGATACAGAGAATTGGAAAGTCCAAGGTCCCAAGCTTGAAGGGTGTGTGAAAAAAGTTGCGCCCCTACGGACGGACAGGACAGACAGACGGACAGACCGGACAGATCACCATGACGGGACATGTGCACAAACCCAATATTACTCTTTACCTTCGGGATCGAGTTTTAAAAATATAGGGGTATATCCAAGTTGTTCATCCTAAAGTTTTTTGAAACAAAAAATATGTTCCTCAACGAACAACACACATGTAGGTCATTAGATCGCCTAATTAAAAAACGGTTTTGTTAGGCCGTAGATCTAATACCAAATGGTTGATTTCTTTTGTAGAAAAAAAGGTACCCGTTTTCAGGCAGCATGTTGTAAATGTTGCATTTTACCCGTTAAAGTGTTGCCGTGTTGCCCCGAAAAAGGGCAAACACTTTATAACACAAACAATCAAAAAAAAAAGGCAACACTTACTACTGCACGTGACATACGCAATAAGCGCTTTCAAAAAAATTACAAAAAATAACATGGATGAGAAATATCTCCTGTCTTTTAAGAAATACAATGGTAATTAATCAAGTTTATTTTTGTTAGTTGTACGACGTAAATATTTATTTATATGAATTTTTTTTGTCAGTTTGGTCGGATGGAAGAAAGAAACGAAAGAAAATGCTGGACCATATAAGGCGATTGGCGGAAATTGGACCTTAAAGAACTTCCGAAATTAAAAAGGATATGTGGGCACAAATTGCCAATGCTGGGGTCTCAAAAACGGCAAAAACAATGCGAGGAGCGATTTAAAAAACGTTATGAGCCGAGGAAAAAAAGCCGCCATAGACAACAACAGCACGTTTTTTTAATAGCGCAAAACATAAAAGTGGAACAATTAGCTCTTCTTTTTTTTTTATTTCTATGTTCATCTTTAATAACTACGTCTCCCTCCGAATATTTCATTAAATATATCCACAAAAATTTCAATACGATAGTGTGTTCCCTCATTTGCTGCATATCCAGTTATCTTCCGATGATGAAAACTGATTCCATCAAAAAGATGTTATTCCGTAGCTATTAACTTACGTTATCCATTCACTCCCGAAAAACCTCAATATTGAATGTGTGTGTATGAATTTATAACTTGTTCCTTTATTGTATTTTATTCATCGCAGAGTGACAGATTTAGCACGAAAAAGTATTCTAATTGTATATACCCATAACTTAAAATTTTTAAACAAGCAATTCAACAATATCTGTACATTTGTGAATTCATTCATAAATCGTTCAGTAATTCATCTTTATTGTGGAAATATGATCAAATACTTTTTTTGCTTAATATGGCACGTACATGTCAAACACTATTAAAATGCACCCTGATCAAACAACACTCTAGGTTATTTCAGGGTGAGAAAGTTGTGATTTATGTTGCATTCATAGGGCAACACTGTAAGAAAAGAACACAAACATATGGGGCAAGGGTTAGCCCTAATTCCAAAAGAACACAAAAAAAAGGCAACCTCAAAAAATGTAACATAATGCTAATTTTTTGTCAGAAAAGAAATCGCCATAACCTTCTTTAATTCACTTCCGCTGGTTATCCTTAAACCCTATCAGGAAAAAACATGGAAACTGACGTTTGTTGACACCGATGAGTAAGGCTTGATTATGTAAATCATTCTCAGTTGCTTCAAATATGATATAATTGGAGTTTTCCAAAACGCGTATGTGGCTTTCAGAGTACTGGTGTGGCCGAACACAAAAATTTAAGATCTATATCTAACCTAGTTTTGTTATTTATGGTGACACCAGGGGATTCATCTTGGATCTACGCTATTTAATCTGTTAATTACGATATTCAATCTGTTATTACTAACTCTTACGCATTCTTGTTTCGCCCTCTGTTCACCCTAATGATGTCTCTTTGGTAACTGCTACAGTCGGATTTGGGTGCATTGTGACTGTTATTTGTGTGAACTTAAGTCAATTGTAATTGTTCTAAAATGTAAAAAAGTCATGTTCTGTTGTAGAAGGACACCCTATACCTGCTCACTCCTGCTTGGCACTTCACCACTTGACCACGTGTTTGAAAATAAGATTTCGGCATTATTCTTGATCCTTAAATTAAAAGTTTGACGTCATTATTTTGTCATCGTGTCAATAAGGGCCATTAATGTCCTTGGCGATCAAGACGAGTGGTCGAATGAGTTGTATGATTCCTTACACCACTAAAACGCTTATACATCACTAGTAAGTCCCATGCCTGGAGTAGTATCTTGTGTTTGGCCCCACAATATTCGCTTCTCCAGGAAGAATATTATCTGTGCCCCTTAGAAGTATTAACTGGGATTCCTGGAGTTGACTTTACCCCCGGTAGTCAAATAGATCCTGTAATACATCTGCCCGCTCTGTTAAACCGTGAAAATATGCATGTAGTATTATAGTACAACTTTGGAATGTGATCGACTATAAGATCTTTGAGGTCGAATTAAAATAAC
>JARNME010000404.1:29892967-29992994 GCA_030179655.1 Scaptomyza flava | reverse complement strand
CTCTGAATCTTTTGTTTGTAGGCAAGGGAGTAGAGTGGGTAAAATTCAAGCAAAAATCACTACTTGTAAGTCGTGAATTTTTCTTTTAATTTGGCTTTGCCTTATTCCGATAGACATGTAAACCCAGAGTTGCACAGTGTTTGATGTTGAAAAATAAGTTATTGATTCGAATATCGCACAAGCAAATATTTACGCAAATATAAATATATTGTTGTGGTTTATAAATTATTAATAGAACTGTTATGAACGAAAGAATAAATTGAACTGGTCTTAACTGGGTACGTTTATCGACCATAATTTAAACCATAGTTGCATTTTCAAAGGAAAAAATGTCACTGAAAAACCTTCAGCGTGTAATGCGACCTGAACTCCGAATAAGTTTTACAACAGAATGAAAAAACAACTTCATGAAAAAACTTCCGCGTGTAAAATGGGGTCCTAAGAGTACTGTTTGTTTTTTTTAGTTTTCTTACCTGCTCCGGTTCCGGATTTTCTATTGTCCTAATTAATTATTCGATATTTTCCTGGATATATTTTGTTTTGTAATCTGTGGCTGCTGTATCATTTCGTATTAGGAATATCCTGACCATATTTCGATTTCTGCGTTCGTTTGCTCGTTGTATTTGAATCTACCCGTAACCCATAAATGGGTAAAATAAGGGTATAATGGTTTTGTGGCAAAAGTATGTACAGGCAGAAGGAAGCATCTCCGACCCCATAAAGTATCTATTCTTGATCGCATCAACAGCCGAGACGATATAGCCATGTCCGTCTGTCCGTCTTTCTGTCCTGTCCGTCGTCCGTCTGTCGTCTGTATGAACGCGGTGGATCTCAGAGACTACAAGAGCTAGAGACTCTGATTTTGTATTTAAGTTTCCTATCCATGAGCAGAACAAGTTTGCTTCAAATTATCGATAACTATTCTGGTCCGATATACACATAATAACGATAACAATAAAATATCGATTTGGGAAAATCTAAAATGAGGGTTGAAGTATGGTAATGATAGAACTTTTCTGAAAATTTCGTCTACATCGTGGAGGAAACCCCGGGGTATTGAAACTTATCGTTGAAGGTAAGTCATTATACCTAAGTCAATTATAATTGAAGTTAGATATTGCAAAACTGGGTCCAGGGTATCTTCTCGTCGGGCTCTACCGACTAGAGCCTTTTTACTTGTTTTACTCTAGTTTTTGTGTATAGGCAAATGACATTGAAAGTGCATTTACTGAATACTGCGATGAGAATGCTTTTATGACATCCGCTGACTGTTTCTGTAAAAAGCAGGAATGCCAATTTGGGCCAACCAAGGGCAGCCCCAACGGCCGCGTGCCACGCCGGCACAAACCAGCTGAGCACCCGGGCCCGCCGCCAATGCCAGGCGCCCGCCCCCCCCAGCCCACCACCGCCCAAGCCTAGCAACGCAAGGCAACCAAAACGTGCTAGCCCGGCCAAGCCTAGTGCACAACCAAACCACCCACCAACCCCCCCCAACCCAACACGCCCTGGCACCAGGCAGGCGCCCGCAACCACCCAACAACACCACCCCCCCCCAACCCCCCCCCCCAAACACCCCACGATGGCAACAACGTTTGGTGCCACAGCTGCACCAGCACCGCAAAAAAGCCATCACCAACACCCACAAAACCACACAAACACCGTGATAAAAAGCAATCATAATACACACATTAAAGTACTGAGGTGTACCCCCGTCCACAACAGACCCCTCTGAAAATTACTTGAAAGCGGATCGTTGAAGTTCATGAGAGGAAATCCCGACTTATTTTTATATAGTGAGATTGTGCTTTTACACATCACCAGGTTACTCTATTCAGAAGAATTTTACGGGCGCGATCTTGTCAAAAACTTTGACTGGGTAATTGGGAAAGGCGGATTATTTTACAATTCAAATGATAATGAACTATGAAACAACAACCGCAAACTATGACGGAGTAGTTCGCCATTAACGATGCCCGATCACGTAAGTTTAAACTGATTTAGTTCCTCATTTATCGACCAATAAATTTACATCAGAAGTTGGCATTTCAAAAGAAAAAAATGCGGAATGAAAAAACTCAGCGTGGGGTAATGCGACCAGAGTTGCGGAGAGATGTTTTAAACAGAATGAAAAAATTATTAACAAAAACTTCATGAAAAAACTTCATCGTGTAAAAGGGGTCTAGGCGTAGATCACTTTAATTACTGAAGTCTTTTTCTCGCCCGCGCTATAGGGACCAAAAGAGCAAATCTATTACAATAGAATAGTCAAAAGCGTTGGGCTATCAGACATTCTTAAACTTTAAAACAAGCGTGGAATCAGGACAAAACGCACCAGAGTCGATTAGCCGTTAGTGAGGGACAGTTGTTTTCGACAAGGTTGTGAAGTGGACCCCATACTTGCCCGTTTTTTGGTGTTTCCCCCCCACAGGACCTGTTACTACCGGAGAAAACGCAGCAAACCACCACTCGTCCACCCTTCGACTATGTACAACATTGTGTTGCACAAATCGGATTTACGCTTTTCATTACTTTCTTTGGTCTAAAACATTGCTCGCTGCTGCGCTCGACAGTCCACAATCCTTGGTACGGTTGGTTGTCTGGGTGGTGGTGTATAAAAACGCTTCTCTGGTCGTTGTTTTGGTGGCGCTGCGCCTGATAAATCCTCGTGATTGCACTAATTGCAATCGAGACGAATGCGCCGAAACGTGGCATGTCATTGCGGGCATGCATCACTAACGCAGGTGGGGTAGTAAGGCCTGCTTTTTTGGGGCCCCAAAGTGCCCATTTATTTCTCCCACCCACCAAAACGCGTACCGTATATCCGAAGGTCGTGATCGAATTTCGATCACTTGAACTTGACGGAATCAATCCTCGTTATGGTCCGCCATTGTGCCCGTCCGTCCGTAATGTGTGCACGTGTTGTTTCAACACCTTCAAGCTAGAGACTTGAAACGTTCCATTTATCTTTATTCTATGCATAGTAAATTAAATGTTTAAATTGTGTTTCTACGTAACTAAGGGGCTGGGCAAGTCGATAAATTCGAAAAGTCAAATCCGAAGACGAATATATTTGTGTTTTGTGTAATTGTCGTGGATGTCCATAAGCCGTCCCGTCCGTCAATCCGTCCGTAAGTTCGCACTTTTTCACACCCTCAAGCGAAAGACTTGAAATTATAATTCTCTCTATCTATGTGATAGTAATTTGTGTCAAGATTGGGAGATCTCGATAACTGGCAGCTGGCAAGTCGTTAAAATTCCAAACGCTAACCGATAATCTACATAATCGACTTTTCAGCTGGAAGCCAAATCTCAAGGATAGAAAATACCTACGAGCAACCCCCAAAAAACTGTATCAAAATTTGGGAGCCACACCCCTCATTCCGCCCCAGCATCACCCCCACGCATTTTCTAAGGTCGAGAAGCATAAGTCTTAATTATTTAATTCTTCTTTTGTCCTGTTTAATATCTGGTAATAATTTTCTACCGCCACAATGTCAAGCAGTATGTGCTGATGCAAAGGGATACGGATGGCAGGGGTGGTACGCTGCCTTAAAGAGTCTCCGATGCAGATAAGGGATGACCACCCCAACTATCTTCCTCCAAATTGGGGGCCTCTAGCTGAAAAGTTTGTAAGAGCTGGGTGAAAGGGGGGCTGGGGGCGGTATTGGGTTGGGTGGGGCAGTCCAAAGTTTTGACTGGCAGACGTGTGGAATGTCAATTGCTATCTTCATACCAATTTGGTGACTCCAGCTCGAAGTTGTAAGGAGTGGGAAGGGGGGCTGGGCAGTATGGTTGGCGTGGCATCCAAATTTTTATGCAGATCTTTGTGGAATGTCAATTGCTATCTTCCTACCAAATTTGGTGACTCTAGCTCGAAGAATTGTAAAATGTGGAGAGGGGGGCTGGGGGTCGGTATGGGTGGGCGTGGCATCCAAAGTTTTGAGGCAGATCTGTGGGGAATGTCCATGCTATCTTCATACCAATTTGGTGACCTTAGCTCGAACGTTTGTAAAAGGGGGGAAAGGGGGCTGGGGGCGTATTGGTTGGCGTGGCATCCAAATTTTTGCTGCAGATCTTGTGGAATGTCAATTGCTACCTTCCTTCCAAATTTGGTGACTCTAGCTCAAAGTTTGTAAAAGTGTGGAAAGGGGGCTGGGGGCGGTATGGGGGGCGTGGCATCCAAATTTTGGCTGCAGATCTATGTGGAATGTCATTGCTACCTTCATACAAAATTTGGTGACTCTAGCTCAAAGATTGTAAAGGGTGCGAAGGGATGGAAGGGTGCGCGTGGCTCCACAACTTTGATGCATTTTTTGGGGGTCGTTTACGCTATCTTCCTAACCAAATTCTGTGCTCTAGCTCCACAACTCTGGAAGATACACGCATTCCCGTTTTTGTCCGAAGCGTTGGGTCATCTGGGGGGGCTAGTGTGTTTTGGTGGCGTGGCATCCCAACTTTGCACGTTTTGGGGGGTCATCATCACCTATCTTGGCACCACATTTGGTGGCTCTAGCTCAAAACTGTGGAGATAGAGGCTTTTTTGACTTTAAAATGCGGGGGTCTGGGGCGGAATGGTGGGGCGTGGCTCCATACTTTTTGATGCAGTTTTTGGGGGGTTGCTAGTAGCTATCTTCTTACCAAATTTGGTAGTTCTAGCTGTAGGGTGTGTGAAATATGCGGATTTATCGTTTTTTTTGAGTTATCGAATCTATCGATTTTGGCCAGCCCCCTATTATCGTGTAAAGCCCAAGCTTGACACTTTAATTCCTACTTTCCCTCAGATTGGGACAGAGACTTGGAAAGTTTTCAAGTCTCTAGGCTTGAAGGGTTTTTGCAAAAAAGTTTTGCGTTCATACACGGACGACCAGACTGGACAGCCCCAGGAGGACCTTGCACCAACCCCATATAACTCTTTCCTCTTCGGTATCCAGTATACAAATACTTACCTAACACAAAAACTGTTGTTTGCTCGAAAAGGACTCGAACAGGATGACAGCACCATCAAGGCGGATATTCAGCATATCGCTTTAAAACTTTAACTATTAATTGAGAAAACCATATTGGCTTAGACGCGAGCCTTACCTGTTAGCTATGGTTATCTAATTCTTACATTGAGAAACCCTTACCCTGAAACTTAAAGTTAAAGATATCGAGCGCATTACTGGCAGTGTTTGCCAAGAATGCCGTTTGTTTCCCCCGGCAGAATCTGGCTTTTTGCAAAACGCGATTTCGGGAAAAGTTTTCAATATTGGTATGGTGACAGCTTTTATCTGTTGAGTGTTCTTTGGTATCATTTGCTCTTCCTATTCTTTAGCCTATCTAGCTTTTTTATTGTCTCAAACAACAAAAGTGAGCAACCCGGATTACTGGTGCTGCCAGACCTTACGAGCCAAGGGGCTGTTTTGGGCTTTTTGTGTTTTTTGTTGTTGTGCTATCATAGTTCGTATTCTAGTGCAACCTCAAAACTGAATTTTATTTAGAAAAGTGGAAAATACATTGCCTTTAGATCGACCCGACCTGGACACCCCGCAAGCGGCAGCCGGTACAAGCGTTTCTGGTGTCTCTGAAGAGCAGATACTGGTCGCTAACCTTGTGGAGGCAATATACTTAACATTTGGAGAACAGAAGAAGCGAATGGCGGTGTCGTTGGAAGGCAGGGAAGAGAAGCATGAAAGAACGGTTCCGCTCAATGCAGTTTTCCGGGTCTATTGGCAAAACTCATTTTGCATGCTGATTTGGTCACCTGACCGATTGCAACCAAATTTCCTTGCTCCAGTGCAGGGAAATACTTCCCACTACTCTATCTATCGTCTAGAACTGTTCACTTCGTTGCTACTCCATGTCCCTCGCCCAATTCAATGTCCCATTGCGGGATTGTTCAAAATGCGCTTAGGCAATGCCGAAAATACAATGCAAGGGTCGCTCTGAGTCAGCTGTGTGCCGAACGCTGGTTTTTGCGATCATTCGATCTCGGTCAGTTAACCGGGCTATAAATATGGCCCTTTTAGTTCAGGCGCATGTTATTTTTGTCTCATTTAACCCTCGATCCGGATATTGGTAAACTTAATTTTTGGTTGAAACTTAGGATAGCTAACGCTACCGGATCTTTGGAAAAAATTGACCTAACTGATACCTCTACTGGAGCCCTCTGGTTCGACAGCTTGTGAGCTTAGTAATTAGCACAAGCGGATGAGCCGGGCTCCCCAAGCCTCTTTTTTGTTGGTGCAATGCAATAATTTATAATTCGTTTTCTCTAGGCTATGCCATCCGACTACTTTCATCGGAGTGAATGTTTCAAGCTTAGGTTAAAAAGAGAGTGGTTCTCCTCATATTATTGTACGAAGTTTTAATTGTAAACACGGGCCCAAAGTATATCTGTTTATATACCCTTACCCCTAAAATGTGTAAATAAGGGTATATGGTTTTTGTGTAAAAAGTATGTAACAGGCAGAACGAAGCATCTTCTCCGACCCCATAAGGTATATCCGCTAATTCGCTTGATCAGCGATCAACAGCGATGACGATCTAGCCATGTTCGTCTGTTCGCGTTTGGTCTGTACGTCTCTGTCCGTCTGTATGAGACGCGGTGGTCCTCAGCGACTACAGAGCTAGAGACGTGCCGATTTTGGATATAGTTCTCCTATCGCAGAGCAGAACAATTTAGCTTTCAAATTAATCGATAACTATTCTGGTTTTCCGATATACCCTAATATCGATAACAAAACATATCGCATTTGGAGAAATCTAAAAATGAGAGTTGACGTAATGTCTAATGCTAGATGTTTCCAAATCGGTTGAGACACACCGGAGATATTGAACTTCATCGATTAGATCGGTTGAAGCTACGTCGGGCTCTCCCGACTAGAGCCTTCTTACTGGTGTCAAGTTGAGCGTGCCGGCCTGAATGTTTTTTTTCGACCTATTTGCGCTGAAAAGTTTTGGCTGCCGCAGCTTATCGTTACGGAGTATCCGAATAGGCGGAAGTAATAGATAATACTGTTATCAAAGCCCTTCTGGTGCCTCCACCTCGGCGGCAAAACAAAACTAGCTGACGTAATTAGCTTGGACCTATCACAAGTGTTCTAGCCTTAACACTAAACTTGGCTAATTATATTATTAACGCTTAAATCGTTTTTGATTCTCAAATCGTGGCGCACTCACGGATACCTGGGTTAAACCGCTGATATTTCTGATTATTCCCATTTTCCATCATCAACATACACTTTGGTAACTTTATTTGTTTCCTGTTCTTATATTGCTCATCCAGTGTCTGAATATTAACACTTACTCATCCACCCGTAGTGCTACGGGCCACTTGTTTCGGTCCCGTGTGTGACGATATGGAGTAGTCCGGATTAGTGGTTGGATGCTATTGATCTGCCACATGTTGTATGTGTCTGTGAATGACAACTTCTTTCCGGCGCTAGTACCAGTCAGCTTCTGATGATTTCCAAAACAATATCGAATCGGAGGCCCCCCCCCCTTTTTACTGGAGTTTATGCCCTATCACAAGTTAGACAGGGTGCATACTGGTAAAGGGCCAGACATGTTGGACCTTACTTGTTTTGATATCGGACTCAGATTGCATGAATGCATAGTAGAATACCCCCTCTAGTGCTTCTGGAAGAGACCGCTACCATCCACCCTTAGAATTTCCAACGGAGTTGCTTAAAACCCTAGTTCAGTCTCTAATTATACGTTAAAAACACGGTTGCTTCTTTTCGTTAAACCTAACGTTGTACTAAATTTAAATTAGCTTCTTCCCTACATACGACTGGCCTCGCCTTTATCTCTTTTCAGTAATCTTAGAAAACTGCCAACTAGCGCATAGGTTTTATGGGGACCTTGAATCCGCGTTTAGATATTTGAGTTCCCCTCAGTTGTTCTTCAAGTGGATAAGAACCACCTTGTTTTCCCAGGGACGCATACGAAATTAAAAACGCGAAGACAAGATCAGGTAAAAGATGTAAAAAATCGGGTTACGAACTTTATGGTTTAAGCTTCTTATTTGGTAGAAAATCTCTAGTTTTGCTTTTTGTTCAACCACATCTTGTTATAATAATGTAGCTTAATCGTGTTGTAGACTAAAGCTTTTCACACGTGAACCGAAAACAGTTTTATAAAGTTTGTTCGCTAACGTAAGTCTTCTTGTTTGCCATATGCCAGTACTACCTTTGATAGGACACAAACAGTTTCTGATCAGGCAGTATCCGATCATATTGCTTGAGTATTGTGTCAGGTCCGTATACTCAACGAGTTCTAATTAGTTGCAGTACATTTTTATCCGTTTCAAATTCAAACGTCCAAATTGCATATATCGTCCCAGTAATGACTGAGTCTACGCGACTGGTGATTTAACGCTATCACAAACCTGGCTCCTTGCCTGGTCCTGATGAGAGTGCCAGGCTGTAGTCTTAGAGACTTACTTTTTGACTTTAGTCGGGGGGGGGCATGGGAGGGGGGGGCCACCGACTATGCAGAATGCAACGTTATTTGTTTTTCCTCTGATTCACCTGCGGTTCAAGACGTTCGTGCGAGCAGCTGATTTCGAGAAACCCGCGCTAACTTAACGCTGGTCGAGTTCTTTATTGTTTTTCCGCGTTTACCACATGCACAACAATTACAATTAACATTTGCTGTTGATTATTGGAAAATGTCTAGCAATGAGAAATAAAATGGGGGTGTGCGGATGAAGCAAAATTGTTTTTGAATTTGGATGACATCGAAACGGAAGTTTTGTAACGCGGTGGAGCACAGTAAAGTCCGTGATACTGAACCCAAAAATCATTTTTGTGGTTTACGTTGGCAAACGACATTGTCTAGGATGGTCATTTATATTTGCGGGCTTTGTGATTAATTTTGTATTATTTGTTTTAATGTTTGTTTTATGTTTATAAATCTTTCATACAGTTGATGTCGTGAGGAAGATGGGAAGCTATGCGAGAATATTTTTGTCAAAAATAATGGCCAAAAAAAACCAACCGGCTCCGCAGCGCTCGCACCTGCAGCAAAAGAGACGAGTCAGCTTGCGTGTTTGTGCGGCAAACATCGATCGTGAAGAAAAAGGAAAGTTTTATTGTGTTGAATTTGTGTGTTAATAATTGTAATTAATTGCGATGTATTGTGTTTCTTTTTTTTCTTGTTGGTGTCAGATCTGGGTAAGCAGTACAGTTGTCGAACAGTACGGCAGCAGCAGCGCCGATTGTGTGGTTTGAGGCAAGCACGAATCACCTGATCGAAGAAGACTATTCCTGGGATAGGGCCAACGTTGACCGCTCTGTGTTCTGAACCGCTTGTGCGAGGCACCGACAAAACACAACAGCCTTCGTATAGGGAGGCATTATGTTGTGTCATTTTTAAAAGATCGGCCGAACGGCAACCTGATTTTTGTGCCACAACATCCACACCGATGCTGGTCCAAAGCTTCTGTGCTTGCGCCGGCAAGCACCATTGCGGTCAATTCGAGCGCTTGCGAGGTGGGTGTCCCGAGTCAAAGGGAATTCCTAAATTTGTCGGAGCATAGAAATGATATGGGCGGGGCGGAACACAATGCCAACTGTCACGTAATGGAATGTGGATGAGGGGCAAACAAGGGCCCACAATCCACACCGGATGAGACCAAGACACAACGACCAGAAGAGGACAACCCTTGAATATGACTTGAAGGGGAAGCAGGTGCGATTGGCGGCCGGAGTGTAGTGGGCCTCGTGCAGCAGGGCAAGCATGGGTAGATTGACTTTGTCATGAATCTGTAACGCCTGAAGAAGGAATGATGGGAGAGCCCATAAACTGATAGACAATGATCCGGACGAGCTCAGGAATGATTTCCGTCCGCCGTCTGTCTGTTTCACACGATTTCCGGCCAAACTGCTAAACCGATATTGATGAACACTTCACATATTGGCTTAGATCATGTCGGGTTGTTCACTATGAAATTTCATCCCGATCGGGAGCATTCTACGACATAGCCACCATACAAATTTACCATATCAACACGATCTCCGGCCAAACTGCTGAACCGATCTTGATGAAACTTTCACAGATTGCTTAGATCACGTCGGGTTTGTTCACTATGAAATTTCATTTCGATCGGAGCATTCTACGACATAGCCACCATACAAATTTACCATATCGTAAACCATAAATTAAATGACGCTCAAGAGTAAAAATATAGCGAAAATTACCAACAACTGCACAGAAACATTAGAGTGGGAGCATTGGTTTGGCTGTGTGAAGGGTATCACAGTCTTGGCATAAATTAACTATGCGCCAATATGCTTTTTATTTAAAATAAATTTTGAATAACACATTTTTTTGTATTTTTTTTATTCATTGAATCATGTTTTCTTGCCAATGCACAGCACCAACTCCGTTGAAATAATCTTTAAATTTATCTCGAATGGCTACTCCTTCGCTCGTGGGCCTACCAATTTCACTTGCTATTCCAATCAAATTTTCTGAAGGTGAAGCCACATCATCGGTGTTTTCGAATATCGATTCCGATGGACTTGGGATTTTTTCCTTGCGCATCAAATTATGCAGAAACCAACAACTTTTGTCAATTTTTTCAGGTGTTGTTTGAATTGGTGTGAAGAAAATCCGAAAATACAACAGCATAAGACCAAATACATTTTCAGTTGTTCTTCTTACACGGCAATGTCTATAGTTGTATATTGATTTGTTTATCGTGCAGCGACTGTGCTTTTGGACATGGTTTCATCATGGAAGTGTTCAGAGCAAATATACAGAGCAGCAGGAGTGCGGAATATTAAATTTCCATTGTTGAGCAATTTGCCCATTACAATTTTTAGGAAAATGCTGGTTAAAATTGGCATTCAAAATCAATTTGAAATTTTTTTCGAAATAAGCATCGATTTTTTACCTGCGTCTCCTTCTCTTCCATATGAACCAACGTATACTGCAATGAATTTATAGTTGGCATCAGGGTTTACTTAAATGGTACTCGCGCTCGGTCTCTCGCTCTCTATTCACTTCTTAAATTGTCAGTCTGTTAGCAGAAGTTGTGAGCGACGCATCTCCGCGGACGATTTTTTCGTGTCAAACTTCTTGTGCTACTGACTTTACGTATTGCTCTCTCTCTCTCTTCTGTCATTTGACACTTAATTAAGAAGTCGTGAGCCTAGCAAGTGCGGCTACCTTTTTAAGTATACCTTGTCATCAACGATTGCTACCAATACAGTTGAATGAAAGCCTTCTTAATTAAAATAGGCTGAACCCGCTTTTGGCGGACATTTTATCCGGCCTTCAATCGACCCGCAGCAATTTGGGAAATTCCACTATGAGTAAAAATCATCGACGATTTTCCGAGGAAATGCATAATGATAAAGTTTACGTATTCTCTACTATTCGCCCATAGTTGAATGGTGCACACAGTATTGAAACGATAGGGATCGAAATAATTCGCCGGTTGCCAAATACCGCAAAGTAAGGCACAATTTATGCTGGGCGCTTATTGGGTGCAGACCCAGTCGTTGGATTTTTACCAAGGTCTTGTTTCACCACATCTAACAATTTTTCAAACAAAAACGGGGTCACTCGAAAGTACTCGAGGAGCTTTGTATCGGCGTCCATCAAATGACGTTCTATTAAAATGTTCCCAGCCCTTCTTCACATCTTTCCCTGTAGATTTTGTGTGGGCTTCTCTCTTATTAACTTTGTTGCTGAGCAACATGAACAGCATAAATTAATATTTTTCAAAAAATAATATGCAGCAAGGAACGCTGCGATTCTTTTTTGCTCTTATGAATTGTTTTGCATTTGTAAGTGATAAATACGATGTGATGAAAATTAGCGAATGTAAAGGAAAATAATATTCAGTTCGGTTTCAGTTTATATGTTGTAACCCACGCAAAGTCAGCCACCCACCGAAACCGAAACCAGAAATCTGATTCGGTTTCAGTTTCGGTTTCAGTTTCCGTTGCATGCGACAACAAGGCTTAAGCCCTTAAATAAATTATTTTACTTGTCTGTTGACTCAATTGTGTTTCCTGATATATGGAAGGAATCTTTTATCATTCCACTCCATAAAATCTTCTAAGGCTAACATTAACAAGTGGAAACGTTGCAGTCGGACGCAACCGACTGCGGCATACTCGATACCAGTATTAAAACGGTAAAAGAGGCCTGATTGCAAAGGGGTACGGATGGGGCAGGGGTGTACGCTGCCTTAAAGATTCTCCGATGCAGATAGGGATGCCACCAACTATCTTCCTTCCAAATTTGGTGACTCTAGCTGAAAGTTTGTAAAAGCTGTTGAAAGGGGGACTGGGGGCGGTATGGGTGGGTGTGGCATCCAAATTTCACTGCAGATCTTTGTGAAATGTCAATTGCTATCTTCATACCAAATTTGGTGACTCCAGCTGAAGTTGTGAAGAGTGGGGAAGGGGGGCTGGGGGCAGTATGGCTGGGCGTGGCATCCAAATTTTGATGCAGATCTTTGTGGAATGTCAATTGCTATCTTCATACCAAATTTGGTGACTCTAGCTCGAAAATTGTTAAATGTGGGGAAAAAGGGGCTGGGGGCGGTATAGGTGGGCGTGGCATCCAAAGTTTTGATGCAGATCTGTGTGGAATGTCAATTGCTATCTTCATACCAAATTTGGTGACTCTAGCTCGAAGTTTGTTATATGTGGAGAAAGGGGGGCTGGGGGCGGTATGGGTGGGCGTGGCATCCAAGTTTTGATGCAGATCTATGTGGAATGTCAATTGCTACCTTCATACCAAATTTGGTGACTCTAGCTCAAAGTTTGTAAAAAGTGAGGAGAGGGGGGCTGGGGGCGGTATGGGTGGGCGTGGCATCCAAATTTTTGCAGCAGATCTATGTAGAATGTCAATTGCTACCTTCATACAAAATTTGGTGACTCTAGCTCAAAGATTGTAAAAGGTGTGAAAGAGGGGGAAGGGGTGCGCGTGGTTTTTTGGGGGTCGTTGCAAGCAATCTTCCTGCCAAATTTGGTGGCTCTAGCTCCACAAATCTGGAAGATACACGGCTAGGGTGGTATTGGTGGGCGTGGCTCCATAATTTTTGATGCAGTTTTTTGAAGGTTGCTTGTAGCTATCTTCTTACCAAATTTGGTAGTTCTAGCTGTAAGGGTGTGTGAAATATGCGGATTTATCGGTTTTGAGTTATCGAATTTATCGATTTGCCAGCCCCCAGTTATCGTAGAACCCCAATCTTGACACTTTAATTTACTATCCCATAGATACAGAGAATTGGAAAGTTTCAAGTCTCTAGCTTGAAGGGTGTGGAAAAAAGTTGCGTTCATACAGACGGACAGACAGACAGACGGACAGACGGACAGACACCATGACGGACATTGCACAAACCCAATATACTCTTTACCTTCGGTATCGAGTTTAAAACTATAGGGTATATCCAAGTTGTTCATTCCTAAAGTTTTTGAAAAAATTATATGTTCTCAACTGCAACACACATGTAGTTCAATTATATCGCCTAATAAAAACGGTTTTGTTAGGCGTAGATCTAATACCACTAATGGTGATTTCTTTTGTAGAAAAAAATGTTACCCGTTTTCAGGCAGCATGTTTTAAATTTTGCATTTACCCTGTTAAAGTGTTGCCGTTTTGCCCGAAAAAGGGCAACACTTTTACTACCACAAACAATCAAAAAAAGGCAACACTTATACTGACAAGGTGACATACGCAATAAGCGCTAAAAAAAATTTACAAAAATAACATGGATGAGCAAATATCTCCTGGATCTTTTAAGAAAATACAAGGTAATTAATCAATTTTATTTTTGTTAGTTGTACGAATGTAAATATTTATATTTATATGAATTTTTTTTTCAGTTTGGTCGGATGGAGAAACGAAGAAAATGCTGGACCAATATAATGCGTATTTGGCGGAAATTGGACCTCTAAAGAAATTCCGAAATAAAAAGGATATGTGGTCACAAATTGCCAATGATGTTGGCTCAAAAACGGCAAAACAATGCGAGGAGCGATTTAAAACTGTTATGAGACGAAAAAAAGCCGCCATAGACAACAACAGCACTTTTTTTTAAACTGAAAACATAAGTGGAACAATTAGCTCTTCTTTTTTTTATTTATATGTTCATCTTTAATAACTTACGTCTCCCTCCGAATATTCATTACATATATCCACAAAATTTTCAATACGATCGTGCTGTTCCCTCATTTGCTGCATATCCAGTTCATCTTCCGATGATGAACTTGATTCCATCAAAATTGATGTTATTTCCGTAGCTATTAAATATACGTTATCCATTTCACTCCCGAAAAACCTCAATATTGAATGTGTATGATATTTATAACTTGTTTACTTTATTGTATTTTATCATTAGAGTGACCATATTTAGCACGAAAAAGTATTCTAATTGTATATACCCAATAAATTTGAAATTTTTAAACATCAATTCAACAATATCTTGTACATTTGTGAATTCATTCATAAATCGTTCATTAATTTCATATTTATTGTGGAAATATGATCAAATACTTTTTCGTGCTTTAATATGGTCACTTTACTATGTCAAACACTATTAAAATGCAACCCTGATCAACAACACTCTCGTTTATTTCAGGGTGAGAAATGTTGCATTTATGTTGCATTCATAGGGCAACACTGTAAGAAAAGAACACAAACATATGGGGCAAGGGTAGCCCTAATTCACAAAAGAACACAAAAAAAAGTGCAACCTCAAAAAATGTAACATAATGCTACATTTTTTGTCAGAAAAGAATCGCCATAACCTTCTTTAATTCACTTCGCTTGTTATCCTTAAACCCTATTCAGGAAAACATGGAAACTGACGTTGTTTACACCGATTTGAGTAAGGCATTTGATTCTGTAAATCATTCTCAGTTGCTTCAAATATTGAATATAATTGGATTTCCAAAACTCTTATTGTGGCTTTCAGAGTACTTGTGTGGCCGAACACAAAAATTTTAAGTCATCTATATCTAAACCTATTTTTGTTATTTCTGGTGATCCCCAGGGGATTCATCTTGGATCTACGCTATTTAATCTGTTAATTAACGATCTTCAATCTGTTATTACTAACTCTTACGCATATATGTTAGCCTCTGTTTCACCTCTAATGATGCTTCTCTTTGTAACTTGCTACAGTCGGATTTGGGTGCATTGTCGGACTGGTGTCTTTTTTAACTTACTCAATTTAAATTGTTCTAAATGTAAAGTCATGTCTTTTTGTAGAAGTACCCCTCATACTGCTCACTACTTGCTTGGCACTTCACCACTTGACCACGTGTTTGAAATTAAAGATTTCGGCATTATTCTTGATCCTAAATTAAAGTTTGACGCTCATATTTTGTCCATGGTCAATAAGGCCATTAATGTCCTTGGCTTGATCAAGCGGTGGTCGACTGAGTTTAATGATTCCTACACCACTAAAACGCTTTATACATCCCTAGTAAGTCCCATCCTGGAGTATGTATCTTGTGTGTGGCCCCACAATATTCGATTCTCCAGGATAGAATATTATCTGTGCCCTTAGAAGTATTAACTGGGTTCCTGGAGTTGACTTACCCCCGTATTCAAGTAGACTCCTTTTAATAAATCTTCCCTCTCTGTTAAACCGTAGAACTATGCATGTAGTATTATTTATTACTAACCTTTTTAATGGTGAAATCGACTCATCAGATCTTTGAGTCGAATTAAAATAACTGTTCCGATTAGAGCTACTCGTATCTTTTTACCCCTTAGCCTTGATCTTTGCTCGAGCAACTTTTTGATGTGTTTACATCTATACGCGTGGTAGCGTGACTATTAAAAGTCACACACTATCAAGCTTCTCTGCCGTAACTCACATGCATAGCTCGCTGCGTTATTTCGGCGCTGTAACTCGCTTCTGTAGTCACACAGATAGGCAGTCAAGATTTGAAATAGTTGAATGAAATAGTAGAATGTACAAAAATTATGTCTGTTTGCAAACGAAATACACTGCCGATCAACGAAATAGACTCACATCGTTTTTTTAAGAAAATTGAGTTTATTATATAGATTAACAATACATATGTTTGAAATCAAATTTTTGAACTATGTATTGTTCAATTCTTAATTAAACGGTGCAAAAATGAGCGCTCTAAGTTAAATGGTTAATTTTTAAATTTTTGTTTTGTGAGTAAACCTTAAAAAACTGTCACTTTTTATCGATCAACCAAATAGATCCAAGGTCCTAAAATTAATATAAATCACAAATGAATTGAAAAATGTATTATTAAAAAGGTTTTTACAATGCTTTAATTTTATTTAGTAATGTGTATAACCACCTCTGTTTGAAATCACTTCATAAATTCGGTCAGGGATATAATCGTAGAGAGCCTTTAGATAATCCAAGGACACTTCGCTCCAGGCGGTCTTTATGGCAGATTTCAACGATTCAACATCCTCAAATTGTCTACTTGATTGATAAACTTTACGCGAAAGCCATCCCACAAGTTCTCTATAATGTGAGGTCAGGAGAATACGGAGGCCACTCCAATAAGTTTACATTTGGTCACTTATCCACTTCTTACCACTCGAGCCGTGTGGATTGGGGCATTATCCTGTTGAAACGTCCAAGACAATGGCTCGAAAAGGTTGGAAAATGGGGGAATGCATTTTGAAGTAGCTCTTTGTATCGTACTGCGTTCATCTTAGCTGAAACGAATTGAACATCAAATGTACCATAATAGGATATGGCACCCCACACCATTATACCCCCCTCACGACTATGGTGACGGGTCAAATACTGTTCTTCCTTTCTTATATCGTGAAAGTAGTAATTGAATCCATCTGGTCCATCCAAATTAAAGCGTTTTTCATCAGAAAAACACATTTGATGCCACTCCCTATTCCAAGCCATGTGGCTTCTAGAAAAAAGACAGCGAGCTCGCTTTCGAACGTCGCACAGTGGCGCCCGTAGAACAAGTCAGGTGTCAAAATCAAAATTTCATGTGCCTCTAAAAAATATTGAATGAACCCACTTTATAGGAAATTTTCCAGCGATTTCAAATCTGCAATCCTTAATGTAACCGGATGTAGAAGATATAGCTTTTCAAAGTTGTCTGATTTTTTTGTGTTACATAAAACAAGTGGAAACGTTGCAGTCGGACGCAACCGACTGCGGTATACTCGATACCAGTATTAAAAATTTTGATGCCCATCCATGTGGGATGTCAATTGCTATCTTCATACCAAATTTGGTGACTCTAGCTCGAAGTTTGTATAAAGTGGGGAAAGGGGGGCTGGGGGCGGTATGGTTGGGCGTGGCATTCAAATTTTTGCGCAGATCTATGTGGATGTCAATTGCTATCTTCATACCGAATTTGTTAACTCTAGCTCGAAGTTTGTATAAAGTGGGGAAAGGGGGCTGGGGGCGGTATGGTTGGCGTGGCATCCAAATTTTTGCTGCAGATCCCTGTGGAATGTCAAATGCTACCTTCATACCAAATTTGGTGACTCTAGCTCAAAGTTTGTATAAAGTGGGGAAAGGGGGGCTGGGGGCGGTATGGTTGGGCGTGGCATCCAAATTTTTGCTGCAGATCCTTGTGGAATGTCAAATGCTACCTTCATACCAAATTTGGTGACTCTAGCTCAAAGTTTGTATAAAGTGGGGAAAGGGGGGCTGGGGGCGGTATGGTTGGGCGTGGCATCCAAATTTTTGCTGCAGATCCTTGTGGAATGTCAAATGCTACCTTCATACCAAATTTGGTGACTCTAGCTCAAAGTTTGTATAAAGTGGGGAAAGGGGGCTGGGGGCGGTATGGTTGGGCGTGGCATCCAAATTTTTGCTGCAGATCCTTGTGGAATGTAAATGCTACCTTCATACCAAATTTGGTGAATCTAGCTCAAAGTTTGTATAAAGTGGGGAAAGGGGGGCTGGGGCGGTATGGTTGGGCGTGGCATCCAAATTTTTGCTGCAGATCCTTGTGGAATGTCAAATGCTACCTTCATACCAATTTGGTGACTCTAGCTCAAAGTTTGTATAAAGTGGGGAAATGGGGGCTGGGGGCGGTATGTTTGGGCGTGGCATCCAAATTTTTGGTGCAGATCCTTGTGGAATGTCAAATGCTACCTTCATACCAAATTTGGTGACTCTAGCTGAAAGTTTGTAAATAGTGGGGAAAGGGGGGCGGAATGGGTGGGCTTGGCTCGAAAACTTTGATGCAGATTTTTGAGGGTCACTGCCAGCTATCTTCCTACCAAATTTGGTGGCTCTAGCTCCACAACTCTGGAAGATACACGCATTCCCGTCTTTGACGAAGCGTTGGGGTGGATGGGGGCGGCTAGGGTAGGATCGGTGGGCGTGGCATCCAAACTTTTGATGCAGTTTTTAGGGGGTCATCATCACCTATCTTGGCACCAAATTTGGTGGCTCTAGCTCAAAAACTTTGGGAGATATAGCCATTTCTGATTTCAAAATGCGGGGGGGCTGGGGGCGGAATGGGTGGGCGCGGCTCCAAAACTTTGATGCAGTTTTTTGGGGATCGCTACTAGCTATCTTCCCACCAAATTTGGAAGCTCTAGCTCCACAACTCTGGAAGATACACGCATTCCCGTTTTGACGAAGCGTTGGGGTGGATGGGGTAGCTAGGGCAGTGTCGGTGGGCGTGGCATCCAAACTTTTGATGCAGTTTTTAGGGGGTCATCATCACCTATCTTGGCACCAAATTTGGTGGCTATAGCTCAAAAACTGAGGGAGATATATGCTTTTTTGAATTTAAAATTCGGAGGGGCTGGGGGCGGAATGGGGGGCGTGGCTCCAAAATTATTGATGCAGTTTTTTGGGGGTTGCTAGTAGCTATCTTCTTACCAAATTTGGTAGTTCTAGCTGTAAGGATGTGCGAAATATGTGGATTTATCGGTTTTGAGTTATCGAATTTATCGATTTGCCAGCCCCCCAGTTATCGTAGAACCCCCATCTTGACACTTTAATTTACTATCCCATAGATAAAGAGAATTGGAAAGTTTCAAGTCTCTAGCTTGAAGGGTGTGGAAAAAACTTGCATACATACGGACGGACAGACGGACAGACGGACAGACGGACAGACACCATGACGGACATTGCACAAAACCAATATACTAGTTACCTTCGGTATCGAGTATAATTACAATTTTAAGGTATATTGGTCGGCTTTGAGATACAATATCTCAAAAACTAAGGTACGGATCGTCATTATTTTTGGTTCTATTGATAGATCTATTTATTAAGAAAAGAATAAAAAAAATGTTTACTGTTTGTTTTGCGTTTGGCCAGGCAAATCAATATTTACCAACTATCCACTCTTTCACTATTTCTCAACTTTGATGGAAAATAAAAACAAATTATCACATATTACATCTGCAATATTTTCAAAATTATTTTTTTGATTATTCCTTTATCTAATGCAAAAAGTTTCAGCTGCCCGTTTTTGCCCCTTTTTTTTTAGATATAAAATAGTGAAAAAAGACATAGTTCCAAAAATGTGTTGCATGCATTTTTGAGCAATTTATGACATATAACCGTGAAAACCCATTTTTATTGTTGTTGTTTCGTTTGTTATTGTTAAGATACTTGATTTTTGTTTTTCATTCTGTAATGCTTACCAGAGATCATTTGTCAAATCCTGGTCCCTAAATTCAGGTGCAGTTACAGGATATACAAATAAATTACCAGGTACGCACCGAATACAGAAATTGCGTTAGCGTACAACTAGTCACACATCCCATTCAGGTAGGCACAAATCTTATTCGGACGCGTGCCAAGTACCCAAATTGCATAAATTGACCTTATTGACCTGGACTTATACAAACAATAGGTAAATTTGTTAGGCATGAAAGCTAACTCTTTTCTTGAACCCTTAATCCAAAGGTATCTATCAGGTAGTTGATTAGACTATATATGTGTTTTTCAAACAAGTTGGACTTAAAGTAGACTGTCCAAGTACGGATACGGAAACTCAAACGATGGAAACACTTCAAGGAGATTTTTTGAAAATGATGAAGCTGTAACTCAAATCACAGGGATAAACAACCAAATCGTTAAGAGATTGAGAACGATCTTAAATATTTTGAACTGCAAGGAAAAAGATGATTCTGCCAAGTATGGAGAATATGCTTCAAAAACAGCATCACTTTTAGCAGAATTATATCCGCAGAAAAAGTTGACCCCGACAGTCCATAAAATATTGGCGCATGGCAAAGATATAATTGAGTATCAGTCTTTGCCAATTGGAGAGCTTTCTGAAGAAGCACAGGAATCATTAAATTAATTTTATAAAAATACAGATTGCTAAACACTTTCAAAGCATCAAGGGTGAGACAAAATGAGGACCTCTACAACATGCTAGCAGCATCTTCAGATCCACTTATTTCATCACTGAGGCATGTTAAGTCACGAAAAGAATTAGAAAATACTTATAGTTCAGAGACGATTAGTCTTTTAGATATACCATCTTCTACGGATTGTGATGAATATTTTACAAAAAATTAAAAAAAAAAATATTTTTAATTATTTTAATATTAATTTTAAGTTATAAAAACCATTAAAATGAAACAATAAAAATCAAAATATTTAAATAATATTTTTTTTCCTTCCCGTAAAATTGGTTTTTTCACAAGTTTCAACTTTGCATACCCATAAATAGGCACTCAAAAATCGTAGAATTCATTTCAAATGCTCATTTTATAGGCTGATTAATTATCTATCAGATGCTTTGTTGATCGATTATCTCATTTGGTTCAAAAGTTATGATTTTTGCAACGAAAAAACTCAAATGGCGCCACTGTGCGTCGGTCAGCGGTGGTTTTTTTTTAGTTAAAGTCTCTTTAGATGTTTTGCCTTGCGAATTACTCGTCCTATGGTAGCTACACTTGCATTAACACCCAAATTTTGACGAATTTTAGCTGCAGAACATGTTGAGTTTGAAGCTTCTCGAAGGATCCTTCGCTCCTGGCAAGGCGTAAGTGCTTTCCAGGAGGGTTTTCCCATATTTTTTCCATAAGTCGATGGATTTCTTAGAAAATGGCAAACAACAGACTGACTTCTAGAAATTTTTCTTGCGATTTTTCTAGTTGAAAGATTGCTGTCCAAAGTTAGTGCTGTTTCACGTCCCATTTGATGCTAAATTACTCAAAATTTATGCTAAAGATAATTTACAACTTTTCACTTGCACAACTAGCCCGTAACTATATTAAAGCTCATGAGTCTATTCCGATGATCGTTGAAAATGCACATTATTTCGGCATAGGCAAAGCAAAATAGGAATATATAATAACTGTACATTTCCAACGCTCAGCTCTTATCGCCTAAATTTGTCTATTGCTTTGCTCTAAAAAAAAAAACAACAACTACGGCGATAGCTTACAGCAAAAAGGAGAAAATCAAAATAGAAATGAAAAAACATGCTGAGTCTATTTCGTTGATCGGCAGTGTATAGAAAAGTGGTCGTAAAAGACGAAGTCTCGCTCGTGAATTTACAAACGCTGTCTGTTGCTTTGAATTCGTTTGGTTTTGTTTGTGCTACGTTGCAGAGATGCAGCCAACTGAGACAGTCGAGTTACGCGGTTTTTCTGTTTATGTTATGCCTACAAACAACCACAAAAAAAAGTACTATTAAGTACAAGCCTATTTATTTGTAGGAGCAGGGTTTCTGTGTTGGCAAATATTAATATATTTAGTTATAATAGAGAACAATGGGCTAGAATAAATTTAGTTATAATAACAAGGAAGTGCCTGACTAGAAGTTACCCTGAACCCAGTTGCAACAAAAATATTAAATTTATATACGACTTTGGTATACTGACTTAGCTTCAATTGATTAAATTGGATATCTCCGGTGTTTCTTAACCGAATTGGACGAAATTTTCAGAAAAGTTCTATCGTTACCCATTATTTCAACCCCCATTTTTTTTCATTTTCCAAATTAGATATTATTTTGTATTCGATTACATGTGTGTATCGGAATCCAGTATAGTTATCGATGATTCACAGTAAACGTGTTCTGCTTATGGTATAGGAGAACTTACATACAAAATCTGAAGTATATAGCTTTTGTTGTCTCTGAGATCCACGCGGTCATATAGACGGACAGACGGACATGGCTTTATCGTCTCGGCTGTTGATGCTGATCAACAATTTATACTTTTTATGGGGTCGGAGATGCTTCCTTCTGCCTGTTACATACTTTTGCACAAAATCATTATACCCTTTTTACCCATTTTATTTGTTTGTAAAAGGTGTGGTAAGGTGTGCTGGGGGCGCTTCCAGCTATCTTCCAACCAAATTTGGTGACTCTAGCTCAAGCACTATGAAATATACAAGCATTCCCGTTTTTAACGAAGCGTTGGGGTGGTTTGCGGCTGCAGATCGGTATGGGTGGGCGTGGCATCGAAATGTGCAGTTTTTGGGAGTCGTCATCACCTTTTTATACCCTTAACCCATAAAATGGGTAAATAAGGGTATAATGGTTTTGTGCAAAAGTATGTAACAGGCAGAAGGAAGCATCTCCGACCCTATAAAGTATATATATTCTTGATCAGCATCAACAGCCGAGACGATATAGCCATGTCCGTCTGTCCGTCTGTCTGTCCGTCTGTCTGTCTGTATGAACGCGTGGATCTCAGAGACTACAAGACTTCTGATTTTGTATTTAAGTTCTCCTATACCATGAGCAGAACAAGTTTGCTTCAAATTATCGATAACTATTCTGCTTTCCGATATACACATAATATCGATAACAATAAATATCTAATTTGGAAAATCTAAAAGGTTGAAGTAATGGATAATGATAGAACTTTTCTGAAAATTTCGTCCAAATCGGTTGAGAAACACCGGAGATATTGAACTTAATCGATGAAAGCTAAGCCAGTATACCAAAGTCTTACATAAATTAAATATATTTATTGCAACTGGGTTCAGGGTATCTTCTAGTCGGGCTCTCCCGACTAGAGCCTTCTTACTTGTTTGGTACCAAAATTTGTGGCTCTAGCTTATTAAATTGTGGAAGATATAAGCGTTTCTAATTTCAAACTGTTGGTAGCTGGGGCGGAATGGGTATGCGTGGCTTCAAAATTTATGATGCAGAACTTTGGGGGATGCCCGTGGCCACCTTTCTTCTTAATTTGGTATTTCCAGCTGTAAGAATGTGCATTCCACAAACCCAATATAATCTTTACCTTCAGTATCGATTAAAAATTTGTCAATTTATAATGTTGTTTGAATTCCGGCTGACTTATCATTGCTGAAATTGATTTCGAAGTGCATTGCGCAGTTGGAGAAATATAAAACTGCACAAATCTCTCGATATAAAAATAGATATTTTAAGTAAAAGCTTTCAATCCTGATTATCTATTAGTTGAATGTATTTTATTAATTTAGATTTACTTGGATCCATTCCAAAAAGCTAGAAACTAACAAGAAAATACAATTTACGCCAGATAAGAAAACTCACACTTTTCAAACAGTTTGTATGCACACTCATATGTAAGTTTTCTTATGATTTGAGAGTGGCGTCCAAATTTTTGATGTGTAAACATCTATAGGCTCGGGGGGTAAAAATCTTGTAACTAATACATTCACAAAATCTTACGATGACTGCTTAAAACACTGATTCGATATTACACAAAACAAAAAAAATGTAAAAACAATTGGGAACGTTGCATTCGGACTCAACCGACTGCGGTATACTCGGCCTTATTGCAAAAGGGTACGGAGGAGTGAACGCTGCCTTAAAGATTATCCGATACAGATATGGATGCAACCAGCTATCTTCTTACCAAATTTAGTGAATCAAGCTCCAAGTTCGTAAAAGGTGTGGAAAGGGGGGCTGGGGCTGAAGGGTTGGGCGTGGCATTAAAATTATTGAAACCTGTCAGAAAGAGAGCGAAGCGAGCAAAGAGAGAAAGCAGTTTGCAAGATGCTTTATTGCTTGAACTCGCTCAGAACTATATTTTTTTTGTTGCATTCTGTTCCTAATTTACCGTTTATTTTCAAATCACGCTTTTTTGTCAGCTCATACGGCAATTTTTTGTCATTTGTGAGAGAACACCAGAATGAAATGGAGATAAAAGTATAAAATTTAATTAATGAAGTATTTTATTCCCAGCGCTATGGGACCAAACGAGCAAAAATGATCACAATAGAATTTTGGTGGAAAAAAATTCGAAACAAGCAAAAAAAATCCTCGTCCGGAGCCATCACGTTCACATTAATAACAAAAAGAAAGCAAAGTAGCTCGCTTCTCGCACAGCTCTCACTCTGACATCTTCTCGCTTTGCTCTTCGCTTCTCGCTTCGCTTTGCTTCTCGCGTGCACTCAGACATCAGCCTAAAAATAGTTTTTATATTTCTTTATTATAAATAAAATGAATTTTTTTTTTTTTCAAGAAAAGTTTCCTGCTTCTTTTTCGGAAACCAGAAATTAAACTTAAATCATAAAAAAAATTATTTGTCATAATGACATACGAAATTATGTTACTTAATAAATAATGTGGAATGGTTGGGTATTAAGGAAATATTGGGATAAGCATAGGAGATTTTGAGGGTGGTGGCGCTTAAATCATTTCCTTGCGCTTTGGCAAGCAGTATTTAGGCGTCTGGCTAGACTGTTAGAATGAGCTCCCAGTCTCTTCGTGTGTTTTTGGGCAATTACTTAGATTCTGTGTCCTATTTTAGGCACCTTAAGGTCACGCTCACTGTTCCTGTTCCTTTTATACCAATGAGCTCCAGATATCTTTCTTAGTGTCTTAGCTTGGAGTACACGTATCTTGTTTAGTTGCGACATGGCTGCGATAAAATACATCTTTATGGCATAGAAGAGGCTAGTAGCTAATATGCACTTATATATCCTTACCTTGTTTTCAAGCTACAGTTTGTTATTAGAGGAGAGTAGCCAAGATATCCTTTTAACTTTGGCTCTAAATGACTGCTGCAGCGATGAGAGAGAGCCTTCTATGACATGATTTAGCACTTTACCATTGAGCGCTCGATAAGTTTAGTGGTGGACTTAATCCCATCGGCACTCACTCTGATTGTACGCCCTTCCAAAAAGCTCTTAATGATTTGGAACAGCTGGGGCGTTAAACGGCTTTTGGCTTTGTAGAGAAGACCAAGGTGCCAAACTCTATCGAGAGCTTGTTTAATATCCAGGGAGGCACCAGCCGCGTACTCCTTTTTCTTCAGGGCCTCTAACACAAAGTTGACAACTCTATGCAGCTTTTCTGGAGTGCCGTCATGCCTTCGAAATCCAAACTGGAATTTAGTTATCGCACTGGTAACAGTCTCAGCATTGAGCACTCTGTTTAGGATCAGTCGCTCCAAGATTTTTCCCAGCGATGGGAGAGCCGCTTGCCGTGGGAGAAGCCGTTTGGAATGGTGCCTCCAGCATCTCCCCAATCATCGTACAGTGACTTTCATGACGCAAAGTCGAGAGGTCTGAAACATTGCTCAAGATTATTTGCAAACACTTCAGTTTTTTCGAAACTAGTGTGGCAACAGCCTCCTGCAGGATTCCCAATAGCCGATTTCGGAGCGGCCAGGGTATTGTACGTAGTGGTAATTTTCCACAGAGAGTTATTTGTAGAGGCATCGGCTCCCAAGTTTTCTAACAGGTTGTCAATTTAAAGCTTCTTCCTGTGGGCCAGCACTTTATGCAGGAGATTCGCCATCCTTGTGTGAATCGCTTGAATTCGGGCATCGCGTGTTCTTGCATACTCCCTTTTGACTTTGCGTTTGAGTCGGAGAAGCTCAGCTATTACAAACGGAAGCTGAGGCGGCTTAGGTTCGTCCAGATACTGCGGATTCCTAGGTGCAGCTCTTGTTTCAGCTTGTTGCAGCTTACTCTTAAAAACATTTATGGTGTTATCGGTATTTTCAGTGTCTTGAATTTCCATATAAAGGTCAATCTGATGGTCCAGATGGGCCTTAAAAATTACTACAAAAGAGGAGTGTGATCCGAAGAAAGTTCATAAAGCGTTCGCACATTGAGTGTGCTCATGTTATAACCATTTTTTTACATATAAATCTAGCGCTGATGGTGTGACTAAGGAGTTGGTTGAGTAAAAAGTAGGCTCTCCCGTTGCTAGGATTTGGTACTGGCCCTTTGCTACGTTTTCTTGCAGCAATTTGCCACTGGAAAAGCCATAAAGTTGCCCACCATGCGTGCTTAGCGTTGTAATCACCACCTGCAATGAATTTGTTGCCAAGCATGTCAAACAGGGTTTGATTTCCAATTTAGTCCAAAGCTCTCTGGGTGGGAGATACAAGGAAGCGAGCGTGACGACCCCGTCCAGTGGCTGTAAATTCACACTCGCTATCTGCCTGTCGTATGTTGAGATGGAGGCTGAGGAAAGTGGCTCGAGATAGAGCGCACAATGACTAGGCGCCCTCTCTGCTGTTACTGCTGGGATGAAAGGCATTCTGGGTGGTGTATCCGTTTAGAAAAATACGCTATCTTTCTCTCGGTAACGTCTATTTTGTGTGCACTGAGACATAGCCGAAGCTCTGCAAAGAACCCAACTATTCCACGGGCGTTCCACAACTCGAGTTTTAAGATTGGTTTTAATGTTGCAGGACGCGTGAAACGAGAACCTGGATCAGTTCTCGGAATGCCTTATTCGCCTCTAAAGTTTCTTGAACCAAAATGAACAATTGGTCCATTCTGGAACTGATCTCTCGTATGCAGATCTCCAGCGCAAAGAACTTCTTGTCAGGCAGTGAGTATGATTCTCGCTGGGAATGCTTATCGGCACTTGGCCTTATTTCAGCCCTGTGGGAACGAGAAACAATAATAATTTTTATACTCAATATAGAAGGTAAATAGTATATTGGTTTTGTGCATGCGTCAGGTGTCTGTCCGTCTGTCCGTCCGTATGTATGTAAGTTTTTTCCACACCCTTCAAGCTAGAGACTTGAAACTTTCCAATTCTCTTTATCTATGGGATAGTAAATTAAAGTGTCAAGATTGGGGTTCTACGATAACTGGGGGGCTGGCAAATCGATAATGTCGATAACTCAAAACCGATAAATCCACATATTTCGCACATCATTATAAGTAGTAGGGAACTGGCGGTTCTACGCCAAAGGGATGCCGACAATTTATGACCCCATTAATTTTTATGACCCTGTTTTTGACCCCTTGATTTTTGACCCCCTTCCATATTATAATTTATGACCCTTTTTTCCCACGATCGTATCCCTCCTTTGATTAGCCTAATGTGGAGAACAAAGGATTTACATTCCTAGGCCACCACTTTACCAGCAGCATCTGTGAGAATTAGTGATCAAAGGATTTGGAGTCAAGTGCGCGCCTGTTAAACCTGCGTTGCATTATACACCTGCAAGCAGTGAACAGATTTGGCTATTTACCTAACTAGTGTTAGAGTCAATTGTGCGCCTCTTTGACGTGCGTGGCATTGTAAACCTGTTTATGGTCATGAGGTGCAGTGTGCACAGGAAGAAAGGATAGATAAGAGAGAGTCGAGAGGGCGCCTGTTTGAAGTGCGTTGCATTGTTAACCTGAAAGCAAGCAATAAAGAATGAATGTTTATGCTCATGAGTAGTAGTGATCAAAGGATCTGGAATCGAGAGGACGCCTCTTTGACGTGCGTGGCATTATAAACCTGCAACACACGTCAAAAAATGAATGTTTATGATCATGAGTAGCAGTGTGCAAAGGAAGAAAGGATAGATAATAGAGAAAAGCAAACGCTTGTTCGATTTACTGGGGTTCTGTGAACAAGGCATGGGAATTTTCCTACGCAGCAGCAGCACCAGCAGCAGCAGCGGCAGCGGCAGGATCAATACATTGCTTCTAAACAAGAGTATTGATACTTGTTGATTAAGATTAAAGTGTGTTAGAGGGGGAAAGAGTTAGGGAGAGAAAGTGTTAGAAGGAGAATGTATGTTAGAGGGGGAAAGAGCTAGAGGGGGAAAGTGCTAGAAGGAGAATGTGTGTTAGAGGGGGAAAGAGCTATAGGGGGAAAGTGCTAGAAGGAGAATGTGTGTTAGAGGGGGAAAGTGATCCTGCTTGTATTAATTTAATAAGCCACGCCCCTTATACAATTTTGATTGGTCCCCACCGTCCTTAATATGAAAACTATTTTACAATCCTTTGGGCTTGATATTTAAATATTTAGCGCCATCCCTTTCTAACCTTTGATACTTTTGGTCAAGTGCTAGGAAAATCTTATATCCTACATTGACTTCAAAACGCATAAAAGAAATAGTTTGGTTTAAACAAACCATCAGTAGCTCTCCAAATTTACAAGTGTAACTGTAAAAATGTTCTCTTCCGTGTTTTAAAACGTGTGTGTTTTAAAATTTAAAAAAAAAAATAAACAAAAATAAAATTAAAATGCAAACACAAACACCAACGTTGTGTACACCACCGCCGAAGCGAACGACTTAGCCGAGATTTTCGGCACCGAAACGAGACCCCACACTCCAGGATCGCAAACCACTACCGCCACCTCCATCATCACTAACAAAGCCACCACCAACACACTTTCCACCACATCCCCCAAACCGACAACAAAGTGGTGCAACACATGTAAGGTGAATGTACTTTTTTCAAAGTGGAATGGACATTTACGGTCCAGTAACCACAAAATGCGTGTGTTTATACCTCTGAATAGTGCTGTGAAGCAGATTTCAGGTGGATTCAAAAGCCGCATCCTCACGTTGTCGTTTGAGAATAGGCGTGAGGAAATTCTTTATCCCCAGGAATTCCTCACTGATGCCTCATCGGAGCTCATTCCAATAATAGCCAATGTTTTGTCTTTACACACATCGTGTGAGATAAACTTTGAGCTATTTGCGGAATACATTAAATTCCAGCAAGATGAGATGGTGATGCAAGTCAAGTCGCATCAAACGCCTATGTGCGTTCTAACTGCCGGAAGAAATATAGAAGAAGTCTATAATCAGCATGCTAAACTCATCCGACAAAAAATGGATGAGTTCCAGGAAAGGGACAGCGGATGGACAATGTCCCAACTAATAAGATTGGAGTGCAATATTAATAATACACTCCTTTAAAAGTTTCAAATTATATTGAAACTCCAAAGGTGTTGAGAGTGAAAAAGGCGATTGTGAATGTACAAAACAACGATGAGTACTGTTTCAAATGGGCTTTAATATCAGCCCTGAAAGCCCCACACAACACCAGCCATCCTGAAAGATGTTCGAGCTACGAAATCAATGTTAATAGCTCAAAAATCTATGTAAGTGAAACACTTACATTAGATTTTGAGCAGTTGGAGTCTCCGCGTTCACTTTCACAAATTAAAGTGTTCGAAAGACGGAACTCCACTATCAGTATTAACGTTTTTGGATTCGATGAGGAAAAGGGAAAAGTGGTTGGCCCGCTTTATTTAACGGAGGTTGAACGCGAAAAGCATATAAGTTTATTGCTTTTGGAGAGCGATGGACGGGCGCATTTTGTATGGATTAAGAATTTATCAAGGTAAGATTCATAATTTAAATAATTTTTGATATTTTACAGTACTAATAAATTTTCTTTTGTTTTTAAACTTATAGACTGGTCCGCTCACAGGTAACAAGACAGGATCACAACCTTTTCTTTTGCAACACCTGCCTCAACTTCTCAGCGAGAAGTTATCGATGAAGCATCGGATGAATTGCGGAAAAATGGTTTCAACAATTGAAAAAGCAAGTCTTAAATTTAAGAATTTTAATCGTAGTTTAGATGTTTCCTTTGTAGTGTATGCAGACTTCGAATGCATACTAACCCCCCTCAATTCAAAAGTGAGTGAGAATGTTACAGCTACATCATTGCATGTGCCTATAGCATTCTCGTATTATATTAAGTGCTCGTTTGACCCATCCTTAGATAAGTTTGTATTAGAGACTGGTAAGGATGCAGGTGTCAAATTTGTCACATCTCTCATCAGAGATGTAAGTGAAATTTACACATCTTACCTCTCTAATATTAAACCTATGACAATGAGTGCAGAGGAGGAAACCAGTTTTCGAGTTGCAGTTAATTGCCATATCTGCAAGAAAATTCTGGGGACCGACCGAGTACGTGATCATTGTCATTTAACGGGTCAGTACAGGGGTCCAGCTCATAATGTTTGTATTATTAATTTTCAAATTGCACCTTTTGTCCCCGTATTCTTTCACAATTTTTCGCGGTATGACTCCCATCCAAATTTACATACATAGCGTCCCATGAAAAAAATTTAGAAATTAGATTTTAGACACGTTTCGCTTTATGGCAACCAGCTCAGATGCTTTAAGTAGTAATCTAAGTACTGAATGTTTCGAGAGCGTTAAGCGTTTTAATCCCTATGAGGAAGAGTTTAATTTATTGCGTAGAAAGGGAGTCTTTCCCTATGAGTTTTTGGACTCAGAAAGCCGACTAGCTGAAACCTGTCTGCCTCCAAGGGAGAAGTTCTTCAATAGTTTAACTAATAAAGAATGTTCGCCTGAGGACTATTTACATGCACAGCATGTATGGAAAGTTTTTAACTGTCAGACATTAAAAGAATATATGGAGCTTTATCTCAAAACAGATGTTCTTTTATTGACTGACGTTTTTCAAAATTTTCGCGCAATATGCAAGAAAATATATTCTCTAGATCCTGCACATTATACACCACACCCGGTTTGTCATGGGATACTATGCTTAAAACGACCGAAATAGAATTAGATCTGCTAACTGATATTGATATGTATAGGTTTATTCAAAGTGGAATTAGGGGTGGTTTGGTTCAGTGCTGTAAGCGGTACTCTAAAGCCAACCACATGTATATGGATGCGTATGACGCAAGCAAACCATCTGAATACTTAATGTATCTAGATGCAAATAATTTGTATGGCTGGGCAATGTCTCAGAGTCTTCCATACACTGGTTTTCAGTGGATGAATGATGATGAGATTGCGTCACTAGATGTTGCTCAAATAGACGCAAATTCTGAGTATGGCTACATTTTAGAAGTAGACCTTATATATCCAGATTCACTTCATGATTATCACAATGATCTACCTTTTTGTCCGTTAAACCAAAAATCCACACCAGAAGCAAAGGTGTGTAAGCTTGTTGCTGACCTTAGGTCAAAAACTAAATACCCAATTCATTACAAAACCTTCAACAATGTTTGCGTAATGGTTTAATATTATCAAAAGTACATCGAGTTTTCAAATTTAAACAGGCACCTTGGCTTAAAAAGTATATTGATCTAAACACTTCCCATAGAACTTTAGCGAAAAATAATTTTGAAAATGACTTTTTTAAACTGTTAAATAACGCAGTCTATGGGAAGACAATGGAGAACGTTGAAAAACGTAAAGATGTAAAAATTGTTACTTCGTGGGAAACCACGTCATGCAATCGTTTAGGTGCACGTTCGCTTATTGCAAAGGCTAGTTTTTACAGCTCTGCGCAATTTGCTGAAGACATGTATGCTATTCAGATGCAGCGGCTCCATAATGTTTATGACAAGCCAATGTATTTAGGGTTTACAGTTTTAGAGCTATCCAAATGGCAGATGTATGACTTCCATTATGATTATATTAAACCTAAATTCCAAGAAAAAGTCACATTGAATTATATGGATGCAGACTCGTTCATATATTCAATACAGACTAAAGACTTTTACGCAGATATTGCTGAAGATGTAGAAATGAAGTTTGATACGTCCGAATACCCTGAAGAGTTAGCAAAGTTATATGGGGTTAAGAGGTGCAATAAAAAAGTCTTGGGTATGATGAAGGATGGGAACTGTGGCAAACGAATGCTAGAGTTTGTTGGTCTCAGAGCGAAAATGTATTCATTGTCTCTTGAGGGGGGTGGTTGTGTTAAAAAATCAAAAGGTGTAAAGAAGTCTGCATTAGATAAGCTTACTATAAATAGTTATAAAGAATGCCTTTTTGATAATAAGATATTTAATGATGAAATGATGTTGTTCAGATCTAAGATCCACAACTTGTATACACATAAGATAAAAAAAACTACTTTAAGCTCTAATGACGATAAAAGAAAAATAAGGTCTGACGGTATAAATACCTATGCCTGGGGTCATTATAAAATTGATTCCCACATATATGAATAACTTTATATTGTTAAATAAAAATAAGAACATGAAATAAAAAAATAAAAAATAAAAAACACATGTACCTTAATTATGAATAAAAAATTTAAAAAAAATAAATAAAAACACATGTACCTTAATTATGAATAAAAAATTAAAAAAAAAAAATGTTATGGAAGTAAAAATAATCTGTAAGTACTAATAATCTGTAAGTAATAATAATATAAAAACATAGTGCCGCATAGTTAATTTTGGCTATGCCAAGACTATGATACCCTTCACACGTGGATTATTTTGAATTTTTATTTTTTTATTGCGTGAAAATCTCGAAAGACTATAAGGCATTAAATTATTAATATTCGGTGTATCGAATTAACTATGTTTATTTTACGAATAGATATTCAGCTATTCTGTTAAACTCTTGTATAGTCTGGTTGTAAGTATGCCAGACTCTCATCCGGTAGGTGCGGGTTCGAATCCCCGTGTAGTAATTTTGGTATTTTAGTTTTTTAGTCCAATTTTGTTTTTTTAATAGATTTTTTTGTATTTATATGGTGGCTATATCGTAGAATGCTCCGATCGGGATGAAATTTCATAGTGAACAAACCCGACACGATCTAAGCAATCTGTGAAAGTTTCATCAAGATCGGTTCAGCAGTTGGCCGGAAATCGTGTGATATGGTAAATTATATGGTGGCTATATCGTAGAATGCTCCGATCGGGATGAAATTTCATAGTGAACAAACCCGACATGATCTAAGCAATCTGTGAAAGTTTCATCAAGATCGGTTCAGCAGTTTGGCCGGAAATCGTGTTGAAACAGACAGACAGACAGAAGGACAGACGGACGGACAGACGGAAATCAATTCCTGAGCTCGTCCTGATCATTTTGATATATAGTTTATGGGGTCTCCCATCATTCCTTAAAGGCGTTACAGATTCATGACAAAGTCAATATACCCTGTGAAGGGTATAAAAAAACTATAAAAAAAAGCCTGTACAACCTGTAAATAATATAAAAATGGTAAAACCTGTAAAAAGCCTTTAAAAAACTAGTACAAAACCTGTAAATAAAAAAGCCTGTAAATAATAATAATTTTTTGAAACAAAATATATAAAAAAAAAACATTTAAAATTCAGTTTAAAAATCTTCTTTATTTAAAAATAATAGCTAAATATATAGTATATATAAATACATACCGCCCCCAGCCCCCCTTTCCCCATTTTTACAAACTTTGAGCTAGAGTCACCAAATTTGTTATGAAGATAGCAATTGACATTCCACAAAGATCTGCATCAAAAATTTGGATGATATTCCACCCATACCGCCCCCAGCCCCCCTTTCCCCATTTTATACAAACTTCGAGCTAGAGTCACCAAATTTGGTATGAAGATAGCAATTAACATCCCACATGGATGGGCATCAAAATTTTTAATACTGGTATCGAGTATACCGCAGTCGGTTGCGTCCGACTGCAACGTTTCCACTTGTTTTCTTTCGTTTTTGTTACGTAGGGGTACAGGCAACTCATCCGCTGTTAATATTTATTTTTAAAATGGTAGGATTCTCAAAACAGCCAATTACAAATGTAAAATATTTATCAATTATTTCTTTCAAATTTTCGATACTCTTTATAGTATTGTTTAAGTTCTCTTGAAATAAATCAATTTTTTGGCTTCTCGCTCTTATTAATAATAATGAGATGGTGTGCTCTATATCATTTTTCACTAGAATTAATACTCGATCAACGTATTCTTTTATAACCAAGTCATTCGCCTCCTGCGGTTGTATACAACATATGATTCGTTTTTTCTGTATATTTAAATTTCCATCCTCATCAACGATAAAACCCACTAATCTTTTTCCATTTCTGTGTAAATACTCCAAATGCTTCCTATCGCTTGAGTAGTGTCCAAACTTATCTAGACTCATATTGACTTAACAGCGATCTGATTTCACAATTGGTTTTTTTCTTGATGTAACTGCTTGCTTACAAACTCATTATTACTGTTTATTCTTGAAATGATTTCATTGCTAACTTTGTTAACATCATCTAATAACTAAGTTACTTCGTTAGTTATTTCATTCATTTTGCTTTCCATATCCTTTAACTTATTATTTCTTTGTTCGACTAATTGAGTAATATAAGCCGTTTGACTTTTTTTTAATTCAAATACTTTAATATCAACATATTCTTTGATTACCAAATCATCGTTATTTATGGGGCTGATTGAATTTTTAATGCGTTTGTTTTGGGCATTTAGGTTACCATTCTCATCAATATGAATCCCACTCACAGCTTCAATTCCCCTTTTCAACTTCTCCGAGCGTTCTTTATCGTTCGAGAAATGACCAAACTTGTCAAGAGACATATTAATAATAAGAATATTTAATGAGTGTATATCATATGTATTAAAAAATTATGTTTGCTTCTCGCAACTCTTCAATTATCGATACAATTTCATTATTATGACTACTGTTACATGCTGCCTGTGAAGCGATCAAAAGCTTAAGTCTATTTACAATTTCATTAGGATTATCCCAGTATACATAATTTGGTTTATGCTTGTTGAGTATCATAAGAGTTCAGCCTTTATGTGTAGATTTTTTACTATTCAAAGGTGTAGACACTGCACTTGGCTCAACAACTTTCGGGAAAAGTTTTTTTATTATATCAGTATACTTTTTGGAGCGATTATCCTTTAGTGCTTCATTTGGCTGATGATTTCTTCTGTGAGCATTTGTTTTTGGCAAGATTTCCTTATATGCATCCAGATCCAATTGGTTATAAGCATGTGGATTTTTTAAAAAGATTAAAGAATACAATCCAGGAGTAAGATTCCACTTTTCACCCGTTTCCAGTTCAAGTCTTTTGTTGTTTACGCTTATTTTAGAGCTGCCTAATTTAGTTTCTCCTTTATTTTTACTTGGTCATTTAGACTGAGATCAAAACTATCATCATGTACTATACTTGACTGATTATAATCTTTATTGCCTGCTGTAGCGAGGTAAGTATAGCTTTGTTCACTCGATAAAAGCGAGTCATGGATTGACTGTTTTTCATCAATTTCCCCATCTATTGCGTCATAAAATTCACTAGTATTATTTCCATTCTCTGCCACCTCATTTACACTTTTATCTTTCTCTTCTTTTTTGATTCGGGAGTATGGCTTAATTTCCCTATTTCCTTTAATAATCTTTTTGAGTGGTTCTGTTATAGGCTTAAATGTTTCCTCCAACTGGTATTCATTTGCGGCTTTACCTAATTTAATACTTCGAAATTCTCTTTTTAACGCGTTTCTTGTTTTTGTTAGCTCCTTTAGTATATGCTCATTCATTTTAGTATATTTATGATAGTAAGCCAATAAACTTGATCAGCGAGCGTAGTAGAGGGTGGTTTTAATAACAGGTTGTTCTGTCCTTGTTTTGCTGTTATTTTTTATGTTTTTCAGAAACAGTGTTTATTTTTTTTTTTGCTGTTATTTTTTATGTTTTTCAGAAACAGTGTTTTTTTTCTGTTATTTGTTGTTATTTTTCATAAACAGCTTGTTTTTGTTTTGCTGTTATTTTTTATGTTTTTCAGAAACAGTGTTTTTTTCTGTTATTTGTTGTTATATTTCAGAAACAGTGTTTTTTTTCTGTTATTAGTTGTTATTTTTCATAAACAGCTTGTTGTTGTTTTCCTGTTATTTTTTATGTTTTTCAGAAACAGTGTTTTTTTTTCTGTTATTTGTTGTTATTTTTTATGTTTTTGGTTTTCAAGAAACAGTGGGCTTGCTATATGTGAACTAATCAGATACTCCAAACAAACTAAGATACTTTAAAGACAATATTTATATATATATACTTAAAAATGATACATTTTTTTTTCTTCTTTATTTAAATGTAAAGTATTTATATTAATTGATATAAAAACTATTTTAAAGTGACCGCAGTTAAAAGTACCAAATTGTTGTACTTGATTATAATTGTATTGAATGTTCTCGCCCAAATATCTTATAAGTTCTATAGGGGGTGGCAAATTTCCAAAACTATCAAAATATCTGCATTCCTCATCCGCCTTATAGTAAGCTACCCAATGAGTTCCAGCTCCAGTTGACGAGTCCAAATTAACGATGCCGCATTCTCTTTTTCTTACATTTTTCGGTAAGGCGTTTCTCATGTAAACCCCTCTAAAATGTGGGATATGTATGCGTGCGAAGTTTATAATATCAATGTTCGAAAGCGGTTTATTGGGCAGCTCATTTATAAAAAATTAAATTTTTTATTTGTGGTTATGCCAAAACCTTTTTGATACGGTTTTAAATAGAGTCCACTACCTAAACCAATGGCTTCCATTTTTCTATTATGACACTTATTCTCTTCTAGCTCTTTTTTTGCATTCTTAGCACTATTAATGCTTCTAGCAATAGCTGCTCCACCAGATGCCATTCCTCCTAATGCACTGAGCGCTGTCAAGATTGGCACAAGTGGTAAAAGACCTCCAATTTTAAGAACGTTGATTACTCTACACTCAGAAAAAAACGTAGTATAAATAAGCAAATTCAAGGTTAATATAACTATTTTCGTACATAATTTCCGATCTAATATGAAATTGCTTAACTTAACATGTGCACATGTTAAATCAAGAATTACTATGAAATAGTAAAATCAACATTTACCATAGTTAATTTTAAGTGTTGACGTATTTAATTTAACTATTCAAAATATTTAAATTAAAAATGTAACTTATTTAATTTAAAAATTTTCCATAGTCAAAATGAATACTTAAATTCTCAATTCAACTAATTAAAATACTTAATTTAACATTTTCTCATATTGAAATTAATACGTTGAAGAGTTCGATTTAATGATTTTCAATTTAAATTTAACTATTTTAATATTAGAAATAAGAAAGACAATTGTTTGAATCAAATAATGCAAAAGTCAAGTTAAGCATAGACTGTATTCAATCCAAGAATTCGTACACCTGAAACTGAATACTATAATTTTCAATTCAAACGCCCACAACTTTCAAATTTAAATATCATTTTATTTAATTCAAATATTTTTCATATTCGTTTTAAATATGTTTTTATGTTGAATTAAATGCAACGATACTTTATTTTTAATATAGAAACCACTCAAATTAAAGGCTGTTTTCTGTAAGTTTAAGTAATTTATTTTCACATTCATATTAAATATTAATTAAAATTTAACAAATATATAATGAGATATTCTTAAATATTATAAATGGATTAAAATTATTGTTACCAAGACTTATATCGTGAGTAAGTATTTCCGTTATTAATAGTATATATATGCATAGGTAATGTTGTGAATTCGATAATTTCTTTTATTAGAGTTGGATGCATTTGGGTTCCAATTTCAAATGACTGAAAATGAGGACAAAATTTTTTAACAATAATTTCATTGCAAACCACATATAAACGTTCAAGCTTGTGAAAAAAAAGTTTAGCTTTATAAAGACTAACTTTATCATTGTTCTTAGTTGCTAGATAATAATTTTCCTTATATTTGATTCCTTTATATTCAATTTCGTTACTAACATCTAATGAACTATAATTTAATTGTTCATTTTTTAAACACTTAATATTTTCAACACTTATATTTTTAAATTTTGCCTTATCATACATAGGGGGAATGCCTTTTTCGTATTGTAATAGGAAATGAGAGAATTGAAGCAATTTTTTATAGCTATGGATCGTGATGGATTTAACCTAGAGTTTGTAGAACTTAAATAAAACTTAGCATCCTTATGTTTAGCTTCAAAACGCATTACCAAACATTTTTTTAAAGGTCCACACTTTAAAATGGATGTTGGAAATTGTACCATGAAGTGATGCTTCGGTTTTAATGTAGGGCCATATAATTTGACATACAAAGTGTGATGTAATTTTATTTTTGTAGCTAAAGCTTTAAAATCGCTAGGTGAAAATTTACTTTGGAAGGTAATATCAATTATTTCCAATAAAGTTATAAATAATGACCAATGTTCATTGTTCTCGGGAATTAAATCTCCTATCATTAAAGGCAAAAAGTGAATGAAACTGAATGTTTCGCTAGCTGTCATTTTTAATTTAAATTTTTTAACTTATTTGCTTCGATTGATACAGAAACATTTCCACTTTCGATTTCTCCAAATGAAAATAGGTTCTTCCTGTTATTAATAATATCTAAAGTTAAAATTTTATCATTAATTAGTGAATTCAAAATATTACACACATCATAAACACAAACGCCTTCTAAAATGTCGTGCATTAAATCAAAATAAAAGTTTTCTATAACATGAAAATTTTTTAGCTCATTAAATATACAGCTTGATTTAATGCCAGTGTCTTTAAAATTATTGGCCTCCAAATCACTACCATAAGATTCTCTAGTGCGCAGATGTTTGTTATGTTGCACTGAATCGCTTTTCATTTGTGTATTAATTCTATTACAAGCTCTACAGAATCTTTTGGACCTAAATGATTTAACAAATCCCAATAATGAATTTAAGCCTAAATTATCTCCTAATATAAGCCCTAATTCAAGATAAATTTTTTTGTACCTTCAGAAGTAAAAACATCAATGCCATTTTCTAATGATTTAATTTCCCGAAATATGTGGTAGTATGTTGTTTCATAGTCACAATTTTTAAGTATACTTGATGAAATATACGCAAACGGAAAAATAAAATTTAATTGAGACTGTAAATATTGAGGCAAAGTTGGAAAGGAATAATAGAATCCACAAATCGATGATACATGTGTCCCTACAGTATTATTAATTTGAAGTTCATCAAAATATAAATGAAAAGGTATGACAATATCATTTTTTGAATAGTTTTTCATCCTTTCTAAAAATGTATTTGAGCTATAATAGTTTGTCAACGAATCATTATTTTTAATCATTTTCTGATTGTCAAGAATTAAATTCAAAACATTGGGTAGTTCCAAAAACGATTTCATTTGAAATTTAACTGGCATAACATAAACATCAAGCTTTTTGGGCAAAAGACAAACATTTCCATTAAGAATTTTGGGTGAAATTACATTATTTATTACAAAGCATTGAGGATCTTGAAAAAGTTTCTTTTCTTTTAAAATTTTACAGAGTCGATATTCTGATTTAATATCGTCAAATATATTGTTTCCCAAAAAACTTGAAATTGATTTCAAATCATTTAAATGGCATTGTTGAGAAGTATCATCTATAATCATATTAATAATGTTGGATATGCAAAAAAGTAAATTAGACATCATATCTTGAATTAACAAAATTTCATTTCTAGGCATAAATGGTTGTGCATGTAGACGCAGTGTTAACACTAATGCTTCTCTTTTTAAATTATTTACATGTTCAAACTGATCAAATTTTTTTTTTTTTCAAAATTAACTCTAAGTGGTGTACTTAACTCTTTTACAGGTGAAATAATAGTATTTACTAAATCAGAATCGTTACAAATTTTCGGTTTCATTAAAGCGTCATTTTGATGCATGTTAAGTAAATGCCTTTTAAAAATATACATTTTGGAAAACATCTGATTGCAGTTACTAACTTTACATTTTAAAGGGCTTCTCTTAGATATATAATGATCATTTTTTAAATGATCTACTAACATATCAGCCGTTGCAACAGCTTCATTACATTTAAAGCAAGGATACATGGCTATTTGTTTAGAAAATAATTTAACGCCGTTAAGTTTGACGATTGTAAGTCGAATTTTGTATCAATGTTAAAAAACTATTTTTGAATGAATAGCCACGGCAGCTCTGCACAAGACGGGTATTTTAAATTAAAAACCATATACATTTTAAATGTTGCTTCTAAGCTATCAAGAAATGAATCAAACTTATACAATGTGCCATCGAAATATACATAAAATGCTGTGAAGCAAGTGTAGCTTATGCCTTGTACTATTATAAAAGGCTGCACTGTGGTACCATTCTTAAAATTTTTTGTGATTATTTCATCAATTTTTTGATGATAGTCATTCATTAAAAAAATTCGTAGCGCCAAAGCTTCCTGGGCATCTATAATTGTTGCTTTGTTTTTTTTTTGTAGATGTTTTGGATGCATACCAAGTAGAAGGCGGCAAAATAGCTGTTAAAAGGACAGTTACAATATAGTCCACCGAATCTGCGAAAAGAAAAATATAAGTATACACGAAATTAAAGAATTTAAAGCTCTTAAGCATACCTATTGATTCTGCAGTGTCGATCTCGTTCAGCATCGCCCTGCAGGCATCATTTTTGATTTCTGCTCTATAGTAAATTATTACTTTTTTTTTTAAATTCATCCCACTTAGATTTCAACAAGCAGCTCTTATCGGGATACAAGCAACTAAAATCCAAATTAATCTGAAATAATATTTAAAATATATGCATAAAAATATATGCTAGAACCATATAAATTAATATTACAATAAATTAGTTTAAGTATTCATTAGTATAAGTAAAAGTAAATTCAAATTTAACTAAGTTTTGTTATGAATTATTGGAAATCGAAATAAGTAACTGACAGATGTTTGTACAATTAAAGTTTGTTCTACAAAAGAACAGAGTCAAGGAATACGATTACAAATAAAAGACTTGCCAAATCTACACCATCACTCGCTAAATATTTAGGCCACTGTTTCATGAATTCAACTGGTTCGTATGTGTTTAAGTCTTGACGACGCAAATGATAAGTTTTTTTCCACTTATCGATCACAATATCCCAGTCTGACATATCCCTTTTCAGATCTTCTTTTAAAGCCGTACAAATAACATAGTCGTATTCAGGTAATTCGCTTGGTACGGAAACATTCGATTCTGGGATAGTTGACATTTTATCTATTCTATTTCGTTTAGCTTTAGAATTAGTGAACTTTGAGTATAATTTACCACTCGGGTTTTTTTTCCCACTGCGTGGTATTAAGTAAATTTCCTTTCAATAGATAATATTAAATTACAATAATTATTAAAAGCTTTTCAGGTATATATTTACTTTTGCTGTGCACTCCGATGGAAATATATCAATTATTTGATCCACAATTCTTGGGTAATCAGTCGTTCTTAGCATACAGTGATTCCACTTAGCTTCATCCACAATTAGTGAAATCAATTCATCCCGCTGCGTATTTGTCAATAGCTTGTTTTTTTCATAACAGTCTAACAAACATTTCCCTTTTGAAGTGTTTTTTACAATAGACTGAACATCCTATATGCCGAATTTAATGTAAATAATTTTATATTTCATGGTTGGTAAAAGTGCTTACAAGTAAAGATCCATGCGTACTAGTTGATAAAGTCGATTTGGTCGAAGGGACTTTAAGCAGCCATGAAACCACTTTTTAATTCATTTCCAGAGTCTCATCATCAATGTCAAACTGAAATTATTTAGATAAATAACGTTTGAAGATATAAACAATAATAAAAAGAAAAAGCAAGCTTAAATTTAAATTACAAGACCTTAATCCGATAAAAGAATGCACAAAATGTACAGTATATTAAAGTGTACTTACTTCATTTTTTCGCCAAAAAAACAATTTTTCACGAAATTCTGCCCGCACGCCAATTTTTGATATTGCATTATCTATATCTCCTGCTGAAAGATATTTAAGGCTTCGATAAGTCACGCCATTTGCTAGGAAGAAATACAAAAGAAATCAGTTTGTAATATATTAGCATATTTACGAAGCATACCTTTACACTCGTCAAAAATACAGCCCAAATCGAAAGAATTTAAAACATCTTTTAATTTCTCTTCATCTTCGGCTCTCGGCTCCATCCGAAATCCTAGTAAATAAATAAAATCACAAAATACGTGCATACAATAATTGATGTTAAAAACTATTATTACATTTGCATTAAGTGTTTTAAAATATATTAAGCTAGATAGGCAATAATATTAGAGCACCTGCACTAGAACTTAGTCTATGCACAAAGCTGAAAAAGTCTCGGAAAGGCGCTATATTTCTTTAACTTCATATTAAAAGCGTCTGTGTACAGTTTATTATGTACATAAAATATGTTCCGAAAGTGTTCCCATACATATGTACATATGCACATACATAATCGAAGCACCCTTCATACGTCATGCAATAAACTTCACTTAAAATGCGTACACACACGTTTATTAAAATATCGAGGAATTTTCGAGCCTTTCCGAATTTTTTTATCTTTATGAACATACATACATTTATGTACAACGCAGTGTCTATTAGCGTCGATAGCACAAGAACTACATATGTATGTATGCACATATGTACAGTTATATTCAAATGTTTAAAGTTAATTAATGTGCATTTATTTCTTTAAGTACAAACATTAACACAAACTTATTACTTATTATGCATTAACATATAAATATGTACATACATATGTGCAATTGTATGTATGTGTATGTGTTATGCGTTTTAATAGACGCTTACACACATATTGCGATGTACATATGTACATACGCAGATATGCACAAACTATTCACTTTTTTAATATTTATACCCTTCACATGTGAATCAGGGTATATTGAGTTTGTCATGAATCTGTAACGCCTTAAAGGAATGATGGGAGACCCCATAAACTATATATCAAAATGATCAGGACGAGCTCAGGAATTGATTTCCGTCCGTCCGTCCGTCTGTCCGTCTGTCCGTCTGTCCGTCTGTCTGTTTCAACACGATTTCCGGCCAAACTGCTGAACCGATCTTGATGAAACTTTCACAGATTGCTTAGATCATGTCGGGTTTGTTCACTATGAAATTTCATCCCGATCGGAGCATTCTACGATATAGCCACACATATAAATTTACCATATCAACACGATTTCCGGCCAAACTGCTGAACCGATCTTGATGAAACTTTCACAGATTGCTTAGATCATGTCGGTTTGTTCACTATGAAATTTCATCCCGATCGGAGCATTCTACGATATAGCCACCATATAAATTTACCATATCAACACGATTTCCGGCCAAACTGCTTAACCGATCTTGATGAAACTTTCACAGATTGCTTAGATCATGTTGCTTACCATATCGTACTATCAATTGTTGTCTCTGTCGTGCACTTTCAAGTACCTACATGTCAATATGTTGTTTTTGTCGAAAACGAACAAGTAAATGACGCTCAAGAGTAAAAATATTAGCGAAAAATTACCAACAACTGCACAGAAACATAAGAGGGGGGAGTATTGATTTGGCTGTGTGAAGGGTATCATAGTCTTGGCATAGCCAAAATTAAATATGCGCCACTATGTTTTTTTGTTGAAATTAAAGCCGATTTACGAAATTTTATATGTTTTACATGTGTATGTATTGTTGCTCACGCATATTGCCCATCTATTTAATATTTGTATGTTCATATGTAAATTTTTCACACTCACAAACTCGCAATTCTAATTTTTATATTTTTATGTACATTTGGTGTACTTGTGTAGTATAACTTACCTTTTAACTTTATTTGTTTTCAAAAATTTTATGTTTACTTCACTTAAAAAAATATTTATACTTATGTATGTATTTATTGTTAATTATAATAATGTTCGCACAATTTTCTTAACACACACGTCTTCCGCGATTCACAGCAGCTCAAAAGTGACGCTTACTTTGCTTACTACACACGATCATTCGGCTTTGTCGCCGCCAGGCTGTCGCGTGCCAAGCAGAAATTCAACATGAAATGTCATTTTAAAGTGTACGCATGTTATTTTAAAGTGTATGTCACTTTGATTTAACTATGTTTCATGTTCGTTTGGCCGTTTAGCTATGTTTTTAGTTGAATCAACATTTTTTAGGTAAAATTTACTACGTTTCATAGTTAAAACCCGCATAGTAAAATTAACTATTTTCATAGTTGATTTTCGGGCGTTTTTTTTTCTGGGTGTAGGAATAACAACAGTATTTTTCTTATTTCCAATGGTTTTAGACATAGCTTTTCGGGCTACTTTAATCGCAGCTTGAATGTCAAGTGGTTTTTCTTTCTTTAACACTCGTGTTGCGTCTCGAACAAGAGTCATAAATTTCTTTTTATTTTTACATGGTTTTCGTTTCTTTTGCTTTTGTGGAAGTCCCATACCAAATTTTTTCTTTGCTTTCATTGCGTTTGTTACGAAATATGCAGAGGACTTTTCACCGAGAGTACTATCAGATGCTTTTACACGCTCCCACGCTCTTTCAGCTAGTATTGTGTCAGCTTTATGACGATTTTCCAGATCTTTATATTTAGAATAGGCTATATCGTGCTCTCTACAAGCGGCATCCAAGGGATTTATTCCTTTGTCACCACGTGCTAGACGAGCTTTAAGCTTTGTTCCTGGACCACAAAACTGATATCCCGGTATGTGCAGTTCAACTGGTAGGGAGTTTTGTAGATGTTTTGGATGCATACCAAGTAGAAGGCGGCAAAATAGCTGTTAAAAGGACAGTTACAATATAGTCCACCGAATCTGCGAAAAGAAAAATATAAGTATACACGAAATTAAAGAATTTAAAGCTCTTAAGCATACCTATTGATTCTGCAGTGTCGATCTCGTTCAGCATCGCCCTGCAGGCATCATTTTTGATTTCTGCGCTATAGTAAATTATTACTTTTTTTTTTAAATTCATCCCACTTAGATTTCAACAAGCAGCTCTTATCGGGATACAAGCAACTAAAATCCAAATTAATCTGAAATAATATTTAAAATATATGCATAAAAATATATGCTAGAACCATATAAATTAATATTACAATAAATTAGTTTAAGTATTCATTAGTATAAGTAAAAGTAAATTCAAATTTAACTAAGTTTTGTTATGAATTATTGGAAATCGAAATAAGTAACTGACAGATGTTTGTACAATTAAAGTTTGTTCTACAAAAGAACAGAGTCAAGGAATACGATTACAAATAAAAGACTTGCCAAATCTACACCATCACTCGCTAAATATTTAGGCCACTGTTTCATAAATTCAACTGGTTCGTATGTGTTTAAGTCTTGACGACGCAAATGATAAGTTTTTTTCCACTTATCGATCACAATATCCCAGTCTGACATATCCCTTTTCAGATCTTCTTTTAAAGCCGTACAAATAACATAGTCGTATTCAGGTAATTCGCTTGGTACGGAAACATTCGATTCTGGGATAGTTGACATTTTATCTATTCTATTTCGTTTAGCTTTAGAATTAGTGAACTTTGAGTATAATTTACCACTCGGGTTTTTTTTCCCACTGCGTGGTATTAAGTAAATTTCCTTTCAATAGATAATATTAAATTACAATAATTATTAAAAGCTTTTCAGGTATATATTTACTTTTGCTGTGCACTCCGATGGAAATATATCAATTATTTGATCCACAATTCTTGGGTAATCAGTCGTTCTTAGCATACAGTGATTCCACTTAGCTTCATCCACAATTAGTGAAATCAATTCATCCCGCTGCGTATTTGTCAATAGCTTGTTTTTTTCATAACAGTCTAACAAACATTTCCCTTTTGAAGTGTTTTTTACAATAGACTGAACATCCTATATGCCGAATTTAATGTAAATAAATTTTATATTTCATGGTTGGTAAAAGTGCTTACAAGTAAAGATCCATGCGTACTAGTTGATAAAGTCGATTTGGTCGAAGGGACTTTAAGCAGCCATGAAACCACTTTTTAATTCATTTCCAGAGTCTCATCATCAATGTCAAACTGAAATTATTTAGATAAATAACGTTTGAAGATATAAACAATAATAAAAAGAAAAAGCAAGCTTAAATTTAAATTACAAGACCTTAATCCGATAAAAGAATGCACAAAATGTACAGTATATTAAAGTGTACTTACTTCATTTTTTCGCCAAAAAAACAATTTTTCACGAAATTCTGCCCGCACGCCAATTTTTGATATTGCATTATCTATATCTCCTGCTGAAAGATATTTAAGGCTTCGATAAGTCACGCCATTTGCTAGGAAGAAATACAAAAGAAATCAGTTTGTAATATATTAGCATATTTACGAAGCATACCTTTACACTCGTCAAAAATACAGCCCAAATCGAAAGAATTTAAAACATCTTTTAATTTCTCTTCATCTTCGGCGTTCGGCTCCATCCGAAATCCTAGTAAATAAATAAAATCACAAAATACGTGCATGCACACAATAATTGATGTTAAAAACTATTATTACATTTGCATTAAGTGTTTTAAAATATATTAAGCTAGATAGGCAATAATATTAGAGCACCTGCACTAGAACTTAGTCTATGCACAAAGCTGAAAAAGTCTCGGAAAGGCGCTATATTTCTTTAACTTCATATTAAAAGCGTCTGTGTACAGTTTATTATGTACATAAAATATGTTCCGAAAGTGTTCCCATACATATGTACATATGCACATACATAATCGAAGCACCCTTCATACGTCATGCAATAAACTTCACTTAAAATGCGTACACACACGTTTATTAAAATATCGAGGAATTTTCGAGCCTTTCCGAATTTTTTTATCTTTATGAACATACATACATTTATGTACAACGCAGTGTCTATTAGCGTCGATAGCACAAGAACTACATATGTATGTATGCACATATGTACAGTTATATTCAAATGTTTAAAGTTAATTAATGTGCATTTATTTCTTTAAGTACAAACATTAACACAAACTTATTACTTATTATGCATTAACATATAAATATGTACATACATATGTGCAATTGTATGTATGTGTATGTGTTATGCGTTTAAATAGACGCTTACACACATATTGCGATGTACATATGTACATACGCAGATATGCACAAACTATTCACTTTTTTAATATTTTTTTGTTGAAATTAAAGCCGATTTACGAAATTTTATATGTTTTACATGTGTATGTATTGTTGCTCACGCATATTGCCCATCTATTTAATATTTGTATGTTCATATGTAAATTTTTCACACTCACAAACTCGCAATTCTAATTTTTATATTTTTATGTACATTTGGTGTACTTGTGTAGTATAACTTACCTTTTAACTTTATTTGTTTTCAAAAATTTTATGTTTACTTCACTTAAAAAAATATTTATACTTATGTATGTATTTATTGTTAATAATAATAATGTTCGCACAATTTTCTTAACACACACGTCTTCCGCGATTCACAGCAGCTCAAAAGTGACGCTTACTTTGCTTACTACACACGATCATTCGGCTTTGTCGCCGCCAGGCTGTCGCGTGCCAAGCAGAAAACGGCACGACATAAAACATTCAAACTGTTCTTTGCGAATATTAGTGAAAAAGAAAAGAAAACTGAAGAAGACTAGTATACGCACACACAACAGTACAGATTTTTTGTCGTGCCGTTTTCTATTTGGCACGCGACAACCTGGCGATCTTTAAATACCCTAATGGACATTTTATGCATATTTGCATACACAATTATTGTTGATAAAAATATTCTTATATGCACCTTATTCGAACAATCATAAAATAAATAAAATATATTTTTCAATGATTTAATTGTATAAATCTTTAATTATGTACATATGTATGTATAAACTAGGTGGTCGAGTTGCAAATGAGTTTGCATAGTCACCAGATAGTTTGATTATTTGGAAGGGTAAAATAGAATTTGGGTGCAGTTTGTCCATAGTTGACGATCGATAAAAAAGCAAAGCAAAGAATAGAAAAGTGGAAGACAAACGGCCCGTGTAGAAATAAATGCAACGCGACGTTATTTCGTTTACCCCGCGCACCCATGCCATAAACCAACAAACGCGCGGTCGTGCCATGAAAAGCAACAACAAAATTGTTTGCATACATACATTTTGTAAATATGTTTGTATGCATATGTGTAATTGCTAAGTGATTGCATGTACCTACATACATACATACATATATGTACATATATTTGTTTGTATATTTTTTTATGTATGTATATATTTAATAATACTGTGTACATTCTTATATACATATGTATACATTTGTTAATATGCACAAATGTGAAATACATTGTACATACATACATATGTACATTAATAATTAACTATTTAAATTGATTTTTATTTATTTTTATCGCATTATATTTTTTTTCAGAAACCCTTTAAAAAAAAAAAACTTTAATTTAAATTATTAGCGTTTCAATTTAAAATTGAAAGCATATTTAAAATAAGTATGAAAAATATTTATTTCAATGGTTACTTTTTGACTATGCGTTAATAGTTAAATTAAATATGGTTCAACGTTAAATTCAACATGAAATGTCATTTTAAAGTGTACGCATGTTATTTTAAAGTGTATGTCACTTTGATTTAACTATGTTTCATGTTCGTTTGGCCGTTTAGCTATGTTTTTAGTTGAATCAACATTTTTTAGGTAAAATTTACTACGTTTCATAGTTAAAACCCGCATAGTAAAATTAACTATTTTCATAGTTGATTTTCGGGCGTTTTTTTTTCTGGGTGTAGGAATAACAACAGTATTTTTCTTATTTCCAATGGTTTTAGACATAGCTTTTCGGGCTACTTTAATCGCAGCTTGAATGTCAAGTGGTTTTTCTTTCTTTAACACTCGTGTTGCGTCTCGAACAAGAGTCATAAATTTCTTTTTATTTTTACATGGTTTTCGTTTCTTTTGCTTTTGTGGAAGTCCCATACCAAATTTTTTCTTTGCTTTCATTGCGTTTGTTACGAAATATGCAGAGGACTTTTCACCGAGAGTACTATCAGATGCTTTTACACGCTCCCACGCTCTTTCAGCTAGTATTGTGTCAGCTTTATGACGATTTTCCAGATCTTTATATTTAGAATAGGCTATATCGTGCTCTCTACAAGCGGCATCCAAGGGATTTATTCCTTTGTCACCACGTGCTAGACGAGCTTTAAGCTTTGTTCCTGGACCACAAAACTGATATCCCGGTATGTGCAGTTCAACTGGTAGGGAGTTTATTATTTTATTAACAATACCTCTTCCTAGGTAGAGTGGTGGTTTATTACTACTAGTTTTATAAAAGCGCAGCACCATTTTATTTGTTGTTTATTCTTCAATGAGATTTTAGCAAGTAACGATCCCGACTAGAGCCTTCTTACTTGTTTCAAGTTGAGCGTGCCGCCTGAAGTTTTTTCGACCATTTGCTCTGAAAAGTTTTGGCTGCCGCAGCTTATCGTTAAGGAGTATACGAATAGGCGAATTAATAATAATAATGGTATAAAGCCATTCTGGTGCCTCCACCTCGGCGGCAAAAAACTAGCTGAAGTAATTAGCTTGGCCTATCAAAATGTTATAGGCCTTAACACTAAACTGGCTAAATTATATATTAACGGCTTATCTTTTGATTCTCAAATAGTTGCACTCACTGAAACCTGGTTAAAACCTGATATTTCTGATTATTCCATTTTTCCTTCATAACATAACTTTTAACTTTATGTTTCCTGTTCTTATATTCCTCATCATTCTGATATTAACATTTACTCATCCCACCGTAGTGCACTGCAACTTGTTTCGTCATTGTTGACAGATATGGATAGTCTGATAGTGGTTGGTGATATTGATCTGCCACATGTTGTATGGTCTGTGAATGACAACTTCTCGGCGCTATTACCAGTCACTTCTGATGATTTTATCGATGGCCTACTGGAGTTAGGCCTATCACAAGTTAACAGGGTGCATAACTGTAGTGGCAGAATGTTGGACTTAATATTTTGTTCGGACTCAGATTGCAGTAATGCTAGTAGAATACCCCCTCTAGTGCTTCTGGAAGATACCTACCATCCAACCTTAGAATTATCCAACGGAGTTCTTTACCCTAGTTCAGTATCTAATTATACTTTAAAAACACGTTGCTTTCGTAAAACTAACTTTACTAAATTAAATTATCTTCTTCAACATACTGACTGGCCTCGCCTTTACTCTTTTAGTAATATAGAAACTGCCACTGCCATATTTTATGGGACCTTGAATCCGCTTTTAGATATTTGAGTTCCCCTCATTTGTTCTTCAAGTGATAAGAAACCACCTTGGTTTCCGAGGGAACTATCGAAATTAAAAAACGCAAAGACAAGATCATATAAAAATTTAAAAAATCGGGTACGACTTTAGGTTTATCTTCTTATTTAGTAGAAAAATCTAGTTTTCTTTTTGTTAACACATCTTGTTATAATAATTATCTTAATCGTTGTAGACTAAACTTTTCACGTGAACCTAAACAGTTTTATAAATTTGTTAACTCTAAACGTAAGTCTTCTTGTTTGCCATATTCAGTATACCTTGATAATACAAAAACAAGTTCTGATCAGGCAGTATCCGATCTATTTGCTGAGTATTTTCAATCAGTATACTCAACGAGTTTATATAGTTGCAGTAATTTTTATCCTTTTCAAATTCAAACGTCAAATTGCATATATGTCCCAGTAATTACTGAGTCTACGCTACTGAGTGAGTTTAACTCTATCAAACCTGGCTACTTGCCTGGTCCTGATGGAGTGCCAGGCTGTATTCTTAGATACTTTACTTTTGACTTTATTCGGTTGCTGCCAACCGAATATGCAGAATGCAACTTATTTGTTTTCCTCTGATTCACCTTCTGTTCAAGACGTCGTGCGATCAGCTGATTTCTAGAAACGCAGCTAACTTAACGCTGGTCATTTCTTTATGTTTTTACGCGTTACCACATGCACAACAATTACAATTAAAATTTGTGTTGATTATTGGAAAAATGTCTAGCAATAGAAAAGTAAAATTGTGTGTGGAGGATGAAGAAAAATTGTTTGAATTTGTTAAATAGAACGAAGTTTTGTAACGCGTGGAGCACAGTAAATTCCGTGATACTGAACACAAAAATCATTTGTGGTTTAAGTTGGCAAACGAATTGTCTATGGATGGTAATTTATTTTGCGTGCTTTGTGATTAATTTTTTATTTTTTTTTAAATGTTGGTTTTATGTTTATAAATATTTCAATACAGTTGATGTCGTGAGGAAGAAATGGGAAGCTATGCGAGAATATTTTGTCAAAAATAATGGCAAAAAAAAAACAACCGGCTCCGCAGCGCTAGCACCTAGCAAAAGAGACGAGTCGCTTTCGTTTTTGCTGCAAACATCGATCGTGAAGAAAAAGTAAGTTTTATTGTTGAATTGTTTGTTAATAATTGTAATTAATTTCGATGTATTTTGTTTTCTTTTTTCTTGTTTTCAGATCTTTGTAATCAGTACAGTTGAACAGTACTGCAGCAGCAGCGGCATTTGGTTTTGATGAAAGCACAGAATCACCGATCGAAGAAGACTATTCATTGGATATGTCAAACGTTGACTCTCTGTGTTCTGAACCGCTTGTCTCTGCACCGAAAAAACAAAAGCCTTCGTATATGGAGGAATTATTTTGTGCATTTTTAAAAGATCGGCCAAAGGCACCTGATTTTTTGCCACAAAATCCACCCGATGCTGTCCAAAGCTTCTGTGATTCGCCTGCAATAACATTGCGTCAATTCGATCGATTGCGATTTGCCCGAGTCAAAATGGAAATTAATCAATTGGTCGGAAAATAAGAAATGATATGGGCGGCGGAACAAAATGCCAACTTTCAATTAATTTATTTGGATGAGGAGGCACAAGTCCAACAATCAACAACGGATGAAGAACAAGAACAACGACCAGAAGAAGAAACAAATGAATATGAAGTGAAGGACATGTGATTTCGGCTGAGTTTATTATACCCTTCACATGTGAAACAGGGTATATTGACTTTGTCATGAATCTGTAACGCCTTAAAGGAATGATGGGAGACCCCATAAACTATATATCAAAATGATCCGGACGAGCTCAGGAATTGATTTCCGTCTGTCCGTCCGTCCGTCCGTCTGTCCGTCCGTCCGTCTGTCTGTTTCAACACGATTTCCGGCCAAACTGCTAAACCGATATTGATGAAACTTTCACATATTGCTTAGATCATGTCGGGTTTGTTCACTATGAAATTTCATCCCGATCGGAGCATTCTACGACATAGCCACCATACAAATTTACCATATCAACATGATCTCCGGCCAAACTGCTGAACCGATCTTGATGAAACTTTCACAGATTGCTTAGATCACGTCGGGTTTGTTCACTATGAAATTTCATTTCGATCGGAGCATTCTACGACATAGCCACCATACAAATTTACCATATCGTAAACCATAAATTAAATGACGCTCAAGAGTAAAAATATTAGCGAAAAATTACCAACAACTGCACAGAAACATTAGAGTGGGAGCATTGGTTTGGCTGTGTGAAGGGTATCACAGTCTTGGCATAAATTAACTATGCGCCAATATGCTTTTTATTTAAAATAAATTTTGAATAACACATTTTTTTGTATTTTTTTTATTCATTGAATCATGTTTTCTTGCCAATGCACAGCACCAACTCCGTTGAAATAATCTTTAAATTTATCTCGAATGGCTACTCCTTCGCTCGTGGGCCTACCAATTTCACTTGCTATTCCAATCAAATTTTCTGAAGGTGAAGCCACATCATCGGTGTTTTCGAATATCGATTCCGATGGACTTGGGATTTTTTCCTTGCGCATCAAATTATGCAGAAACCAACAACTTTTGTCAATTTTTTCAGGTGTTGTTTGAATTGGTGTGAAGAAAATCCGAAAATACAACGGCATAAGGCCAAATACATTTTCAGTTGTTCTTCTTACACGGCAATGTCTATAGTTGTATATTGTTTTTGTTTTATCGTGCAGCGACTGTGCTTTTGGACATGGTTTCATCATGGAAGTGTTCAGAGCAAATAATAACAGAGCAGCAGGAGGTGGAATATTAAAATTTCCATTGTTGAGCAATTTGCCCATTACAATTTTTAGGAAAATGCTGGTTAAAATTTGCATTTAAAATCAATTTGAAATTTTTTTTCGAAATAAGCATCGATTTTTTACCTGCGTCTCCTTCTCTTCCATATGAACCAACGTATACTGCAATGAATTTATAGTTGGCATCAGGGTTTACTTAAATGGTACTCGCGCTCGGTATCTCGCTCTCTTTTCACTTCTTAAATTGTCAGTCTGTTAGCAGCAGTTGTGAGCGACGCATCTCCGCGGACAATTTTTTCGTGTCAAACTTCTTGTGCTACTGACTTTACGTATTGCTCTCTCTCTCTCTCTTCTGTCATTTTGACACTTAAGTAAGAAGTCGTGAGCGAGCAAGTGCGGCTACCTTTTTAAGTATACCTTGTCATCAACGATTGCTACCAATACAGTTGAATGGAAGCCTTCTTAATTAAAATAGGCTGAACCCGCTTTTGGCGGACATTTTAGCCGGCCTTCAATCGACCCGCAGCAATTTGGGAAATTCCACTATGAGTAAAAATCATCGACGATTTTCCGAGGAAATGCATAATGATAAAGTTTACGTATTTCTCTACTATTCGCCCAATAGTGGAATGGTGCACACAGTATTGAAACGATAGGGATCGAAATAATTCGCCGGTTGCCAAATACCGCAAAGTAAGGCACAATTTATGCTGGGCGCTTATTGGGTGCAGACCCAGTCGTTGGATTTTTACCAAGGTCTTGTTTCACCACATCTAACAATTTTTCAAACAAAAACGGGGTCACTCGAAAGTACTCGAGGAGCTTTGTATCGGCGTCCATCAAATGACGTTCTATTAAAATGTTCCCAGCCCCTTCTTCACATCTTTCCCTGTAGATTTTGTGTGGGCTTCTCTCTTATTAACTTTGTTGCTGAGCAACATGAACAGCATTAAATTAATATTTTTCAAAAAAATAATATGCAGCAAGGAACGCTGCGATTCTTTTTTGCTCTTATGAATTGTTTTGCATTTTGTAAGTGATAAATACGATGTGGATGAAAATTAGCGAATGTAAAGGAAAATAAATATTCAGTTCGGTTTCAGTTATATGTTGTAACCCACGCAAAGTCAGCCACCCACCGAAACCGAAACCAGAAATCTGATTCGGTTTCAGTTTCGGTTTCAGTTTCCGTTGCATGCGACAACAAGGCTTAAGCCCTTAAATAAATTATTTTACTTGTCTGTTGACTCAATTGTGTTTCCTGATATATGGAAGGAATCTTTTATCATTCCACTCCATAAAAATTCTTCTAAGGCTAACATTAACAAGTGGAAACGTTGCAGTCGGACGCAACCGACTGCGGCATACTCGATACCAGTATTAAAACAGGTAAAAAGAGGCCTGATTGCAAAGGGGTACGGATGGGGCAGGGGTGTACGCTGCCTTAAAGATTCTCCGATGCAGATAGGGATGCCACCAACTATCTTCCTTCCAAATTTGGTGACTCTAGCTGAAAGTTTGTAAAAGCTGTTGAAAGGGGGACTGGGGGCGGTATGGGTGGGTGTGGCATCCAAATTTTCACTGCAGATCTTTGTGAAATGTCAATTGCTATCTTCATACCAAATTTGGTGACTCCAGCTGAAGTTGGTGAAGAGTGGGGAAAGGGGGGCTGGGGGCAGTATGGCTGGGCGTGGCATCCAAATTTTTGATGCAGATCTTTGTGGAATGTCAATTGCTATCTTCATACCAAATTTGGTGACTCTAGCTCGAAAATTGTTAAATGTGGGGAAAAAGGGGCTGGGGGCGGTATAGGTGGGCGTGGCATCCAAAGTTTTGATGCAGATCTGTGTGGAATGTCAATTGCTATCTTCATACCAAATTTGGTGACTCTAGCTCGAAGTTTGTTATATGTGGAGAAAGGGGGGCTGGGGGCGGTATGGGTGGGCGTGGCATCCAAAGTTTTGATGCAGATCTATGTGGAATGTCAATTGCTACCTTCATACCAAATTTGGTGACTCTAGCTCAAAGTTTGTAAAAAGTGGGGAAAGGGGGCTGGGGGCGGTATGGGTGGGCGTGGCATCCAAATTTTTGCTGCAGATCTATGTAGAATGTCAATTGCTACCTTCATACAAAATTTGGTGACTCTAGCTCAAAGATTGTAAAAGGTGGGGAAAGGGGTTGGAAGGGGTGCGCGTGGTTTTTTGGGGGTCGTTGCAAGCAATCTTCCTGCCAAATTTGGTGGCTCTAGCTCCACAAATCTGGAAGATACACGCATTCTCGTTTTTGACGAAGCGTTGGGGCAGCTGGGCAGGGGGTGGGGCGGGCTCCAGGGGGGGCCCATGGTGGCTCATTGTGGTGGGCGTGGTGGAGGGGGGGCTCCATAATTTTTGATGCAGTTTTTTTGAAGGTTGCTTGTAGCTATCTTCTTACCAAATTTGGTAGTTCTAGCTGTAAGGGTGTGTGAAATATGCGGATTTATCGGTTTTGAGTTATCGAATTTATCGATTTGCCAGCCCCCCAGTTATCGTAGAACCCCAATCTTGACACTTTAATTTACTATCCCATAGATAAAGAGAATTGGAAAGTTTCAAGTCTCTAGCTTGAAGGGTGTGGAAAAAAGTTGCGTTCATACAGACGGACAGACAGACAGACGGACAGACGGACAGACACCATGACGGACATTGCACAAACCCAATATACTCTTTACCTTCGGTATCGAGTTTAAAACTATAGGGGCATATCCAAGTTGTTCATTCCTAAAGTTTTTGAAAAAATTATATGTTCTCAACTGCAACACACATGTAGTTCAATTATATCGCCTAATAAAAACGGTTTTGTTAGGCGTAGATCTAATACCACTAATGGTGATTTCTTTTGTAGAAAAAAATGTTACCCGTTTTCAGGCAGCATGTTTTAAATTTTGCATTTACCCTGTTAAAGTGTTGCCGTTTTGCCCGAAAAAGGGCAACACTTTTACTACCACAAACAATCAAAAAAAAGGCAACACTTAATACTGACAAGTGACATACGCAATAAGCGCTAAAAAAATTTACAAAAATAACATGGATGAGCAAATATCTCCTGGATCTTTTAAGAAAATACAAGGTAATTAATCAATTTTATTTTTGTTAGTTGTACGAATGTAAATATTTATATTTATATGAATTTTTTTTTCAGTTTGGTCGGATGGAGAAACGAAGAAAATGCTGGACCAATATAATGCGTATTTGGCGGAAATTGGACCTCTAAAGAAATTCCGAAATAAAAAGGATATGTGGTCACAAATTGCCAATGATGTTGGCTCAAAAACGGCAAAACAATGCGAGGAGCGATTTAAAACTGTTATGAGACGAAAAAAAGCCGCCATAGACAACAACAGCACTTTTTTTTAAACTGAAAACATAAGTGGAACAATTAGCTCTTCTTTTTTTTATTTATATGTTCATCTTTAATAACTTACGTCTCCCTCCGAATATTCATTACATATATCCACAAAATTTTCAATACGATCGTGCTGTTCCCTCATTTGCTGCATATCCAGTTCATCTTCCGATGATGAACTTGATTCCATCAAAATTGATGTTATTTCCGTAGCTATTAAATATACGTTATCCATTTCACTCCCGAAAAACCTCAATATTGAATGTGTATGATATTTATAACTTGTTTACTTTATTGTATTTTATCATTAGAGTGACCATATTTTAGCACGAAAAAGTATTCTAATTGTATATACCCAATAAATTTGAAATTTTTAAACATCAATTCAACAATATCTTGTACATTTGTGAATTCATTCATAAATCGTTCATTAATTTCATATTTATTGTGGAAATATGATCAAAATACTTTTTCGTGCTTTAATATGGTCACTGTACTATGTCAAACACTATTAAAATGCAACCCTGATCAAACAACACTCTCGTTTATTTCAGGGTGAGAAATGTTGCATTTATGTTGCATTCATAGGGCAACACTGTAAGAAAAGAACACACCCCTCATACTGCTCACTACTTGCTTGGCACTTCACCACTTGACCACGTGTTTGAAATTAAAGATTTCGGCATTATTCTTGATCCTAAATTAAAGTTTGACGCTCATATTTTGTCCATGGTCAATAAGGCCATTAATGTCCTTGGCTTGATCAAGCGGTGGTCGACTGAGTTTAATGATTCCTACACCACTAAAACGCTTTATACATCCCTAGTAAGTCCCATCCTGGAGTATGTATCTTGTGTGTGGCCCCACAATATTCGATTCTCCAGGATAGAATATTATCTGTGCCCTTAGAAGTATTAACTGGGTTCCTGGAGTTGACTTACCCCCGTATTCAAGTAGACTCCTTTTAATAAATCTTCCCTCTCTGTTAAACCGTAGAACTATGCATGTAGTATTATTTATTACTAACCTTTTTAATGGTGAAATCGACTCATCAGATCTTTGAGTCGAATTAAAATAACTGTTCCGATTAGAGCTACTCGTATCTTTTTACCCCTTAGCCTTGATCTTTGCTCGAGCAACTTTTTGATGTGTTTACATCTATACGCGTGGTAGCGTGACTATTAAAAGTCACACACTATCAAGCTTCTCTGCCGTAACTCACATGCATAGCTCGCTGCGTTATTTCGGCGCTGTAACTCGCTTCTGTAAGTCACACAGATAGGCAGTCAAGATTTGAAATAGTTGAATGAAATAGTAGAATGTACAAAAATTATGTCTGTTTGCAAACGAAATACACTGCCGATCAACGAAATAGACTCACATCGTTTTTTTAAGAAAATTGAGTTTATTATATAGATTAACAATACATATGTTTGAAATCAAATTTTTGAACTATGTATTGTTCAATTCTTAATTAAACGGTGCAAAAATGAGCGCTCTAAGTTAAATGGTTAATTTTTAAATTTTTGTTTTGTGAGTAAACCTTAAAAAACTGTCACTTTTTATCGATCAACCAAATAGACTCAAGGCCTAAAATTAATATAAATCACAAATGAATTGAAAAATGTATTATTAAATAGGTTTTTACAATGCTTTAATTTTATTTAGTAATGTGTATAACCACCTCTGTTTGAAATCACTTCATAAATTCGGTCAGGGATAGAATCGTAGAGAGCCTTTAGATAATCCAAGGACACTTCGCTCCAGTCGGTCTTTATGGCAGATTTCAACGATTCAACATCCTCAAATTGTCTACTTGATTGATAAACTTTACGCGAAAGCCATCCCCACAAGTTCTCTATAATGTTGAGGTCAGGAGAATACGGAGGCCACTCCAATAAGTTTACATTTTGGTCACTTATCCACTTCTTTACCACTCGAGCCGTGTGGATTGGGGCATTATCCTGTTGAAACGTCCAAGACAATGGCTCGAAAAGGTTGGAAAAATGGGGGAATGCATTTTGAAGTAGCTCTTTGTATCGTACTGCGTTCATCTTAGCTGAAACGAATTGAACATCAAATGTACCATAATAGGATATGGCACCCCACACCATTATACCCCCCTCACGACTATGGTGACGGGTCAAATACTGTTCTTCCTTTCTTATATCGTGAAAGTAGTAATTGAATCCATCTGGTCCATCCAAATTAAAGCGTTTTTCATCAGAAAAAACAATTTGATGCCACTCCCTATTCCAAGCCATGTGGCTTCTAGAAAAAAGACAGCGAGCTCGCTTTCGAACGTCGCACAGTGGCGCCCGTAGAACAAGTCAGGTGTCAAAAATCAAAAATTTCATGTGCCTCTAAAAAATATTGAATGAACCCACTTTATAGGAAATTTTCCAGTGATTTCAAATCTGCAATCCTTAATGTAACCGGATGTAGAAGGTATAGCTTTTCAAAGTTGTCTGATTTTTTTGTGTTACATAAAAATTACAATTTTAAGGTATATTGGTCGGCTTTGAGATACAATATCTCAAAAACTAAGGTACGGATCGTCATTATTTTTGGTTCTATTGATAGATCTATTTATTAAGAAAAGAATAAAAAAAAATGTTTACTGTTTGTTTTGCGTTTGGCCAGGCAAATCAATATTTACCAACTATCCACTCTTTCACTATTTCTCAACTTTGATGGAAAATAAAAAAAAAATTATCACATATTACATCTGCAATATTTTCAAAATTATTTTTTTGATTATTCCTTTATCTAATGCAAAAAGTTTCAGCTGCCCGTTTTTGCCCCTTTTTTTTTTAGATATAAAATAGTGAAAAAAGACATAGTTCCAAAAATGTGTTGCATGCATTTTTGAGCAATTTATGACATATAACCGTGAAAACCCATTTTTATTGTTGTTGTTTCGTTTGTTATTGTTAAGATACTTGATTTTTGTTTTTCATTCTGTAATGCTTACCAGAGATCATTTGTCAAATCCTGGTCCCTAAATTCAGGTGCAGTTACAGGATATACAAATAAATTACCAGGTACGCACCGAATACAGAAATTGCGTTAGCGTACAACTAGTCACACATCCCATTCAGGTAGGCACAAATCTTATTCGGACGCGTGCCAAGTACCCAAATTGCATAAATTGACCTTATTGACCTGGACTTATACAAACAATAGGTAAATTTGTTAGGCATGAAAGCTAACTCTTTTCTGGAACCCTTAATCCAAAGGTATCTATCAGGTAGTTGATTAGACTATATATGTGTTTTTCAAACAAGTTGGACTTAAAGTAGACTGTCCAAGTACGGATACGGAAACTCAAACGATGGAAACACTTCAAGGAGATTTTTTGAAAATGATGAAGCTGTAACTCATATCACAGGGATAAACAACCAAATCGTTAAGAGATTGAGAACGATCTTAAATATTTTGAACTGCAAGGAAAAAGATGATTCTGCCAAGTATGGAGAATATGCTTCAAAAACAGCATCACTTTTAGCAGAATTATATCCGCAGAAAAAGTTGACCCCGACAGTCCATAAAATATTGGCGCATGGCAAAGATATAATTGAGTATCAGTCTTTGCCAATTGGAGAGCTTTCTGAAGAAGCACAGGAATCATTAAATTAATTTTATAAAAAATACAGATTGCTAAACACTTTCAAAGCATCAAGGGTGAGACAAAATGAGGACCTCTACAACATGCTAGCAGCATCTTCAGATCCACTTATTTCATCACTGAGGCATGTTAAGTCACGAAAAGAATTAGAAAATACTTATAGTTCAGAGACGATTAGTCTTTTAGATATACCATCTTCTACGGATTGTGATGAATATTTTACAAAAAATTAAAAAAAAAATATTTTTAATTATTTTAATATTAATTTTAAATTATAAAAACCATTAAAATGAAACAATAAAAATCAAAATATTTAAATAATATTTTTTTTCCTTCCCGTAAAATTGGTTTTTTCACAAGTTTCAACTTTGCATACCCATAAATAGGCACTCAAAAATCGTAGAATTCATTTCAAATGCTCATTTTATAGGCTGATTAATTATCTTTCAGATGCTTTCTTGATCGATTATCTCATTTGGTTCAAAAGTTATGATTTTTGCAACGAAAAAACTCAAATGGCGCCACTGTGCGTCGGTCAGCGGTGGTTTTTTTTTTAGTTTAAGTCTCTTTAGATGTTTTGCCTTGCGAATTACTCGTCCTATGGTAGCTACACTTGCATTAACACCCAAATTTTGACGAATTTTAGCTGCAGAACATGTTGAGTTTGAAGCTTCTCGAAGGATCCTTCGCTCCTGGCAAGGCGTAAGTGCTTTCCAGGAGGGTTTTCCTATATTTTTTCCATAAGTCGATGGATTTCTTAGAAAATGGCAAACAACAGACTGACTTCTAGAAATTTTTCTTGCGATTTCTCTAGTTGAAAGATTGCTGTCCAAAGTTAGTGCTGTTTCACGTCCCATTTGATGCTAAATTACTCAAAATTTATGCTAAAGATAATTTACAACTTTTCACTTGCACAACTAGCCCGTAACTAATATTAAAGCTCATGAGTCTATTCCGATGATCGTTGAAAATGCACATTATTTCGGCATAGGCAAAGCAAAATAGGAATATATAATAACTGTACATTTCCAACGCTCAGCTCTTATCGCCTAAATTTGTCTATTGCTTTGCTCAAAAAAAAAAAAACAACAACTACGGCGATAGCTTACAGCAAAAAGGAGAAAATCAAAATAGAAATGAAAAATCATGCTGAGTCTATTTCGTTGATCGGCAGTGTATAGAAAAGTGGTCGTAAAAGACGAAGTCTCGCTCGTGAATTCGTTTGGTTTTGTTTGTGCTACGTTGCAGAGATGCAGCCAACTGAGACAGTCGAGTTACGCGGTTTTTCTGTTTATGTTATGCCTACAAACAACCACAAAAAAAAGTACTATTAAGTACAAGCCTATTTATTTGTAGGAGCAGGGTTTCTGTGTTGGCAAATATTAATATATTTAGTTATAATAGAGAACAATGGGCTAGAATAAATTTAGTTATAATAACAAGGAAGTGCCTGACTAGAAGTTACCCTGAACCCAGTTGCAACAAAAATATTAAATTTATATAAGACTTTGGTATACTGACTTAGCTTCAATTGATTAAATTGGATATCTCCGGTGTTTCTTAACCGAATTGGACGAAATTTTCAGAAAAGTTCTATCGTTACCCATTATTTCAACCCCCATTTTTTTTCATTTTCCAAATTAGATATTATTTTGTATTCGATTACATGTGTGTATCGGAATCCAGTATAGTTATCGATGATTCACACTAAACTTGTTCTGCTTATGGTATAGGAGAACTTACATACAAAATCGGAAGTCTATAGCTTTTGTTGTCTCTGAGATCCACGCGGTCATATAGACGGACAGACGGACATGGCTTTATCGTCTCGGCTGTTGATGCTGATCAACAATTTATACTTTTTATGGGGTCGGAGATGCTTCCTTCTGCCTGTTACATACTTTTGCACAAAATCATTATACCCTTTTTACCCATTTTATTGGTTTGTAAAAGGTGTGGTAAGGTGTGCTGGGGGCGCTTCCAGCTATCTTCCAACCAAATTTGGTGACTCTAGCTCAAACACTATGAAATATACACGCATTCCCGTTTTTAACGAAGCGTTGGGGTGGTTTGCGGCTGCAGATCGGTATGGGTGGGCGTGGCATCGAAATGTGCAGTTTTTGGGAGTCGTCATCACCTTTTTATACCCTTAACCCATAAAATGGGTAAATAAGGGTATAATGGTTTTGTGCAAAAGTATGTAACAGGCAGAAGGATGCATCTCCGACCCTATAAAGTATATATATTCTTGATCAGCATCAACAGCCGAGACGATATAGCCATGTCCGTCTGTCCGTCTGTCTGTCCGTCTGTCTGTCTGTCTGTCTGTATGAACGCGTGGATCCCAGAGACTACAAGAGCTAGAGACTTCTGATTTTGTATTTAAGTTCTCCTATACCATGAGCAGAACAAGTTTGCTTCAAATTATCGATAACTATTCTGGTTTCCGATATACACATAATATCGATAACAATAAAATATCTAATTTGGAAAATCTAAAAATGAGGGTTGAAGTAATGGATAATGATAGAACTTTTCTGAAAATTTCGTCCAAATCGGTTGAGAAACACCGGAGATATTGAACTTAATCGATGAAAGCTAAGCCAGTATACCAAAGTCTTACATAAATTAAATATATTTATTGCAACTGGGTACAGGGTATCTTCTAGTCGGGCTCTCCCGACTAGAGCCTTCTTACTTGTTTGGTACCAAAATTTGTGGCTCTAGCTTATTAAATTGTGGAAGATATAAGCGTTTCTAATTTCAAACTGTTGGTAGCTGGGGCGGAATGGGTATGCGTGGCTTCAATTTATGATGCAGAATTTTGGGGGATGCCCGTGGCCACCTTTCTTCTTAATTTGGTATTTCCAGCTGTAAGAATGTGCATTCCACAAACCCAATACACTCTTTACCTTCAGTATCGATTAAAAATTTGTCAATTTATAATGTTGTTTGAATTCCAGCTGACTTATCATTGCTGAAATTGATTTCGAAGTGCATTGCGCAGTTGGAGAAATATAAAACTGCACAAATCTCTCAATATAAAAATATATATTTTAAGTAAAAGCTTTCAATCCTGATTATCTATTAGTTGAATGTATTTTATTAATTTAGATTTACTTGGATCCATTCCAAAAAGCTAGAAACTAAACAAGAAAATACAATTTACGCCAGATAAGAAAACTCACACTTTTCAAACAGTTTGTATGCACACTCATATGTAAGTTTTCTTATGATTTGAGAGTGGCGTCCAAATTTTTGATGTGTAAACATCTATAGGCTCGGGGGGTAAAAATCTTGTAACTAATACATTCACAAAATCTTACGATGACTGCTTAAAACACTGATTCGAATTTACACAAAACAAAAAAAATGTAAAAACAATTGGGAACGTTGCATTCGGACTCAACCGACTGCGGTATACTCGGCCTTATTGCAAAAGGGTACGGAGGAGTGAACGCTGCCTTAAAGATTACCCGATACAGATATGGAAGCAACCAGCTATCTTCTTACCAAATTTAGTGACTCAAGCTCCAAGTTCGTAAAAGGTGTGGAAAGGGGGGCTAGGGCTGAAGGGTTGGGCGTGGCATTAAAATTATTGAAACCTGTCAGAAAGAGAGCGAAGCGAGCAAAGAGAGAAAGCAGTTTGCAACCTGCTTTATCGCTTGAACTCGCTCAGAACTATATTTTTTTTGTTGCATTCTGTTCCTAATTTAGCGTTGTCAGCTCATACGGCAATTTTTTGTCATTTGTGAGAGAACACCAGAATGAAATGGAGATAAAAGTATAAAATTTAATTAATGAAGTATTTTATTCCCAGCGCTATGGGACCAAACGAGCAAAAATGATCACAATAGAATTTTGGTGGAAAAAAATTCGAAACAAGCAAAAAAATCCTCGTCCGGAGCCATCACGTTCACATTAATAACAAAAAGAAAGCAAAGTAGCTCGCTTCTCGCACAGCTCTCACTCTGACATCTTCTCGCTTTGCTCTTCGCTTCTCGCTTCGCTTTGCTTCTCGCGTGCACTCAGACATCAGCCTAAAAATAGTTTTTATATTTCTTTATTATAAATAAAATGAATTTTTTTTTTTTTCAAGAAAAGTTTCCTGCTTCTTTTTCGGAAACCAGAAATTATACTTAAATCATAAAAAAAATTATTTGTCATAATGACATACGAAATTATGTTACTTAATAAATAATGTGGAATGGTTGCGTATTAAGGAAATTTTGGGATAAGCATAGGAGATTTTGAGGGTGGTGGCGCTTAAATCATTTCCTTGCGCCTTGGCAAGCAGTATTTAGGCGTCTGGCTAGACTGTTAGAATGAGCTCCCAGTCTCTTCGTGTGTTTTTTGGCAATTACTTAGATTCTGTCACCTATTTTAGGCACCTTAAGGTCATGCTCACTGTTCCTGTTCCTTTTATACCAATGAGCTCCAGATATCTTTCTTAGTGTCTTAGCTTGGAGTACACGTATCTTGTTTAGTTGCGACATGGCTGCGATAAAATACACCTTTATGGCATAGAAGAGGCTAGTAGCTAATATGCACTTATATATCCTTACCTTGTTTTCAAGCTACAGTTTGTTATTAGAGGAGAGTAGCCAAGATATCCTTTTAACTTTGGCTCTAAATGACTGCTGCAGCGATGAGAGAGAGCCTTCTATGACATGATTTAGCACTTTACCATTGAGCGCTCGATAAGTTTAGTGGTGGACTTAATCCCATCGGCACTCACTCTGATTGTACGCCCTTCCAAAAAGCTCTTAATGATTTGGAACAGCTGGGGCGTTAAACGGCTTTTGGCTTTGTAGAGAAGACCAAGGTGCCAAACTCTATCGAGAGCTTGTTTAATATCCAGGGAGGCACCAGCCGCGTACTCCTTTTTCTTCAGGGCCTCTAACACAAAGTTGACAACTCTATGCAGCTTTTCTGGAGTGCCGTCATGCCTTCGAAATCCAAACTGGAATTTAGTTATCGCACTGGTAACAGTCTCAGCATTGAGCACTCTGTTTAGGATCAGTCGCTCCAAGATTTTTCCCAGCGATGGGAGAGCCGCTTGCCGTGGGAGAAGCCGTTTGGAATGGTGCCTCCAGCATCTCCCCAATCATCGTACAGTGACTTTCATGACGCAAAGTCGAGAGGTCTGAAACATTGCTCAAGATTATTTGCAAACACTTCAGTTTTTTCGAAACTAGTGTGGCAACAGCCTCCTGCAGGATTCCCAATAGCCGATTTCGGAGCGGCCAGGGTTTGTACGTAGTGGTAATTTTCCACAGAGAGTTATTTGTAGAGGCATCGGCTCCCAAGTTTTCTAACAGGTTGTCAATTTAAAGCTTCTTCCTGTGGGCCAGCACTTTATGCAGGAGATTCGCCATCCTTGTGTGAATCGCTTGGATTCGGGCATCGCGTGTTCTTGCATACTCCCTTTTGACTTTGCGTTTGAGTCGGAGAAGCTCAGCTATTACAAACGGAAGCTGAGGCGGCTTAGGTTCGTCCAGATACTGCGGATTCCTAGGTGCAGCTCTTGTTTCAGCTTGTTGCAGCTTACTCTTAAAAACATTTATGGTGTTATCGGTATTTTCAGTGTCTTGAATTTCCATATAAAGGTCAATCTGATGGTCCAGATGGGCCTTAAAAATTACTACAAAAGAGGAGTGTGATCCGAAGAAAGTTCATAAAGCGTTCGCACATTGAGTGTGCTCATGTTATAACCATTTTTTTTACATATAAATCTAGCGCTGATGGTGTGACTAAGGAGTTGGTTGAGTAAAAAGTAGGCTCTCCCGTTGCTAGGATTTGGTACTGGCCCTTTGCTACGTTTTCTTGCAGCAATTTGCCACTGGAAAAGCCATAAAGTTGCCCACCATGCGTGCTTAGCGTTGTAATCACCACCTGCAATGAATTTGTTGCCAAGCATGTCAAACAGGGTTTGATTTCCAATTTAGTCCAAAGCTCTCTGGGTGGGAGATACAAGGAAGCGAGCGTGACGACCCCGTCCAGTGGCTGTAAATTCACACTCGCTATCTGCCTGTCGTATGTTGAGATGGGAGGCTGAGGAAAGTGGCTCGAGATAGAGCGCACAATGACTAGGTGCCCTCTCTGCTGTTACTGCTGGGATGAAAGGCATTCTGGGTGGTGTATCCGTTTAGAAAAATACGCTATCTTTCTCTCGGTAACGTCTATTTTGTGTGCACTGAGACATAGCCGAAGCTCTGCAAAGACCCCAACTATTCCACGGGCGTTCCACAACTCGAGTTTTAAGATTGGTTTTAATGTTGCAGGATGCGTGAAACGAGAACCTGGATCAGTTCTCGGAATGCCTTATTCGCCTCTATAGTTTCTTGAACCAAAATGAACAATTGGTCCATTCTGGAACTGATCTCTCGTATGCAGATCTCCAGCGCAAAGAACTTCTTGTCAGGCAGTGAGTATGATTCTCGCTGGGAATGCTTATCGGCACTTGGCCTTATTTCAGCCCTGTGGGAACGAGAAACAATAATAATTTTTATACTCAATATAGAAGGTAAATAGTATATTGGTTTTGTGCAATGTCCGTCATGGTGTCTGCCCGTCCGTCCGTCTGTCCGTCCGTATGTATGTAAGTTTTTTCCACACCCTTCAAGCTAGAGACTTGAAACTTTCCAATTCTCTTTATCTATGGGATAGTAAATTAAAGTGTCAAGATTGGGGTTCTACGATAACTGGGGGGCTGGCAAATCGATAAATTCGATAACTCAAAACCGATAAATCCACATATTTCGCACATCATTATAAGTAGTAGGGAACTGGCGGTTCTACGCCAAAGGGATGCCGACAATTTATGACCCCATTAATGTTTATGACCCTTTTTTTGACCCCTTGATTTTTGACCCCCTTCCATATTATAATTTATGACCCTTTTTTCCCACGATCGTATCCCTCCTTTGATTAGCCTAATGTGGAGAACAAAGGATTTACATTCCTAGGCCACCACTTTACCAGCAGCATCTGTGAGAATTAGTGATCAAAGGATTTGGAGTCAAGTGCGCGCCTGTTAAACCTGCGTTGCATTATACACCTGCAAGCAGGTGAACAGATTTGGCTATTTACCTAACTAGTGTTAGAGTCAATTGTGCGCCTCTTTGACGTGCGTGGCATTGTAAACCTGTTTATGGTCATGAGGTGCAGTGTGCACAGGAAGAAAGGATAGATAAGAGAGAGTCGAGAGGGCGCCTGTTTGAAGTGCGTTGCATTGTTAACCTGAAAGCAAGCAATAAAGAATGAATGTTTATGCTCATGAGTAGTAGTGATCAAAGGATCTGGAATCGAGAGGACGCCTCTTTGACGTGCGTGGCATTATAAACCTGCAACACACGTCAAAAATGAATGTTTATGATCATGAGTAGCAGTGTGCAAAGGAAGAAAGGATAGATAATAGAGAAAAGCAAACGCTTGTTCGATTTACTGGGGTTCTGTGAACAAGGCATGGGAATTTTCCTACGCAGCAGCAGCACCAGCAGCAGCAGCAGCAGCGGCAGCGGCAGGATCAATACATTGCTTCTAAACAAGAGTATTGATACTTGTTGATTAAGACTAAAGTGTGTTAGAGGGGGAAAGAGTTAGGGAGAGAAAGTGTTAGAAGGAGAATGTATGTTAGAGGGGGAAAGAGCTAGAGGGGGAAAGTGCTAGAAGGAGAATGTGTGTTAGAGGGAGAAAGAGCTATAGGGGGAAAGTGCTACAAGGAGAATGTGTGTTAGAGGGGGAAAGTGATCCTGCTTGTATTAATTTAATAAGCCACGCCCCTTATTCGATTTTGATTGGTCCCCACCGTCCTTAATATGAAAACTATTTTACAATCCTTTGGGCTTGATATTTAAATATTTAGCGCCATCCCTTTCTAACCTTTGATACTTTTGGTCAAGTGCTAGGAAAATCTTATATCCTACATTGACTTCAAAACGCATAAAAGAAATAGTTTGGTTTAAACAAACCATCAGTAGCTCTCCAAATTTACAAGTGTAACTGTAAAAATGTTTTCTTCCGTGTTTTAAAACGTGTGTTTTAAAATTTAAAAAAAATAAATAAACAAAAATAAAATTAAAATGTCTGCAAACACAAACACCAACGTTGTGTACACCACCGCCGAAGCGAACGACTTGGCCGAGATTTTCGGCACCGAATCGAGACCCCACACTCCAGGATCGCAAACCACTACCGCCACCTCCATCATCACTAACAAAGCCACCACCAACACACTTTCCACCACATCCCCCAAACCGACAACAAAGTGGTGCAACACATGTAAGGTGAATGTAATTTTTTCAAAGTGGAATGGACATTTACGGTCCAGTATCCACAAAATGCGTGTGTTTATACCTCTGAATAGTGCTGTGAAGCAGATTTCAGGTGGATTCAAAAGCCGCATCCTCACGTTGTCGTTTGGGAATAGGCGTGAGGAAATTCTTGATCCCCAGGAATTCCTCACTGATGCCTCATCGGAGCTCATTCCAATAATAGCCAATGTTTTGTCTTTACACACATCGTATGTAATGGATAATGATAGAACTTTTCTGAAAATTTCGTCCAAATCAGTTGAGAAACACCGGAGATATTGAACTTAATCGATGGAAGCTAAGCCAGTATACCAAAGTCTTATATAAATTAAATATATTTATTGCAACTGGGTTCAGGGTATCTTCTAGTCGGGCTCTCCCGACTAGAGCCTTCTTACTTGTTTGGTACCAAAATTTGTGGCTCTAGCTTATTAAATTGTGGAAGATATAAGCGTTTCTAATTTCAAACTGTTGGTAGCTGGGGCGGAATGGGTATGCGTGGTTTCAAAATTTATGATGCAGAATTTTGGGGGATGCCCGTGGCCACCTTTCTTTTTAATTTGGTATTTCCAGCTGTAAGAATGTGCATTCCACAAACCCAATATACTCTTTACCTTCAGTATCGATTAAAAATTTGTCAATTTATAATGTTGTTTGAATTCCGGCTGACTTATCATTGCTGAAATTGATTTCGAAGTGCATTGCGCAGTTGGAGAAATATAAAACTGCACAAATCTCTCGATATAAAAATATATATTTTAAGTAAAAGCTTTCAATCCTGATTATCTATTAGTTGAATGTATTTTATTAATTTAGATTTACTTGGATCCATTCCAAAAAGCTAGAAACTAAACAAGAAAATACAATTTACGCCAGATAATAAAACTCAGACTTTTCAAACAGTTTGTATGCACACTCATATGTAAGTTTTCTTATGATTTGAGAGTGGCGTCCAAATTTTTGATGTGTAAACATCTATAGGCTCGGGGGGTAAAAATCTTGTAACTAATACATTCACAAAATCTTACGATGACTGCTTAAAACACTGATTCGAATTTACACAAAACAAAAAAAATGTAAAAACAATTGGGAACGTTGCATTCGGACTCAACCGACTGCGGTATACTCGGCCTTATTGCAAAAGGGTACGGAGGAGTGAACGCTGCCTTAAAGATTATCCGATACAGATATGGATGCAACCAGCTATCTTCTTACCAAATTTAGTGACTCAAGCTCCAAGTTCGTAAAAGGTGTGGAAAGGGGGGCTGGGGCTGAAGGGTTGGACGTGGCATTAAAATTATTGAAACCTGTCAGAAAGAGAGCGAAGCGAGCAAAGAGAGAAAGCAGTTTGCAACCTGCTTTATCGCTTGAACTCGCTCAGAACCATATTTTTTTTGTTGCATTCTGTTCCTAATTTACCGTTTATTTTCAAATCACGCTTTTTTGTCAGCTCATACGGCAAGTTTTTGTCATTTGTGAGAGAACACCAGAATGAAATGGAGATAAAAGTATAAAATTTAATTAAGGAAGTATTTTATTCCCAGCGCTATGGGACCAAACGAGCAAAAATGATCACAATAGAATTTTGGTGGAAAAAAATTCGAAACAAGCAAAAAAAATCCTCGTCCGGAGCCATCACGTTCACATTAATAACAAAAAGAAAGCAAAGTAGCTCGCTTCTCGCACAGCTCTCACTCTGACATACGCCCCTTATACGATTTTGATTGGTCCCCACCGTCCTTAATATGAAAACTATTTTACAATCCCTTGGGCTTGATATTTAAATATTTAGCGCCATCCCTTTCTAACCTTTGATACTTTTGGTCAAGTGCTAGGAAAATCTTATATCCTACATTGACTTCAAAACGCATAAAAGAAATAGTTTGGTTTAAACAAACCATCAGTAGCTCTCCAAATTTACAAGTGTAACTGTAAAAATGTTCTCTTCCGTGTTTTAAAACGTGTGTGTTTTAAAATTTAAAAAAAAAAAAAATAAACAAAAATAAAATTAAAATGTCTGCAAACACAAACACCAACGTTGTGTACACCACCGCCGAAGCGAACGACTTAGCCGAGATTTTCGGCACCGAAACGAGACCCCACACTCCAGGATCGCAAACCACTACCGCCACCTCCATCATCACTAACAAAGCCACCACCAACACACTTTCCACCACATCCCCCAAACCGACAACAAAGTGGTGCAACACATGTAAGGTGAATGTAATTTTTTCAAAGTGGAATGGACATTTACGGTCCAGTATCCACAAAATGCGTGTGTTTATACCTCTGAATAGTGCTGTGAAGCAGATTTCAGGTGGATTCAAAAGCCGCATCCTCACGTTGTCGTTTGGGAATAGGCGTGAGGAAATTCTTGATCCCCAGGAATTCCTCACTGATGCCTCATCGGAGCTCATTCCAATAATAGCCAATGTTTTGTCTTTACACACATCGTATGTAATGGATAATGATAGAACTTTTCTGAAAATTTCGTCCAAATCAGTTGAGAAACACCGGAGATATTGAACTTAATCGATGGAAGCTAAGCCAGTATACCAAAGTCTTATATAAATTAAATATATTTATTGCAACTGGGTTCAGGGTATCTTCTAGTCGGACTCTCCCGACTAGAGCCTTCTTACTTGTTTGGTACCAAAATTTGTGGCTCTAGCTTATTAAATTGTGGAAGATATAAGCGTTTCTAATTTCAAACTGTTGGTAGCTGGGGCGGAATGGGTATGCGTGGCTTCAAAATTTATGATGCAGAATTTTGGGGGATGCCCGTGGCCACCTTTCTTCTTAATTTGGTATTTCCAGCTGTAAGAATGTGCATTCCTCAAACCCAATATACTCTTTACCTTCAGTATCGATTAAAAATTTGTCAATTTATAATGTTGTTTGAATTCCGGCTGACTTATCATTGCTGAAATTGATTTCGAAGTGCATTGCGCAATTGGAGAAATATAAAACTGCACAAATCTCTCGATATAAAAATAGATATTTTAAGTAAAAGCTTTCAATCCTGATTATCTATAAGTTGAATGTATTTTATTAATTTAGATTTACTTGGATCCATTCCAAAAAGCTAGAAACTAAACAAGAAAATACAATTTACGCCAGATAATAAAACTCAGACTTTTCAAACAGTTTGTATGCACACTCATATGTAAGTTTTCTTATGATTTGAGAGTGGCGTCCAAATTTTTGATGTGTAAACATCTATAGGCTCGGGGGGTAAAAATCTTGTAACTAATACATTCACAAAATCTTACGATGACTGCTTAAAACACTGATTCGATATTACACAAAACAAAACAAATGTAAAAACAATTGGGAACGTTGCATTCGGACTCAACCGACTGCGGTATACTCGGCCTTATTGCAAAAGGGTACGGAGGAGTGAACGCTGCCTTAAAGATTATCCGATACAGATATGGATGCAACCAGCTATCTTCTTACCAAATTTAGTGACTCAAGCTCCAAGTTCGTAAAAGGTGTGGAAAGGGGGGCTGGGGCTGAAGGGTTGGGCGTGGCATTAAAATTATTGAAACCTGTCAGAAAGAGAGCGAAGCGAGCAAAGAGAGAAAGCAGTTTGCAACCTGCTTTATCGCTTGAACTCGCTCAGAACCATATTTTTTTTGTTGCATTCTGTTCCTAATTTACCGTTTATTTTCAAATCACGCTTTTTTGTCAGCTCATACGGCAAGTTTTTGTCATTTGTGAGAGAACACCAGAATGAAATGGAGATAAAAGTATAAAATTTAATTAAGGAAGTATTTTATTCCCAGCGCTATGGGACCAAACGAGCAAAAATGATCACAATAGAATTTTGGTGGAAAAAAATTCGAAACAAGCAAAAAAAATCCTCGTCCGGAGCCATCACGTTCACATTAATAACAAAAAGAAAGCAAAGTAGCTCGCTTCTCGCACAGCTCTCACTCTGACATCTTCTCGCTTTGCTCTTCGCTTCTCGCTTCGCTTTGCTTCTCGCGTGCACTCTGACATCAGCCTAAAAATAGTTTTTATTTTTTTTTTATTATAAATAAAATGAATTTTTTTTTTCAAGAAAAGTTTCCTGCTTCTTTTTCGGAAACCAGAAATTAAATTTAAATCATAAAAAAAATTATTTGTCATAATGACATACGAAATTATGTTACTTAATAAATAATGTGGAATGGTTGGGTATTAAGGAAATATTGGGATAAGCATAGGAGATTTTGAGGGTGGTGGCGCTTAAATCATTTCCTTGCGCTTTAGCAAGCAGTATTTAGGCGTCTGGCTGGGCTGTTAGAATGAGCTCCCAGTCTCTTCGTGTGTTTTTTGGCAATTACTTAGATTCTGTCACCTATTTTAGGCACCTTAAGGTCACGCTCACTGTTCCTGTTCCTTTTATACCAATGAGCTCCAGATATCTTTCTTAGTGTCTTAGCTTGGAGTACACGTATCTTGTTTAGTTGCGACATGGCTGCGATAAAATACACCTTTATGGCATAGAAGAGGCTAGTAGCTAATATGCACTTATATATCCTTACCTTGTTTTCAAGCTACAGTTTGTTATTAGAGGAGAGTAGCCAAGATATCCTTTTAACTTTGGCTCTAAATGACTGCTGCAGCGATGAGAGAGAGCCTTCTATGACATGATTTAGCACTTTACCATTGAGCGCTCGATAAGTTTAGTGGTGGACTTAATCCCATCGGCACTCACTCTGATTGTACGCCCTTCCAAAAAGCTCTTAATGATTTGGAACAGCTGGGGCGTTAAAAGGCTTTTGGCTTTGTAGAGAAGACCAAGGTGCCAAACTCTATCGAGAGCTTGTTTAATATCCAGGGAGGCACCAGCCGCGTACTCCTTTTTCTTCAGGGCCTCTAACACAAAGTTGACAACTCTATGCAGCTTTTCTGGAGTGCCGACATGCCTTCGAAATCCAAACTGGAATTTAGTTATCGCACTGGTAACAGTCTCAGCATTGAGCACTCTGTTTAGGATCAGTCGCTCCAAGATTTTTCCCAGCGATGGGAGAGCCGCTTGCCGTGGGAGAAGCCGTTTGGAATGGTGCCTCCAGCATCTCCCCAATCATCGTACAGTGACTTTCATGACGCAAAGTCGAGAGGTCTGAAACATTGCTCAAGATTATTTGCAAACACTTCAGTTTTTTCGAAACTAGTGTGGCAACAGCCTCCTGCAGGATTCCCAATAGCCGATTTCGGAGCGGCCAGGGTATTGTACGTAGTGGTAATTTTCCACAGAGAGTTATTTGTAGAGGCATCGGCTCCCAAGTTTTCTAACAGGTTGTCAATTTAAAGCTTCTTCCTGTGGGCCAGCACTTTATGCAGGAGATTCGCCATCCTTGTGTGAATCGCTTGGATTCGGGCATCGCGTGTTCTTGCATACTCCCTTTTGACTTTGCGTTTGAGTCGGAGAAGCTCAGCTATTACAAACGGAAGCTGAGGCGGCTTAGGTTCGTCCAGATACTGCGGATTCCTAGGTGCAGCTCTTGTTTCAGCTTGTTGCAGCTTACTCTTAAAAACATTTATGGTGTTATCGGTATTTTCAGTGTCTTGAATTTCCATATAAAGGTCAATCTGATGGTCCAGATGGGCCTTAAAAATTACTACAAAAGAGGAGTGTGATCCGAAGAAAGTTCATAAAGCGTTCGCACATTGAGTGTGCTCATGTTATAACCATTTTTTTTTTATATAAATCTAGCGCTGATGGTGTGACTAAGGAGTTGGTTGAGTACTGGCCCTTTGCTACGTTTTCTTGCAGCAATTTGCCACTGGAAAAGCCATAAAGTTGCCCCACCATGCGTGCTTAGCGTTGTAATCACCACCTGCAATGAATTTGTTGCCAAGCATGTCAAACAGGGTTTGATTTCCAATTTAGTCCAAAGCTCTCTGGGTGGGAGATACAAGGAAGCGAGCGTGACGACCCCGTCCAGTGGCTGTGAATTCACACTCGCTATCTGCCTGTCGTATGTTGAGATGGGAGGCTGAGGAAAGTGGCTCGAGATAGAGCGCACAATGACTAGGTGCCCTCTCTGCTGTTACTGCTGGGATGAAAGGCATTCTGGGTGGTGTATCCGTTTAGAAAAATACGCTATCTTTCTCTCGGTAACGTCTATTGTGCGCACTGAGACATAGCCGAAGCTCTGCAAAGACCCCAACTATTCCACGGGCGTTCCACAACTCGAGTTTTAAGATTGGTTTTAATGTTGCAGGATGCGTGAAACGAGAACCTGGATCAGTTCTCGGAATGCCTTATTCGCCTCTATAGTTTCTTGAACCAAAATGAACAATTGGTCCATTCTGGAACTGATCTCTCGTAAGCAGATCTCCAGCGCAAAGAACTTCTTGTCAGGCAGTGAGTATGATTCTCGCTGGGAATGCTTATCGGCACTTGGCCTTATTTCAGCCCTGTGGGAACGAGAAACAATAATAATTTTTATACTCAATATGGAAGGTAAATAGTATATTGGTTTTGTGCAATGTCCGTCATGGTGTCTGTCCGTCTATGTAAGTTTTTTCCACACCCTTCAAGCTAGAGACTTGAAACTTTCCAATTCTCTTTATCTATGGGATAGTAAATTAAAGTGTCAAGATTGGGGTTCTACGATAACTGGGGGGCTGGCAAATCGATAAATTCGATAACTCAAAACCGATAAATCCACATATTTCGCACATCATTATAAGTAGTAGGGAACTGGCGGTTCTACGCCAAAGGGATGCCGACAATTTATGACCCCATTAATGTTTATGACCCTTTTTTTGACCCCTTGATTTTTGACCCCCTTCCATATTATAATTTATGACCCTTTTTTCCCACGATCGTATCCCTCCTTTGATTAGCCTAATGTGGAGAACAAAGGATTTACATTCCTAGGCCACCACTTTACCAGCAGCATCTGTGAGAATTAGTGATCAAAGGATTTGGAGTCAAGTGCGCGCCTGTTAAACCTGCGTTGCATTATACACCTGCAAGCAGGTGAACAGATTTGGCTATTTACCTAACTAGTGTTAGAGTCAATTGTGCGCCTCTTTGACGTGCGTGGCATTGTAAACCTGTTTATGGTCATGAGGTGCAGTGTGCACAGGAAGAAAGGATAGATAAGAGAGAGTCGAGAGGGCGCCTGTTTGAAGTGCGTTGCATTGTTAACCTGAAAGCAAGCAATAAAGAATGAATGTTTATGCTCATGAGTAGTAGTGATCAAAGGATCTGGAATCGAGAGGACGCCTCTTTGACGTGCGTGGCATTATAAACCTGCAACACACGTCAAAAAATGAATGTTATGATCATGAGTACAGTGCAAAGGAAGAAAGGATAGATAATAGAGAAAAGCAAACGCTTGTTCGATTTACTGGGGTTCTGTGAACAAGGCATGGGAATTTTCCTACGCAGCAGCAGCACCAGCAGCAGCAGCAGCGGCAGCGGCAGGATCAATACATTGCTTCTAAACAAGAGTATTGATACTTGTTGATTAAGACTAAAGTGTGTTAGAGGGGGAAAGAGTTAGGGAGAGAAAGTGTTAGAAGGAGAATGTATGTTAGAGGGGGAAAGAGCTAGAGGGGGAAAGTGCTAGAAGGAGAATGTGTGTTAGAGGGGGAAAGAGCTATAGGGGGAAAGTGCTAGAAGGAGAATGTGTGTTAGAGGGGGAAAGTGATCCTGCTTGTATTAATTTAATAAGCCACGCCCCTTATTCGATTTTGATTGGTCCCCACCGTCCTTAATATGAAAACTATTTTACAATCCTTTGGGCTTGATATTTAAATATTTAGCGCCATCCCTTTCTAACCTTTGATACTTTTGGTCAAGTGCTAGGAAAATCTTATATCCTACATTGACTTCAAAACGCATAAAAGAAATAGTTTGGTTTAAACAAACCATCAGTAGCTCTCCAAATTTACAAGTGTAACTGTAAAAATGTTTTCTTCCGTGTTTTAAAACGTGTGTGTTTTAAAATTAAAAAAAAAAATAAACAAAAATAAAATTAAAATGCAAACACACCCGTTGTGCACCACGCCGAAGCGAACGACTAGCCGAGATTCGGCACCGAACGAGACCCCACACTCCAGGATCGCAAACCACTACCGCCACCTCCATCATCACTAACAAAGCCACCACCAACACACTTTCCACCACATCCCCCAAACCGACAACAAAGTGGTGCAACACATGTAAGGTGAATGTACTTTTTTCAAAGTGGAATGGACATTTACGGTCCAGTAACCACAAAATGCGTGTGTTTATACCTCTGAATAGTGCTGTGAAGCAGATTTCAGGTGGATTCAAAAGCCGCATCCTCACGTTGTCGTTTGAGAATAGGCGTGAGGAAATTCTTTATCCCCAGGAATTCCTCACTGATGCCTCATCGGAGCTCATTCCAATAATAGCCAATGTTTTGTCTTTACACACATCGTGTGAGATAAACTTTGAGCTATTTGCGGAATACATTAAATTCCAGCAAGATGAGATGGTGATGCAAGTCAAGTCGCATCAAACGCCTATGTGCGTTCTAACTGCCGGAAGAAATATAGAAGAAGTCTATAATCAGCATGCTAAACTCATCCGACAAAAAATGGATGAGTTCCAGGAAAGGGACAGCGGATGGACAATGTCCCAACTAATAAGATTGGAGTGCAATATTAATAAATACACTCCTTTAAAAGTTTCAAATTATATTGAAACTCCAAAGGTGTTGAGAGTGAAAAAGGCGATTGTGAATGTACAAAACAACGATGAGTACTGTTTCAAATGGGCTTTAATATCAGCCCTGAAAGCCCCACACAACACCAGCCATCCTGAAAGATGTTCGAGCTACGAAATCAATGTTAATAGCTCAAAAATCTATGTAAGTGAAACACTTACATTAGATTTTGAGCAGTTGGAGTTTCCGCGTTCACTTTCACAAATTAAAGTGTTCGAAAGACGGAACTCCACTATCAGTATTAACGTTTTTGGATTCGATGAGGAAAAGGGAAAAGTGGTTGGCCCGCTTTATTTAACGGAGGTTGAACGCGAAAAGCATATAAGTTTATTGCTTTTGGAGAGCGATGGACGGGCGCATTTTGTATGGATTAAGAATTTATCAAGGTAAGATTCATAATTTAAATAATTTTTGATATTTTACAGTACTAATAAATTTTCTTTTGTTTTTAAACTTATAGACTGGTCCGCTCACAGGTAACAAGACAGGATCACAACCTTTTCTTTTGCAACACCTGCCTCAACTTCTCAGCGAGAAGTTATCGATGAAGCATCGGATGAATTGCGGAAAAAAGGTTTCAACAATTGAAAAAGCAAGTCTTAAATTTAAGAATTTTAATCGTAGTTTAGATGTTTCCTTTGTAGTGTATGCAGACTTCGAATGCATACTAACCCCCCTCAATTCAAAAGTGAGTGAGAATGTTACAGCTACATCATTGCATGTGCCTATAGCATTCTCGTATTATATTAAGTGCTCGTTTGACCCATCCTTAGATAAGTTTGTATTAGAGACTGGTAAGGATGCAGGTGTCAAATTTGTCACATCTCTCATCAGAGATGTAAGTGAAATTTACACATCTTACCTCTCTAATATTAAACCTATGACAATGAGTGCAGAGGAGGAAACCAGTTTTCGAGTTGCAGTTAATTGCCATATCTGCAAGAAAATTCTGGGGACCGACCGAGTACGTGATCATTGTCATTTAACGGGTCAGTACAGGGGTCCAGCTCATAATGTTTGTAATATTAATTTTCAAATTGCACCTTTTGTCCCCGTATTCTTTCACAATTTTTCGCGGTATGACTCCCATCCAAATTTACATACATAGCGTCCCATGAAAAAAATTTAGAAATTAGATTTTTAGACACGTTTCGCTTTATGGCAACCAGCTTAGATGCTTTAAGTAGTAATCTAAGTACTGAATGTTTCGAGAGCGTTAAGCGTTTTAATCCCTATGAGGAAGAGTTTAATTTATTGCGTAGAAAGGGAGTCTTTCCCTATGAGTTTTTGGACTCAGAAAGCCGACTAGCTGAAACCTGTCTGCCTCCAAGGGAGAAGTTCTTCAATAGTTTAACTAATAAAGAATGTTCGCCTGAGGACTATTTACATGCACAGCATGTATGGAAAGTTTTTAACTGTCAGACATTAAAAGAATATATGGAGCTTTATCTCAAAACAGATGTTCTTTTATTGACTGACGTTTTTCAAAATTTTCGCGCAATATGCAAGAAAATATATTCTCTAGATCCTGCACATTATTACACCACACCCGGTTTGTCATGGGATACTATGCTTAAAACGACCGAAATAGAATTAGATCTGCTAACTGATATTGATATGTATAGGTTTATTCAAAGTGGAATTAGGGGTGGTTTGGTTCAGTGCTGTAAGCGGTACTCTAAAGCCAACCACATGTATATGGATGCGTATGACGCAAGCAAACCATCTGAATACTTAATGTATCTAGATGCAAATAATTTGTATGGCTGGGCAATGTCTCAGAGTCTTCCATACACTGGTTTTCAGTGGATGAATGATGATGAGATTGCGTCACTAGATGTTGCTCAAATAGACGCAAATTCTGAGTATGGCTACATTTTAGAAGTAGACCTTATATATCCAGATTCACTTCATGATTATCACAATGATCTACCTTTTGTCCGTTAAACCAAAAATCCACACCAGAAGCAAAGGTGTGTAAGCTTGTTGCTGACCTTAGGTCAAAAACTAAATACCCAATTCATTACAAAAACCTTCAACAATGTTTGCGTAATGGTTTAATATTATCAAAAGTACATCGAGTTTTCAAATTTAAACAGGCACCTTGGCTTAAAAAGTATATTGATCTAAACACTTCCCATAGAACTTTAGCGAAAAATAATTTTGAAAATGACTTTTTTAAACTGTTAAATAACGCAGTCTATGGGAAGACAATGGAGAACGTTGAAAAACGTAAAGATGTAAAAATTGTTACTTCGTGGGAAACCACGTCATGCAATCGTTTAGGTGCACGTTCGCTTATTGCAAAGGCTAGTTTTCACAGCTCTGCGCAATTTGCTGAAGACATGTATGCTATTCAGATGCAGCGGCTCCATAATGTTTATGACAAGCCAATGTATTTAGGGTTTACAGTTTTAGAGCTATCCAAATGGCAGATGTATGACTTCCATTATGATTATATTAAACCTAAATTCCAAGAAAAAGTCACATTGAATTATATGGATGCAGACTCGTTCATATATTCAATACAGACTAAAGACTTTTACGCAGATATTGCTGAAGATGTAGAAATGAAGTTTGATACGTCCGAATACCCTGAAGAGTTAGCAAAGTTATATGGGGTTAAGAGGTGCAATAAAAAAGTCTTGGGTATGATGAAGGATGGGAACTGTGGCAAACGAATGCTAGAGTTTGTTGGTCTCAGAGCGAAAATGTATTCATTGTCTCTTGAGGGGGGTGGTTGTGTTAAAAAATCAAAAGGTGTAAAGAAGTCTGCATTAGATAAGCTTACTATAAATAGTTATAAAGAATGCCTTTTGATAATAAGATATTTAATGATGAAATGATGTTGTTCAGATCTAAGATCCACAACTTGTATACACATAAGATAAAAAAAACTACTTTAAGCTCTAATGACGATAAAAGAAAAATAAGGTCTGACGGTATAAATACCTATGCCTGGGGTCATTATAAAATTGATTCCCACATATATGAATAACTTTATATTGTTAAATAAAAATAAGAACAAGAAATAAAAAAATAAAATAAAAAAAAAACACATGTACCTTAATTATGAATAAAAAATTAAAAAAAATAAATAAAAACACATGTACCTTAATTATGAATAAAAAATTAAAAAAAAAAAATGTTATGGAAGTAAAAATAATCTGTAAGTACTAATAATCTGTAAGTAATAATAATATAAAAACATAGTGCCGCATAGTTAATTTTGGCTATGCCAAGACTATGATACCCTTCACACGTGGATTATTTTGAATTTTTATTTTTTTATTGCGTGAAAATCTCGAAAGACTATAAGGCATTAAATTATTAATATTCGGTGTATCGAATTAACTATGTTTATTTTACGAATAGATATTCAGCTATTCTGTTAAACTCTTGTATAGTCTGGTTGTAAGTATGCCAGACTCTCATCCGGTAGGTGCGGGTTCGAATCCCCGTGTAGTAATTTTGGTATTTTAGTTTTTTAGTCCAATTTTGTTTTTTTAATAGATTTTTTTGTATTTATATGGTGGCTATATCGTAGAAGGCTCCGATCGGGATGAAATTTCATAGTGAACAAACCCGACACGATCTAAGCAATCTGTGAAAGTTTCATCAAGATCGGTTCAGCAGTTTGGCCGGAAATCGTGTTGATATGGTAAATTTATATGGTGGCTATATCGTAGAATGCTCCGATCGGGATGAAATTTCATAGTGAACAAACCCGACATGATCTAAGCAATCTGTGAAAGTTTCATCAAGATCGGTTCAGCAGTTTGGCCGGAAATCGTGTTGAAACAGACAGACAGACGGACAGACGGACGGACAGACGGAAATCAATTCCTGAGCTCGTCCTGATCATTTTGATATATAGTTTATGGGGTCTCCCATCATTCCTTAAAGGCGTTACAGATTCATGACAAAGTCAATATACCTGTGAAGGGTATAAAAAAACTATAAAAAAAAGCCTGTACAACCTGTAAATAATATAAAAATGGTAAAACCTGTAAAAAGCCTTTAAAAAACTAGTACAAAACCTGTAAATAAAAAAGCCTGTAAATAATAATAATTTTTTGAAACAAAATATATAAAAAAAAAACATTTAAAATTCAGTTTAAAAATCTTCTTTATTTAAAAATAATAGCTAAATATATAGTATATATAAATACATACCGCCCCCAGCCCCCCTTTCCCCATTTTACAAACTTTGAGCTAGAGTCACCAAATTTGTTATGAAGATAGCAATTGACATTCCACAAAGATCTGCATCAAAAATTTGGATGATATTCCACCCATACCGCCCCCAGCCCCCCTTTCCCCATTTATACAAACTTCGAGCTAGAGTCACCAAATTTGGTATGAAGATAGCAATTTACATCCCACATGGATGGGCATCAAAATTTTTAATACTGGTATCGAGTATACCGCAGTCGGTTGCGTCCGACTGCAACGTTTCCACTTGTTTTCTTTCGTTTTTGTTACGTAGGGGTACAGGCAACTCATCCGCTGTTAATATTTATTTTTAAAATGGTAGGATTCTCAAAACAGCCAATTACAAATGTAAAATATTTATCAATTATTTCTTTCAAATTTTCGATACTCTTTATAGTATTGTTTAAGTTCTCTTGAAATAAATCAATTTTTTGGCTTCTCGCTCTTATTAATAATAATGAGATGGTGTGCTCTATATCATTTTCACTAGAATTAATACTCGATCAACGTATTCTTTTATAACCAAGTCATTCGCCTCCTGCGGTTGTATACAACATATGATTCGTTTTTTCTGTATATTTAAATTTCCATCCTCATCAACGATAAAACCCACTAATCTTTTCCATTTCTGTGTAAATACTCCAAATGCTTCCTATCGCTTGAGTAGTGTCCAAACTTATCTAGACTCATATTGACTTAACAGCGATCTGATTTCACAATTGGTTTTTTCTTGATGTAACTGCTTGCTTACAAACTCATTATTACTGTTTATTCTTGAAATGATTCATTGCTAACTTTGTTAACATCATCTAATAACTAAGTTACTTCGTTAGTTATTTCATTCATTTTGCTTTCCATATCCTTTAACTTATTATTTCTTTGTTCGACTAATTGAGTAATATAAGCCGTTTGACTTTTTTTTAATTCAAATACTTTAATATCAACATATTCTTTGATTACCAAATCATCGTTATTTATGGGGCTGATTGAATTTTTAATGCGTTTGTTTTGAGCATTTAGGTTACCATCTCATCAATATGAATCCCACTCACAGCTTCAATTCCCCTTTTCAACTTCTCCGAGCGTTCTTTATCGTTCGAGAAATGACCAAACTTGTCAAGAGACATATTAATAATAAGAATATTTAATGAGTGTATATCATATGTATTAAAAAATTATGTTTGCTTCTCGCAACTCTTCAATTATCGATACAATTTCATTATTATGACTACTGTTACCAGCTGCCTGTGAAGCGATCAAAAGCTTAAGTCTATTTACAATTTCATTAGGATTATCCCAGTATACATAATTTGGTTTATGCTTGTTGAGTATCATAAGAGTTCAGCCTTTATGTGTAGATTTTTATACTCGATACCGAAGGTAAAGAGTATATTGGTTTTGTGCAATGTCCGTCATGGTGTCTGTCCGTCTGTCCGTCTGTCCGTCCGTATGTATGCAAGTTTTTTCCACACCCTTCCAGCTAGAGACTTGAAACTTTCCAATTCTCTTTATCTATGGGATAGTAAATTAAAGTGTCAAGATGGGGGTTCTACGATAACTGGGGGGCTGGCAAATCGATAAACAAATTCGATAACTAAAAAACGATAAATCCGCATATTTCACACACCCTTACAGCTAGAACTACCAAATTTGGTAAGAAGATAGCTACTAGCAACCCCCAAAAAACTGCATCAATAATTTTGGAGCCACGCCCCCCCCATTCCGCCCCCAGACCCACCGCATTTTAAAGTCAAATAAGCCTATATCTCCCACAGTCTTTGAGCTAGAGCCACCAAATTTGGTGCCAATTTAGCTGATGATGACCCCCAAAAAACTGCATCAAAAGTTTGGATGCCACGCCCACCAATTCCACCCTAGCCACCCGCATCTGCCCCAACGCTTCGTCAAAAACGGGAATGCGTGTATATTCCAGAGTAGTGGAGCTAGAGCCACCAAATTTGGTAGGAAGATAGCTGGCAACGACCCCCAACAATCTGCATCAAAGTTTTGGAGCCTAGCCCATCCATTCCGCCCCCCTTTCCCCACCTTATACAAACTTTGAGCTAGAGTCACCAAATTTGGTATGAAGGTAGCATTTGACATTCCACAAGGATCTGCAGCAAAAATTTGGATGCCACTCCCAAACATACCGCCCCCAGCCCCCATTTCCCCACTTATACAAACTTGAGCTAGAGTCACCAAATTTGGTATGAAGGTAGCATTGACATTCCACAAGGATCTGCAGCAAAAATTTGCATGCCACGCCCAACCATACCGCCCCCAGCCCCCCTTTCCCCACTTTATACAAACTTCGAGCTAGAGTCACCAAATTTGGTATGAAGATAGCAATTGACATCCCACATAGATCTACACCAAAAATTTGAATGCCACGCCCAACCATACCGCCCCCAGCCCCCATTTCCCCACTTTTACAAACTTTGAGCTAGAGTCACCAAATTGGGTATGAAGATAGCAATTGACATTCCACAAAGATCTGCATCAAAAATTTGGATGCAATTCCACCCATACCGCCCCCAGCCCCCCTTTCCTCACTTTATACAAACTTCGAGCTAGAGTCACCAAATTTGGTATGAAGATAGCATTTGACATTCCACAAGGATCTGCACCAAAAATTTGGATGCCACGCCCAAACATACCGCCCCCAGCCCCCATTTCCCCACTTTATACAAACTTTGAGCTAGAGTCACCAAATTTGGTATGAAGGTAGCATTTGACATTCCACAAGGATCTGCAGCAAAAATTTGGATGCCACGCCCAACCATACCGCCCCCAGCCCCCATTTCCCCACTTTATACAAACTTCGAGCTAGAGTCACCAAATTTGGTATGAAGATAGCAATTGACATCCCACATAGATCTGCACCAAAAATTTGAATGCCACGCCCAACCATACCGCCCCCAGCCCCCCTTTCCCCACTTTTACAAACTTTGAGCTAGAGTCACCAAATTGGGTATGAAGATAGCAATTGACATTCCACAAAGATCTGCATCAAAAATTTGGATGCAATTCCACCCATACCGCCCCCAGCCCCCCTTTCCCCACTTTATACAAACTTCGAGCTAGAGTCACCAAATTTGGTATGAAGATAGCAATTGACATCCCACATGGATGGGCATCAAAATTTTTAATACTGGTATCGAGTATACCGCAGTCGGTTGCGTCCGACTGCAACGTTTTCACTTGTTTACTATTCAAAGGTGTAGACACTGCACTTGGCTCAACAACTTTCGGGAAAAGTTTTTTATTATATCAGTATACTTTTTGGAGCGATTACCCTTTAGTGCTTCATTTGGCTGATGATTTCTTCTGTGAGCATTTGTTTTTGGCAAGATTTCCTTATATGCATCCAGATCCAATTGGTTATAAGCATGTGGATTTTTTAAAAAGATTAAAGAATACAATCCAGGAGTAAGATTCCACTTTTCACCCGTTTCCAGTTCAAGTCTTTTGTTGTTTACGTTTATTTTAGAGCTGCCTAATTTAGTTTCTCCTTTATTTTTACTTGGTCCAAACGCTTTATCTAACTGTCCCTCACGCTCTAACTCATTTAGACTGAGATCAAAACTATCATCATGTACTATACTTGACTGATTATAATCTTTATTGCCTGCTGTAGCGAGGTTAGTATAGCTTTGTTCACTCGATATAAGCGAGTCATGGATTGACTGTTTTTCATCAATTTCCCATCTATTGCGTCATAAAATTCACTAGTATTATTTCCATTCTCTGCCACCTCATTTACACTTTTATCTTTCTCTTCTTTTTTGATTCGGGAGTATGGCTTAATTTCCCTATTTCCTTTAATAATCTTTTTGAGTGGTTCTGTTATAGGCTTAAATGTTTCCTCCAACTGGTATTCATTTGCGGCTTTACCTAATTTAATACTTCGAAATTCTCTTTTTAACGCGTTTCTTGTTTTTGTTAGCTCCTTTAGTATATGCTCATTCATTTTAGTATATTTATGATAGTAAGCCAATAAACTTGATCAGCGAGCGTAATAGAGGGTGGTTTTAATAACAGGTTGTTCTGTCCTTGTTTTGCTGTTATTTTTTATGTTTTTCAGAAACAGTGTTTATTTTTTTTTGCTGTTATTTTTTATGTTTTCAGAAACAGTGTTTTTTTTTCTGTTATTTGTTGTTATTTTCATAAACAGCTGTTTTTGTTTTGCTGTTATTTTTTATGTTTTTCAGAAACAGTGTTTTTTTCTGTTATTTGTTGTTATATTTCAGAAACAGTGTTTTTTTTCTGTTATTAGTTGTTATTTTTCATAAACAGCTTGTTGTTGTTTTCCTGTTATTTTTTATGTTTTTCAGAAACAGTGTTTTTTTTTCTGTTATTTGTTGTTATTTTTTATGTTTTTGATTTTCAAGAAACAGTGGGCTTGCTATATGTGAACTAATCAGATACTCCAAACAAACTAAGATACTTTAAAGACAATATTTATATATATATACTTAAAAATGATACTTTTTTTTTCTTCTTTATTTAAATGTAAAGTATTTATATTAATTGATATAAAAATTATTTTAAAGTGACCGCAGTTAAAAGTACCAAATTGTTGTACTTGATTATAATTGTATTGAATGTTCTCGCCCAAATATCTTATAAGTTCTATAGGGGGTGGCAAATTTCCAAAACTATCAAAATATCTGCATTCCTCATCCGCCTTATAGTAAGCTACCCAATGAGTTCCAGCTCCAGTTGACGAGTCCAAATTAACGATGCCGCATTCTCTTTTTCTTACATTTTTCGGTAAGGCGTTTCTCATGTAAACCCCTCTAAAATGTGGGATATGTATGCGTGCGAAGTTTATAAAATCAATGTTCGAAAGCGGTTTATTGGGCAGCTCATTTATAAAAAATTAATTTTTATACTCGATACCGAAGGTAAAGAGTATATTGGTTTTGTGCAATGTCCGTCATGATGTCTGTCCGTCTGTCCGTCCGTATGTGTGCAGGTTTTTTCCACACCCTTCAAGCTAGGGACTTGAAACTTTCCAATTCTCCTTATCTATGGGATAGAAAATTAAAGTGTCAAGATTGGGGTTCTACGATAACTGGGGGGCTGGCAAATTGATAAATTCGATAACTCAAAAACGATAAATCCACATATTTCACACACCCTTACAGCTAGAACTACCAAATTTGGTAAGAAGATAGCTACTAGCAACCCCCAAAAAACTGCATCAATAATTTTGGAGCCACGCCCCCCATTCCGCCCCCAGACCCCCCGAATTTTAAAGTCAAATAAGCCTATATCTCCCACAGTTTTTGAGCTAGAGCCACCAAATTTGGTGCCAATTAAGCTGATGATGACCCCCCAAAAACTGCACCAAAAGTTTGGATTCCACGCCCACCAATACCGCCGTAGCCGCCCCCAGATGCCCCAACGCTTCGTAAAAAACGGGAATGCGTGTATCTTCCAGAGTAGTGGAGCTGGAGCCACCAAATTTGGTAGAAGATAGCTGGTAACGACCCCAAAAGAACTGTATCAATAATTTTGGAGCCACGCCCCCCATTCCGCCCCCAGACCCCCCGCATTTTAAAGTCAAATGAGCCTATATCTCCCACAGTTTTTGAGCTAGAGCCACCAAATTTGGTGCCAATTTAGCTGATGATGACCCCCCAAAAACTGCACCAAAAGTTTGGATGCCACGCCCACCAATACCGCCGTAGCCGCCCCCAGATGCCCCAACGCTTCGTAAAAAACGGGAATGCGTGTATCTTCCAGAGTAGTGGAGCTGGAGCCACCAAATTTGGTAGGAAGATAGCTGGTAACGACCCCAAAAGAACTGTATCAAAGTTTTGGAGCCACGCCCCCCCATTCCGCCCCCAGACCCCCCGCATTTAAAGTCAAATAAGCCTATATCTCCCACAGTTTTTGAGCTAGAGCCACCAAATTTGGTGCCAATTTAGCTGATGATGACCCCCAAAAAACTGCATCAAAAGTTTGGATGCCACGCCCACCAATACCGCCCTAGCCACCCCATCTGCCCCAACGCTTCGTCAAAAACGGGAATGCGTGTATATTCCAGAGTAGTGGAGCTAGAGCCACCAAATTTGGTAGGAAGATAGCTGGCAACGACCCCCAACAATCTGCATCAAAGTTTTGGAGCCTAGCCCATCCATTCCGCCCCCCTTTCCCCACCTTATACAAACTTTGAGCTAGAGTCACCAAATTTGGTATGAAGGTAGCATTTGACATTCCACAAGGATCTGCAGCAAAAATTTGGATGCCACGCCCAAACATACCGCCCCCAGCCCCCATTTCCCCACTTTATACAAACTTTGAGCTAGAGTCACCAAATTTGGTATGAAGATAGCAATTGACATCCCACATAGATCTGCTCCAAAAATTTGAATGCCACGCCCAACCATACCGCCCCCAGCCCCCTTTCCCCACTTTATACAAACTTGAGCTAGAGTCACCAAATTTGGTATGAAGGTAGCATTTGACATTCCACAAGGATCTGCATCAAAAATTTGGATGCAATTCCACCCATACCGCCCCCAGCCTCCCTTTCCCCACTTTATACAAACTTCGAGCTAGAGTCACCAAGTTTGGTATGAAGATAGCAATTGACATCCCACATGGATGGGCATCAAAATTTTTAATACTGGTATCGAGTATACCGCAGTCGGTTGCGTCCGACTGCAACGTTTCCACTTGTTTTATTTGTGGTTATACCAAAACCTTTTTGATACGGTTTTAAATAGAGTCCACTACCTAAACCAATGGCTTCCATTTTTCTATTATGACGTTTATTCTCTTCTAGCTCTTTTTTTGCATTCTTAGCACTATTAATGCTTCTAGCAATAGCTGCTCCACCAGATGCCATTCCTCCTAATGCACTGAGCGCTGTCAAGATTGGCACAAGTGGTAAAAGACCTTCAATTTTAAGAACGTTGATTACTCTACACTCAGAAAAAAACGTAGTATAAATAAGCAAATTCAAGGTTAATATAACTATTTTCGTACATAATTTCCGATCTAATATGAAATTGCTTAACTTAACATGTGCACATGTTAAATCAAGAATTACTATGAAATAGTAAAATCAACATTTACCATAGTTAATTTTAAGTGTTGACGTATTTAGTTTAACTATTCAAAATATTTAAATTAAAAATGTAACTTATTTAATTTAAAAATTTTCCATAGTCGAAATGAGTACTTAAATTCTCAATTGAACTAATTAAAATAGTTAATTTAACAGTTTCTCATATTGAAATTAATACGTTGAAGAGTTCGATTTAACGATTTTCAATTTAAATTTAACTATTTTAATATTAGAAATAAGAAATACAATTGTTTGAATCAAATAATGCAAAAGTCAAGTTAAGCATAGACTGTATTCAATCCAAGAATTCGTACACCTGAAACTGAATACTATAATTTTCAATTCAAACGCCCACAACTTTCAAATTTAAATATCATTTTATTTAATTCAAATATTTTTCATATTCGTTTTAAATATGTTTTTATGTTGAATTAAATGCAACGATACTTTATTTTTAATATAAAAACCACTCAAATTAAAGGCTGTTTTCTGTAAGTTTAAGTAATTCATTTTCACATTCATATTAAATATAATTAAAATTTAACAAATATATAATGAGATATTCTTAAATATTATAAATGGATTAAAATTATTGTTACCAAGACTTATATCGTAAGTAAGTATTTCTGTTATTAATAGTATATATATGCATAGGTAATGTTGTGAATTCGATAATTTCTTTTATTAGAGTTGGATGCATTTGGGTTCCAATTTCAAATGACTGAAAATGAGGACAAAATTCTTTAACAATAATTTCATTGCAAACCACATATAAACGTTCAAGCTTGTGAAAAAAAAGTTTAGCTTTATAAAGACTAACTTTATCATTGTTCTTAGTTGCTAGATAATAATTTTCCTTATATTTGATTCCTTTATATTCAATTTCGTTACTAACATCTAATGAACTATAATTTAATTTTTCATTTTTTAAACACTTAATATTTTCAACACTTATATTTTTTAGGGGGAATGCCTTTTTCGTATTGTAATAGGAAATGAGAGAATTGAAGGCAATTTTTTATAGCTATGGATCGTGATGGATTTAACCTAGAGTTTGTAGAACTTAAATAAGACTTAGCATCCTTATGTTTAGCTTCAAAACGCATTACCCAACATTTTTTTAAAGGTCCACACTTTAAAATGGATGTTGGGTAGTGTACCATGAAGTGATGCTTCGGTTTTAATGTAGGGCCATATAATTTGACATACAAAGTGTGATGTAATTTTATTTTTGTAGCTAAAGCTTTAAAATCGCTAGGTGAAAATTTACTTTGGAAGGTAATATCAATTATTTCCAATAAAGTTATAAATAATGACCAATGTTCATTGTTCTCGGGAATTAAATCTCCTATCATTAAAGGCAAAAAGTGAATGAAACTGAATGTTTCGCTAGCTGTCATTTTTAATTTAAATTTTTTTAACTTATTTGCTTCGATTGATACAGAAACATTTCCACTTTCGATTTCTCCAAATGAAAATAGGTTCTTCCTGTTATTAATAATATCTAAAGTTAAAATTTTATCATTAATTAGTGAATTCAAAATATTACACACATCATAAACACAAACGCCTTCTAAAATGTCGTGCATTAAATCAAAATAAAAGTTTTCTATAACATGAAAATTTTTTAGCTCATTAAATATACAGCTTGATTTAATGCCAGTGTCTTTAAAATTATTGGCCTCCAAATCACTACCATAAGATTCTCTAGTGCGCAGATGTTTGTTATGTTGCACTGAATCGCTTTTCATTTGTGTATTAATTCTATTACAAGCTCTACAGAATCTTTGGACCTAAATGATTTAACAAATCCCAATAATGAATTTAAGCCTAAATTATCTCCTAATATAAGCCCTAATTCAAGATAAATTTTTTTTGTACCTTCAGAAGTAAAAACATCAATGCCATTTTCTAATGATTTAATTTCCCGAAATATGTGGTAGTATGTTGTTTCATAGTCACAATTTTTAAGTATACTTGATGAAATATACGCAAACGGAAAAATAAAATTTAATTGAGACTGTAAATATTGAGGCAAAGTTGGAAAGGAATAATAGAATCCACAAATCGATGATACATGTGTCCCTACAGTATTATTAATTTGAAGTTCATCAAAATATAAATGAAAAGGTATGACAATATCATTTTTTGAATAGTTTTTCATCCTTTCTAAAAATGTATTTGAGCTATAATAGTTTGTCAACGAATCATTATTTTTAATCATTTTCTGATTGTCAAGAATTAAATTCAAAACATTGGGTAGTTCCAAAAACGATTTCATTTGAAATTTAACTGGCATAACATAAACATCAAGCTTTTTGGGCAAAAGACAAACATTTCCATTAAGAATTTTGGGTGAAATTACATTATTTATTACAAAGCATTGAGGATCTTGAAAAAGTTTCTTTTCTTTAAAATTTTACAGAGTCGATATTCTGATTTAATATCGTCAAATATATTGTTTCCCAAAAAACTTGAAATTGATTTCAAATCATTTAAATGGCATTGTTGAGAAGTATCATCTATAATCATATTAATAATGTTGGATATGCAAAAAGTAAATTAGACATCATATCTTGAATTAACAAAATTTCATTTCTAGGCATAAATGGTTGTGCATGTAGACGCAGTGTTAACACTAATGCTTCTCTTTTTAAATTATTTACATGTTCAAACTGATCAAATTTTTTTTTTTTCAAAATTAACTCTAAGTGGTGTACTTAACTCTTTTACAGGTGAAATAATAGTATTTACTAAATCAGAATCGTTACAAATTTTCGGTTTCATTAAAGCGTCATTTTGATGCATGTTAAGTAAATGCCTTTTAAAAATATACATTTTGGAAAACATCTGATTGCAGTTACTAACTTTACATTTTAAAGGGCTTCTCTTAGATATATAATGATCATTTTTTAAATGATCTACTAACATATCAGCCGTTGCAACAGCTTCATTACATTTAAAGCAAGGATACATGGCTATTTGTTTAGAAAATAATTTAACGCCGTTAAGTTTGACGATTGTAAGTCGAATTTTGTATCAATGTTAAAAAACTATTTTTGAATGAATAGCCACGGCAGCTCTGCACAAGACGGGTATTTTAAATTAAAAACCATATACATTTTAAATGTTGCTTCTAAGCTATCAAGAAATGAATCAAACTTATACAATGTGCCATCGAAATATACATAAAATGCTGTGAAGCAAGTGTAGCTTATGCCTTGTACTATTATAAAAGGCTGCACTGTGGTACCATTCTTAAAATTTTTTGTGATTTTTTCATCAATTTTTTGATGATAGTCATTCATTAAAAAAATTCGTAGCGCCAAAGCTTCCTGGGCATCTATAATTGTTGCTTTTTTTTTTTTTTGTAGATGTTTTGGATGCATACCAAGTAGAAGGCGGCAAAATAGCTGTTAAAAGGACAGTTACAATATAGTCCACCGAATCTGCGAAAAGAAAAATATAAGTATACACGAAATTAAAGAATTTAAAGCTCTTAAGCATACCTATTGATTCTGCAGTGTCGATCTCGTTCAGCATCGCCCTGCAGGCATCATTTTTGATTTCTGCTCTATAGTAAATTATTACTTTTTTTTTTAAATTCATCCCACTTAGATTTCAACAAGCAGCTCTTATCGGGATACAAGCAACTAAAATCCAAATTAATCTGAAATAATATTTAAAATATATGCATAAAAATATATGCTAGAACCATATAAATTAATATTACAATAAATTAGTTTAAGTATTCATTAGTATAAGTAAAAGTAAATTCAAATTTAACTAAGTTTTGTTATGAATTATTGGAAATCGAAATAAGTAACTGACAGATGTTTGTACAATTAAAGTTTGTTCTACAAAAGAACAGAGTCAAGGAATACGATTACAAATAAAAGACTTGCCAAATCTACACCATCACTCGCTAAATATTTAGGCCACTGTTTCATAAATTCAACTGGTTCGTATGTGTTTAAGTCTTGACGACGCAAATGATAAGTTTTTTTCCACTTATCGATCACAATATCCCAGTCTGACATATCCCTTTTCAGATCTTCTTTTAAAGCCGTACAAATAACATAGTCGTATTCAGGTAATTCGCTTGGTACGGAAACATTCGATTCTGGGATAGTTGACATTTTATCTATTCTATTTCGTTTAGCTTTAGAATTAGTGAACTTTGAGTATAATTTACCACTCGGGTTTTTTTTTTCCCACTGCGTGGTATTAAGTAAATTTCCTTTCAATAGATAATATTAAATTACAATAATTATTAAAAGCTTTTCAGGTATATTTTTACTTTTGCTGTGCACTCCGATGGAAATATATCAATTATTTGATCCACAATTCTTGGGTAATCAGTCGTTCTTAGCATACAGTGATTCCACTTAGCTTCATCCACAATTAGTGAAATCAATTCATCCCGCTGCGTATTTGTCAATAGCTTGTTTTTTTCATAACAGTCTAACAAACATTTCCCTTTTGAAGTGTTTTTTACAATAGACTGAACATCCTATATGCCGAATTTAATGTAAATAAATTTTATATTTCATGGTTGGTAAAAGTGCTTACAAGTAAAGATCCATGCGTACTAGTTGATAAAGTCGATTTGGTTTACGAAGCATACCTTTACACTCGTCAAAAATACAGCCCAAATCGAAAGAATTTAAAACATCTTTTAATTTCTCTTCATCTTCGGCGTTCGGCTCCATCCGAAATCCTAGTAAATAAATAAAATCACAAAATACGTGCATGCACACAATAATTGATGTTAAAAACTATTATTACATTTGCATTAAGTGTTTTAAAATATATTAAGCTAGATAGGCAATAATATTAGAGCACCTGCACTAGAACTTAGTCTATGCACAAAGCTGAAAAAGTCTCGGAAAGGCGCTATATTTCTTTAACTTCATATTAAAAGCGTCTGTGTACAGTTTATTATGTACATAAAATATGTTCCGAAAGTGTTCCCATACATATGTACATATGCACATACATAATCGAAGCACCCTTCATACGTCATGCAATAAACTTCACTTAAAATGCGTACACACACGTTTATTAAAATATCGAGGAATTTTCGAGCCTTTCCGAATTTTTTTATCTTTATGAACATACATACATTTATGTACAACGCAGTGTCTATTAGCGTCGATAGCACAAGAACTACATATGTATGTATGCACATATGTACAGTTATATTCAAATGTTTAAAGTTAATTAATGTGCATTTATTTCTTTAAGTACAAACATTAACACAAACTTATTACTTATTATGCATTAACATATAAATATGTACATACATATGTGCAATTGTATGTATGTGTATGTGTTATGCGTTTAAATAGACGCTTACACACATATTGCGATGTACATATGTACATACGCAGATATGCACAAACTATTCACTTTTTTAATATTTTTTGTTGAAATTAAAGCCGATTTACGAAATTTATATGTTTTACATGTGTATGTATTGTTGCTCACGCATATTGCCCATCTATTAATATTTGTATGTTCATATGTAAATTTTTCACACTCACAAACTCGCAATTCTAATTTTTATATTTTTATGTACATTTGGTGTACTTGTGTAGTATAACTTACCTTTAACTTTATTTGTTTTCAAAAATTTTATGTTACTTCACTTAAAAAAATATTTATACTTATGTATGTATTATTGTTAATAATAATGTTCGCACAATTTTCTTAACACACACGTCTTCCGCGATTCACAGCAGCTCAAAAGTGACGCTTACTTTGCTTACTACACACGATCATTCGGCTTTGTCGCCGCCAGGCTGTCGCGTGCCAAGCAGAAAACGGCACGACATAAAACATTCAAACTGTTCTTTGTGAATATTAGTGAAAAAGAAAAGAAAAAAGATCGATAAAAAAGCAAAGCAAAGAATAGAAAAGTGGAAGACAAACGGCCCGTGTAGAAATAAATGCAACGCGACGTTATTTCGTTTACCCCGCGCACCCATGCCATAAACCAACAAACGCGCGGTCGTGCCATGAAAAGCAACAACAAAATTGTTTGCATACATACATTTTGTAAATATGTTTGTATGCATATGTGTAATTGCTAAGTGATTGCATGTACCTACATACATACATACATATATGTACATATATTTGTTTGTATATTTTTTTATGTATGTATATATTTAATAATACTGTGTACATTCTTATATACATATGTATACATTTGTTAATATGCACAAATGTGAAATACATTGTACATACATACATATGTACATTAATAATTAACTATTTAAATTGATTTTTATTTATTTTATCGCATTATATTTTTTTCAGAAACCCTTTAAAAAAAAAAACTTTAATTTAAATTATTAGCGTTTCAATTTAAAATTGAAAGCATATTTAAAATAAGTATAAAAAATATTATTTCAATGGTTACTTTTTGACTATGCGTTAATAGTTAAATTAAATATGGTTCAACGTTAAATTCAACATGAAATGTCATTTTAAAGTGTACGCATGTTATTTTAAAGTGTATGTCACTTTGATTTAACTATGTTTAATGTTCGTTTGGCCGTTTAGCTATGTTTTTAGTTGAATCAACATTTTTTAGGTAAAATTTACTACGTTTCATAGTTAAAACCCGCATAGTAAAATAACTATTTCATAGTTGATTTTCGTGCGTTTTTTTTCTGGGTGTAGGAATAACAACAGTATTTTTCTTATTTCCAATGGTTTTAGACATAGCTTTTCGGGCTACTTTAATCGCAGCTTGAATGTCAAGTGGTTTTTCTTTCTTTAACACTCGTGTTGCGTCTCGAACAAGAGTCATAAATTTCTTTTTATTTTTACATGGTTTTCGTTTCTTTTGCTTTTGTGGAAGTCCCATACCAAATTTTTTCTTTGCTTTCATTGCGTTTGTTACGAAATATGCAGAGGACTTTTCACCGAGAGTACTATCAGATGCTTTACACGCTCCCACGCTCTTTCAGCTAGTATTGTGTCAGCTTTATGACGATTTTCCAGATCTTTATATTTAGAATAGGCTATATCGTGCTCTCTACAAGCGGCATCCAAGGGATTTATTCCTTTGTCACCACGTGCTAGACGAGCTTTAAGCTTTGTTCCTGGACCACAAAACTGATATCCCGGTATGTGCAGTTCAACTGGTAGGGAGTTTATTATTTTATTAACAATACCTTTTCCTAGGTAGAGTGGTGGTTTATTACTACTAGTTTTATAAAAGCGCAGCACCATTTTATTTGTTGTTTATTCTTCAATGAGATTTTAGCAAGTAACGATCTACTCAAAAGAGTTACATTAATATGCGTTTAATCAAACAAAAAAATGTCATAGAAGTAAAAAATATCGATTGTAAAAATGGTGATGTCAAACAACTTAGACATAGTAGCTTGTTACCCAATTCAATACGATCTCTAATTGTCGGACCTTCAAATTGCGGGAAAACCAATGTTATGTTAGTTTAATTGAAAGCCCTAACGGATTAAAGTTTGAGAATATTTACTTATATTCAAAGTCATTATATCAGCCTAAATATGAATACTTAAAAACACTTATAAAACCAATAAAAGGAATGGGTTACTTTACATTTTATGAAAATGAAAATGTTGTTGCACCCAGCGATGCCAAAAAGAACTCTATAATGATTTTCGATGACGTAGCATGTGAAAAACAGGATAATATTCGAGCATACTTCTGCATGGGCAGACATAAAAGTATAGATGCGTTCTATTTGTGTCAAACGTATACACGCATCCCAAAGCATCTTGTGCGTGACAATGCAAACCTAATTATTATGTTTAGGCAGGATGAAGTCAATATGAAACATGTGTATCAGGATCATGTAGGCGTAGACATGTCGTTTGATGCATTTAAGAATATTTGTCAATTTTATTGGAGAGAAAAATATGGATTTTTATTAATAAGTAAAGATGACCCGCTAGAAAATAGACGTTATAGAAGGGGGTTTGCTGATTTTATTCAAATTTAAAATAAAATAAAATGCAAGAAACTAGTACTATTAATTCACTTATCAATAATCTTTCGAAATGGCAACAACACTAACGTTGACGGGTAACGACTCGATTTTAATAGCTCCTCCCATAGAATTAAGTGGGAGCTATGAATGTGCACTAATTGATTATCATATGTACAACTCGGTCCCAAATGTGGACTACGATAATAATTTATTCCATATTGGGGAGCATATTTTCGAGATACCTGTGGGATCATATGAGCTTAGTGATATAAGTGAGTTTATAAAGAGGAAAATGAAGAAAATAGAGCCCAATGAATTAAAGCACCCGCTAATCGAGAGCAATAATAATACCCTTCAAGTAGTGATTTCAACTAAAAAAGATTCAATATATTTTAACAAAGAGCGTTCTATCGGTCAATTATTTGGATTTAATAAAAGAGAACTAAAACCAAATGCAACGCATATATCAGATCAACCTGTTGACATTTTAAAAGTAAATACGATTCGTCTAGAATGTAACATTGTAAGCGGTTCATATGTAAATGAGGTATCAAGTCATGCTCTGCATGAGTTTGCACTCAACGTTCCGCCAGGCTATAAATTGAGTGAGAAACCAAATAATCTTATTTATTTGCCAGTTAATACGAGCGAGATACAGTCATTAATAATACGGATCGTTGATCAGAACGGAAACTTAGTTAATTTATGAAAAGAGGTTGTGACACTTCGCTTACACTTGAGGCGCCGATAATGATTATTTATAATAATAACAAGTGGAAACGTTGCAGTCGGACGCAACCGACTGCGGTATACTCGATACCAGTATTAAAAATTTTGATGCCCATCCATGTGGGATGTTAATTGCTATCTTCATACCAAATTTGGTGACTCTAGCTCGAAGTTTGTATAAAGTGGGGAAAGGGGGGCTGGGGGCGGTATGGGTGGAATTGCATCCAAATTTTTGATGCAGATCTTTGTGGAATGTCAATTGCTATCTTCATAACAAATTTGGTGACTCTAGCTCAAAGTTTGTAAAAGTGGGGAAAGGGGGGCTGGGGGCGGTATGGTTGGGCGTGGCATTAAAATTTTTGCTGCAGATCCTTGTGGAATATCAAATGCTACCTTCATACCAAATTTGGTGACTCTAGCTCAAAGTTTGTATTAAAGTGGGGAAAGGGGGGCTGGGAGCGGTATGGTGGATTGCATCCAAATTTTGCTGCAGATCTTAGTGGAATGTCAATTGCTATCTTCATAACAAATTGGTGACTCTAGCTCAAAGTTGTAAGAGGGGGGAACGGGGGCTGGGCGCGGTATGGTTGGGCGTGGCATCCAAATTTTTGCTGCAGATCCTTGTGGATGTCAATGTACCTCATACAAATTTGGTGACTCTAGCTCGAAGCATGTAAAAGGTGGTGCAAGGGGGGCATGGGGCTGGGCGGTATGGGTGGCGTGGCATTCAAATTTTTGCTGCCGATCATGTGGGATGTCAAACCAAATTTGGTGACTCTAGCTCGAAGTTTGTATAAAGTGGGGAAAGGGGGGCTGGGGGCGGTATGGGTGGAATTGCATCCAAATTTTTGATGCAGATCTTTGTGGAATGTCAATTGCTATCTTCATAACAAATTTGGTGACTCTAGCTCAAAGTTTGTAAAAGTGGGGAAAGGGGGGCTGGGGGCGGTATGGTTGGGCGTGGCATTAAAATTTTTGCTGCAGATCCTTGTGGAATGTCAATGCACCTTCATACAAATTTGGTGACTCTAGCTCAAAGTTTGTATAAAGTGCGGAAAGGGGGGCTGGGGGCGGTATAGGTGGAATTGCATCCAAATTTTTGATGCAGATCTTTGTGGAATGTCAATTGCTATCTTCATACCAAATTTGGTGACTCTAGCTCAAAGTTTGTAAAAGTGGGGAAAGGGGGGCTGGGGGGCGGTATGGTTGGGCGTGGCATCCAAATTTTGCTGCAGATCCTTGTGGAATGTCAAATGCTACCTTCATACCAAATTTGGTGACTCTAGCTCGAAGCATGTAAAAGGTGGTGAAAGGGGGGCTATGGGGCTTGGGGCGGTATGGGTGGGCGTGGCATTCAAATTTTTGCTGCCTGTCCATGTGGCATTAAAATTTTTGCTGCAGATCCTTGTGGAATGTCAAATGCTACCTTCATACCAAATTTGGTGACTCTAGCTCAAAGTTTGTATAAAGTGGGGGAAAGGGGGGCTGGGGGCGGTATAGGTGGAATTGCATCCAAATTTTTGATGCAGATCTTTGTGGAATGTCAATTGCTATCTTCATAACAAATTTGGTGACTCTAGCTCGAAGTTTGTATAAAATAGGGAAAGGGGGGCTGGGGGCGGTATGGTTGGGCGTGGCATCAAATTTTTCTGCAGATCCTTGTGGAATGCCAAATGATACCTTCATACCAATTTGGTGACTCTAGCTCAAAGTTTGTATAAGGTGGGGAAAGGGGGGCGGAATGGTTGGGAAAGGCTCCAAAACTTTGATGCAATTCGTTTGGGGTTGTTGCCAGCTATCTTCCACAATTTGTGGCTCTAGCTCCACTACTCTGGAAGATACCGCATTTCCGTTTTGATGGGATGGGTGGCTAGGGCGGTATTGTGGGCGTGGCATCCAAACTTTGATGCAGTTTTGGGGGGTCATCATCACTATCTATGCACCAAATTTGGTGACTCTAGCTAAAAACTGTGGGAGATATAGGCTTTTCTGATTTCAAAATGCGGGGGGCTGGGGGTGGAATGGGTGGGCGTGGCTCCAAAACTTTGATGCAAGTTTTTGGGGGTGTTGCCAGCTATCTTCCACCAAATTGGTGGCTCTAGCTCCACTACTCTGGAAGATACACGCATTCCCGTTTTTGACGAAGCGTTGGGGCGATGGGGTGGCTAGGGCGGTATTGGTGGGCGTGGCATCCAAACTTTTGATGCAGTTTTTGGGGGGTCATCATCACCTATCTTGGCACCAAATTTGGTGGCTCTAGCTCAAAAACTGTGGGAGATATAGGCTTTATTGACATTAAAATGCGGGGAGGCTGGGGGCGGAATGGGTAGGCGGGGCTCCAAAATTTTTGATGCAGTTTTTTGGAGGTTGCTAGTAGCTATCTTCTCACCAAATTTGGTAGTTCTAGCTGTCAGGATGTGCGAAATATGTGGATTTATCGGTTTTAAGTTATCGAATTTATCGATTTGCGAGCCCCCCAGTTATCGTAGAACCCCCATCTTGACACTTTAATTTACTATCCCATAGATAAAGAGAATTGGAGAAGACGGACAGACGGACAGACGGACAGACACCATGACGGACATTGCACAAACCCAATATACTCTTTACCTTCGGTTTCGAGTATAAAAACGTGCGCTATCCACCCCCAGCGAGCACTTTGAGTTCTACTACAGAAGGATACAGGTCGACGAAAAAAGTACTAACACCTGAGAACAAATTATTTTTAAAATCTCTGGGTCTAAAAATAAACAAGTAAGAAGGCTCTAGTCGGGAGAGTCCAACTAGAAGATACCCTGAACCCAGTTGCAATAAATATATTTAATTTATATAAGACTTTGGTATACTGGCTTAGCTTCCATCGATTAAGTTCAATATCTCCGGTGTTTCTCAACCGATTTGGACGAAATTTTCAGAAAAGTTCTATCATTATCCATTACTTCAACCCTCATTTTTAGATTTTCCAAACTCGATATTTTATTGTTATCGATATTATGTGTATATCGGAAACCAGAATAGTTATCGATAATTTGAAGCAAACTTGTTCTGCTCATGGTATAGGAGAACTTAAATACAAAATCTGAAGTCTCTAGCTCTTGTAGTCTCTGAGATCCACGCGTTCATACAGACGGACAGACGGACAGACAGACGGACAGACGGACGGACAGACGGACATGGCCATATCGTCTCGGCTGTTGATGCTGACCAAGAATATATACACTTTATAGGGTCGGAGATGC
>JARNME010000404.1:29806873-29892892 GCA_030179655.1 Scaptomyza flava | reverse complement strand
AAAAATAATGAGTAGTGTATTGAATGTTCGAGAGAAAGCCTATTCGGATGAGAGTATAATCAAGAAAGAATATCATAGTTACTCTCCCTATCTACAAGCATTTAAAAGCAATGATGAAGTTAGGATTACTATTCAGAATCAGGACTTATATGTATTGCCTTGTGAGAGTTTTATTAGTGTTGAGGGCACAATTTCTTTGGCGGATAACTCGCTTGCTGTAGATGGAAAACTTAAAAACAATTGTATGAGTTATCTCTTTGACGAGGTTCGTTATGAATTAAATGGAATTGAAATTGACCGTACTCGATTTGTTGGTATTTCAACAACCTTAAAAAACTAAGCTTCCTTAAACAAGACGGAGAGCTGTATGTTAGATAATTCTGGCTGGTTTAATGGAAATGATAGACAGCTGTCGAACGGATACTTTAATTTTTCTATACCTCTTAAATACTTAATTGGATTTGCTGAAGATTATAACAAGGTCTTACTAAATTGTAAACATGAATTGATATTACTCATGACTAAAAATATGGAAGATGTATACTACACTAAAATTGGAACTAAGGAGTATAAGCTAAATATTTCTAACATTGTATGGAAAATACCACATGTAACTCTGAGTGATAAAAAGAAGTTACAAATGTTTAGTCTAACTAAGAGTGGAGGCTCACTTCCACTTGCATTCCGCAGTTGGGATTGTTACCTGAATCCAACATTAGCCGAAGGCACACAACATGTTTGGAATGTTAAGCTAGCAGCTAATAGAGAACGCCCTCGATTTGCGATAATAGCTTTTGTAGTGGACGATAAACTAACACATAATCATTTGAGGAATTTAAAAGTCTATCTTAACTCGGAGAACTTTCCGTACGATGACATGAACATTAATTTTAAGCATGAACGATACGCAAGTTTGTATGATATGTATACAGGATTTCAAGCAAGCTACTATATGAAGGAGTCTGAGCCATTACTAACACCTATAGAGTTTAAAGAGAAAGCACCAATGGTTGTTGTAGACTTGTCACATCAGAATGAAACAGTTAAAACAGGGCCAATCGATGTAAGAGTTTCAATTGATCTCGATAGTGTTAGTGTGAGGAATACTAAGGTATATTGCCTGCTTATGCATGATCGATTAGCAGAGTCTTCGCCTTTGACTGGAATAGTTCAACGCATCGTTTAAAACCAATTTAGTATAGAATCAAGTTGTAGTTGATAATCATTGAAATTAATTATATTAAATATTATGTACCCTCTCTTAATTAAATAATAAATAGAAACATGATGAAATTAATAAGAAAATAATTTTTATTTTATTCAAGTATACGAGCATAAGCATTTACATTTTCAGATACCTCAAATTGAGAGTTTTCTAAGATGAGAAGTAATTTAAATAAATTATTTAGTGCACATTGATTTACTATTTCTTTGTGTATTCTACAATTTGTAAAGAAGTTTGGATATTGCGCTAAGCTCTGTTCAAGATTTACATCTATTATTTTTGTGTGTAAAAATTTACTTAAGAACTCTTTTTTAGCTCTTCCTCTTACTACTACAGTTGCGTAACTATTCAATGGCTTTAGTATTTCGCCAAGACTCAGATAAGAGATGTCACCTTCAGACCAATCTAAGCCGTCCACATACTGTTTGGTTATCTTAAAGGTTTTCCTAGTCACTTCATCCAGCTCCCTCATGTGGTAGGATGGTTTAAAGTGAAAAAATTGGGTGTGACGGACCCAGCTTGCATAAATGCCAACTCTTTGACAAACATCTGTCTTTCGTTTCCGAATACATATTGAAAGTCAACTAAAATACATGAGTTTCTATCTAGAATAACCATTTTTCCTCTAGCGTTAATGATGTACTGAGAAATTATACAAAAATCAATACCTTAAATATTATGGTTTATCTTATTTTACGTTTAGTTTGAAAAAGCAGTTAAGAGAGGATGGATACGCTACACTTGAAAAAAAAAGAAAACTCAAGGAAAATTCAAGATCATGAAATAATTTTGGATTTGAGTATTTTGTTAGTCTAGAGCTTAAACTAAAGTGTGGGTTTTCTACGAGTAGAGATTTCACACCTATGGTTTGGCTGCAGCAACATAAACGTAACTTTATTGGATTGCAAAAAGAGGAGTGGATTCAATTATTAACTTTAAAGGAGTACATCCAAATGAAACTGGAGCACTTTGACTTCTTAATGCCAGATACAATAATTGAACATACAATGCTTGAGACCGTTAAGTGTCATTTTTTATACCCTTAACCCATAAAATGGGTAAATAAGGGTATAATGGTTTTGTGCAAAAGTATGTAACAGGCAGAAGGAAGCATCTCCGACCCTATAAAGTGTATATATTCTTGATCAGCATCAACAGCCGAGACGATATAGCCATGTCCGTCTGTCCGTCTGTCTGTCCGTTTGTATGAACGCGTGGATCTCAGAGACTACAAGAGCTAGAGACTTCAGATTTTGTATTTAAGTTCTCCTATACCATGAGCAGAACAAGTTTGCTTCAAATTATCGATAACTATTCTGGTTTCCGATATACACATAATATCGATAACAATAAAATATCGAATTTGGAAAATCTAAAAGGTTGAAGTAATGGATAATGATAGAACTTTTCTGAAAATTTCGTCCAAATCGGTTGAGAAACACCGGAGATATTGAACTTAATCGATGGAAGCTAAGCCAGTATACCAAAGTCTTATATAAATTAAATATATTTATTGCAACTGGGTTCAGGGTATCTTCTAGTCGGGCTCTCCCGACTAGAGCCTTCTTACTTGTTTTAAAATTCGAAAATCAGATAGGCAACGAATATTAATACTCAATCAGTATGGTAATAGAGTTGAATTTGATAGTGACTCATGGAGGACGCTTATAAGATTAGGAATTTTTTTAACAACATTTTTGTGTTGGAACACATTACTGAAAAATCAAATAAATAATATATATTATAACTATATTATTAAAAAGTGTGTAGAGATGCGTAAATATAGTATACAACTTTCAGATTTAGAAGCGACTTATGTTTATGAGTCAGAAATTGATCTTACTCGGTTACTGTTTGAAATTTCAAATAAAGATAGGTAAAGAAATAAAAAGGGATGTTAATATTTTTAGGACACAATTTCATCATAATATGAAACTAAATAAAAAATGAAATGCTTTGAGGAAAGTTAAAATATTCATTTAAGTCAGTCTTAAATAAACGTTTGCCGAGTATACTACAATATGGAGCAGAATTCTAACTTTGGATTTAAAACAATTGTCAAGAAAATCTATGATTTTTTAAAAGAGTTTGAGGAAATGATTTTTCCTGAACATCATGAATTGCTTGAAGAATATCGAGAATTTTTCTTGGCGTACGAAAACTGCCATCTAGTTACATCCAAATTTGGCGAGCATCTTTCAGCGTGCGGCTGGTCATCCGATTTAACTACAGAGGGAGTCGACACATGTGGATGCTTTTACTACAGCATGCGTCTGACAAGGCTAGAACGCCTAATGGCAAAATATAAAAATTTAAACAAAAGAATTAACAAACAACGTTTAAGTCAATAAGGCATAAAATGTATGAATACTAGATTTAAAAATAAATATTTTATAGCATACATAGAAAGAATAATAAATAAACTATACAACTTAAACCAAACTATCTCTTTTATTCGTTTTGAAGTCAATGTAGGATATAAGATTTTCCTAGCACTTGACCAAAATAAAAGCAGGTATATATATATAATATCAAAGGTTAGAAAGGGATGGCGCTAAATATTTAAATATCAAGCCCAAAGGATTGTAAAATAGTTTTCATATTAAGGACGGTGGGGACCAATCAAAATCGTTTAAGGGACGTGGCTTATTAAATTAATACAAGCAGGATCACTTTCCCCCTCTAACACACATTCTCCTTCTAACACTTTCCCCCTATAGCTCTTTCCCCCTCTAACACACATTCTCCTTCTAGCACTTTCCCCCTCTAGCTCTTTCCCCCTCTAACATTTCCATCTCCTTCTAACACTTTCTCTCCCTAACTCTTTCCCCCTCTAACACACTTTAGTCTTAATCAACAAGTATCAATACTCTTGTTTAGAAGCAATGTATTGATCCTGCCGCTGCCGCTGCTGCTGCTGCTGCTGGTGCGCTGCTGCGTAGGAAATTCCCATGCCTTGTTCACAGAACCCCAGTAAATCGAACATGCGTTTGCTTTTCTCTATTATCTATCCTTTCTTCGATTGCACACTGCTACTCATGATCATAAACATTCATTTTTTGACGTGTGTTGCAGGTTTATAATGCCACGCACGTCAAAGAGGCGTCCTCTCGATTCCAGATCCTTTGATCACTACTACTCATGAGCATAAACATTCATTCTTTATTGCTTGCTTTCAGGTTAACAATGCAACGCACTTCAAACAGGCGCCCTCTCGACTCTCTCTTATCTATCCTTTCTTCCTGTGCACACTGCACCTCATGACCATAAACAGGTTTACAATGCCACGCACGTCAAAGAGGCGCACAATTGACTCTAACACTAGTTAGGTAAATAGCCAAATCTGTTCACCTGTTTGCAGGTGTATAATGCAACGCAGGTTTAACAGGCGCGCACTTGACTCCAAATCCTTTGATCACTAATTCTCACAGATGCTGCTGGTAAAGTTGTGGCCTAGGAATGTAAATCCTTTGTTCTCCACATTAGGCTAATCAAAGGAGGGATACGATCGTGGGAAAAAAGGGTCATAAATTATGATATGGAAGGGGTTCAAAAATCAAGGGGTCAAAAAAAGGGTCATAAAAATTAATGGGGTCATAAAATTTAATGGGGTCATAAATTGTCGGCATCCCTTTGGCGTAGAACCGCCAGTTCCCTACTACTATTATAGCTAGAACTACCAAGTTTGGTGAGCAGATAGCTACTAGCAACCCCCAAAAACTGCATCAACAATTCTGGAGCCATGCCCACCCATTCCGCCCCAGCCCCTCCGCATTTTAAAGTCAACAAAGCCTATATCTCCCACAGTTTTTGAGCTATAGCCACCAAATTTGGTGCCACCAAATGCGTTTATCTTTCAGTGTTGTGGAGCTAGAGCCTCCAAATTTGGTAGGAAGATAGCTGGCAACGACCCCCAAAAATTTGCATCAACGTCTTGGAGCCACACCCACCCATTTCACCCCCCTTTCCCCACTTGTTACAAACTCCATACCGCCCCCAGCCCATCTTTCCACAGCTTTTACAAACTTTGAGCTAGAGTCACCAAGTTTGGAAGGAAGATGGCTGGTGGCATCCTCATCTGCATCAGAGAATCTTTAAGGCAGCGTACACCCCTGCCCCATCCGTACCCCTTTGCAATCAGGCCTCTTTTTACTGGTTTTAATACTGGTATCGAGTATGCCGCAGTCGGTTGCAGCCGACTGCAACGTTTTCACTTGTTTGAATTTCCGAAGATGAAGCATCTCATACATTGCAATAATTTTTTTCTACGAGGAAAGCGCTCCACAGGTACAAGTTGAGTTATTTTCAATGAGCCAGAAACATTCGGCCTTGTTTGAAATTTACAAAAAATAGATTTTGCCACCGCTTATTATTGATTGTCGCTTCATCATTATCCTCATTAACCTGAACGTTACGCCAATCTGCCTTTCTTGGGCAGCACATATATCAATGGCTTCAAAACCATGTTCAGTTAGAGCCTGCTTAATTTGTTCCTTGGGTACGTTGGCTCGCGCACCCTTGATGACAACACTGTAAGGCTTATCTTCTTTAAGTTGATATTGCCTGAAATGACAATTGAGTTCTGTCAATTGTTTCACAGTTGCACGGAAAGTATCAGAGTTGTTCGTGTAAATCCGTGACACAGCGCACTTAGAGCAACGAATACTATAGTTGTTGGCACCAACGCACGAGTCCAGTGCTCGTTCCATGGATTCCGGATTGTTGACTTTTGGTACATATACACTCCGTTTCACTTGAAGAGCACAAACAATTTTTTGTTTTTATTTGCTTGATTATCAAAATTCATTGACTCAACTGTACTTTTTGTTGTACTTTTTTGTACGTCTTCGTATCAACATGCTCTGCATCAAAATTGACGCTCTGAAAGTTTACCGTTACATTTTTCTGCCCATTTCATTCTCGTTTGCTTCAATTTCTTTTAAATTTTTTGTTTCACATGAATAGCACATTTGCGTCAAAGTTTTATTTACGTCGTGCAGATCATCGGGAAGTTAAAGGAAAAGAATATTTTAAATATTCAACATATATTTTAATAATATTCCGTAATAATGGGTCGTGGTAAAGCCTTAACAAACGACGAACAAATAAAAATAAAAAGTTATCGAGAATGTGACCTCTCAGTGGCTGAAATATCAAAAAAATTTGAAGAAGTAGAAAAGTGATATATAATGTTATTCAGAGCAGCCCAAATAATGGGAAGAATATGAAAGGTCGCGTAAATAGTGTACTTTCCAATACAGATAAGCGATCTATATTGCGCAAGGCTTCCAATTCGCACGACTCTATTGAAAAAATAAAAGCAAAAGCTGGGGTTAGTGCAAGTAAAACTACTGTGTGGCGAGTGATTTCGAAGGCCAAACATCTAAAGCACCTAAAATTTAAGAAAAAACAAGTGGAAACCGACTGCGGTATACTCGATACCAGTATTAAAAATTTTGATGCCCATCCATGTGGGATGTCAATTGCTATCTTCATACCAAATTTGGTGACTCTAGCTCGAAGTTTGTATAAAGTGGGGAAAGGGGGGCTGGGGGCGGTATGGATGTAATATCATCCAAATTTTTGATGCAGATCTTTGTGGAATGTCAATTGCTATCTTCATAACAAATTTGGTGACTCTAGCTCAAAGTTTGTATAAAGTGGGGATAGGGGGGCTGGGGCGGTATGGTTGGGCGTGGCATCCAAATTTTTGCTGCAGATCCTTGTGGAATGTCATATGCTACCTTCATACCAAATTTGGTGACTCTAGCTCAAAGTTTGTATAAAGTGGGGAAATGGGGGCTGGGGGCGGTATGGTTGGGCGTGGCATCCAAATTTTTGCTGCAGATCCTTGTGAATGTCAAATGCTACCTTGATACCAAATTTGTGACTCTAGCTCAAAGTTTGTATAAGGTGGGGATAGGGGGGCTATGGGGCTGTGGGCGGTATGGTTTGGCGTGGAATCCAAATTTTTGCTGCAGAACCTTGTGGAATGTCAAATGCTACCTTCATACCAAATTTGGTGACTCTAGTTCGAAGCATGTAAAAGGTGGTGAAAGGGGGGCTATGGAGCTTGGGGCGGTATGGGTGGGCGTGGCATTCAAATTTTTGCTTCCGATCCATGTGGGATGTCAATAGTTCTCTTCATACCAAATTTGGTGACTCTAGCTCGAAGTTTGTATAAAGTGTGGAAAGGGGGGCTGCGGGCAGTATGGTTGGGCGTGGCATCCAAATTTTTGCTGCAGATCCTTGTGGAATGTCAAATGCTACCTTCATACCAAATTTGGTGACTCTAGCTCAAAGTTTGTATAAAGTGGGGAAATGGGGGCTGGGGGCGGTATGGTTGGGCGTGGCATCCAAATTTTTGCTGCAGATCCTTGTGAATGTCAAATGCTACCTTGATACCAAATTTGTTGACTCTAGCTCAAAGTTTGTGTAAGGTGGGGAAAGGGGGGCTATGGGGCTGTGGGCGGTATGGTTTGGCGTGGAATCCAAATTTTTGCTGCAGAACCTTGTGGAATGTCAAATGCTACCTTCATACCAAATTTGGTGACTCTAGTTCGAAGCATGTAAAAGGTGGTGAAAGGGGGGCTATGGAGCTTGGGGCGGTATGGGTGGGCGTGGCATTCAAATTTTTGCTTCCGATCCATGTGGGATGTCAATTGTTCTCTTCATACCAAATTTGGTGACTCTAGCTCGAAGTTTGTATAAAGTGTGGAAAGGGGGGCTGCGGGCGGTATGGTTGGGCGTGGCATCCAAATTTTTGCTGCAGATCCTTGTGGAATGTCATATGCTACCTTCATACCAAATTTGGTGACTCTAGCTCAAAGTTTGTATAAAGTGGGGAAATGGGGGCTGGGGGCGGTATGGTTGGGCGTGGCATCCAAATTTTTGCTGCAGATCCTTGTGAATGTCAAATGCTACCTTGATACCAAATTTGTTGACTCTAGCTCAAAGTTTGTATAAGGTGGGGATAGGGGGGCTATGGGGCTGGGGGCGGTATGGTTTGGCGTGGAATCCAAATTTTTGCTGCAGAACCTTGTGGAATGTCAAATGCTACCTTCATACCAAATTTGGTGACTCTAGTTCGAAGCATGTAAAAGGTGGTGAAAGGGGGGCTATGGAGCTTGGGGCGGTATGGGTGGGCGTGGCATTCAAATTTTTGCTTCCGATGCATGTGGGATGTCAATTGTTCTCTTCATACCAAATTTGGTGACTCTAGCTCGAAGTTTGTATAAAGTGTGGAAAGGGGGGCTGGGGGCGGTATCCAAATTTTTGATGCAGATCTTTGTGGAATGTCAATTGCTATCTTCATAACAAATTTGGTGACTCTAGCTCAAAGTTTGTATAAAGTGGGGAAAGGGGGGCTGGGGCGGTATGGTTGGGCGTGGCATCCAAATTTTTGCTGCAGATCCTTGTGGAATGTCATATGCTACCTTCATACCAAATTTGGTGACTCTAGCTCAAAGTTTGTATAAAGTGGGGAAATGGGGGCTGGGGGCGGTATGGTGGGCGTGGCATCCAAATTTTTGCTGCAGATCCTGTGAATGTCAATGCTACCTGATACCAATTTGTTGACTCTAGCTCAAGTTTGTATAAGGTGGGGATAGGGGGCTATGGGGCTGGGGGCGGTATGGTTTGGCGTGGAATCCAAATTTTTGCTGCAGAACCTTGTGGAATGTCAAATGCTACCTTCATACCAAATTTGGTGACTCTAGTTCGAAGCATGTAAAAGGTGGTGAAAGGGGGGCTATGGGGCTTGGGGCGGTATGGGTGGGCGTGGCATTCAAATTTTTGCTTCCGATCCATGTGGGATGTCAATTGTTCTCTTCATACCAAATTTGGTGACTCTAGCTCGAAGTTTGTATAAAGTGTGGAAAGGGGGGCTGCGGGCGGTATGGTTGGGCGTGGCATCCAAATTTTTGCTGCAGATCCTTGTGGAATGTCAAATGCTACCGTCATACCAAATTTGGTGACTCTAGCTCAAAGTTTGTATAAGGTGGGAAAAGGGGGGCGGAATGGATAGGCTAGGCTCCAAAACTTTGATGCAGATTGTTGGGGGTCGTTGCCAGCTATCTTCCTACCAAATTTGGTGGCTCTAGCTCCACTACTTTGGAATATACACGCATTCCCGTTTTTTACGAAGCGTTGGGGCATCTGGGGGTGGCTAGGGCGGTATTGGTGGGCGTGGCATCCAAAATTTTGTTGCAGTTTTTGGGGGGTCATCATCAGCTAAATCTGCACCAAATTTGGTGGCTCTAGCTCAAAAACTGTGGGAGATATAGGCTTTTTTGACTTTAAAAAGCGGGGGGTCTGGGGGCGGAATGGGGGGGCGTGGCTCCAAAATTTTTGATGCAGTTTTTTGGGGAATGCTAGTAGCTATCATCTTACCAATTTTGGTAGTTCTAGCTGTAAGGGTGTGTGAAATATGCGGATTTATCGTTTTTGAGTTATCGAATATATCGATTTGCCAGCCACCCAGTTATCGTAGAACCCTCATCTTGACACTATAATTTACTATCCCATAGATAAAGAGAATTGGAAAGTTTCAAGTCTCTAGCTTGAAGGGTGTGGAAAAAAGTTGTGAACATACAGACGGACGGACGGACGGACACCATGACGGACATTGCACAAAACCAATATACTCTTTACCTTCGGTATCGAGTATAACCACCACTTACCCCTCTTCGTAAAGAAGCACGGCTTAGTTTCTGTAGAAACTATATGACATGGGACAGAGAGTGGCAGCGCGTTGTGCTCTCGGATGAGAAAAGATTTAATTTCGAGGGTCCTGGCGGCTATAATTATTACTTTCACGATTTAAGAAAGGGGACCCATCAATTGGAGCGTGTACACAGCAGAGTCGGCGGGGTTATGGTGTGGGGAGCCATATCCTATATTGGTACAAGCGAGCTCCAATTTTTGACTCCCAAGATGAACGCGCAATCATACAAAGGAGTTTTGGAAAAGGCTTTTCCTCCACTAGAAAGTCTTTTTGGACATTTGTCGTGGACTTTCCAACAGGAAAATGTCCCAATTCATGCAGCCCGTGTTGTCAAATCTTGGATCGAGTCAAAAAATGTCAATCTCTTAAACTGGCCTCCATACTCGCCGGACCTTAACATCATCGAAAATGTTTGGGGGTGGCTGGCCCGAAAAGTTTATGAGTCAGGAAAACAGTATTCCAACAAGGACGAGCTAATCAAGGCTATTCAGGAAGCATGGGCGCAAATTTCCCTTGATTATATTAAAAAGCTTTATGATTCCTTGCCAAATAGGATATATGAAGTCATTTTAAACAACGGAGGTTCTACCCATTATTAAAACTGATTAATTAATTAATAATTTATATAATTTACCCAAAAAAAATTTGTTTAAGATGAATAAAATAATATTTACTATACTTTAATACAAAGTGTGCTATTCAAATGAAACAATTTTTACGCACTATTTTTTGGTTATTTAGTTTTTAAGCCGTGTAAACTGAAAAATGTTCAATAAATTTTTTTCGCTTATTAATAATAAAAACTGATTACTTTAACTATAAATTAAAGCTTTGAAATAATCTTTACTTTCATTTGTTTAAGAGTTATTGTGAAATGAAATGCACCTTGCCATGTGTGATATTTAAGTGAAACGGAGTGTATAGCTGGAGGCCTAGAGATCGCTCTTGTGGTTTGCTTCCTTCCATCGTTAAAAGCAGGATCTGCATCTTCGTCTTCAGATCATGTTTCTAACAAGTCTTGCTCCATAAAGTTGTCCACTTCTTCGACCAGAGCTGCAAAGCGGTTGTTACCCAGTGCCGCTGCAATCGAGGTGGTTGCTGCATCTTTAGGTGGCTTCTTGTGTAGGTCAGTTATCTTCATCTTAGCTTTACTTGTTGTTTGAAGTGTTTTAACAGCTGCTTTATATATTTTGTTAGCAGGCATATCCCGAGCTTGATATGAGCACTTTGTCTTACGAGCTCTTGTACACAATAATTCAGGCAACGGCGTGATGTCAAAAGACGTAGTCATAGAAATATTGGGCCCCACAGATGTAGCCACAGTATACGTTGATGCCAAACTTGATGAAGTAGAGATAGTGCTGGTAACGATAGTGGCACTGCTAGTTGTATTCGCTGGGCAAAAGGGCACTGATTCTCGCAGTATGCTATTGGAATCAGCACAAGTTGCTGTTCCGCTAGAGATGATTTGGGAGCGTATAGTTCTAGGGCTTGCACCGGCTATTTATTTATTTATTTATAGTCAGCTAAGAGCAGCTGGCGTTAAAAAGAAATCAAAATTAATTTAAATTGAAAAATACTTAAAATAATTAAATTGAGTAAAATGTAGAATAATACATAAATCTGAAAATATATTTAAAAGTTAACGTTAAAGCTCTGGGAAATTCAATAAAAAATGAGTAGTCCAACATTTGTTGCGAGGATTGGGAAAACCCAGAAAAACCCAATCAGACCAGCGCGCTGGTTAGATTAGTAATTAGTGGTTACGATTAGATAAAGCAAAAAGGATCGATCTTTTTCGTACTGGAGTTGAGGCCTCCAAGGAGACAAGATAATAAAGTTTGTTATAGTCAGAACATATAACACGAAATGGTTCATGAATTAAATAGTTGCTGAAGCAACGATCAAGGCTAAGGGGTAAAAAGTTACGTGAAGGTCTAATTGGGACATTAAATTTAATTCGACTCAAAAGAACTGATGAGTCGATTTCACCATAAAGTAGGTTAGTAATTAATAATACTCCATGCATAGTTCTACGGTTTAACAGGGAGGAAAGATTTATCAAAAGGAGTCTACTTGAATACGGGGGTAAGTCAACTCCAGGAACCCAGCTAAAACTTCTAAGGGAATATAGAAGAAATTTCTTCTGCACAGATTCAATTCTATCCTGGTGAATCGAAATTGTGGGGACCACACACAAGATCCATACTCCAGGATGGGACGAACTAGGGATGTATAAAGCGTTTTAGTGGTGTAGGGATCATTAAACTCTTTCGACCACCGCTTGATGAAGCCAAGGACATTAATGGCCTTATTGACCATGGACAAAATATGAGCATCAAACTTTAATTTAGGATCAAGAATAATGCCTAAATCTTTAGATCGTTAATAAACAGATTAAATAGCAAATGTCCAAGGTGACTACCCTGGGGAACACCAGAGGTAACAAAAATAGGTTTAGATACCGACAAGATGTGTTAACAGAGAGAAAACTAGATTTTGCTATTAAATAAGAAGATAAATCTAAAGGGGTTCCCGATTTTTTAATTTTTTTCTAAGATTTTGTCTTTGCGTTTTTCAATTTCGATAGTTCCCTCGTAAACCAAGGTGGCTTATTAACACTTGAAGAATAAGTGAGGGGAACGCAAATATCCAAAAGCGAATTCAAAGTCCCATAAAATATGGCAATGGAAGTTTCTGTATCACTACAAGAATAAAGACGAGACCAATTAGTATGTTGAAGAAGATAATTTAATTTAGTAAAGTTAGTTTTACGAAAGCAACGGGTTTTTAAAGTATTATAAGATACTGCACTAGGGTTAAAAATTTCGATGGATAGTTCTAAGGTAGGTGGTAGGTGTCTTCCGGAAGCACTAGAGGGGGTATTCTACAAGCATTACTGCAATCTGAGTCCGAAACAAATATCAAGTCCAACATTCTACCACTGCAGTTATGCACTCTGTTAACTTGCGATAGGCCTAGCTTCAGTAGGCCATCGATAAAATCATCAGAAGTGACTGGTAAAACCGCAACCGCAACCACTATCAGATTATCCATATTTGTCAACAATGACGAAACAAGTTGTAGGGCACTAAGATGGGATGAGTAAATGTTAGTATCAGAATGGGGAGGAATATAAGAACAAGTAACATAAAATGAACGGCCGTTTAGTAATATTTTAACCCATAAAAACTCTATGTCCGGAAGATCATGAAAATGAATCTGTTGAGAGCAAAAACAAGAGTCAACAGCATTTAGAACACACCCCCCTTGCGGGAGGTGCGATCGCATCTGTACAAGCTTTATTTTGAAGGAAAAACGGAATAATCCGAAATATCGGAAATTCTCATCTCCTCCAGTAGAGACTGCTTATTATTAGGAAGCGACTGAGATGATGGGCTTTTATCCATAATTATTTTTGTTTATTTAATAGTTAAATAATGCAATTGTCTTTCATTTTTTATAAAAAGTAACGGGACTGACCTCTCGCTTGCGCAGAGCGCAGTACGAGGGGTAATGTTTTCCAAATGAGCAACGAATACAGAATTATCGCGCACACTTGTATGTTGTTGTTGTTGTCAGACTGCCGACACTGTTAACCGTTAATGCTATTTTAAGCACACGAAGAGAGAAAAATAGATAAACACGTTCTTTGCCTTCTTCCATGCGCGACACATACAATCACGACGAGAGCACTGCACAACCAGTAAAAATTTGTTGCAAGTATGTTTTAAATTTTGTTTGTGTGATCACAACAGTCAAACAGAATTCGATGAAATTTTAAGAGTTTGTTTTTTTGGTCGTGTAGATGGATAGTTTTCACGAAATCAGTCGACGCGTTCGTGAGTTATAACTTTTCATGTCAACATGCGATTTTGTCCGAATAAAATAACAACAAAAAAATACGTAGGCGCTTTTTGAATAGCTATAGCATTTCATGTCATTTATATATGTGTCAATGTCCCTTTGGGAAGTTATTTTTCCTCATTTCAATTTTTTTAGGCTCACATCATAAGAAAGAAGAAGAGTAACCGTGGCAAGACGCGCAATTTTCACGCTCCGTGATTTAATTATGTAAATTGAATTTAACTACGATTGAGCTTGTACAAAGTAGTGCAAAAACTTTGTGATAATTGTCGGAACAGTCCTAAGTGATTGCAATAATTAACGTAATGCACATTTATTATAAAATTGAATTTTACTATCACCAGTCTTAACAAAGCTCAACAACAAAACTTTTGCTTCTTATGCTTTGTCTCTCATTGCTCATGTAAACTGACAACTTATAGACAAGAGTAACAGCGTACCAAACACCAACACACTCATCTGAACATATAAAGTCAATTTCACTCAACTACACTACACTACAAAACATAATATGGCACCTCTACCAAAACGTACGTGATAAAATTCCTCTGGAGAGATTAAATCAAATAAGACCAGTGACCCAGCCTCTGGGATGCGTGGGGAGCTGGATGAATTACAGCAGCCAGTCCAGACACAAGTGGATACGCTTAGGGCAAAGCTAGCCGATTAAGCAAATGCCAGTGAGGCTAATGACAGGCGCCTCATGGAGTCCCATTTCTTGAAAGTGAGCTGTTGCGGTCGGCGTTCAAGTCGCTAGCTTTCTCGCTAGGAGTAACCCCAGCACCGCAGCTGAAGGATATTTTCAGGGTCCGACAAATTTTTTGTCGACCCTAATGTTATTATTAAATTTGATTGTCTCTGAGACAAAATTAACCTTCAACCAGCTGCTGCCCAGTACCGGCGAACAAATCAAACTCAACGAACTCTTCCTCTGTTTGGCTTCGACACACGTGGAAATCTCTCGTTATCCTAAACGAGCAGCTTTCAAAAGATAATTAAAAATTAATTAATTTGTGAAAAGAGTTAATTGTGGCCGTGGCACCCAAAGTTTTGATGCAGTTTTTTTTGAGGTTGCTAGTAGCTATCTTCTTACCGAATTTGAAAGTTCTAGCTGAAACATGTGCGAAATATGTGGATTTATCTGTTTTAAATTATAAAATTTATCGATTTGCCAGCCCCCCGGTTATCTTCGAACCCCAATCTCGACACTTTAATTTACTTTGCCATAGATATTTGAGATTTTCGAGCTATAATGTGAATATTAATAGCTCAAGAATCGATGTAAGTGATACACTTACATTAGATTTTGAGAAGCTGGAGTTTCCGCTTCCGCTTACACAAATCAAAGTGTTAGAAAGACGGAACTCCACTATCAGTATCAACGTATTTGGATTCGATGAGGATGAAGGAAGAGTGGAAGGCCCGCTGTATTTAACGGAGGTCGAAAGGGAATGGCATATAAGTTTATTGCTTTTGGAGAGCGAGGGACGGGCGCATTTTGTGCGGATAAAAATTTTATCAAGGTATGTAAAAATTTCAATTTTATTAATACTTAGTACTTACTAATACATTTTGTTTTGTTTTGAAATTTACAGACTGTTTAGCTCACAGGTTACCGGTAACGCGCATCAGCTTTTCTTTTGCAACACCTGCCTCAACTTCTCCCACAATGAAAAGTTATCGATGGAACGTCGGATGAATTGCGGGAAGATGGTTTCTACGCAACCATCCATTGAAAAAGCAAGTCTTAAATTTAAGAATTTTAATCGTAGTTTAGATGTTCCATTTTTAGCGTATGCAGACTTCGAGTGCATACTTACCCCCCTCAATTCGAAAGTGAGCGAAAATGTTACAGCTACATCATTGCATGTGCCTATAGCATTCTCTTACTACATTAAGTGCTCCTTTGACCCATCCTTAGACAAGTTTGTTTTAGAGACTGGTAAAGATGCAGGTGTCAAATTTGTCACATCTCTCATCAGAGATGTAAGTGAAATTCACACGACCTACCTCTCTAATATTAAACCTATGACAGTGAGTACAGAGGGGGAAACTAGTTTTCGATATGCAGTTAATTGCCATATATGTAAGAAAATTCTGGGGACCGACCGAGTACGTGATCATTGCCATTTAACGGGCCAGTACAGGGGTCCAGCCCATAATGTTTGCAACATTAAATTTCAAATTGCACCTTTTGTCTCCGTATTCTCTCACAATTTTTGCGGTATGACTCCCATATTTTCGTTAGGGAACTTAATAAAGTGGAGGGTGTTATTAAAGTACTCCCACTTAATAACATACATCCAAATTAACATACATAGCGTCCCATGAAAAAATTTAGAAATTAGATTTTTGGGCACATTTCGCTTTATGGCAACCAGCTTAGATTCTTTAAGTAGTAATCTGAGTACTGAATGTTTTGAGAGCGTTTAGCGTTTTTATCCCTCTGAGGAGAAGTTTATCTTATTACGTAGAAAGCGAGTTTTTCCAGACGAGTTTTAAGATTCGGAAAGCCGACTGTCCGAAATCTGTCTGCCTCCAAGGGAGAACTTCTTTAATAGTTTGACTAATAAGGAATGTTCGACTGAGGACTATTTACATGCACAGCTTGTATGGATAGTTTTCAACTGCCAATCATTAAAAGAATATATGGAGTTTTACCTATAAACAGATGTTCTTTTATTGACAGACGTTTTTCAAAATTTTCGAGCACAAATTTATTCTCTAGATCATGCACATTATTACACCACACCCGGTCTGACATGTCATGATATTGACATGTATAGGTTTATTCAAAGTGGAATTGGGGGTGGTTTGGTTCAGAACTGTAAACGGTACTCTAAAGCCAATCATATGTATATGGATGCGTATGACGCAAGTAAACCATTGGCATATTTTTTGTATTTGAATGCAGATAATTTATATGGTTGGCCAATGTCTCAAAGTCTGCCATGCACAATAAGATTGCTGCATTAAATGTTGCTAAAATCGACATAGGCATACACACACAGACCCCGCACACCCGGCATCGACATCAGCATACGCACACAGGCATACACACACACTCCACAGGAGGTGTGCTTGAGAAGTGCGGTCGCGTGGTTCTGTCGCTCCGTCCTTTTAGCGTTTTCGCAGTGTTAAACCTACAGCAAAAAACAAACTGTGCAAGTTAGTCGAGCTCCGAAAGTCTGCGCCACTTACCTTGTGCCATCATTACCTGGGCCAAGAGCGTTGCCTGGATATAGCCGTCATGCTTATTGGAGTCTCCCCTTATCTGCGCGCAATTTGGCTTACCCTAGCTAGAGTGCTTGGAAACAATACACGCAATTATGACACATAGTGCGTAGTACTCTTCTGTGGTGTGCATGTTGTGTATACTTGTGTTTAGGAAGACCACAGTGTCAGCTGATCGCGCTCTGGTGACCGTGTAGAGGCGGTATACCCTCCACCGGTTCGAAACCCGAGGGAAACCTCTGGTCAACGTGGGACTGCTAGAAGCTCAAATTCAATTCCACGAGTGTTCAACGGGTGTTAGGTTCGAGCATCAGCACTGGAAGCGTTTGTGCGCCGCTCGGCTTTGCCGAGACCTCCCCCTCGGGGGTTGTCGCCACCACCGGCACAGAGTCTAGAATCTCCAGGTGCCCTGCCTTCACCTGCGCCTGCCGCCTCACCCCAGGGGAAAAAGTTGGTGGCGAAAGATGTGTTTGAGGATCTGGGCGATACCCTTAATGGCTTAAATGCCCTTCTGAGCGGGCAGAGGCATGTGAACCAATTGGTCAGAGACTTAGCAGCAAGGGCTGTTAAGCTGTATGAGGCTTCGGCCTGTAAGAGCAGGATAGCTTCCACTGACAGTGCTGACGTGGCTACGCAGACGCTACCGGCTGCAAAGCTACCAGAGTCCGCAGCCGATAAGGTTCGCCAGCAGAGCAGCGGCGTTGCGAGGACGGTAGCAACGCCCAAGAGGCGGCGAGAGCGCGAGCCAGGTCAGCGTGCAACGCCCTCGAAAAAAAACCGAACTGGCCCCACGGATCCAGTGGTTTCGGAGTCGGCCCCATGCAGCAAATGGCAGACGGCTCAACGCAAGAAGGCTACCAAACCACCCGGTAAGACGCCTGGCAAGCCGCTTACCAAGAGTAGGTCTGATGCGCTGGTGATAAGTACAAGCGAACTTACCTACAGCGAAGTCTTTTCGCTAGTCACGCGCAGGAGTGATGGCAAGCTTAATGGAGTTCGAGACAAGGTGAGACAAGCACGTCGCACAGCGAAAGGAGACCTGCTTCTAGAGCTGAATGGAGTCGGCCTGGAATGCACCAACCAGCTTAAGGAAGAGATGGAGCAGGTGCTAGGTGGAAGCGCCGTGGTGCGCTCAATAACTGAGCAATCTCATTTTGTGTTGAGAGAGCTGGATGAACTAGCCAGCAGAGAGGAAATAGTGGCTGCAACTTCAGAGCTTGCGTCCGGGGTATGGCAACACGCAAGTGGCGCACTTCTCAGTCCCGGCGAACCTGGCGAGAAGCATCACAGCCTTGCGCTCGTTTCGAATTGGATGATCTAACTGCGCCGTACGCATGCAGGCCGCGCGTACTAGGTGCTATAGATGTCTGGAGACTGAACATACAGCAAGCAACTGTCGTAACCCGGTTGATAGGTCAAATTGCTGCATCAGGTGCGGAAATTTAGGCCACAAGGCAGCGAGCTGCAAGAGCGAGGTGGCAAAATGCTTTATCTGCAGTGCGAAAGGCTGTGGATCCACAAGCCACCAGGCAGGTAGAAGTAGATGCCCACTTAGCGGTAGTGCACAAGGCCGTGCCAACTGAAGTTCATTCAATTAAACACTCTGCAGACGTAGCGTTAATCAGTGAGCCCTACCGGATGCGCGAGGGCCCTCGCTGCGTACTAGATACCTTAGAGTACCAGAGTGCATCGGTCCAACTGCTTTGTGTGCGCTATGGTGGGTAACATGTGGATGTACTCCGTCTACATGCCTCCTAGTCTGCAGCTCTCGGAGTACACTAGTTCCTTGACTCCCTGGTGTCAGATGCTAGAGGTCGTAACCCTCTCGTCATCGCAGGGGATTTTAATGCCTGGGCGGAGGAGTGGGGCAGCTTGTCGACTAACGCCAAAGGTCGAGCGCTGCTGGAAGCCTTCACGCTACTGGATGCACCCTTACTCAACCAGGGCTCACAGCACACATTCAGCAGAGCAGGGCTGGGTTCCGTTGTGGACCTAACATTCGTCAGCAGCTCGATGTTCGGCTCATCCAGGTGGAGCATCGGTGCCATCTACAACGCTAGCGACCACGCTGCTATTTGGTGCAAAATACCGTGCCGAGACTCTCGACACGCATATATTTGGTACTCAGCTGGAGTCCGCTGAGATCCCGATCAATTCCCGCAGCACCGACGAGGTGGTTGATTGGACAATGTCGCTGCTAAGCAGCGCTTGTGAGGCAAGCATGGCCAGACGGAAAACTTACCGGAGGCACCATGTTCCAGTATATTGGTGGATCAAGGACAGCAAGCGTGGGTGTTTTCTTGACCTCTGCGACTCGGCGGAAAACGACCCGTGGGGTGTCGCATATAAAATCGTGGTCAAACGATTCAACGGCTTTTCCCGTTGCCATCCTTCCGATCTAGAGGCGTTGAGGGCGATCGTAGCTCATTTGTTCCCTTGCATGCCTGACCAGATCGGCGGCTCTCCGGCGGGGGCTTCCAAGCCTGCCGTTTTTGATGAGGTCACTGTAGAGGAGATTTACCACGTCGCAAAGAAGATGAAGCCCAGCAAGGCACCCGGTCCCGATGGAATTCCCAACCGAGCGCTCAGGCTAGCCCTCGCGGTGCGACCTGACTTATTTGCGCACATGTTTAACACATGCCTAAGCAGCGGAGTATTCCCAAACCGGTGGAAAGTTCAGCGCCTGGTTCTACTACCAAAACCCGTCAAGCAGCTTAATGACCCAGCTGCATATCGACCTATCTGCCTTATAGATACGGTCGGCAAGATATTGGAACAAGTCATTTGCACACGCCTTGAAATGGCCCTAGATGCTGCGGGAGGAGTGTCACACCACCAGCACGGCTTCCGCAAGGCAAGATCAACGATCGATGCGATCGGTAAGGTGGTTGAGATAGCCTCGGAAGCGATTGCCAGCAGTAGGTGGAGAGGTGGTGCCAAAAAATGCTGCCTGATCGCAACGCTGGATGTCAAGAACGCTTTTAACTCGGCAATGTGGAGGTGCATCTTGGAGGCGCTTGAAGCATTCAGAGTGCCAGAGTACCTGTTGAGGATGATCAGGAGCTACTTCCAGGAAAGAGTCCTACTCCACAACACCTGCGAGGCAACTGAGGAGTACCGCGTATCCGGAGGAGTGCCACAGGGGTCAGTACTTGGCCCTTTCCTGTGGAACGCCATGTACGATGGCGTTTTTCGGCTTCCGATGCCAGACGAGGATAGATGAAACCAAGCTACCGAAGTTGTCATCTTCATCAACTTTTATCCAGCGTGACTAGGGCGGTGATGTTGTACGTGGCGCCTATATGGCAACCTAGCCTCCGCTATGTCAGCTACTCCCGTGGATTGACGGCTACCCACCGCCTTGGGGCGATCAGAGTTTGTTGCGGATTCCGAACCATTTCGGACGATGCGTGCCTGGTGCTAGCCGGAATCGCCCCCATCTCGGAGCTCGCCAGGGAAATCGCCGAAGTGCACCAGGAGACACATGGCAAGGACCTCTCAGTGGCCCTCAAGAAGGCAGCGCGAAACCCGGCAAAATCGCGCACGCTGATCAACTGGCAGAGGCGCAGGGATTCGTCCACTAAAGGGCGTTGGACTCACCGCTTAATCCCGAATATATCGGTGTGGTTGAACAGGAGGCATGGGCAGGTCAACTTTTACATCACCCAGATACTTAGCGGGCATGGCTGCTTCCGTGGATATCTCCACCGTTTCGGCCATGAGTCTGCTCCTTTCTGCATCCATTGCGGAGGAGGGGTCGTCAAGGATGCGGAGCATGTGCTGCTACACTGCACACGCTTCACCGAGCTTCGCGCGGACTTGGAGAGGAGTTTTGGCTGCGCCATTGAGGTGGACAACCTAATAACCCTGCTGCTAGCCAGCAGGGACAACTGGAAAGCCTTCAGCATCTTCGCGGCGGCTGTTACGACCGAACTGCGGAAGGCCGAGAGAGATCGAAATGGACAATGGGAGTAGCAGGAACCAAAGCGTTTGCGACGCATTACCTAACGGCCGTTCCGCAAATGCTATTGTTCTATCTTTTTCCCAATGTAGTCATAGTGAACCAAATAGTATTACTTAGTTTAGGTTAGTTAATTTTAGCGCGTAATAAATGAATTAAAAAAAAAAAAAAAAAAAACACACACACACCCGGCATCGACACCAACACGCACCCAGGCAAACACAAACGCACGCGCACAGGCATATACACACGCACACACCAGCATCCACACACACACCCAGGCTTACACACACTCACACTGGCATCCTCACACACCCACGCGTACACCGTGCAGTGGGCGGTTTTACAGAAAACCCACCACAGCATGCCATAGCTTGTCGTCAGAGGCGCATAAATGGTCCTAAGGCAGAGACCAGTAATGCCTTAGGTAGAACCCCTGGAACCCCATTTGGAATTGACGAAACCTGGGCTGACGGCTAACAGTATTCTATCACTTGAGTAAGCGGAGTGAAATCTAGCCGAAATGGCTGATAGGCTAATGCTGCTACTGCCTCCGTCCCGTTAAAACATAGCAAGTCTCCAGGATACGATCGTTGGTTCGTCGTCATTAAGTTGACAGTACCGGTTCAGATGTTATATTCCTGATTAACGCGGATCTGGCTATGAACGCCCGACCCCATGAAGGCGGGCGTCAACCCTAGCGTGGCCTCACTGCTCGCATAGATAACCATGGGATTACAACGCGACGGTTCAACAACCAGAGACAACGGCCCAGGAGTTGGGACCCAACAGAATGAGCAACAATATAACCCCCCAAATTGAAAGAGAGAGAGAGAGAGAGAGAGGCTGTAAGGATTCTTGCACAGAACCCCTGTGCTAGATTTGCTAGAAGCAGTAAGCTGGCGAGGTCACCGACCAAAGTTTCGACGCCAGCCGTTCAGAAGTTACACCAGGGCGCTAGCGAGTCTTTAGAGCAACACCAGAGAACAGCGCCCAGTGACCTTGGAGAAGAGATTTCTAAGCTCGTTGAGATGATAGAAGATGGCAAGTGGCGCTCAATTCATCAACCGATGCGGGACTCGATTGAGAGCATCAAGGCGCTCTACGAGTTGGTAGCTGTACAGCTACACGACAATAGGGCGAAGGCAGTGATAAGGACGCACCAAGCTTCCCAGACGTCGCCAATCTTTGGAAAGGCCATCGATGGTAAGAGGAAGCAAAATCCTGGAGCGTGTACACCCTCTAATTGTTGGTCTCAGAGCGAAAATGTATTCACTGTCTCTTGAGGGGGGTGGATGCATTAAAAAATCAAAGGGTGTATAAATAAGTCTGCATTAGATAAGCTTACTATAAATAGCTATTAAGAATGCCTTTTTAATAATAAAATATTTAATGATGAAATAATGTTGTTAGGATTAAGATTCACAACTTATATACACATAAGATAAGAAAAGCTACCTTAAGCTCTAATGACGACAGAAGAAAAATATGGTCTGACGGTATAAATACCTGGGGTCATTATAAAATTGATTTCCAAACAGCTTGAATATATCTGTATTATGAATAAAAAAAAACAAAATAAAATAAAAAATATATTGGCGCATAGTTAATTTTGGCTATGCCAAGACTATGATACCCTTCACACAGCCAAATCAATGCTCCCCCCTCTTATTAATGTTTCTGTGCAGTTGTTGGTCATTTTTCGCTAATATTTTTACTCTCGAGCGTCATTAACTTGTTCGTGTGCGACAACAACAACAATTTGACATGTAGGTACTTGAAAGTGCACGACAGAGACAACAATTGATAGTACGATATGGTAAATTTGTATGGTGGCTATGTCGTAGAATGCTCCGATCAAGATAAAATTTCATAGTGAACAAATCCGGCATGATGTTAGCAATCTGTGAAAGTTTCATCAAGATCAGTTCAGCAGTTTGGCCGGAAATCGTGTTGATATGGTAAATTTGTATGGTGGCTATGTCGTAGAATGCTCCGATCAAGATAAAATTTCATAGTGAACAAATCCGGCATGATATAAGCAATCTGTGAAAGTTTCATCAAGATCGGTTCAGCAGTTTGGCCAGAAATCGTGTTGAAACAGACAGACGGACGGACAGACGGAAATCAATTCCTGAGCTCGTCCTGATCATTTTGATATGTACTTTATGGGGTCTCCCATCATTCCTTTAAGGCGTTACAGATTCATGACAAAGTCAATATACCCTGTTAAGGGTATAATGAAAATTGTCTATATCTAACTAACAAACACACACACATACACAAAAGAAAAATAAAAACATAGTGGCGCATAGTTAATTTTGGCTATGCCAAGACTATGATACCCTTCACACAGCCAAATCAATACTCCCCCCTCTTATGTTTCTGTGCAGTTGTTGGTAATTTTTCGCTAATATTTTTACTCTTGAGCGTCATTTACTTGTTCGTTTTCGACAAAAACAACATATTGACATGTAGGTACTTGAAAGTGCACGACAGAGACAACAATTGATAGTACGATATGGTAAGCAACATGATCTAAGCAATCTGTGAAAGTTTCATCAAGATCGGTTAAGCAGTTTGGCCGGAATCGTGTTGATATGGTAAATTTATATGGTGGCTATATCGTAGAATGCTCCGATCGGGATGAAATTTCATAGTGAACAAACCCGACATGATCTAAGCAATCTGTGAAAGTTTCATCAAGATCGGTTCAGCAGTTTGGCCGGAAATCGTGTTGATATGGTAAATTTATATGGTGGCTATATCGTAGAATGCTCCGATCGGGATGAAATTTCATAGTGAACAAACCCGACATGATCTAAGCAATCTGTGAAAGTTTCATCAAGATCGGTTCAGCAGTTTGGCCAGAAATCGTGTTGAAACAGACAGACGGACAGACGGACGGACAGACGGACGGACGGACGGAAATCAATTCCTGAGCTCGTCCTGATCATTTTGATATGTACTTTATGGGGTCTCCCATCATTCCTTTAAGGCGTTACAGATTCATGACAAAGTCAATATACCCTGATTCACATGTGAAGGGTATAAACATCTGATAAAATACATTGTACATACAATCTTTATTTAAAAAAAAAAATAGAAATAAATATCTAATAATAATCTGTAAATAATAAAAAGAAACTCTGTGAAAAAAACCTGTATAGCTATACATAAATAAAAAACAAAAAATCCTTATCTCTATATATAAAAGAGTTTGTCCTAAGTGATTGTTGACATTGCCACAGCCTAAACGAAAAGAGCTACAAGGCTGAAATTTTCACACAATATTTTATGCCGGTTGAAAGTGAGCACTAAGAAAGGAATTTTTATTTGGACAACTCCTTCAAGTACCTCCCATACGATTTGGAGCACTTTTTACCCATTTTAAAAATCAAATTACAATTACAACAATTACCCATTCCACTACTGTCGCCAGATTGTCCCACAAGCTGAGAGCTCGATCGCGAGCGAGAATACAAAAACAAAACAATGGGCAATGACACCTTTGAGTCCCGCAAGCAAAGTTTCATAAAAAAAGGTTCGTACACTTGCAAGAAGCGTTTGTTGTTGTTGTTGTTGTTGGGCCCGCACTGCTACTTTTTGTTGGTGTGATTGATTTAAAAAAACAAAAACAACAAAACAAAACTTGGTGCGTCTAAAAAAATTACCCACACCAGAATATTTTATGGGGGTGGATTTGCCTACTTGCTGCTTATATAACTTAGACAAAACTAACTAACATTATTAATATGTTATTGATATGCAATTTCGAACAAGCATAGGGCGTTCACATAAGTGCGCGTGTTGCTCTTAAGATAATAAAATAATTACAACAATTACCCATTCCACTACTGTCGCCTGATTGTCCCACAAGCTGAGAGCTCGATCGCGAGCGAGAATACAAAAACAGAACAATGGGCAATGACGCCTTTGAGTCCCGCAAGCAAAGTGTCATAAAAAAAGGTTCGTACACTTGCAAGAAGCGTTTGTTGTTGTTGTTGTTGGGCCCGCACTGCTACTTTTTGTTGGTGTGATTGATTTAAAAAAACAAAAACAACAAAACAAAACTTTGTGCGTCTAAAAAAATTACCGACACCAGAATATTTTATGGGGGTGGATTTGCCTACTTGCTGCTTATATAACTTAGACAAAACTAACTAACATTATTAATATGTTATTGATATGCAATTTCGAACAAGCATAGGGCGTTCACATAAGTGCGCGTGTTGCTCTTAAGATAATAAAATAATTACAACAATTACCCATTCCACTACTGTCGCCTGATTGTCCCACAAGCTGAGAGCTCGATCGCGAGCGAGAATACAAAAACAGAACAATGGGCAATGACGCCTTTGAGTCCCGCAAGCAAAGTGTCATAAAAAAAGGTTCGTACACTTGCAAGAAGCGTTTGTTGTTGTTGTTGTTGGGCCCGCACTGCTACTTTTTGTTGGTGTGATTGATTTAAAAAAACAAAAACAACAAAACAAAACTTGGTGCGTCTAAAAAAATTAACCACACCAGAATATTTTATGGGGGTGGACTTGCTGCTTATATAACTTAGAAAAAACTAACTAACATTATTAATATGTTATTGATATGCAATCGCGAACAGGCATAGGGTGTTGACATAAGTGCGCGTGTTGCTCTTAAGATAATCAGGTAATTACAAATCTCGCTCCGATCATGTTTCTTTGATGTTGCTCATTTACGTTCACTCTCTATTTTATGTGCGCGCTTTGCATGTCAATCATAAAGTTTAATAACCCTAACTCCTCCGCACACACTAAATTAAAGCTAAAGGCAATATGCAATTCACTTAGCTGCAGCCTCTTAGATATGTTTTGCGTTAATTCAGTGCGTGCGAAGAAGGTAGCGTTACTACGCTCTTTGTTAGACTTGCAGAGCGCGCGCATACATTGTAAATGCATGCATACATTGTTGACTTCTGAAGCAAGCTAGAAGAAAGCAAAAAAATGTTCACCAAATATATACCGTGCAAGAACAAACACACTAACAAATAGAAACTTAAGAAAATGTAATCTACATCAGCAGCAGTAGCATGCATTGCAAATAAAATTTTACAAAATTGATTGACTGAACTTCCCGCATATACATATAATATATACATACATATAATTGGGTCAGAAATATATCCATCTACCTGTTACATACATTTGCACAAAAGCAATATGCCCTCTGGTCTGTAGATCAAATGGTCATTCGCCAAGCAATAGCGTTCGGTGTACACATCGAGAATAGGCAAATGCAAAGAAAATACAAGCTAAACACTTGCAAGTTGCTTCGAAATACAAAGCACAAAATTTTAATACCCTATGTTTTAACATTTCATAAATAGCCATTGCTAACAATTTGTTTTCGGTATTTAAGTAACAAAATAATTTTATTTTTATACAGATTGTTTTTATCAATTATTTAATGCCAATAAGATAGGTAATATGTATTATGAATAATACATTTTTATGTATTGCATTTATTAATTAATAAGTCAATTAAGTCTATACCACCCTTTTTTACTAAGCAGCCGCAGCAACAGCAGGAGCAAAAGCATCATAAACGGCAGCAAGCGAATGCAATGCAAAGTGCGGTACAACTAATCTTTGTCTCGCACTTCGCACACTTTGCGAAAAAAAAAAATTCGTGACTCCGTTATTTCGTCATTTCTCTATCAGCTGTTTGTTTTTAAATGCTCTTTGTGCGCACGCTCTGCATGTCAAACATAAATCCTAATATCCCTTCCTCCTCCGCACTCTCTAAGCTAAGTTAAGCATAACTAAGAGTTTGCATTTAAGGGAATGACATTGCCTAATTTGTACCACTTACACCTAGCTCTTAAGTACAAGCGTTGTATGTAAGATCTCGGTGTGTGTTGTGTAGAGGAATAACGGTAATACTCTTTCCAATTGGTTATGCATTTTAGTTTATATTTATTTTGAAGATAGAAAGTTACGTTTCGTTTCAGTTCATTTTTAAATATAGTTTGTATTAAAGGATAACATCGAAAGTTACTTTTTGGATCAGTGAGTTATTTATTTTTCTGATTTTCGTATTATTTATAGACAATTCATATAAAATACGTATTTTAATGATAAGTTATAAAAAATATTTAATTTAAAACATTAACGATCAACGTATTTTAATTTCTTTTGTGGTTTTTTAAACACAAGAAAAATAAGTCGATTTTAGACTTAATAATTGAAGCAACATTATATATAGTTGTCTTTTATTTTGCATATTATATAATAGTTATATAGACGCTGCTTAAGTGCATTTAAAAATCAAATAAAACTAAGCAGTCTGAATATTCTTTTAAAATTATATAAGTTGGCATATTCAATTTTATTGAACTCTATACTTTGTATAGACGCTGTAACGTTGTTCAGTGAAGTCAATTTTTGACTTATTTTGAAGTATTTATTTATTTATAATACTTACTTTAAATTAAGTTCTTAATTTGTTTTGTTGTTTTTATTTTTTAAACAAAAATAATAAGTCGATTTTAGACTTAATAATTGAAGCAACATTATATATAGTTGTCTTCTATTTTGCATGTTATATAATAGTTATATAGACGCTGCCTTAGTGCATTTAAAAATCAAATAAAACTAAGCAGTCTGAATATTCTATTAAAATAATATAAGTTGGTATATTCAATTTTATTGAATTTTATACTTACCTATAGACACTGTAACGTTGTAACAATCGTTTTACAGTGAAGTCAATTGTCTCACAGCCAAAATAAAAGATGTCTATTGAAACACTAGATATTAGTGGTGTTTTGGTGCCGCATTCAGTTGTTGCCATAATTGGTGATGGAGCCTGTCTTTTTAGATCTACTTCCTACCTTTTATTTGGTAGGCAAGGCTTCCATGGCACCATACGCCAACATATTGTAACCCATGTCGTTACCAACTCGGAAACTTTTGCTTGCTTCAGCATGAACATAAATGGAGAGTGTTATAGCTCTTCTGAACAATATGAGTGCACTATGTCAAATTCATATACTTATGGTACTGCATGTGAGCTTCAAGCAGCAGCAGAAATTTATGCTGTAAATTTTCAAGTTTTTCTAAATGGAAACTTATATCTATCATTAGGAAATGATATGCATCCTGTGAAAAAATTGCGTTTTACCGGCGAATTAATGAATGGACATTTTGATGTTTATATTCCTTTAGAGGAAGTATTAACTCAAGATACCGATACGTCAAGTGAATGTATAACTGAAAATGTTAAAAATCCCGTGAAAAGACGTAGTCGGTTCACCGACAAAACAACAAAAACGGTACGAAAACATATAGTTGAAAAATATCTTGAAAAAAATAAGGGTAAGCACATAGAAGCATAAAAAAGATATTAGGTTAATAATCCAGCAGCTCATAAAGCTGCAAAGAGAAGACATCAGGCTGATAATCCTCAAGCTAATAGAGATGTAGTGAGACGACATCAGGCTAATAATCCTAATGCACGTCAAGAAAGGCGTTTGCGTGCATGGAGTGTTAAAGCCATGTCTGGGCTAAACTATGATTTTGAAATAGCTTATAAGTCAGATAAAATTACTCAACTTGGTAGTATGAATTTGATATGCAAACATTGTAATGCTTTAAAGTGGAAAAATGAGCCTCTGGGTATCTGTTGCAAGGCAGGAAAAGTTAAGCTTTCACAAAATGAAAGTTTGCCTGATCCACTTAAGAGCTTAATGATTGGTGGACATCCCAAGCATGATCATTTCATTGATCTTATAAGAAAGTATAACAGCTGCTTTCAAATGACTTCTTTTGGAAGTACAAAAATTATAAATGAAAGTTGGTCAACCTTTAAAGTCCAAGGACAAGTGTATCACTTAATTGGTAGTGTCCGACCTTTGCCAAATGAAGAAATGCAGTTTCTTCAAATTTATTTTGTTGGTGATGATGAAAAGGAAGCTCAACTACGTTGCAAAAATATTTCAAATGTTGATTTAAGCGTAGTAAAGGATTTTCAATGTATGTTTCATCATCATAATCGTTATGTAAAAGATCTAAAAATGGCTCTCAATAAAATACCAATAAGTACTAAAGATTATAAATTGGTTATACATGCTGATCGAACACCCGCTGGTGCACACAAAGGGCTTTACAATGCACCTCTATTAAGCGAAGTAGCTATAGTTATTGTTGGTCAGCAATTTGCAAAGCGCGATATTATTATTGAAAGCCATAATAATAAATTACATCGCATTAGTGAGGTGCATCGATCATACGATGCCTTACAGTACCCTTTGCTATTTCCTTATGGTGAAGATGGCTATTCAGTGGATATACCACAATGGAATCCATTATTAAAAAGGGAGGAGGCAAAAAAAATGATATCTGCGTTAAGCTTCTACAGCTATAAAGTAATGATTCGTCAATCCGAGATAAATCATTTAATTTATTGTCGTTCCCTTTATAGTCAATTTTTGGTTGATATGTATGCTAAGATTGAAACAGAAAGGTTAAATTATATTCGCTACAATCAAGCGAAACTCAGAGCTGATAGCTATATACATCTACATGATGCAATAGGCCAACAAGATGTTGAAGCAGCTCAACTTGGTCAGATGGTAATTTCACCATCTTCTTTTACAAGCTCTGCACGATATATGCATGAAAAGACTCAAGATGCTATGACATATGTTCGCCATTATGGGCGACCAGATCTTTTCATAACATTCACCTGCAATCCACAATGGAATGACATCAAAAGTGTTTTGATACCGGGTCAAAAGCCACATGATCGTCATGATATTATAGCTCGAGTTTTTCATTTAAAAGTTAAAGCTTTAATGTCACTATTGATAAAAGGTTCTTTGTTTGGAAGCGTGCAATGTTTCATGTAAGCGGGGCTTACCACATTTTCATATTTTACTTTGGTTAGAAAATAAAATAAGACCAGATAAAATCGATAAGATTATCTGTGCCGAAATACCAAACGCAGATGAGGATCCTTTGTTATTTAACATTGTTAAGTCAAATATGATTCATGGTCATTGCGGTGCATTTAATAATAAATCGCCATGCATGAAAAATGGAAAATGTACCAAAAGGTTTCCTCGACAACTACTTAAAGAAACTGTGACTGGAAAAGAAAGTAACCCTCTATATCGTAGAAGAGCGATAGAAGATGGTGGCAATGCAATTAATATAAATGGTAATTGCATAGATAATCGTTGGGTTGTGCCTTACAACTGTGTACTTTTGAGAACATTTGAAGCTCACATAAATGTTGAGTATTGTAGTTCTGTAAAGTCTATTAAATACATTTGTAAATATGTTAACAAGGGCAGTGATCAAGCATCATTTACTCTTGAAGACCAACGTAATGAAATTAATATGTACGAAAGTGGCCGTTATATAAGTAGCTCAGAAGCGGTATGCATTTCCCATACATGAACGTTTTCCGGCTATTACACACTTAGCTGTTCATTTAGAAAATGGTCAACGAATATATTTTAACCCCAATAATCCGCAACAATTACTTGACAGATTAAGCATTACACCCAAAACCACTTTGCTAGCCTTCTTTGAGCTATGCACACGTGATGAGTTTGCAAGAACGCTTCTATATTGTGAAGTTCCATCGTATTTTCCATGGAACAATAAAGAATTTCAAAGAAGAAAACGAGGGCATGATGTGCCAAATTTTCCTGGAGTTAAAAGAGATTCAGCTTTGGGAAGAGTTTACACTATTCATCCCAATAATACAGAATGTTTTTATTTAAGACTTTTACTACATTTTGTAAGAGGGCCAACTTCATTTTTAAATTTAAAAACCGTTAATGGTATAGCATACGCATCATTTCAATTGGCGTGTGAAGCTCTAGGATTACAAGAAGATGATAAGCACTGGGATTCAACTATAGCCGAAGCTGTCATATGTCAAAATCCTACAAAACTGAGAGAACTTTTTGCAATAATGTTAGTATTTTGTCAAATTTCAGATGCTCTTAAACTTTGGAATATTTATAAAGAGAGTTTCTCAGAAGATATTTTAAGAGTCTTTCATATTTCACAAGACAGAAATATTGATCAAAGTATTCTGAATAATGTATTTAATAAATGTCTTTTGTACATTGAAGATATAGTACTGTCTATTGGTGGTCAAAACTTGACTAACTATGGACTTCCACTACCAATCAGATCCGAGCAAATTGTTCAAAATAATGAATATCATAGAGAAACAAATTATGAAAATTGCGATAATTTTGTTGTTAATAATGAGCTACTCCTTACTGCTGAGCAAAAACAAGTATATAAAAAGTTACTGCATAGCGTTGAAGCAGAAAAAGGAGAAATCTATTTTTTAGATGCACCTGGTGGAACAGGTAAAACGTATCTTTTAAACTTATTATTGGCAAAGGTACGGCAAAGTAAAAACATTGCATTGGCCGTTGCTTCTTCCGGTATCGCAGCCACTTTACTAAATGGTGGTCGCACAGCGCATTCTACTCTAAAGATTCCATTTAATTTGTTTCATTTAGAAACACCACATTGCTTAATTTCAAAAGCAATCTAATATGGCTGCTGTGCTCAAAGATTGCAAGCTTATTGTTTGGGATGAGTGAACTATGGCCCATAAAGGTGCTTTTGAAGCTGTAGATCGATCTTTGAAAGACATTCGAGATAGTGAATACCTAATGGGTGGCATAACTGTTCTCTTAGCTGGTGATTTTCGACAAACTCTTCCAGTGATCCCCAGAGGAACAAGAGCAGATGAAATAAATGCGTGCTTAAATTCTTCAATTTTGTGGCCCAAAATACAGAAAATTGCATTAACAAAAATATTCGAGTGCACTTAAAAGGTGATAGCATAGCTGGTGAATTTGCAGAAATGCTTCTTAAAAAAGGAAATGGATTATTTCCAACCCATGATGGCAAAATAACTTTACCATCAACTTTGTGTCATGTTGTGAAAAGTATTGAAGAACTAACTCTCAAAATATTTCCGGATATTACAAATATCTCTGAAAAATCACTCGAATGGTTTTCAGAACGTGCTATTTTGACTGCGAGAAATGACAATGCATTGGAAATAAACGAGTTTTTATTAAAATCTTTTCAAATTGAAAAAATTACATATAACTCTATTGATTCTGTGACTGAAGTCGAAGATGCACTTCATTACCCCGTCGAGTTTCTTAATTCATTAAATCCGGCTGGCCTGCCTGAACATAAATTAACTTTAAAGATTGGTTCACCTGTAATGTTGATTCGCAACTTGAAGCCGCCAAAACTGTTCAATGGTACAAGATTGCAAGTTAAAGCCCTTCATAAGAATGTTGTCGAAGCAATGGTCTTTACTGGCAGTGGTATAGGGGAAACGGTTTTTATAGCGAGAATTCCATTAATACCTTCTGACTCTGAATTGCCATTTCAATTTAAAAGATTGCAATTTCCTTTAAAAGTTTGCTTTGCCTTAACAATCAATAAATCACAGGGACAAACTCTGAAATTAGCCGGACTAGATTTAAGACACGATTGCTTCTCTTATGGCCAATTTTATGTAGCCTGCTCAAGAGTCAGTTCACCAAAAAGTTTAGTTGTATTAGCACCTGACGGAAAAACAACCAATGTCGTATATCAAGAAGCTCTTAACAGTTGTTAACAATTGCAAATTAAGTTCAACAAGTGGATAAGGCCTACTGGGGAAACCACAATAAAAAAAAAGTAAAAAGGCTCTAGTCGGGAGAGCCCGACTAGAAGATACCCTGAACCCAGTTGCAATAAATATATTTCATTTATATAAGACTTTGGTATACTGGCTTAGCTTCCATCGATTAAGTTCAATATCTCCGGTGTTTCTCAACCGATTTGGACGAAATTTTCAGAAAAGTTCTATCATTATCCATTACTTCAACCCTCATTTTTAGATTTTCCAAACTCGATATTTTATTGTTATCGATATTATGTGTATATCGGAAACCAGAATAGTTATCGATAATTTGAAGCAAACTTGTTCTGCTCATGGTATAGGAGAACTTAAATGGAAAATCAGAAGTCTCTAGCTCTTGTAGTCTCTGAGATCCACGCGTTCATACAGACAGACAGACGGACAGACGGACGGACAGACGGACAGACAGACGGACATGGCCATATCGTCTCGGCTGTTGATGCTGATCAAGAATATATATACTTTATAGGGTCGGAGATGCTTCCTTCTGGCTGTTACATACTTTTGCACAAAACCATTATACCCTTATTTACCCATTTTATGGGTTAAGGGTATAATTACGCACCTGATTCTCTACCTCAATGGTGGCGTGGAAAAGAGAGTATTAAATACTTTGCATTAATTTGTTGTTAAATATTTTCTAATTTATTTATTTTACATCTATCTTTTATTGCTAAAATAATATAAACTATCTGCGCAGCGAAGTAAGCGGGGCACTTACTATGTCGTATAAACGGAAATGTAGGATTTCATCAGATGTGCAAGTGAATACACAGGGGCTTCAACACACGGTTATTTTCAAACGTTATAATTGCTTGCATTCGAAAATCGAGTGCGCAGCGCGAGGGGGGTTGGCGAGCGAAGCGAGCAGGGGGGTACCCCCTAGTAGCCTATAAAACTCTTAAAAGCTGCAATTAATAATAATAATAATTGCTAAGTAAAATATGTATGAAAAAAGAACACATTTGATATACGATAAAAAAAAAACTTAATCTTTATTTTTTAAAAAATGTATAGAATTGTAAAAATTTGTTTAACCTGAAAATTATAATGATATTATATTTGAAAATAAGAAATAAAAAAAAAAATCATTTGAAAAATTGGTTTTGAAAAATTTGTTTTTATTTCAAAAATGTATTATATAAATATATTATATATATATACATAAAAAGTGGAAACGTTGCAGTCGGACGCAACCGACTGCGGCATACTCGAAACCAGTATTAAAACGGTAAAAAGAGGCCTGATTGCAAAGGGGTACGGACTGGGCAGGGAAGTACGCTGCCTTAAAGATTCTCTGATGCAGATGAGGATGCCACCAGCTATCTTCCTTCCAAATTTGGTGACTCTACCTCAAAGTTTGTAAGAGTTTTGGAAAGGGGGGCGGGGGCGGTATGGGTGGGCGTGGCATCCAAATTTTTGCTGCAGATCTTTGTGAAATGTCAGTTGCTATCTTCCTTCCAAATTTGGTGACTCTAGCTCGAAGTTTATAAAACGTGGGGAAAGAGGGGCTGGGGTTGGTATGTGTGGGCGTGGAATCCAAATTTTTGCTGCAGATCTATGTGAAATGTCAATTGCTGCCTTCAATAAAAATTTGTTGACTCAAGCTCAAAGTTTGTGAAATGTGGGGGAAAGCGGGGCGGTATGGATGGGCGTGGCATCCAAACTTTTGATGCAGTTTTTGGGGTGTCATCATCACCTATCTTGGCACCAAATTTGGTGGCTCTAGCTCAAAAACTGTGGGAGTTATAGGCTTTTCTGATCACATAATGCGGTGGGGCTGGGGGCGGAATGGGTGGGCGTGGCTCCAAAACTTTGATGCAGTTATTTTGGGGATCGTTACCAGCTTTCCTCCTACCAAATTTGGAGGTTCTAGCTCAATAACTCTGGAATATACACGCATTCCCGTTTTTGACGAAGCGTTGGGTTGGGTGGGGGCGGCTAGGGCAGTATCGGTGGGCGTGGCATCCAAAAATTTGATGCAGTTTTTGGGGGGTCATCATCACCTATCTTGGCACCAAATTTGGTGGCTATAGCTCAAAAAGGGTTTTTTGACTTTAAAATGCGGGGGGGGCTGGAGGCGGAATGGGTGGGCGTGGCTCCAAAATTTTTGATGCAATTTTTTGGGGGCTGCTAGTAGCTATCTTCTTACCAAATTTGGTAGTTCTAGCTCTAAGGATGTGCGAAATATGTGGATTTATCGGTTCTGAGTTATCGAATTTATCGATCTGCCAGCCCCCCCATTTATCGTAGAGCCCCCATCTTGACACTTTAATTTACTATCCCATAGTTAAAGAGGCAAACCCAATATGCTCTTTACCTTCGGTATCGACTATAATTATATATTATATATAATTTATAATATATTCATTTCTCTAGAATGTTTAATTCTGTGAGAAATCAATTTTCAAAACTAAACAAGTAAGAAGGCTCTAGTCGGGAGAGCCCGACTAGAAGATACCCTGAACCCAGTTGCAATAAATATATTTAATTTATATAAGACTTTGGTATACTGGCTTAGCTTCCATCGATTAAGTTCAATATCTCCGGTGTTTCTCAACCGATTTGGACGAAATTTTCAGAAAAGTTCTATCATTATCCATTACTTCAACCTTTTAGATTTTCCAAATTCGATATTTTATTGTTATCGATATTATGTGTATATCGGAAACCAGAATAGTTATCGATAATTTGAAGCAAACTTGTTCTGCTCATGGTATAGGAGAACTTAAATACAAAATCAGAAGTCTCTAGCTCTTGTAGTCTCTGAGATCCACGCGTTCATACAGACGGACAGACGGACAGACAGACGGACAGACGGACATGGCTATATCGTCTCGGCTGTTTATGCTGATCAAGAATATATATACTTTATAGGGTCGGAGATGCTTCCTTCTGCCTGTTACATACTTTTGCACAAAACCATTATACCCTTATTTACCCATTTTATGGGTTAAGAGTATAAAAAGACGGTAAGCATGCCACTGACTGACATTGATTCGAGTTTGGAATTTCTCAATCATTTTAAATTTGAATCATTATCTACTCGCCGTTTGGAGTCAGAATTTTTTAATATTCCATTAATGTTTGCCCCTTCACCCTCGCCGATTTCACCCGTGCCAGGCACGCTTAGTGTCGCGACTTTCCGCTGAAACTACTTGTGAATCTGTTGCTGCCTATATTGCTAGCAAAACTAAAGCTAGCGTCTCTATAACGAAATTTAAATTTTCTTTTCCTCGCGAAATATCATCTATTCAAATTAATGTCTCTCTAGAATCGTTTTCAATCATCTGTGATCCCAAATGTTGGCCCCCTCACACGGTTGTTTATGAGTTTTTGCAAAAAAAAAAAAAAAAGAACTCTGCCTTCACTCTCTGCAGCTCCAACCTTTTTTAAATAATAGCTCTGGCGTTCCAAAAAACTAAATTCTGTTGAAATATCTATTATTTATCAGAACGTTAGGGGTCTGGTCCCAAAGCTTAGAAACTTGTTTTTGAATAGCTTTTCGTTCCATTCGGATATAATTTCTTTTACTGAAACTTGGTTAAATTCAAGTATTTCTAATTGTGAACTTTTTTCAAATAATTTTATCGTCTATAGAGCTGATCGACTGTCTCGCCGAGGTGATGGGGTATTAATTGCTGTTAAAGCTACTCTCCAGTCGGAACCTTTCTATTTTTCTGCCGTTAATGATGCTGAGATTATTTATGTTAAAAAAGCTCTCCCTTCACATTTAATTTATATCACTTGCTCTTATATCCCTCCTTCTTCTGACATTCAAGTTTATATTCAACACCTTCCTTGAAATAAAGAAGTATCTGCTCATATCCGTGACAATGATATTTTTATCGTTCTGGGGGACTTTAATTTACCAACCATCCCCTGGTCTTCATCCGACTCCATAAATTATCTTGTACCGTCTGCCCATCATGATTTCTTAGAAGCCATGCTTGATCTTCCATTATTTCAGATCAATTCAATTTCTAATCAATTGATTATAACACTCGATCTTGTATTTATTAACAACTACTGTATTGCCAATGCCTATGGTCATCCCCACTGTCTGTCCCTGAGGATTCATATCATCCTACTTTAGAAGTTACATTGTCTGTTAGCAATCTTGTTAGGTCTTCGCCTCCAGTGTTTAATCTGCCTCGCCGTTGCTTTCGCAAAGGAAATTGCTCATTGTTAAACCAACATATTCTGGCAACTGATTGGTATTTTATATATGATTCGGTTGATATAAATATTGCCCTAAAATCTTTTTATAGCACCTTAAATTCTCTATAGGACGAATGTGTCCCTTACTCTGCTCCGTAGTCCGTTTCTTCTAAGTCCCCTTGGTTCTCTCCAAGACCATCAACTTCACAAAATATTTAATCTAAATATTATAAAAAATTTTGCAGGTCTGGCTTGAGTGCTAACTTGTCTAAATACATTATAACCAAATCAAACTTTCTTCTCCTGAATTCTCAGTGCTATGAGAATAACCTTATTTGTTGCAAACGGCAATTCACGCTAAATCCCATATAATTTTATAGTTTTGTCAATTCTAAGCGTAAATCTTCCACTTTGCCGTCATCTTTCATGTTTGGGACGCATACATCTAGCAATTATACCGACCCCGCTAATATTTTAGCTAACTTTTTCCAATCAACTGCTCTTCTGCATCCCCTTTTAACATTTCTTACCCTTATAACATTGCTTCTACAAATTATAGTCCAGTTCCTAACATTTCTCAGTTCACTCTGCTTTCAGCTTTAAATTTGTTAAAATCTTCTTACTCACCTGGAACTGACAATATACCTAGTTGTCTTCTTATATATTTGAAAAAATTATCACTTCATCTATGAAACATTTCTGCAAATCAGTCTTATCCCCTGCTCAACACGGATTCGTAAGAAATCGGTCAACCACGACCACTTTATTAGAATTCACAGCTTAAGTTAATGATGCTTTCCTCTCGAAAATTCAAACTGACGTCATTATACCCTTAACCCATAAAATGGGTAAAAAAGGGTCTACTGGTTTTGTGCAAAAGTATGTTACAGGCAGAAGGAAGCATCTCTGACCCCATAATGTATGTATATTTTTGATCAGCATCAAAAGCCGAGACGATATAGCCATCTCCGTCTGTCTGTCCGTCTGTATAAGCGCGTGGATCTCAGAGACTACAAAAGCTAGAGACTTCAGATTTTGAATATAAGCTCTCCTATACCATGAGCAGAACAAGTAAGGGAGAAGCCCTAATGGTGGACACCCCTAAGGTTTTTGTGACATTAAACTGTCAGAAATCAACTTAAAGTTTAGTTGTTGGTATCAGAAGAAAGCTAGTTCAATGGCGCATCGATCAATGTAAGGCATTATACACATTTTATTCATGTTTTGAGAGATATATAACATATAATGAAAAAAGTCAAAATCACGATTTCAAACATGTGCCCCTATGGTGGACACCCCCTTTTATCTTGTGAAAAACCACTCAATAAAATAAAATAAAATGGCAAGTTATTGTTTTTTTTTAAGTTTTTGTGTTTTATGCGATTAAACAATCATAAACAAATGAATTTTTTTATTATTAAAATTTATTATTCGTAATAAGCATCGCAAGCGATGCAGCGATGTTGCGATTAATGTATCGCACGCATTGCTCACTTACCTAATTAAAATGGCGCGAAATATAAATTTTGTTATAACTAAATAATAATTTCATTTTTTCTATTTTTCTTAATTTAATTTTATGTTGCTTCTTCTGGTCAATTGTTATCGCAATAAGCGCAAGTAAAATAACTTTTGGAAATATTAGCACATTTCAAATGCACCTCACGCTTACAAACATTGCACGCAACGGAATTTATTTTCGTGCATTTTAAGGGCATATCCTTTGTAACATGTCACGTGTAATGAGCTGGTGTGGTTGGTCTCTGAAAAGCATTGGTACGCGCTTGCAGCCGGCCGATGCTCGTCGCTGTTGGGAGTGGGTATAGACAAATGCTTTGAGACTTGCTCGGGACAGTAATAAATTATTAAATTTCGCGTACCTAATGAGGAGATTAAGGATAGGCGCGGGGATGGAGGAAGTTACAAAGGATAGGTTCACTACACTATAACGACTACCGATCAAAACCAAAAAACAAAAATTTATTTCCTATTATTTTTATTTTTTTTTGTGTGGCTTCTCCGAAGCCGTCGCCCACCCTACCATGATCCTTTATGGCTGAATAAAATCAAGGATCCCTAAAAAAAATTCTTGACGACTACCCCGCTTCCCTATAGTGCAGCATGATTCTCCCTAAAAAAAATTATTTAATTCATATTCAAAGTGTACAATTTATTAATAATATTCATGACTTGGGATCTTAATTATAGGCATTAGGGCTTCAATATATATTACTTAGAATCTATAGTTATGCTTTCTTTTAATTCTTTTATTTCTATTTTTTTTTTTTTTTCTTTTTGTATGTTAATCAATTTCATTCATGTTCAATGTTCAATCAAATTTTTTTCTTTTTTTTTTTCTTTGAGTTCGTTTTAGTTGTTTTATTACTTCAGCCTAAAGACAGGCCATGCTTGCAGAGCGTGCACTACTAGTGCTCTATAGCTGGTAGCTTATGCCACTAACAGCCAACCAACAACACGACACTTCTTAATCATTCGAATTCATAAGTCGCGGAAGGCGCTTATACTTTTTCAAACTAAAACATATACTACTTTAGATACTCTTCAACTCACTCAAACTGTTGTCCCACGCTGAAAGATCTTTCAAGTGTGATGAGCGGCGGTGGCTGAAACGAGATAAAATTGATCGAAAGGTCGAGGTCTGGTGGTAGGGTTGGTTGTCTTTGCTATAAAGCTTTTACGCAAAAATAACTAAAACGACAAAAAAAACAGGAGAAAAAAATTTTCTTTCTGGTTATTTCTTTTCACCACTTGGGCTTCTCAATCTGCCGCAATCCAAAAACTCACTACCACGCTATCTCCCGGAAACAGTCAGGTGACCAATTTTTCGTAGGCTATCCCTTTTTCCCTAACTTTAGTATTTTTTCTAAAATCTATCTGGCGATTCCTAACACTTTTATCGTTTACCCGATTTGGTCGCCGCTAGATAGCGCTATCATCGGGTCCTATCAAGAAAAAAATTTTTATTGAATTTTTTTCTGATTTATTTACTTAATTTTATTTTTTTATTTATTTATATTTTTATTTAAAGTTTGGTTTAAGTTAATAGTTATTATCTTTGCCGATTAAATTAACTTGCTTGGCTAAGTAGCTGCGGGGTGTAGTTCTCGGATGTTGTTTTTGTGGTTTTGGGACAAGATTTACAGCAACAACAAAATTGCATACTTTCGGGCAGTCGTAATATTTTTATATTTATTTATTTATTTTTATTTTATTGTTTTTATTTTATTTTTTTTTTCTTTTTTAATCGACAAGTGGCCCATTACACTCTCCCCGGCCAAAATCACACTTTGGGGTTGACTAAACAACAACCATAGGGTGATCACCACTTGTAGAGGAATTAGTGCTTAAGATCTTTGGCATGGTATTTGCCAATAAACTTGCCCTGTAAATTTTCCACTTCATAGTAACAATTACCAAGTTTACGTCTTATACGTGCTTTTACAAAATTCGGAGCCAATTTAGCATTGTACCCTTGTGCGAAACAGCTTTGTTTGAAATTACGTCGGTAGACCTCATCTCCATCTTCGAAGTCTACTGCTCGACTTCTCAAGTTATAAGTTCGCTCGTTGCGGTCATATTGTTGTTGAATGCCTTTTTGGGCTTTAACACGCAACAAGTCGAACGAGTCGTCTCTGTTGAACCGAACTGCGCGATCTTCTAGGAGATTTAACTTGCGCAAAAGGTCGTATACTGCTCCATTAGTAACCATATGCTGGCCGAACGCTATTCTGTAGGGGCTGGTATTTATCGCGGAGTGCTTACTAGCGCGCAACGCACAACTTATGTGGCTGAGCTGCACATCCCAATTGGTCTGATCTGGATTTATATAGGTTTTGATAGCAGCTATAATTGACCGATTCACTCGTTCCGCAGCATTAGCTTGGGGTGAGTACAAAGCCGTATATACGTGCTCGATTTTATACTTTTTCAGCAACTCATTAAATTTATGCGATTTAAATTGTACGCCGTTGTCCGAAACGATCGTTTCGGCGACGCCAAAGCAATGAAACAATCCTTCCTCCATAAATCTAATGATAGCCTCAGCTGTGAACTTTTTCACCGGCAGCAAAAACGGAAATTTTGAAAAATGGTCTAGGACTACAAAAATTCCTACATTGCCAGCGCGGCTGCGGGGATACGGACCCAGAAAATCTATATATAGCCTTTGGAAAAATCTTTGGCTCTCAGTCGAAGTCCCTAACGGCGGTCTTAGTGGCTGGTTCGAATGCTTGGTGCATTTGCAAACAGTGCAGTTGTTTATGAAATTTTTTACGTCTGCAACCATATTTGGCCAGAAAAGATACCTGCGTAACCGATCCAGCGTCTTATTAATGCCACCATGAGCAGCCAATGGATCTTCATGGTGCTGTCTTATGACTTCAGTCACCAGATTTGAGGGGATCCACAGCTTCCAACATAAATCATCCGTTAAGTGTTCACCGGTAACATGTTCAGTCCGCCGATATATATACTTATCAATGATTTTGACATCACCAATCGGACAATTTTGCTCACTTATTCTGACCCTAAGCTGCTGATAGTCTGGAGAATTGAATGCGTCGGATTTCATATCTACAATATCTCCTTGGCTGACTGCTGAGATTGTCTCAGAAAAGACACGCGATAGAGCATCCGGCACCAGATTGTTACTTCCTTTTCGGTGACAAATTTGGAAATGAAATCCCTGTAATTTCAGGGCCCATCTAGCTAACCTAGAACTAAGGTCAGTTTGTGACATCAGCCATTTTAACGACGCATGGTCCGTGATAATTGAAAATTCTTGACCCTCAACATAAGGCCGGAATTTTTTTACACACAAAATGGCTGCTAAACACTCTTTTTCCGTCACAGAATAATTTCTTTGGCAGTGGTTCAGCTTACGGGACATGAAGGCAATAGGCACGTCATTGTCTTGTTCATCCTTTTGCATTAATACACTTCCTACGCCAGTGTGACTTGCATCGCAATGAATGGAAAAAGGGACAGAAAAATTTGGGCTATGCAAAACTGGGGCTTTACACAGCTCATGCTTTAGCAGCTCAAATGCTTGCTGGGCCTCATCTGTCCAGTTAAACTTTTTTCGACTCTTTAACGTATCGGTTATGGGCGCAGCGATTCCTGCGTAGTTTTGAATGAACTTATGGTACCATCCGGTTACTCCTAAGAATCTTCTTACTTCCCTGACAGATCGAGGAATCGGGAAGTCTCTAATGGCGGAGATCTTTTCGGGGTCTGTCTGAATCGTTCCGTTTCCTATAACATGTCCTAGGTATTTTACTTCCTGCCTGCAAAATTTGCTCTTCTCTACATTTATAGTTAAACCTGCTTGAGATAAGCAAGTTGCTAATTCGGACAAGACCGCGAGATGACGATTGAAATTTTCAGACACCACCAACAAATCATCTAAGTAAATAAAAATTTCATTCCTTAAATTTGCAGGAATGACCCTGTCCATTAATTTGGACATGGTTTGAGGCGCGTTGGATAACCCAAACGGCATGACCGTGAACTGGTATAAGGGTCTCTAGGTACCGTGAAGGCAGTTTTCTCGCGGGCAGCGCTATCGAGCGGAATTTGCCAATAGGCGTCCTTCAGATCGATGCTGGATATGAACTCGGCTTTTGGCAGTCGACTCAATATGCCATCAATGAGTGGCATGGGATAAGCATTTTTAACGGTCACCGCGTTCACCTTACGACTGTCAATACATAGCCGCACTTTGCCTGGCTTCCTAACTAAAACTACTGGAGAAGACCATGGGCTGTTGGACTCTTCTATAACCCCGAGCTTCAACATTCGGTCTATCTCTGCATACATCAGTTTTTCAACCGCTGGCGACACAGCGTAATGGCGCTGCTTGATGGGCTTTGCGTCTCCGACATCAATTTCATGCGACAAATAGGGTGTCCTTCCGAGGCCTCTTTTTACAAATGAAGGAAATTGTTCAATGGCTTTCTTTAGCTGTTGTTTTTGGTCAGCAGCAAGAACCATTTCTGGCTCAATAGAATTAATGCCTTCTACGACTGGGATGTGGGTTTTAGTTGCCATGAATAGCGGCAACAGGTCAAACGCACTCCAAAAGTCAATTCCTAGGTATAAATCTTGATCAAGTCGAGGTACGATATAAAAAGTTAAAGCTTTGGTCTTATGCTGATAAACAATATCGGTGCTAATCTTCCCTATAATATTTTGCTTTTGGCCGTCTGCGGTGCGAACAGTCGATCTAACAGGCTTGAACGGGAACTTGTTATTAATCAATTCAGTTGCTAATTTGCCACCAATGCAACTGACCGTTGCCCCGGTATCCATCAACCCACTAAGGGTTCTGTTAAGAAGCTGGACGGATGCGTAAGGACGTAAGTCTTGACTGTTTCCTACTACGGAGCTAACTAAAGCCTGTAGCATCTCCTTACGCTGTAACTTATAGGATACCCATCGCTTTTTATTTCTATTTTTTCTGTGAGTAAGGTCTGTACTAGGATTCTGATGGGCGGGCAATTGAAAATGTTGAGACATAGGTGGGGTATTTGACGTATCTGGGGAATTTACTTCAGCGTTGATTAACAGTGAAGTTATTCGGGGTTCGTATTCATTGTTGAAACAGGTTTGCGTGCACTGGTCAGTACACGCTTTTGGCCGTTTTTTGAAATACATGTTTGTTACGATGGACGATATGTGTCTGGTTTGCCACACCCGTAGCAAAAAACACTGCGATCGGCTAGGCAATCTTGGAATCGATGCCCCACTGTTCTGCAATTCCAACAGGTGAGCGCGATAGCTGCAATTTCGCCTTCGAACTCATCGCCTGTGTTGGGAGTATCCTCAGGTTGCTCTTCATGTTCGACGATCTCGCTGACTTGGGGTCTGGGTCTAGGCCTATTCATCGGCAAGATAGGTTTTGCCAGTACCTGCATAAACCGCTCCCGCTTTCGCACCACCTCCCGTAATTGTCCTACGCTATATATGGGCACAAACAAAATTTCATGCTGCGTTTCTGGGAGAAGATTTGCTCGCAACACTTCTAGTAATGACAATTCTGACATGGGCTGTACTAATTTATCCGCTAACGTCATTATAGCTTCATAAAACACGTCAAAGCTCTCATTAAATTTTTGCTTGCGCTGCGAGATAACTGTACGAATTTCTAAATCCGTGCGCCCATCTCTAAACTGCGCTTGAATTGCCGCACTTAGAGCTCTCCATTCGATCGAGGTAGTGCTTTTGTGGTATCGCCAAAACCTGGCTCTACCTTCAAATAAATTGCTAGCATGCTGGGCTAACAGTGTAAAATTTCCTTCTAGAGTCTGGTGTGTCAGGGCTTCGACGCGGTATAGAAAATCTTCTACTGATAGAGACGAATGCCCAGAAAATCGTAACTTCCAATTGGAAATAATTTGGCTGATTTTATCAGTACGCAATTGGGAAGAAGAAGCTGACATGTTTGGGGCTACTGATGGCGCTGCCGGCACCGGTACATAATCGCCACCTGGTCGATTGGGCAAGCCTATAAATTCGTCAAACGATTGATGATGGCTTGTACCTGCAATGCCCGGGCCTGAGGCGGTAGCTTGCAGTCTTTGAAACCCAGCTTCTATTGACTGAGATATAACAGCAGTCTGCTGATGCAAAACAGCAGCCATTGCATTTATTAAAGCCTGTTGCAGAGAGGCTGCATCTTGTTGCACACTGTGGATGCCTGAACTGAGTGCTGCTGCACTCGTATGCTGATTGGAACCTGTCGGTTGAGTGGCATCTGCGTACAGTGGTGATTCTTCTAAATTCGTCACCGGACGATTCTGTGCAGAAGCCGACGGCTGCGCCACAGTGATTGGCTGTATAGTAGCCGAATTTGATGCACTTTTAGACCTGGTCGTAATACCCGTCGTACCGGGTTGAGCTTCTGCCATTTCCTGCGCTAAATTTAATGTTGACTTGCTCAAAGCCGTTCGACAAACTGGACAAATTGTTGTACTTCCCTGATTGGGGTTAAGGCACGCGTGATGAAAGAAATGGTTGCACCTGGTGGCTATTAATTGATTAGGATGCTCCACTTCTCTAGTGCATACACAACAAATGGTTTCGGGTTCAATGGGCATTTCGAGTTGAAGAACTTGGTAAGAACAACTATTAGCAATAATATAAAAATGTTACTACTTAATAATTTAAATTTGTTTTGTTATATCGATTGAATATTTTTGTGTTGATTTGATTATTTTGATTAATTTACCTATTGAGTAGATTATCGATATATAAATTTTGTTTTCTTATTTTATTTGTTTGTTTTAAGTTTAGCAAATGAGAACATATATATAATCGGGAAAATCATGCTTACACTGCAGGTAACAGACAGTTAAGTCTATTGGTTTGAACTGGTAGCAGAAAGGGACGAGACAACAGAAATTGAATTTATTAAGACACTTACTAAGCGCGGCAAGTTGTAACTATGGCCACAAACTTGTTTCCAGCCACTTTTGAAAAATATCTTCAAAATTATTTTTCATTAAATTTCTGCATCCATTCGTGCTATCGTACAAAATAGCGTTATAAATGAAATGCTAACACTGAAAGATTAACATTCTTGTGCGACTAACTAGCTACTACTAGTCCTCATTCCAGCACAAGTATGTTTCGTTAACTAACCTCTGTAAGGGAAAGGATTATAATGCATAGCCTGAGCGGATGGTCATAGATCTAGTCCACAGTTAAACCATTTTTCCAGCCTAAGTTTTGCATTTACTAGGGTGACGACAAAGGTGATATTTTTCGATTGGGCAGAAGTCAAAAAGTTTACTTCGGTTTCCGCAATCTATACCAATGTTGTAGTCTTGTCGCAACTTTTGATATGCGATATAAGTGTTAACCTATAAACCACTAAATATTTTGGCATATCTCTACTACAAGACTCGGACAAAGAAAAGAATGACACGAAGGAGGTGAAAGTCTTTGATGTTGCTGACTTAATAAAAAAACATATAATTGTTTGTTATGAACCAATCAATTTGTTCAAACTTATTTAAACGCTTTGACCCTGAAGGTGGGCTTCAAATAACTCTTACGCATTGGCCTTAAAGTTGGGCGCCAAATTATTAGTACTGTAACATGTCACGTGTAATGAGCTGGTGTGGTTGGTTTCTGAAAAGCATTGGTACGCGCTTGCAGCCGGCCGATGCTCGTCGCTGTTGGGAGTGGGTATAGACAAATGCTTTGAGACTTGCTCGGGACAGTAATAAATTATTAAATTTCGCGTACCTAATGAGGAGATTAAGGATAGGCGCGGGGATGGAGGAAGTTACAAAGGATAGGTTCACTACACTATAACGACTACCGATCAAAACCAAAAAACAAAAATTTATTTCCTATTATTTTTATTTTTTTTTTGTGTGGCTTCTCCGAAGCCGTCGCCCACCCTACCATGATCCTTTATGGCCGAATAAAATCAAGGATCCCTAAAAAAAATTCTTGACGACTACCCTGCTTCCCTATAGTGCAGCATGATTCTCCCTAAAAAAAATTATTTAATTCATATTCAAAGTGTACAATTTATTAATAATATTCATGACTTGGGATCTTAATTATAGGCATTAGGGCTTCAATATATATTACTTAGAATCTATAGTTATGCTTTCTTTTAATTCTTTTATTTCTATTTTTTTTTTTTTTTTCTTTTTGTATGTTAATCAATTTCATTCATGTTCAATGTTCAATCAAATTTTTTTCTTTTTTTTTTTCTTTGAGTTCGTTTTAGTTGTTTTATTACTTCAGCCTAAAGACAGGCCATGCTTGCAGAGCGTGCACTACTAGTGCTCTATAGCTGGTAGCTTATGCCACTAACAGCCAACCAACAACACGACACTTCTTAATCATTCGAATTCATAAGTCGCGGAAGGCGCTTATACTTTTTCAAACTAAAACATATACTACTTTAGATACTCTTCAACTCACTCAAACTGTTGTCCCACGCTGAAAGATCTTTCAAGTGTGATGAGCGGCGGTGGCTGAAACGAGATAAAATTGATCGAAAGGTCGAGGTCTGGTGGTAGGGTTGGTTGTCTTTGCTATAAAGCTTTTACGCAAAAATAACTAAAACGACAAAAAAAACAAGAGAAAAAAATTTTCTTTCTGGTTATTTCTTTTCACCACTTGGGCTTCTCAATCTGCCGCAATCCAAAAACTCACTACCACGCTATCTCCCGGAAACAGTCAGGTGACCAATTTTTCGTAGGCTATCCCTTTTTCCCTAACTTTAGTATTTTTTCTAAAATCTATCTGGCGATTCCTAACACTTTTATCGTTTACCCGATTTGGTCGCCGCTAGATAGCGCTATCATCGGGTCCTATCAAGAAAAAAATTTTTATTGAATTTTTTTCTGATTTATTTACTTAATTTTATTTTTTTATTTATTTATATTTTTATTTAAAGTTTGGTTTAAGTTAATAGTTATTATCTTTGCCGATTAAATTAACTTGCTTGGCTAAGTAGCTGCGGGGTGTAGTTCTCGGATGTTGTTTTTGTGGTTTTGGGACAAGATTTACAGCAACAACAAAATTGCATACTTTCGGGCAGTCGTAATATTTTTATATTTATTTATTTATTTTTATTTTATTGTTTTTATTTTATTTTTTTTTCTTTTTTAATCGACAAGTGGCCCATTACACCTTCTTGCAAATAATGCAGAAGTCTACGTCTGTTACATAGACGCTTTTCCTATGTCATTTTGCAGGTGATAATATTTTGACTGGCGTCTTAGATTTTTTTCTATCTTCGTTTACTTTTCTCTTCTCCGATCGCACTTGCAACAAAGAGACTTCTTCTTCAGCCGTTAAGACTGTGCTTTGCAATATCAATTAAAACCATTTTAATTGCAGCGAGTAATTTACGTTGTGAAATCATTGTGGCGCCCGTGTTCGTTTTGGAGTAGAGATGAAACATAATGATACGATAGTCGATACAAATATGTTAAATTGTGGCACATCGAATGGGCGCATTCGAAAAATGAGCACGCATAAACATAATTTCACATTAATTAATGTAAAACCCAAAATATTGAACAGAAAAAATGTTGGATTACAGATAATGAAAGGACATGTATAAACGAATGAGATAAAAAATAATTTCCCTTTGCTGAAACTTGAATTAATACAATCACAAACGCGTTGAAAAGATACAAAGCTTACGTCGAAATATCGGTATTTTAATTTTTGTCTCTGGAGCACCCAAAACTAAGTATAAACACCTGTAGGCTACATATAAGGCAAGCTGGCACTGAGAGCGATCAATCACAGAAATTAGACCGCGATAGCATCAAAGCTCGCCAAAGTAGAGGGGGTGTCCGACCTATAGACAGTGTCCACCATTAGGGCTACTCCCTTACAATATACACATAATATCGATAACAACAAAATATCGAATTTGGAAAATTTTAAAATGAGGATTGAATTAATGGGTAACAATAGATCTTTTCTGAAAATTTCGTTCAAATCGGTTAAGAAACACCGGAATCGAATCGAATTTAATTGATTGAAGCTTAGTCAGTATACCGAAGTCTAACATAAATTTAATTTATTTATTGCAACTGGGTTCAGGGTATCTTCTAGTCGGGCTCTCCCGACTAGAGCCTTCTTACTTGTTTACACTGGCTTCAGTAAAGCTTTCGACTCTGTACACCATGACCTATTACTTCTCAAGCTTGTCCGTATTGTTTTCCCTCCCTCACTTATATCTTGGATTTCTTCTTATTTAAAGGGTAGGACATAAAGAGTACTCCTAAGATTTGCTACCTTGAAACAAGTTTACTTTACTTCTGCAGTACCTCAGGGTAATCATCTTGATCCTTTACTCTTCACTCTCTTTATTAATGATCTTCCCTCTGTTTTATCCCATTCTCGCATTCTCATGTACGCAGACGATGTGAAGCTTATTATATCCTACTGTAACTCTCTGAATCATACTTGCTTACAAGATGATTAAAACTCAATGCAACTTTGGTGTAAGACTAATCAGTTGCTTCTCAATTGTTCTAAATGTATAATTATGACTTTCAGCCGAACAAGCCTTTTCATTACCAGCTTCTCAATTGATAGTACCCCGTTGCAATGTATTTTTACAGTCAAGGACCTTGGTGTTCTTTTGGCCTTCATATTTCTACTAATATTAATGAGGCCAAAGGTGTTCTTGGTTTCATTAAACGTTGGTATTAAGAGTTTAACGATCCAGACGTTACGAAAACTCTGTACACTTCCCTTTTCCGCCCTATCCTAGAGTAATGCTCTTGTATATGAAGCCCCCAGTATAGAAATAGCCAGGATGGTATCGAATCTGTTCAGAAGCAGTTTCTGTTTTCTGCCTTACGAGGCTTAAATTGGGATAGTTACCTTAGCTGCTTCATATTCCAGTAGGCTTATTCTCCATAACCTCCCGTCGTTGAACAATCGTAGGATAGTCGTTGGTGTTGCTTTCCTGCACAAGTTGATTACTGGTGACATAGATTCTTCTTTTCTTTTAGGTCATCTCCATTTCTCTATTCCTTCCAGACCTATTAGAAACTTTCGCCCGTTATTTTTTAAATCGTGCACAACAAATTACGCTGTGCACAGTCCATTTCGTGTTTTATGCGTCCAATATAATAACCTATACCACGTGTTCTCTAATGAGACTTCTTTCTCCTAAATCAAATCATTGCTTTCAGTTTATCTTCGGGAAGTTAATGACCGCACTCAGCTATGAAATGGGGCTTAGTCTGCTGGACTGGCTTAACTCATTTCCTCCATTGGGTCTTATATTTATTAAAATTTTTTTAGTACTATTTAATTATTTATTTATTTTTTTATTTTTTTAAACATTTTTTTTTAGTTTTCACATCTATGTTTTTCATTTCTATTTTCTACTAACATCTCTGTTTTAAGTATAGAGTCTATAATGTACTGACAACTTTGGCTGTGGAAAGAAGCAAAGCTGGCCGGACTGGCAAACAAAATACCCACATTGGTCGGTGATGTTATTAGACATTTGTGTTCTCTGCCAAAGCTTTTTATTTCTACTATTTTATGGAAACTTAATAACTTAATAAATTTCGATGAAGTAAAATAAAAAATAAAAAAATAAAATTAACTTGCTAAATTCGAATTTGGGTGCGCTGTCGGCCTAGTGTCGTTTAAACTTACTCAATTTAAATTGTTCTAAATGTAAATTCTGTCTTTTTGTAGAATTACCCCCATACTGCTCACTACTTGCTTGATGCTTCACCACTTGACCGCGTGTTTGAAATTAAAGATTTGGGCATTATTCTTGATCCTAAATTAAAGTTTGACGCTCATATTTTGTCCATGGTCAATAAGGCCATTAATGTCCTTGGCTTGATCAAGCGGTGGTCGAAAGAGTTTAATGATCCCTACACCACTAAAACGCTTTATACATCCCTAGTTCGTCCCATCCTGAAGTATGGATCTTGTGTGTGGTCTCCACAATACTCGATTCACCAGGATAGAATTGAATCTGTGCAGAAGAAATTTCTTCTATATGCCCTTAGAAGTTTTACCTGGGTTCCTGGAGTTGACTTACCCCCGTATTCAAGTAGACTCCTTTTAATAAATCTTCCCTCCCTGTTAAACTGTATAACTATGCATGGAGTATTATTTATTACTAACCTACTTAATGGTGAAATCGACTCATCAGTTCTTTTGAGTCGAGTTAAATTTAATGTACCAATTAGATCTTCACGTAACTTTTTACCCCTTAGCCTTGATCGTTGCTTCAGCAACTATTTAATTCATGAACCATTTCGTGTTATATGTTCTGACTATAACAAACTTTATTCTCTTGCCTCCTTGGAGGCCTCAACTCCAGTACTAAAAAGATCGATCCTTTTTGCTTTATCTAATCGTAACCACTAATTACTAATTTAACGCTGGTCTGATTGGGTTTTTATGGGTTTTTCCCAATCCTCGCAACAAATGTTGCTTGGCACCCTCCCACGGTGCGTCCAGAGACGCCACGACACTGGTGACACTGGTGTGGTCATCCTTGCAGCTCAAGATCTTGACGAGAGCGAGCCCAGTTCGGCCATCCGACTCATAAGCGCATCGAACAGCAGCTCTTTCACCATCTTCCACTGCTCTGGCTTCATTTTGCCGTTTGGGTCGCTCCGGTCGATGAGCGCCACGACTAGATGTCGCCTTGCTACATCGCTGGCCGTCGGTTTTACATGCGACTTTGGCTTTTTGGAGGGCCGCTTGCTGGCTGCCACCTCTGCTTTAGCGGTTTCAGAAGAGCGCTGGCATTTGAAAGCCACGCTTTCCTCCACCTTGTTTGAAAAACTGACGTTCTCAGACGCTTTGTTCTTCCTTTGTTCAAAGTGGGACCTGCCCTCTTCAATTCTTTCGTTGGCCCATTTCTGCTGGCGGATCTCATCTGGAGTGAGAGCTCGCTTGAAGTCAGAGAGCCGAGCCCGGATTTTTAAGGCAGCCTTATATTTTGCCCTCTTTTGACTTTTTGAGCCCGACCCTACTGGAGGTGCTGGTACTCTCCGGTCCGGGGCGTGAGACATCCTCGGCTTCTGAACTTTCTGTGAGTCGCAATCTGAGTCTCCAAGGACTGCGGTATCACGCCACATTTTGAGTTTGGTAGTGGTCTGCTCCAGCCAGTACGGAGGGTAGGTTTCTGACGAATCGGAGAGAGGATTTCTCTCCCCCCCCCACCCCCCCCCCCCCCCCCCCGTGCCCATAGGTGGTAGCACCCTTTTCCGCCGACGAATGGTTTGAGGTTCACTTAAGCTAGAAGCCGTCCTGTCCCCCCGCAAGGCAAATAGCTCCAGGTACTCCTCGTTTGCTTTGAGTTAGCACGATGCCCATTGCCCAGCCGGCACCCTCGTGGAGGGTTCAGTTGAGGATTTTCGAAAGCCAAAAAATATCGTTATATTACGTTGCGCAGGAACCTCTCCCATGAGTTGGGTCTGGAGCCTCTTGCGATGGACCACGCATATCTTGCAGGAGTGGATCGTGGATTTTACCAACACCTTGAGTTTTGGAATCCAGTACTTTGCACGGATGAGGCGCATCATCAGTTGATTGCCCCCATGCAAAGAGATTTGATGCGTAAAGCTTACCAGAAGGCGAGAATACGGACACGAGTTGGGCATCATAACTGAGAGTCTCGCAGGATCGGATGCGACCACAGGCCCGAATGACTCCACTCTTGTCTAAGAACGGGTTAAGGTTACGAAGACTGCTTGTGCGCGGGATGGATTTCCCTTGAAGCAATCCCTTATACTCTACCGGGTATTCGGCTCTTTGTGTGAGGATGACTAGTTTTTCTTGAGCTTTGGAAAGTTCCTTATGGTGCAGATCTATTGAGCCTGGATGCGAACTTCCCTTGCAGCGCGATACAAAGCGTAGTACGTACGCAAACACGCGCATCGCCCGATCAAACATAGAGAATCGTTCGAGAAAATTTAATGCGGAACTGGTGCTCTCCATATTGACCTTGATAGGGCGGTGTTCCAGTTCCGTGTCGAGATGAAATTGAGTAGAAGCTGGATAATGCTTCTGCGCTACCTTCAACCATTCTGGTCCGTGCCACCACAGTGAACTGCTAAGTAGTTCAACTGCTGACACCCTACGGCTCGCGAGGTCTGCTGGGTTGGACTCAGATCGTACGTGGCGCCACTGTTAGGAGTCTGTGCCCTGAGTAATTCTCGTTTCCCTGTTCGCCACAAATGTGGACCACGCACATGGAGGCTTATTTAGCCATGCTAGAGCTATTGCGGAGTCAGTCCAGTAGTAGAGCTCACACTCTTGAAGGGGAAGTTGTGGAATTACAATTCGGCAAGTAATACGGCTCCGCACAACTCTAGTCGTGGGATGGTCACCGTTTTTGTGGGAGCGACTCTAGTTTTTGCTGTAAGGAGGTGGACAGAGATTCCACAGCGGGTTTCCGTGCGGACATAAAGCGCTGCACCGTATGCGTACTGAGACGCATCACAGAAACCATGGATTTGGAGTCGCAGCGTTGGCTGGGTTTCTACCCATCGTGGAATGCGCACCTTGCCGAGACTGGAAAAGTGGTCGAGGAACTCTTGCCACTTCGAAGCGAGATCATCGGGTAACGGATCTTCCCACCCTAACTCCCTGAGCCATGTCTCTTGCATGAACATCTTTGCCCGGACAATGACTGGGGCTAACCACCCGGCTGGATCAAAAAGCTTCGCAATCTGCGAAAGCACTTCTCGCTTGGATACTGACGTTTGCGACACCTGGGATGGAGTAAAGAAAAACTCATCGGAATCTGCTTTCCATCGGATTCCGAGGGTTTTTGCTGCACTGGCTTCCTCTAGCTCAAGGAAGTCAGAACTAAGCCGATGTTGCTCAGGAATGACCTTAAGCAAGTCCTTTTTGTTAGAGGTCCGCTTGCGTAATGGAAACCCTGCGGATTCAAGTGCCTCATGGAGCTCTGAAATACATTGCACTGCACGACTCTTAGTGTGAGCTCCTGCTAACACATCGTCAACGTACATGTAATTCAATATAACGTCACTTGCAAGGGGGTAGCGACACTGCACATCTTTCGCTAGTTGCTGCAGTACTCTTATAGCTAGGAATGGGGCACAGTTTACTCCGAAGGTAACTGTGTTCAGTTCGAAATCGCGGACCTCATTGTCCTTTGTTCGAAAAAGGATTCTTTGGTATGGAGTGTGCTTGGGATCTACCAGGATTTGCCTATACATTTTTGTAATGTCTGCATTACACACGTACTCAAAGAATCGCCATTTAAGGATCTGCATGGTCAGATCTGATTGGAGAACGGGTCCCGGATGCAGGACGTCGTTAAGACTTTTGCCGTTTGAAGACGGGCTGGAGGCGTTGAAAACAACGCGAAGCTTTGTTGTGATACTGTCTGGCTTGTAGACAGCATGATGCGGCAGGTAGAAATTGCCTTATCCGTTTGTAGCAGGGACTGGTCTCATATGACCAAGGTCCGAATACTCCTGAAGGACCTTATCGTACTGCTCTTTTGGTGCTGCGTTTTTATTCAAACGATTTTCACTACGAAGGAGTTGAGTCAGTGCGATAGATCTCGAATGCCCCAAGTTGATGGCTTCAGGGTTCTTGAAAGGGAGGGAGACAACATATCTACCACTTACGGTTTTGGTGGTTGACTGCTGAAACAACTTCTCACAGGCTGTGTCGGACTCCTTTACCAGCTTTGCTGGTATATCCTCCACCTCCCAAAACTTTGTGAGAAGTTTCTCTAATCCTGCTTCTGGGCTTAGTAAAATTTGAGTCGAGAAAGCCGAAATGACTTTGGCATTGGAGTTGGAAACGGGACCCGTGATGGTCCAACCAAAAATTGTTTCTTGACCCAAGAGGGTACCACATATATGTGGCATAGGACCCCTTTAACAAAATGGATGGAATTATGTCAGCTCCCAACAAGACATCTATCTGGGAACTCTTGTAAAAGCTTGGATATGCCAGTTGCAGATTAGGGAGCCCTTCCAAAGAACTTTGAGGGATTGTGTAGGAGGGCAGGTTTCCTGCCAACTTTGGAATAACGAAAGCCGAGGTTTCAATTTGAACTCTTGGATTAAGCGGAGAGCCAATGTGGAAATGTCATAAACGTTGAGGCTGGGCTGCAATAGCTTCATTGAGAAACTTGAGCATCAACCGATTGAGACTGGGGTCGTTTCAATTTAAACAGCCGCTCAGATATGAAGGTTGCTTCTGATCCAGAGTCTATCAAGGCACGTGCTGGATATTTTGTTCCCAAGGAACATATTTGGATAAATGCCGTGCCGAGAAGGACGCTCTGCGTGCCTGCCGAGAAATAATTTTGGACCGTCGGCTGTGAAGGAGTAGTGGACTGTAGGTTGGGGGACGGATCCAAATCTGTTCCACCTGCTTGGGAGTTCGTCGGACGATGAAGGAGAGTGTTATGACGCCCCTTGCAGGTGTGACAAGTGTGCACACTAGTGCAATCCTTAGGGATGTGACCTCTGGCGAAACAATTTAAATATAACTTGTGCTGCTTAATCGTGTTGAATCGTTCTTGCACAGACATATGTAAAAATTTTGGACATAAACGGATGGGATGATTTTCCTTCGCGTTTGCAAGTCTGAATCTTGGCAGTGACCTTGGCTTCAAAGGAGTTTACTCTTTTAGAAGTGAGCTCTTTTCTGGACGCCTGTGTGGATGTACAAGGTCGTACATCTTCGATTGCCTCTAATGTTCTATACCGCTCTAATAGGAAATTATTTAACTCACTCCAAGTCGGAATATCTACTTTGTTCTGGAGAGATTGCTCCCACTCTGATAATGTGAGTTTTGGGAGATTTGACGAACACATAAAAACAAGGAGGCAATCCCAATTCTCAATGGAAATGTTGGATAATTCTAAAGCCGATAGGCACCCTTGCATGGTGCTCTGCAGTTCTTTTAACGCGGCTCCAGACTCATGAGAAATGGCTTGCACACTATTTTGTTTTCTTCAGTCTTTTGTTTTCGAATCTGCTGACAAGTGCTTGCCATGCTGTCGCAAAACCATCATTTGTGAGGGGAGACTTTGACACAATAGCCTTAGCATCGCCACTTGTTTTAGAATTTAGATGGAACAGGCTTTCAACTGGGGTGATACTTGGATTATTGATGTACACCGCTGTGAAAATGTCTCGGAATGTAGGCCATTTTAAATAATCTTCGGAAAAGACTTCGGTGTCAAGGCGGTAAGCGGCAGCCTCTTGGCTGATAGGCACCACTGGAACTCGTTATGGGAACCGTAGCCTTCTCAATTTGCTCGCTGAGCATGGATGCTCAGCGTACATAAGCCACAAAGCAGTGGTCATATATCGCACGCAGGGTTTCTGTGTCGGATTCGACGCCATGACCAGCGGCTTCGGAGAGTGCTCGTGAGCACCGTTCGAATTCCTGCTCGACCTTGTCCCACAAACTTCGAACCTGATCTTGATGGACCTTGAGCGTGTGCAGTGACACTTCGGAGTTGGAGACAAATTTCGCCTCAAACTGAACGAGACGATCGGACACCGCGATAAAATTGGTTAAGGCAAACAGACTGGTCATCTTTAGATATTGACTGGTTGACCTCGTAATGGGCTGTGCGACCGGAAGTTTTGCAGAGGTGGATGCACTAGGCTTAGTTTGTTCCATGCTTGTTGAGTGACTACGTCTTACGGATGGGATTGAATCGGAACTTGTTCTCTTGTGTTGCTCAAGTGGAACAGAAGGGAGATTCTTCTTATCCCTGGCAGCGTCCGTTGGCATGCTAGGATCTTAGCCGCCAGAAAATAAATAGTTATTCGTTGTTGCAGCCGCTAAGCACAGCAACAATGCAGTTCGGAACAGCGGAATGGAACATACGGATAAAATATAATTACGACGAATTATTTACTAAAGGCGCAGCAGTGTCTCAGAAAAACAATAAATAAATTAATTAATTAACAAAAACGAACAAAACAAAGGATTTCTTTACGAATTGTTAATAAATTTTCGCTTGATAAAGAATATAAACAAGAGAAGAAAAAATAACAAACGATGCTTAACGTTAGGACCGTTTTCTGTCTTCTACTCTATGATTTTGTGTCAGTATGAACTTATCGATATCGAGCTAACCGATAGTTTGCACATATCTTTGTGGACGGAAAACACAAATGCTTATATTGTTTAAGTAATAAATGTGACAATAATGTTTAAATATTGTGTTATGTGACCGTGTTTATTTTTTGTTATGCCGCTTAATTGAAAATGTGTATATATATTTATCTGTTTGTGTGGTAGCGGCCGAAAATTTTTTGGTTATAAATGTGTATATTATTTTATGTGCATATTTTTGTGTATTGTGTGTTCTTTTTATACTCGATACCGAAGGTAAAGAGTATATTGGTTTTGTGCAATGTCCGTCATGGTGTCTGTCCGTCTGTCCGTCCGTATGTATGCAAGTTTTTTCCACACCCTTCAAAGCTAGAGACTTGAAACTTTCCAATTCTCTTTATCTATGGGATAGTAAATTAAAGTGTCAAGATGGGGGTTCTACGATAACTGGGGGGCTGGCAAATCGATAAATTCGATAACTCAAAAACGATAAATCCGCATATTTCACACACCCTTACAGCTAGAACTACCAAATTTGGTAAGAAGATAGCTACTAGCAACCCCCAAAAAACTGCATCAAAAATTTTGGAGCCACGCCCCCCCATTCCGCCCCCAGACCCCCCGAATTTTGAAGTCAAATAAGCCTATATCTCCCACAGTTTTTGAGCTAGAGCCACCAAATTTGGTGCCAATTTAGCTGATGATGACCCCCCAAAAACTGCACCAAAAGTTTTGATGCCACGCCCACCAATACCGCCGTAGCCACCCCCAGATGCCCCAACGCTTCGTAAAAAACGGGAATGCGTGTATCTTCCAGAGTAGTGGAGCTGGAGCCACCAAATTTGGTAGGAAGATAGCTGGTAACGACCCCAAAAGAACTGTATCAAAGTTTTGGAGCCACGCCCCCCCATTCCGCCCCCAGACCCACCGCATTTTAAAGTCAAATAAGCCTATATCTCCCACAGTTTTTGAGCTAGAGCCACCAAATTTGGTGCCAATTTAGCTGATGATGACCCCCAAAAAACTGCATCAAAAGTTTGGATGCCACGCCCACCAATTCCGCCCTAGCCACCCCCATCTGCCCCAACGCTTCGTCAAAAACGGGAATGCGTGTATATTCCAGAGTAGTGGAGCTAGAGCCACCAAATTTGGTAGGAAGATAGCTGGCAACGACCCCCAACAATCTGCATCAAAGTTTTGGAGCCTAGCCCATCCATTCCGCCCCCCTTTCCCCACCTTATACAAACTTTGAGCTAGAGTCACCAAATTTGGTATGAAGGTAGCATTTGACATTCCACAAGGATCTGCACCAAAAATTTGGATGCCACGCCCAAACATACCGCCCCCAGCCCCCATTTCCCCACTTTATAAAACTTTGAGCTAGAGTCACCAAATTTGGTATGAAGGTAGCATTTGACATTCCACAAGGATCTGCAGCAAAAATTTGCATGCCACGCCCAACCATACCGCCCCCAGCCCCCCTTTCCCCACTTTATACAAACTTCGAGCTAGAGTCACCAAATTTGGTATGAAGATAGCAATTGACATCCCACATAGATCTGCACCAAAAATTTGAATGCCACGCCCAACCATACCGCCCCCAGCCCCCATTTCCCCACTTTTACAAACTTTGAGCTAGAGTCACCAAATTGGGTATGAAGATAGCAATTGACATTCCACAAAGATCTGCATCAAAAATTTGGATGCAATTCCACCCATACCGCCCCCAGCCCCCCTTTTCCCACTTTATACAAACTTCGAGCTAGAGTCACCAAATTTGGTATGAAGATAGCATTTGACATTCCACAAGGATCTGCACCAAAAATTTGGATGCCACGCCCAAACATACCGCCCCCAGCCCCAATTTCCCCACTTTATACAAACTTTAAGCTAGAGTCACCAAATTTGGTATGAAGGTAGCATTTGACATTCCACAAGGATCTGCAGCAAAAATTTGCATGCCACGCCCAACCATACCGCCCCCAGCCCCCCTTTCCCCACTTTATACAAACTTCGAGCTAGAGTCACCAAATTTGGTATGAAGATAGCAATTGACATCCCACATAGATCTGCACCAAAAATTTGAATGCCACGCCCAACCATACCGCCCCCAGCCCCCCTTTCCCCACTTTTACAAACTTTGAGCTAGAGTCACCAAATTGGGTATGAAGATAGCAATTGACATTCCACAAAGATCTGCATCAAAAATTTGGATGCAATTCCACCCATACCGCCCCCAGCCCCCCTTTCCCCACTTTATACAAACTTCGAGCTAGAGTCACCAAATTTGGTATGAAGATAGCATTTGACATTCCACAAGGATCTGCACCAAAAATTTGGATGCCACGCCCAAACATACCGCCCCCAGCCCCCATTTCCCCACTTTATACAAACTTTAAGCTAGAGTCACCAAATTTGGTATGAAGGTAGCATTTGACATTCCACAAGGATCTGCAGCAAAAATTTGCATGCCACGCCCAACCATACCGCCCCCAGCCCCCCTTTCCCCACTTTATACAAACTTCGAGCTAGAGTCACCAAATTTGGTATGAAGATAGCAATTGACATCCCACATGGATGGGCATCAAAATTTTTAATACTGGTATCGAGTATACCGCAGTCGGTTGCGTCCGACTGCAACGTTTCCACTTGTTGTGTGTAGAAATATGAAAATAAAAATAGTTAACAGGTACAATGCTGGTAGGGAGCAATTGTTTACATATTGTTAAATATGCAAGTTTGTCGGCAGTGCGTACTGCGTTATGTACATTTTATATGTGCATTTGTACATATGTATGTATATCGTACGCTTGACTTTGGCCGACAATGTGTGTATGTATGTACAGATGTAGGTAAATTTGTTGTAATTTATGTAAATTAATGTGCGCATATATTTTGTGTATTTTTAATAGCGAAATTAATAATATTCTGTGGTTTAAATAATTCAATTGTTCTAATGTATTTGTTGTGTCATATGACTTACATATGTCGGCAGCTATGTATGTATGTATGTATGTAGACTTGAGCTTAAGTGCCGGCATATGCTTATATTAACACAGTTTTCGGTTATGTTGTTAGACAATATTATTATTGTTTGAAGACAATTGAGGATTTACAATAATTCATGTGGTTAATGTTGTACATAGTTATGGATTTGCTCGTGGAAAATAATGCCGGCATACATATGTATGAGTGTAGGTGTTTTAAATGTACGAATGGAAAAAGAAACATTTAACAAATAAATGATTTGATTTCTTACACCGCAAATAAACTTGGGTCTTTTTATTTGGGAAATGGAAATATTTTAAATTACAGGCATAAATTTTCACAAATATGGCGGCTGATGTACAAGGTTATGTATGGCCTTTTATACAGTGACTCACAGCTTAAATGATGCAGTGTCAAATAAAAAGTTTAAGATGCTATATATTTTAAACTAGAGTAAATAAAAAAATGTTTAAACGCCAATTTGTTTTATTTTATATCACATTTAATACATAAACTTTATTTGTTTCTGAAATATTGCTAAGTTTTATACATAAACTAAAAACTAAAAATATATCTAAAATATAGGTCACAGCTTAAAAGATGCAGACACAAACTAGTTATATTTTTGCCGGATAAAAGTTTAAATAAGGATTTTAGTACTTAGTATGTAATCCCTTAACCTTTAGAATAGCCCTTAACCTATTATTCATCGAAGAGACCAGCTTCCGAGTGGTTTCCGTTCGTATTTTGCTCCATTCCTCCAGCAGAGCATTTTTATGGTCCTGTTTGCTGGAAATCCGAGGATTCCGGATCTTGTTCTCCAGCATAGCCCACAAATTTTCAATGACATTTAAATCTGGAGACTGGGCCGGAGGAATCATAACGTGGGGGAAGCTCCAGGTGAGCCAGGGCTGCACTTTTCCGGACGTATGTATGGGGTCGTTGTCGTGGTAGAACCGGAAATCACGTCGGATTCCTAACTTTTCGGCGCTTTGGAGCAAATTTTCTTTAAAAATATTGAAGTACATAGTCTTATCCATCGTCAACTCAAAAAACGCAAAGTTTCCGACGCAGTCTGCCGACATACAGGCCCATACCATCACAATTTTTCTGCCATGCTTAACTGTTGCTATTACGTTTTTTGGATCCAGTTCAGTATTGGACTGTCGTCGCACTTCGCTGAAAACTCTTTTTTGCAGGATCCGAAAATACTCGCGCGTCTTTTCACTCTGAAAGGTTTATTCAGATTAAAATTCATTGTTGCTTAAAACTATTGTGCCTAGCCTTAATTACAGAATGTTGCTAGCTGTGGTGAGTTTAGGAATTAGGATGGGAGACGGCAGCTCCTTGTTCAGTGCCTACTTTAAGGCCTGAACAGCATTTTTAATATGTTGAACTTGAAGGGAAAGCCGAAGAATTTGCGCTTTGTGAAAAATGTTCTGAGTTGTTAATGTACCATTCACAATAGGGCACCGGAAGCTTACTTATTAGAAGAGAAAAGGACCAGGATGTCACCAGAAAATCTTGAAAAAGTTGTATATAAAAAAAAAAAAATATGTGACATTTACAAGTTCTGTACATTCTATCAGTCTATTAACGTTTCCGGCTAGAGTGTTTTGGGTCGCATTGGTATCCAAAGGTTTGTTGCAGTTTTTTGAGGGTCATCATCACCTAGCTTGGTACCAATGCTATAGATAAAAAAGTGTGGAAGATAGAGGAGATTCTGATTTCCAACTGCGGTGGGCCTGGGGCGGAATGGGTTGGTGTGGCTCCAAAATTTTATATGCCGTTTTATGGGGGTTGCTAGTAGCTATCTTCTTACCAAATTTAGTAGTTCTAGCCGAAAGTATGTGCGAAATATGGGGATTTATCAGTTTTGAGTAATCGAATTTATCGATTTGCCAGCCCCCCAGTTATCGTAGAACCCGAATCTTGACACTTTATCTGTCCCGGCCATAGATAAAGATATTCGAAAAGTTTCAAGTCTCAAGCTTGAAGGGTGTCGAAGAAAGTGGCGAACATTCGGGCGGATAGACGGACAGACACCATGACGGACATTGCACAATTCCAATATAGTCTATACTTTCGATACCCTGCCGCATCCGTACCCCTTCGCAATCAGGCCTCTTTCTAACGGTTTTTTAACTGGTTACGTCGGGAATTTCAGTTTGCAAGTGAGTTGTGAGGTGCAGTTGCTTATCCGTATTTTTGACCTCGACAAATATCAAGTTTACAAGTTTAATTTTAAGTACGGCTTACAACAATTTTTTTTTTTTTTATAGCTTAACGATTTACTTAAAAATTAAAAAAATTGGTTTGTTTCAGTTCAACAGTATAGCAACTAGTGGTCGGGTACTGCTGACATTATATTAGTACATACATAGAACAAAGTTCAAAGTTAAATGTAAGCTTATATTGAACACTTGCGCTTAACTCTGTCCTCCAATTGTTTGAAGTGACTTCCAAAGTCATCGATAGCATTTCTCACTCCAGTATAGTAATTTATTCGCAGTATTCCAGATATAGCAACGCGTAGGCTCAGTTTGAGTCTGTACCATTTGTGCCTGCTAACCTGGTTGTTATCTTTGTCGTCTGCGATTTGGTTGTGAAATTGGCAAGCCTCGGTATATGACCCTCATAACTCAACATGTACCACACACTTACATTACACCACCTCCATGCGTTTGGTTGTTGCTGTTAAAATATTAAGAGCTCCCATGTCGTGTTCTGGCAGCCAAAGCCAAACACGACAATGTCAGACTGGCAGAAAATTTTTTGTGTGTTAGAGATTTATGCTGTTGCTAATCCTCGGAAACAGCTTAGTAGGGCATCACCCCAACCTCCTTTCGGTTTCAGTCAGAATTTTGTTCGTTATGCTATAGCACTAAGTATAGAATGTTCTAGAGCAGTGATGGGCAGACGTCGACGTCCATATTATTTCTAACTCACACGAGGCAGCGCGCTGGCTCGTGTGAGTTGGGTTTTTTGCTGCCGACTGCACGAAATCACACGTACGCTATAAGCATTGAAATCTATTTTTAGAACACGATTGTTCGTTTGTCGTCGGTTGTCGTGCCGAAGCATGCATTAGACTTAACATTGTACTTTTAGTTGAAGGCGAACTATTGACAGGCAGGCACCACGCAGCGCATTAGCATGAAAACTAATTTTTTACAGTGCGCTCCAAAATGTTTATGCCCGAATGGGAGAATGAATTTTTTTTTCATAGAAAATAAAGATTGCAGAGCAAAATGCTTGATTTGCAATAACATTGTTTTTCGAAATGTTAAATATTTTTCAAGATGGCATTATTTATTAATAAATAATAAGCACAATGAGTAACCGTTAACTTGCAGCGTGCACTGTACTGATCACACTTCGTTTTTTCGCTGCTGCGTGTGAAAACTGTGACAATATTTGTGTGTGCCCACCACTGTTCTAGAGCAATCACTTCGTTTTTCGTGCATTCGTGCGGGTTTTGCTGTACATTTGCACGATGGAACCCACAGAGCAGTTCGGCTGTGGAGCCGACTGCGCGCTCTTGCATTATTTTAGTTTGCGATTAGACGGAGAGAGGCAGTCGACTGAAACGGTCGATCCACGCAGCTCTGCTGTTTAAATGCGTATTTGATTTACGTCTTTGATTTGCGTGTAGGGTTTTGTTATTATACCCTTAACCCATAAAATGGGTAAATAAGGGTATAATGGTTTTGTGTAAAAGTATGTAACAGGCAGAAGGAAGCATCTCCGACCCTATAAAGTATATATATTCTTGATCAGCATCAACAGCCGAGACGATATAGCTATGTCCGTCTGTCTGTCCGTCTGCCTGTCTGTATGAACGCGTGGATCTCAGAGACTACAAGAGCTAGAGACTTCTGATTTTGTATTTAAGTTCTCCTATACCATGATCAGAACAAGTTTGCTTCAAATTATCGATAACTATTCTGGTTGCCGAAATACACATAATATCGATAACAATAAAATATCGAATTTGGAAAATGTAAAAATGAGGGTTGAAATAATGGGTAACGATAGAATTTTTCTGAAAAATTCGTCCAAATCGGTTAAGAAACACCGGAGATATCTAATTTTATCGATTGAAGTTAAGTCAGTATACCAAAGTCAATTATAAATTAAATTTACATATACATTGCAACTGGGTTCAGGGTATCTTCTAGTCGGGCTCTCCCGACTAGAGTCTTCTTACTTGTTTTTGGGATGGGTCTCTCAAAATTGAACAGCGTTAAGTAAATGTGTGTTCACATGCATGCATTAATATTTGTTTGTATGCAGTGTACAAGAAACTGTCTCAGTTTTATGATATTTTTATTTTTTTACAGGTGTATACATTTAAGTGACTTTCTTATTTCATTTATTAAAAAGCACATATGAAATAATGTTAAAATTTTGCCATATTATTTGTATATTTAATTATATCTACGATTGATGATTACATAACAAATTTATTTTCTAATAGCATATAATAAAGTCTTATCAAAACAATACATGTAAGATTAAGCATTTTTCACAAGGAGCAACAAAAATGTGTAAGCACCTAGTAATCAATGAACTCATATTTGTATGCCCACAAACAGCAAAACAAGGAAATGCTGTTTCGAAGAAGCTTATGTGCTATATAATCAAGTTTGCCGCTCGAAGAGTTAATTACATTGAAATATGTAATTTTATTAGACTATTTTTAGCAATTTCTCAATTATTAGCTTAGCGCCAACTTATTCTAACCAAAATATAAAACTATAACAAATATATTATTAAATTACATATCAGAAATAGCACTTATATTATATTAGGGTATCCAACACTCAATATTCGTCTGTTCATACTCCTATTCAACATGTTCGCTATTTAAGTCTATTAGTGTGCGTTTGTGTGTGTGTATTCTCAAAAGAAGCAAAACAGAACTGCCGCACAAAATATAAAATCGACAATTTCAGACTTCTGCTTGAATCAGCTTTATGCAGTCCAACTTGGAAGGGTAGTATAAACTTATTATGAACTTTGTCAAAATAAATAGCAAAACGTGAGATACTTTAATATTATTTATGTTCATATTTTTTATTTATATATCGAAAATACACTATGTATATAAAAAGTATATATGTGCGTTTTAATTGGCTATTATTCAATATTGATACAAACGGTGTTTTTACTTTGTGCATTTTGTACGTTGAGAAAAAACAGAATTCCACTGGCTTTGTCATTTTGGTAGAGGCAGTAAAGAACGAATTTCGTTTTATGTGTGCGTGCACATGAATATATATATTTAATGCGTATGCATGTGTGCGTTTTGTTGATCTGCTGGTGGCCGTCAATAGCAAAACCTGACCTTTCTCAACATCTACAATATGATTTTTTTATACCCTTCACAGGGTATATTGACTTTGTCATGAATCTGTAACGCCTTAAAGGAATGATGGAAGACCCCATAAACTATATATCAAAATGTTCAGGACGAGCTCAGGAATTAATTTCCGTCTGTCCGTTTGTCTGTTTCTTAAAGCACGTCCGTTTCAAATAATTTACTTTTAAGAGTTGAGCTTTCGAATATCTTTGAATCGTGGCATCGCCCAGGACTTCCAACGCTGATATAGGTGAATCTTTAACTGTTCAGAAAAACAATTCTTGTAATATTTCAGATTTCAAATACGAAAAAATATAATCTTACCGGTAGTCTACTAAGGCGAACAGCGCGGTAGAATAACAGTCCTTGTAGTTGCGGTAGTCCACGGATTGCTCAGACTTCAGTTGTTCAATGTGGCAGCCATCTATGGGCGATATTCAATTAATTTTTTTTTGTTAATAACATTTACAAATATCTTACCCATTGCCTCAAAGCACTGTGGAAATCCGAGGGCTTCAAACCTTTTAACGGACTCTTCAATTTTATCCTGTGTTAGAAAGTTGGCTGGCAGATAGTAATCTGCAAGTTTGCCAATTACATCACGGCAGAACTCGAAAAGGTTTATGCATAAAAATACTTTGGACACACCAAAGAGTGTTCCTACTGTGCGATACTCTGCAGATGGTCTTAGTGTTTACAGCGCTATTGCAATCCGCTTTTCTAGAGGGACTGCAGCACGCAAAGAAGTATCCTTTTTCCTCATACCCATGAGCCGTCTAATGAGGATATTAAAAGCTTCTTTTCTTTGAAAAAGGCGTCTGAATTATTTGGCACATCACTCTGCCAAAAACATCCATACCGTGACTTGAATAATACTATTAAAATAATAATTTAGGTAACAATGCTTAGGTTGAATCAGCTGTTTTTGTCTTACAAGTAACCAAATGTCTCGACTGCATGCATTTCTTAGCAAATCTAATGTTGCCGAAGAGGTCCCTGCCATATTTTTGCTCTCATCATCATAGCGTTGTTTTGCTCCATCGCAGAAAAAATCATGCAAAATTTCTTATTATCCATTACTTCTTAAATTTTTGAATTAAATTTTTTGACATTTACAAACTCTAAGAAAAACACACCTGTAACTCACTTATGAGCCATTGTAAACACCAATTTAAATTGCTTTAACGTTGGCCATATAAAGCCGATATGATGCTTTGATCCGCGCAGTGTCACTCGTAAAAAAATATAATATATATAAAATAAGTTATTAATATAATTTTTGAGTATGTGTGGTGCACTCACTGGGTATAGTTATCACCGTCACACAGATGTTTCTGAAACGCTCATGCCACCTTTGCCCTTGTCACGACATTGACGGTGCTGACAGGCCCCGGTCCAGCGAGGCAGCAGAAATAAATAAAAGGAGCCGCCTTTGACAGCGCGGCGAGTCAGTTCGAGTCGAAAAATATAAAGTGAACCAACGTCCCGAGAAATAAAAGTGCAAGCAGTGAAAGGATACCGAAATATTGATACATACAAGCAACAAGCAAGTATTCGTATCGAAATAAGGACATTTCGGGGCCTTAAGGACTCATATATCCGTTTAATAAGAAATCAGTACGTGTGAGTTTAACAAGCCTTGTGGTGTGTTGCATTCGCAAAGCAACCTCTAAGAGAGTAGGAGCGACTACTGGCGAAATTCTTGTGGTGACAAGGAAGCCATAATACAGCCTGGCGAATATAAGGCGTTGCTAACTAAAACCTCGTTAAGTAGGCGAACCACTACTACTGAATATTTTGGTGGGATTGGAGCGCCAGCATTGCAAAATTAAAACCGAAACAAGATCCTTGAAGATCCATACGACTTCACAATTTTATAAACAATTAACAGTTAAGTGCACAAATAAAGTGAACCTTAAGTAATCAAACGGCACGTAAAAGCCATAAATATATGCATGAAACTTAATCCAACTGTGTTATTACTGTCGTGGTCGCCACAATATAAACTTGTTGGCACGTTCCCTCAGAGTAAGCACAGCTAAATGCCCTTGTCAACTTAAGGTTCGTTACAATACACACAAACACACACACTTACAGACTAACGTAGCGGGCTTCATTAATAAGAAAAGAAACTGACGAACTATGAACCCAATTTCAAAAAGTTTACCCAAATTCAATAAAATATTAGTTTTATACCCTAAAACCATAAAATGGGTAAAAAAGGTTTAATGGATATGTGCAAATGAATGTTACAGGCAGAAGGAAGCATCTCCAACCCCATAAAATATTTATATTCTTGATGAGCATCAACAGCCGAGACGATATAGCCATGTCCGTCTGTCTGTCCGTCTGTCTGTCTGTATGAACACAACGAGAGTTAGCCCAGCTAAATACCCGTGACAACTAAAAGTTCGTTACAGTACACTGTCAAAAAAGAACGCCAAGATACTTAACTTTCTTGCTTGTTTCTTTTTGAATCCATGCCAACCTAATCGCCCTTAACCTTTGTAGCTTTTATCTTCTGAGCAATGATTGTTTACGTAGGGTTGAGGTTGATACTAACATTCCTACACCAATAATGCGTAGTCCTAAGCTAGCTCTACTCAATGTGCTCGGTATATGACCAAAAGCTAGGCTACTGACCAGGATTTTCCTGAGAATAGGTAGGAGTATTCCCTGTCCCTGCGGAAGGAATACCGGTGATATGCAATCCAGACCAGGAAATTTGTAAGGCTGGAAGGTTTCAATTGACCATTTTATTTTCTCCACTGTGACCACCGAACTGGCACATGCCCAGTCAATGGCAGTTGGTCTGTACTGAACCTCTGTTTCAAGTATTTCGCGCTGTTGCCAGGGGATACTTCCTGGGAAGTGCGTCTCAAACAAAAGCTCTTACTTTGCATATTGGTGCTCGTATTTGAATTGTTTTCACGTTTCAAGGCTTAATTCGATTTCGGCGCTCGCTTTGATAATGCTCTACACTTGCTGTGCTTTCGCAGAAGTCCCTACAGTTCCTACGCTTGGCATTCCTTATCTCCTTGATGCGGGGAGTGAGGGTTTTGCGGTATGTATCCACTGTATCCCTCATGGCTTTGTTTAAGAGGTGACGGGTGGTGAGCCGCAGTTTCTCAAGACCGTCATTCCACCATGGGGCATATTTTTCTTTCCGCGCTTTTCCTAGTGGGCAGATTTCTTCATATGCAGTTTTAATGCTTTAATGCTATTAAGATATCTAACAAATCTTTCTAGCTCACTCGTGTGTCTGGGTTTTCAAGAGTTTTCAGTGGCTTGGTTAAGTTCTAGGGTAGACCTTAATTTTTCCCAGATCTTTTTCCTGGAATTACGAGCTGGTATACTTCTATCCGTATTAACCTTAAGTTTGAAAATGATAATCCTGTGATCGGACATGAATTCTTCTGGAGATACAAGCCATTCTCTTAAATGTGGCTTAAGGGACCGACTAAGCAGAGTAATGTCTAATACCTCTTCTCTAACTCTAGTTAGCCCGATGGAGGTTTATCTGGGCTAACCCGGTGACGGTGACGTTTGACGTCACCATCATTCATTCGCCTCTCCAGCTCCTGGTGATGCCGGTTTGGAGCTACCCACATCACCGCTGCCCGCTATGGTGACGTCAGCTTCTGCCGTTTGAAGCTCCTCAAAGAACTCTTGCGAGGACATCGGCACCTCATCATCCATCTCTTCCAGCTCTGCTGGACCGAGTGTCATATCCGCCAGGTCATCATCTTCGGTCAGAACCTTCGATAAATCGGAGACACCTGCCAAATGAGCTTTCGGAACAGTGTAGGTGGGAGGTGTGGGGGCCGAGCCTGCAGCTCCCGGGGCTATTGTTTGGGCGGGGGCAGTCCTCGCGCCAGCACTCTTCTTCTTCGGACCACTAACGGGGATGGTCCCGTAAACGACTGAAACTTGGTGGCCTCTCGCCCCTATCGCGTCATTGGATGTCTCATCGATGCCTAATAGTGCAACTCCGCCTTCCGTCCTCCTTGACAACACCTTCCACGAGTCGGTCTCGATCTTGTTCTGGTGCCTCAGCAGAACCAACAAGGATTCGGTTGACCGATCCGCGCTTCTTGGGGAGAAGATGGTGATATTGTGGAGCAGTCCAGTGAAGCCCTTTTCCACGACTGCAGTCTTGGCGCCACGGCCCCTTGCCACTCCGCTTAGTGCCGAGCCGTTCAGCGTATTTCGGTTTGGATCATCCAAACCACCCGGCTCTCCCAATTGTGGTTACTGCACTTTTGGCTGATGGTGCTGCACGCCGTGTCGCATTACTGCGCTAAGACTTGGTCGCATCGGCTGGGATGGTCCAGCCTTGTTTCGTTCTCCTGCATCAGGAGCGTCACGGTAACGTGGGGCTTCCCTCGTCGTCGGTTGTGCGCGCGCTGTACCATATCTATTGCCGCCTCCGGCCTTCTTGTTAGCTGCACCTGGTTTAGGCGCCATGGGGGTGCTCCCACATTGGAGGGCCGCTCCTCGTTCAGGAGGCGGTCCTCAAAGTGTTTTTTATTTATTTTATTAAATCCTTTCATGTTCCTACGAGTTGTGTAAAAATATAAGGTCCACCCGGGCAAAGATCCGCAATACCCGGGTAAGGCTTATTAGAACAGGCGGTCTCCATCTGCCTGAGCTCACCGTTAGCGACTGGGCTAGTTTTTAATCCGGGCCCCCGGGCATACCCGCTGTTTGTCCGGAACTGCTTGTTTGCAAGGATTCTCGCTTATTCCCAGCTAACCCCATAAAGAGGCCGTTCGCTATCCGCAACCCGCGACCCGCCTGGTGGTCTCAGCTTGGCTCCTTCTAAAGTATCCCACAAGTTCTTTGAGCTGCCTTCACACGGTCGGTTTTTCTGTAGCTTTTTTTAACCGACCAAAAAGGTTGGCATTCACATTATTCGCATCGGTTAAATCCAAAATCCCATCACTTTTTGTTGTTACACAATCTGGTCACACATCCCTATATATATAAGTTTGTTTACATTATTTTTTGCCAACAATTACTAAAAAATACCAAAAACGCCTTTTTTACGTTAACATGTTCGTGGCACAAATTTAACCGACTCAAAAAGAGCAGAAATAGAACACGTTCTATTTTTCTCATTTTGAGTCGGTTTTTGACCGGACCTAAAAATTTTTGTGTGTTCACACGAGAGCGCTGGCTTTAAAAAAAAAACCTATGAAAAGCCGATCGTGTGAAGGCAGCTTAACACCAGGTTCAACATATATTACAAATACTCATACAACATTTTTTAAATATGTTTGGCGAATATTGAGAACACAGCGAATTATAATTGCAAGCTTTGAAACTTACCTAGATGCAGCGTGGGCAGAGATCCAGCTTTTTTGGAAACGAAACCTTCCGCAAAATGCACCTCACACACTCTTGTGCGGGTGTTTAAGTTGTCAGTATCAATTTGCAAATTTTCGCAACACTCAGCGCGCATAATAGTTTTTTCCCGCCATTGCAGCCTTTCACAACGCACTTAAAATAGAAAGCTTTTTTCATTTTTCCATACCTTAATTGATTGTAATAGCAACAATAATGGTAAGACTTGAAAAAATCAGATTTATTTTGCAGAAGTTATAGCTTCTCGACCGTATCGCTAGGAATCTTAAGGTCAAATGCACATATACATGTTAAATTACCCACACTATCAATCTTGCTATAATTCTTTTTTATTTATCTACATAATAAGTAAACATAATATAATTACAATTATCGGTTATATTATTTAGGAAAATAATTTTATTAATTATTTAAAAATATGTTTTACATCTTATATCAATTAAACATAAAAACAATACATTCATTTTTGAATAAAATTACAACTATACATACGGACAAACAGCCGCGGCTGACTGCAAAATTTAGCATAGGTCATGCCCGCCTTTGAGTGCTTGTGTGTTTAATTACAAACAACTTGTTTTATCAGTTATCAATGCACAAATATCATTAAACTTATTAAATATAAATTGTACTAAAGTGTCAAAATTGCGCAAAGTCCATATTAAGTCTATACTATTCTACAAAAGCCTAGACAATGATGGCCAAGTTTGGTTCTTTGCTAAGTCCCTATGAACCAGCGGATTTTCAACGAATTGACAGAATAAGTAGACGAAGCAGAGAGAAGAATTATTTCCCCATTAGCTGGCCGTTTTCTATTAAAAGAGCTGGCTCTAAATTACGCTCTGTGTCGTTGGTGTTGTGTAACATCAAATCGGTGTACATATCACTGTCATTCAATTAGTGTTGTAAGATTGACATAAATTATTCTATCGATATATGATATGATGTAATACATATGAACAACAAGAATTCACTAAATAGAGTCGCCAACGGCCGATAGTTCAACCACCAGTTGGAACTGGCTAGCGAAGGTACCACTCGCTCTGAGAGCGCACTTCGGGCGTTTCTCGTGCTTCGTGTGTCATTCGCCAGCCACTTCTCTTGCTAACTTTGCTACAACATTTTTGTTGATAGCACAACCAGCCAGCTAGCCAGCGATTTTCAAGCGCGCAGTGGCTTCTTCAATTGCTGTACCCCCATTTTTTTCCTTCTATTCCTTATGTGCGCTTATTTTATTGCTTATCTTACTGCGTCGACCTAGCACCAGCAAAGCAAATGAGCGAATTAATAAAAACATACATATATAATATATATGTATGCAGTTTTGGTGGTAGCCAGGCATTGATTTTGGACTTTTGCTAGCCGAAAGGCTAGCTACCATTAGCATGTGTGTGTCCCTGTCTCTATGCATGTCCATATTTCACTGTATGCGTAACATTTGCCAGGCAATTCATTGACCTTTCTCAAATTTCGGCAAACGCTAAACAGCCAAATTTTATATTAAATTTGTATTATGCCTTCAAAAAACCCAAGAAAAACCAGAAGAACAATACTTCCAAGGCAGTTTTGGTGCTCATCGGACATTTGCTCATTAGGCGAACAGCAAAATTAACAAGCGTTCACTAAAATAAGCAGGCAATTATCAGTTTTGCATTACTCGTCATGCATACTCTTTCATGTTTTCAGCTATATGACTCTTTCCCAATCATTTTGCCATCGCAACCACCATACAGCTATACTGCGATGCATACAAATTGCGAAAGTGTATTCCACACGGCCATTTGCCCAAGTCATTTGCCTAAATTCTAAAGCAGAAGCAACACAAAAAACCGCTCGGCATAGCAAGTGCAAAAGAGATTCAAGAAAACGGCCACGCACTGCACGCTGTGTGTGTTTAGCATACATGTAAACATTTCAATGTGTGTGTAACATCGCTACACAAGCAAAAAGTATTAGCGAAACAAACAATAACAACATATATATATGTTTTTATTAATTCGCTCATTTGCTTTGCTGGTGCTAGGTCGACGCAGTAAGATAAGCAATAAAATAAGCGCACATAAGGAATAGAAGGAAAAAAATGGGGGTACAGCAATTGAAGAAGCCACTGCGCGCTTGAAAATCGCTGGCTAGCGGCGCATACACACAATATGGCTGGCTGCTTGTGCTATCAACAAAAATGTTGTAGCAAAGTTAGCAAGAGAAGTGGCTGGCGAATGACACACGAAGCACGAGAGAAGCCCGAAGTGCGCTCTCAGAGCGAGTGGTAGCTTCGCTAGCCAGTTCCAACTGGTGGTTGGACTATCGGCCGTTGGCGACTCTATTTAGTGAATTCTTGTTGATATGAATGTAGACAGATTGTAAGCGAGTTTACAACACTAGCACTAAAACATTTACAACAAGTAAGACGGCTCTAGTCTACTGAAAAAATAATAATAAAAGTTATCGATAATTTGAAGCAAACTTGTTCTGCTCATGGTATAGGGGAACTTATATTTAACATCTGAAGTCTCTAGCTCTTGTAGTCTCTGAGATCCATGCGTTCATACAGACAGACAGACGGACAGACAGACAGACGGACAGACGTACAGATGGATGGGCAGACGGAAATAGCAATATCTTCTCGGCTGTTGATGCTGATCAAGAATATATATACTTTTTGGGGTCGGAAATGCTTCATTCTACTTGTAAGGGTATAATACCACCGATTTGATCTCAATTCTTACTTATGACTTCTAACGTTCGATTTTTGTATGTATTTGAAACAAGACTTGTAACCCCGAGCCTATAGATGATTACACCCAAAAATGTAATGCACTTTGTATTATTTTGTAATCTTTCTTCTCAATATACAAATTTAATGTAAAGTGGCTTTTTGCAGCCATACATATGTAGCTTCTCCAGTTAAGGCCCATAGGCAGATGAACGCACAGCGCCCGTACCGTTAAGGCGCGCTTACAATATCAGCTTGAACTTGCTGAAAGCAAAATTTTTCCACACCCTTAAATCTGAGAACTTCAATCTTTCCAATTATCTTTATCTATGGCAGGGACAGATGTAGTGTCAAGGTTGGGGTTCTACAACTGTGGTTCCACAAAATCGATAATTATGATAGCTCAAAATCGAAAGATCCACCTTGTGAGGAGCCATATTTACTTATAGCGCCTCACAAAATGCGATTGCATGAATAGCCGCAACCGGACCTGAGTTGCGGCAAATTCACATGCTGTCTCGCTCTGACACAGGATGTCAGCGCTAAGTTACGTGTCTGGCACATGGGAGCTACAAAACACGTACCGTAAATGTCGTTTCTGAGTGCCGTTGGTGTGTGAGCGGTGCTTTCACGGGATATAGTGATCACCAGCGGCAGGCGTGATTGGCAACGAGGAACCGTTGTTGCTATGCAAACTTCACTGAAACGATCACTCCGATTACCTTTACCCTTAGCGACATTGGCAGCGCTGACAGGCCCCGGTCCAGCGAGGCAGCAAAAACGTATAAAAGGAGCCGCCTGTGACAGAGCGGGAAGCCAGTCGAAATATAAAAGTGAACAAAGGAAAGTCAGAGTGCAAGACTCCAACGCGTTGCGAAGCGGAAAATAGTTAAAAGTTCAAATAACCAAATCAAGGACTCATATCGAAATAAGGACGTTTTCAAATCGTGTCCTTAATGATAAGTAAACCGTGTACTAGGAAATCAGTGCGCGGGAGTTGAACAAGCCTTGTGGTGTGTTGCATTTGCAAATAAACCTCAAAACAAAATCCTATTATCAGACTTAGTGAGCCTGGCGAAGGACAGGTGAAGCTAAAGCCAGAACCTAAGAGTAGGAGAAACTATCGGCGAAATTTTTGTGGTGACACGGAGGCCATAGTAGAGCCTGGCGAATTCTAGGCGTTGCTAGCTAAAACCTCGCTTAGTAGGCGAAACATTATCTCTGAGTATTTGATGCGATTAGAGCGCCAGTATTGCAAATAAAACCACTAAACAAGAGCCTTGAAGATCCGTACGATTTCATAAATTCAACAAATAATTATCACTTAAGTGTTCAAAAAATTGTAAAACCAAACGTGAAACTAGCAGAGAGAGCAGTTTAAATATATGTATAACATTTAAAACAAATCTGTGTTATCATTGCCGTAGCCGCCACAAATATAAATTTGTTGGCACGTACCCTCAGCACCGCGAGAGTTAGCCCAGCCAAAACCCGTGACTACTTAAAGTTCATTACAACTTTTTTCGCACATCCCAACAGTTAGAACTACCAAATTTTGGGAAAAGATAGCTGGAAGCAGCCCCCAAAGATCCGCATCAAAGTTTTGGAGCCACGCTCACTCATGCCGCCCAGCCCCCTTCCCATAAAGTTTTACAAACTTTGAGCAAGTTACCAAATTTTGATGGAATATAGCTGGTAGCATCCCCAAAGCATCAGACAATCTTTGAGGCAGCGTTCACTCATGCCAACCCATTTGCGATTGGGCCTCTTTTTAACGGTTTTAATACAGGTATCGAGTATACCGCAGTCGGTTGCGTGTGACTGAAACGTTTCGACTTGCTTTATATGAATTCTTTACGGTACGGGAGCTGTACTGGTATCTGCATATTGGCCTTAAAGCTTAATACGCAGGAACTAGAAATATTTCTAGTTGTGTCAAACTCCATATAAAAAAAAACGCTAGAAATAATTTCTGGACATAACTTCTAGAGACTTTTCTAATGAGTATATGCAGCAGCTAGAAATGTATACTCAAAAAATGTTGAGAGTTGCCACATCGATTACATTGAAGTGGGTCGTGTGGATGACATTGAACAGCTGAATTTCTGCTAGAAAAAATGAGAAGCACATTATTTCTGGGCACAAGTATATATATTGGACGTAGATGTACTAACGAACAGTACAGTCAAGTGGCCCAACGATACCAAGCACCGGCTTGTTAACGCGCGGACCCACGCACAAAGCGACCCACCTCCCGCCCATCCGACCGAAGGGCGCTCCGCTTATCGTGCGGTTACGATTATCGCCTTCATGCAGACAAATGACACAAAACAAACTTTTTAATAGAGCAAGTACGAGGGGCACTGTGTATTAAGTGGGAAAGATCGTTATAAATAGATCACAGAATTCGAAAAGGGTTATGAAGAGCATAATTAGAATTACAAGTTTGAAGAGATATAGGTACAAAATTTCTAGTATTTCTAATAGGAACAGCAAAGTTAATTTTGTTAATTAATTCAGAAGAATCAATTTCACCATTAATTAATTTGTGAAAAAAGGAAAATGCTAGCATTACTCTACGATCATTAAGAGAAGGAAGATCTATTAGTAAAAGTCTACTACGATAAGATGGCAAATTATTGTTAGTGTCCCAGTTAAGACCTCTAAGTGCGAAGAGCAGAAATTGTTTTTGTACCGATTCTATTTTATTCTGATGAATTTCGTATTTGGGAAACCATATACAAGATCCATATTCCAGAATCGGTCGTACATGAGAAGTATACAGAGTTTTTGCTAAGTAGGGATTACTCTTTTACCTTTTTGATTTGCCATTTTTTTGCGTTTTTGGGATTTTTCCGGTATTTTTAAGGGGCACACAGGGTCTTAGGATACACATTAGAAATAATGTGTAAATTTCTATCAGAAATAATTCTAGTTCCTGCGTACTAAGCTTTAACAAGCAAAAGTTTTTAAATGTTTTCGCAGTTTTTAAAATCAATTCAGAAAGTTTTTAGAATTTGTTGGTCAAATATTATTAGTCTCAATAATTTAACTGAAAGCAAAAGTTCTAAAGAACTTGTGGGATAGTTCAGAGGGGGCTAAGCTGAGGCCACCAGGCGGGTCGCGGGTTGCGGATAGCGAACGGCCTCTTTATGAGGTTAGCTGCGAATAAGCGAGAATCCTTGCAAATAAGCAGTCCCGGACAAACAGCGGGTACGGTACCGTTCACCGTACCGACAAGACGCTTGTGTCGCCGTCTTTAAAGCATAGCCTCACACATTCCCAACTCCCTCTCACGTACCCTTCTTCATCCCTTCCTCAATATCTCACTCCGGGTTGGACTAAGGTGTCATTCGAACCGTGCCGAAAGTCAACCTGGCCGGGGGCCCGGATTAAAAACTAGCCCAGTCGCTAACGGTGAGCTCAGGCAGATGGCGACCGCCTGTTCTAATAAGCCTTACCCGGGTACTGCGGATCTCTGCCCGGGTGGACCCCATATTTCTCCGCAACTCGTGGGAACATGAAGAGAATTAATAAAAATATGAAGAATTTAGGTGTGCAGCAGGATACCCTGCTGCCTGTGTTGCGAGACACTTTGAGGACCGCCTCCTTGACGGGGAGCGGCCCTCCAATGTGGGACCAGCCCCACGGCGCCCTAACCAGGCGCGGCAAACAAGAAGGCCGCAGGCGGCAATAGATACAGCGCGCGCACCAACGACGAGGGAAGCCCCACGTCACCGTGTCGCCCCAGCTGCAGGAGGAGGAAGCAAGGCTGGACCATCCCAGCCGATGCGACCGAGGCTTAGCGCTGTTAGGCGACATGGCGTGCAGCACCAGCAGCCAAAAGCGCAGCTGCCAAAATTGGGAGAGCCGGGCGGTTTGGATGACCCAAACCGAAAAACGCTGAACGGCTCAAAGACCAAATGGTACCTCAGGTACCTTCAGCAGGGACTACCCCCTGCTAAGGCACTGCGCATGGCAACGGCTGGAAAAGACTCGGCGAGCCAGGTACGGGAACCAGCCCCCAAACGCCTGAGCAGTAATTTGACGCCACCCACTGCCACCCCGAAGAGGGCGTGCCCAGAGGAGCGCCCCAGCACGTCGGCATCCGCCGTAGCAACAGCAGTGAGGTCTTCCCCTCCATTGTCCACCGAGACTCGCATATCGTATGCAGCGATTGCAAAAAAAAGTCAAGGTGGCCGTGTTACCTGTGGAATACCCGCAGGTAATGCTCAGCCATGGGGACCTGTCCGCATTGGAGGAGGCCATCATGGATGGGACACCGTGGTCGCGTTCGCGGGCATTCATTTCCGGGTTGGCTACCTGGTCATTGAATGTTCCGACGATCACTCAGCGGAGTGGCTGAGGACCGTGGCGTCAAGACTGCAGTCGTGGAAAGGGGCTCCACTGCACTGCAAGGTGGGTGATGATATTCCATCACCCCACAACATCACCATCTTCTGCTCAAGAAGCGCGGATCGGTCAACCGAATCCTTGTTGGTTCTGCTGAGGAACCAGAACAAGATCGAGACCGACTCGTGGAAGGTGTTGTCTAGGAGGACGGAAGGCGGAGGTGCGCTATTGGTGATAGGCATCGATGAGGCATCCAAGGACGCGATAGTGGCGAGAGGCCATCAAGTTTCATTCCGCTACGGGACCATCCCCGTTAGCGGTCTGAAGAAGAAGAGTGTTGGCGCAAGGACTACCCCTGCCCAGACGACAGTCCCGGGAGCTGCAGGCTCGGTCCCCACACCTCCCACCGCCACTGTTCCGAGTGCTCATCTGGCAGGTGTCTCTGATTTATCAGAGGATCTGGCCGAGGATGAGGACCTGGCGGAGATGACGCTCGGTCCAGCAGAGCTGGAAGGGATGGATGATGAGGTGCCGATGTCCTCGCAAGAGCTCGCTGAGGAGCTTGAAACGGCAGAAGCTGACGTCACCATGACGGTCAGCGGTGATGTGGGCAGCTCCCAACCTACATCACCAGGAGCTAGAGTGGCGGATGAGTGATGGTGACATCAAACGTCACCGTCACTGGGCTAGCCCAGATAAACCTCCATCGTGCTAAGGCAGCCTCTGCTGTCTTGGCCAGGATGTTTATCACCCAACATCTTGGGCTAGCCCTGGTACAGGAGCCATGGATAAACAATGTATAAAAGGCCTGTACACCGCTGACTCAAAGGTAATCTGGGATCAAAGAGATCCTACACCTAGAGCATGCATTATGGTAAGGAAATGTATTAATTTTACTATTCTTTCAGAATTCCTCACTAGGGACTGCGTACCTATTGCCGTAAGGGCAATTGGAAACGCCCCCCCTATTGTGGTGGCATCTGCCTATTTTGCTGGTGATGTGGACTGCCCGCCACCGGAAATAGAAAAACTGATGGACCACTGCAGGAGAGAGAAGCTGCCGGTTATAATCGGCTGCGATGCCAATGCGCACCACTCCATATGGGGCAGCACGGACATCAACAAGAGGGGTGAGTGTCTTACCAACTTTATATTCAAGTATAACTTAGAAATTGGTAATGTCGGATCGACACCGACATTTGTAACTAGAGTTAGAGAAGAGGTATTAGACATTACTCTGATTAGTCGGTCTCTTAGGCCATATTTCAGAGAATGGCATGTCTCTTCAGAAGAATCCATGTCCGATCACAGGATTATCCTATTCAAACTTAAGGTTAATATGGATTGTAGTATACCAACTCGTAACCCCAGGAAAACGAACTGGGAAAAATTTATGTCTACCCTAGAACTTTACCTAGCCACTGAAAACTCTGGAATACCCAGATGCACGAGTGAGCTAGAAAGAGTTGTTAGAAATCTAAATAGTAGCATTAAAAATGCATATGAAGAAAGCTGCCCACTAGGGAAAACGCGTAAAGAAAAAGATGCCCCATGGTGGAATGACGGTCTTGAGAGACTGCGTATCACCACACGTCACCTCTTCAAAAAAGCTAAGAGAGACGGGTCATGGGATACATACCGCGAAAGCCTCACCTCCTACAGCAAGGAGATTAGGAAGGCCAAGCGCAGGAACTATAGGGACTTCTGCGAAAGCATAACAAGCACGAGTGAAGGTGCCCGGCTCCATAGAGCATTATCAAAGCGGGCGCCGGAGGCTAATTTAGCCATGAAGCGTAAAGATAATACACATACGAGCACCAATATCCAAAGGTTAGAGCTTCTGTTTGAGACGCACTTCCCAGGAAGTATCCCCTGGGAACCGTGCGAATCGCTTGAAACAGGAGGTCAACACAGACCAACGGCCATTGACTGGGCATGTGCCAAGTCGGTGGTCACAGTGGAGAAAATAAAATGGACAATTGGAACCTTCCAGCCTTACAAATCTCCCGGTCTAGATTGCATATCACCGGTATTCCTTCAGCAGGGAAAGGGAATACTCCTACCCACTCTACGGAAAATCCTGGTCAGTAGCCTAGCACTTGGTCATATACCAAGCACTTGGAGTAGAGCTAGGGTGGTCTTCATCCCCAAAGTAGGGAAGACAGATACCACCAACCCAAAGTCCTTCAGACCCATCAGCTTAACATCGTTTTTGTTGAAAACGTTGGAAAAGCTGGTGGATTATAACAAAAGGAGTACTCTGCTCACACAGAGTCCACTGCAGGCAACGCAGCACGCATACAGAACAGGAAGGTCTACGGACACTGACCTGTATGAGCTGCACCGTACTCTGCGGGCGGCAGTAGTAAACAAAGAAGTAGCAGTTTGTGCATTTTTAGACATTGAAGGTGCCTTCGACAACACATCACATGATGCTGTCAAGGCTACCTTGAATAGAAGAGGGCTGGATAGTACAACTAGTAGATGGATTTCATCCCTATTAGGGTCCAGACAGGCTACGGCATCTATACAAGATAGTATCGTAACAGTAACAACCACAAGGGGCTGTCCTCAAGGGGGGGTTTTATAACCCCTCTTATGGAGTATACTAGTAGACGAACTGTTAAGTAGACTTGCGAACAGGGGTATTCAATGTCAAGGCTATGCAGATGACATTGTGATAATAGCTCGGGGCAAGTATGAAGAAACTCTTTGTGATAATGTTTAACTGGGACTTAGGATTACGCATAATTGGTGTAGGGAGGTTGGTCTCAACTTAAACCCTACTAAGACAATCATCGTTCCTTTCACCAGAAGATACAAGCTACAAAGGATGAGGGAGATTAGGCTCGCGGGGAGTCCAATAGAAACAAGCAAGGAAGTTAAGTACCTTGGGGTCACTTTTGACAGTAAGTTAAACTTTGGCACCCATGTTCAGAATACGATCGCAAAGTGCTGCAGAGCGCTGTATACGTGTCGTAGCATAGCCGGGAAGTCATGGGGAACATCACCAAAGATAATAAGATGGCTATACCTTATGGTAGTAAGGCCCATGCTCACGTATGGAGTGATTGCATGGGGGGATAAGGCACAGCAAATCACTGTGCAGAAGCAGCTTCAAAAGCTACAAAGAATGGCATGTGTAGGAATCACGGGAGCGATGAGGACCTGTCCCACATCAGCGCTTGAGGTTCTATTGGAGATAACGCCACTCCATCACACAATTAGGCTGCAACAAAAGGCAACCCTCTTAAGAATGTCCGTTGAAGGAGTTGGGAGAGGACACATTCTTAGTCGATTAGAGGCAGATATGCTATCGGGTGAACTTCCCCTACTGGCACAGCCAAGGGACGAAATGAAAGTCGAACACATGTTCGGCCAAAAGTTTCAAGTTCACCTCTGTAATAAAAAGGAGTGGACATCTCTGGAAGAGGTCCACAACATGAAGCCACACACCATAAAATGGTACACCGATGGATCCCTAACGCAACAAGGCTCCGGTCTTGGTGTGGTAGGCCCTCGGCTAATGTACCATGAGCCCCTAGGTATGCACACCAGCATATTCCAAGCTGAGGTATGTGCAATTGGGAGGTGTGTGGACTTTAATCTAAAGCGTAACTATCGGAATAGGGATATAGCCATTCTATCCGATAGTCAAGCAGCAATAATGGCACTTAGTAAGACCGAAATCAGGTCAAAGGTAGTTCGTGAGGTACGAACCAAGCTAGACACTCTGGGATCACAAAATAGGCTTGCCCTAAGATGGGTCCCGGGACATGTCGAAATAGCGGGGAACGAAGAGGCAGACAAGCAAGCAAGACTGGGGGCAGCGACACCCCTAATAGGACCCGAGCCGTACTGTGGTATAGGAAGAAGCACAATACGGCAAGAACTTAGGAATGAAGAGAGACTTCTGCGAAGAACGTGCTGGGCAAGGACACCAGGACTCAGACAAGCAAAGATTCTCTTGGGTAGCTATAACCTTAAACGGTTTAAGCAAGTAATATCAATGCGTAAAAATAGACTCAGGATACTCACCGGTCTCTTGACAGGACATTGTAGACTACGAGGTCACTTGGCAAAGCTAGGTATAGTCAGCAGCGAGATTTGTAGATTCTGCGAAATGGAAGGAGAATCCTCCTTGCACATTATAGCAGAATGCGTAGCCTTAGCAAGGAAAAGAAGTAGTTTTCTAGGAAAACATATTGTAGAATTTAGCGATTTAGAAACCATCGACCCAACAAAGGTACTTGCTTTTATGCAACACCTGGGCCTGATGGAAGAGCTATAGGCCAAGAAGGGGGCACAATAGATCTATTTGGTCGCAGTGTATTAACCCCCAATATAATAATAATAATAAAGGTAAAGTAAAAAATTAAGCCGATCCAATTTAACTTCTGTACAGTACAGCTATTTTCTTTAAAGTGCTTTACTTTATTCACAAACTTTATTATTAAATTACCCCATCAGGGATTAAGTTAATTTTACAGTTTTCCTTAACATTGCTCATATCACAGCTCCGCCTCCTAATCTTAACGACCTGGCCAGCCAATAAAGTTAACTACTTATAAAGTAACTTGAAAGAACTTTGGCTCCGACGTGAACAATGCCAATGCGTCGCCGAAGCTAATGAAAAATTCTATTAACGGCAACGTAGAGCAGTTCGCCAGCCTCTCCTCTGCTTTTGCCCTGCAGCTGTCATACGTATACTAAGTTTTACTTTGATGAGCATGCATTTTGAAGCCAATCAGGTTATGCTGCTATTTACTTAAACAGTTCCTTTGAACCCTTTTGTATTGAACGGCAAGTTTAAATTTGACACACCTGCTTTCATTTGAGACTTTCCATGGGGCAATTATTGCACCGTCGAGCTGCCGTCGCATGTTGTCCAACAGCCGCTACAAGTTCAGCAACAACAACCACGTATAAACAACTTACGAGTGGCAACAGTGCAGTCTGTGGCCCGGTATTGTGAAAAACTTTTGGTACTGAGCGGGTTAGCTCCCTTTTCCCGTTCCCTTCTATACTATGACTAAGTCATTTCTGCGCTTGATTGAACGCCTGCAAGGTGTTTGGGCTCAGTAGCAAAGATGGCTGAGGAGCCAACCGTTAGCCTTAAATGAATAGTTCACATATAATTACGTCTAAATTTGGTTTCGAGAACAAACAGCGTCGACAGCCGCGAGTACATTCAGGCGAATGCAAGAATGGGAAATGGTTAATAGTAACTCGAAGAGGAACAAGAGCGTCGCCAATAAATGTCGAACAAATTGACAACACACGGAATGCGATGAGAAGTGTTGTGAGGGTGAGAAGTAGGGCATTCAGTGCGTAATAACAAATGGAACTCTACGCCGCTGCCCTTCTACGCAGAAAATCAAATCAAAAATTTAAATCTTTAATCAAAACTTTTCGATGTCACTTCTCGTGTAAAAACGAAAATTTTTGAATTAAGCTTATATCATTCTTCTTTTGAGAGTTAAGTATTCAATTTGTATGAACATATTTAATATATGACAAACTAAAAATAGGAGAAAAAAAGTTTCATTTATGAAACAACAAATTCAAATTTTCTAGAGTACAAACTTTAATCCCGGTATTTTTAATATAAGTCGTTTTTAAGCATTTATCGGGTTTATCGGGAGAGCCCGACTAGAAGAAACCCCGAACCCAGTTGCAATAAATATATTAAATTTATATAAGACTTTGGTATACTGACTTAACTTCAATCGATTTAATTCGATATCTCCGGTGTTTCTCAACCGATTTGGACGAAATTTTAAGAAAAATTCTATTATTACCCATTACGTCAACCCTCGTTTTTCGATTTTCCAAATTCGATATTTTTTGTTATCGATTTTATATATATATCGGAAACCAGAATAGTTATCGATAATTTGAAGCAAACTTGTTCTGCTCATGGTATAGGAGAACTTAAATACAAAATCTGAAGTCTCTAGCTCTTGCAGTCTCTAAGATCCACGCGTTCATACAGACAGACGGACAGACGGACAGACAGACGGACATGGCTATATCGTCTCGGCTGTTGATGCTGATCAAGAATATATATACTTTATGGGGTCGGAAATACTTCCTTCTGCTTGTAATATACTTTTGCACAAAACCATTATACCCTTTTTTACCCATTTTATGAGTCAAGGGTATAAAAAACATGACATAAATACCATATTAAGCTTACCGTGAGAGATATTTTTGGGTTAAATTGCTCTTTGATCGCTTGGTTCCTTGCGATTATTAAGACTTACTTATTCTAAAAATAAATATTTAATTGGGCTGTCAAGGGAATGAATTAGAATAACTTTACGCTTAATTCTCTTAGCTACATACACTGCTACACCAGTCGCATGACTTAAACGGTCAGAACGGAAAAAATACAAGCCATAACATATATTAGACAAGTCATATAATTCTGGGACAAACCACGTTTTAGAGAAACAGACAACATCAACATTAGATTTCACAAATATAAAACGAAATTCATCCATATTCTTAACAAGACTCTGAGCATTTAAATGGCAAATATTTAAAGCTCTGTTTTGCTTACAAAAAACTACGAAACTGGGAATCGTTGAAGTCCGCTCTACTGAAAGCATGGGTAGACCAATTCGGGGCGAATGGTCCGGCAGGACAGCCGAATTTAGGAATCGAATATTTGCGAAAGACGCGTAGTGGTAATCGATATTAGTATCGATGTAGAATGCTAGTTCACGGCCGAGGTTGGAGTGGCCAGTCAGTCGCTATTTTTGTCAGCTATGCATCGGACGTGATTTAAGAACTCCCGAAGAATTATAAGTTTTACTATTAGTGCTATATCATTATATGTAAATAAAAAATCGTTATCAAACGAAGAAAACAAAAAACCACAGTAGTATTAACAACAACAATCAGCTGCACATCAGACGCAATCAAATGTGAGGGATGAGAGCACTGTTTTAAATGATACGAAAGTATAACTAGTGATATAGAAACTGCCATTGCCATATTTATAGGACCTTGAATTCGCTTTTGGATATTTGTTTTCCCCTCACTTGTTCTTCAAGTGATAATAAACCACCTTGGTTTATCTTAATCGTTGTAGATTGAACTTTTCACGTGACCCTAAACAGTTTTATAAATTTGTTATTCTAGACGTAAGTCTTTTTGTTTGCCATCCTCAGTATACCTTTATAATACTAAAGCAAGCTCTGATCAGTCAGTATAGTAGTAGTAATTCCTATCCTTTTCAAATTCAAACGTCAAATTGCATATATGTCCCAGTTATAACTGAGTGTTCGCTCCTAAGTGACAGAGTGTTCTCAACTGCAACACGGATGTAGTTCAATTATATCGCCTTATCAACATGGTTTTGTTAGGCGTAGATCTACTACCACTAACCTTCTTGAATTCACTTCCCTTGTTATCAAAGGGTTTCAGGAAAAAATGCAAACTGACGTTGTAGGGCAGTAAGGCATTTGATTCTGTAAGTCATTCTCTGTTGCTTCATAAATTAAATATTATTGGATTTCCATTAAAACTTTTATTGTGGCTTTCGGAGTACTTGTGTGGCCGAACACAAAAAGTTGTTTTTAAATCGTCTGTATCTAAACCAATTTTTGTTACCTCTGGTGTTCCCCAGGGTAGACATCTTGGTCCTTTGCTATTTAATTTTTTTATGAACGATCTTCCAGCTGTTATTACTAACTTTTTTGTATATATGTTTGCTGATGATGTGAAGATATGTTTCACCTATAATGACGCTTCCCAGTGTAATTTACTACTGTCGGATTTGGGTGCGTTGTCAGCCTGGTGCCGTACTAACTTACTAAATCTAAATTGTTCAAAATGGAACAGTTACCCTTATACTGCTCACTACTTGCTTGATGCTTCACCACTTGACCGCGTGTTTGAAATTAAAGATTTAGGCATTATTCTTGATCCTAAATTAAAGTTTGACGCTCATATTTCGTCCATGGTCAATAAGGCCATTAATGTCCTTGGCTTCATCAAGCGGTGGTCGAAAGAGTTTAATGATCTCTACACCACTAAAACGCTTTAAACATCCCTAGTACGTCCCATCCTGGAGTATGGATCTTGGGTGTGGTCCCCACAATACTCGACTCACCAGGATTGAATTGAATCTGTGCAAAAGAAATTTCTTATATTTGCCCCTAGATGTTTTAACGTTACTAACTGAGTTGACTTAAGCCCGTATTCAAGTAGACTTAGTTTTATAAATCTTCCCTCCCTGTTAAACCGTAGAACTTTGCATGGATGATTGTTTATCACTAATTTACTAAATGGTGAAATCGGCTCATCAGTTCTTTTAAGTCGAATTAAATTAACTGTTCCGATTAAAGCAAATCGTAACTTTTTACCCCTTATCCTTGATCGTTGCTAGAGTAACAATTTAACTCATGAGCCATTGCGTGTTATATGTTGTGTTAAAGTTGTCGTAAAAGATGAAGTCTCGCTCGTGAATGAACGAACGCTGTGTCTGTTGCTTTGCATTCGCTTTGATTTGTTTGCGCTAAGTTGCAGAGAAACAGCCGACTAAGAGGGTCGAGTCACGCGGTTGTGCTGTTTATGTTATGCCCACAAACAACAACGAAAGACAATTCTATTACGTAAAAGCTTATTTATTTGTAGGAGCGGGGTTTCTAATATATTTGGTTATAAGAGAGAATAATGGGTTGGCAATAATTAAATTTAGCTATAATAAACAAGTAA